>CM047429.1:35404424-36604424 GCA_026168455.1 Theocolax elegans
ATATGCTACCTCAATAAAAGTAAATAAACGTTCGTGTAATTTCTATGCTCAATTGACTGATGAAACGTTTATAAAAATTCTGCATTTTTTAGTTGACACACACATCATAACTGAATTAACAGTATGCGAAGTCATTAAAATACAACGTAACACATATGCTAATGTACTAAAAGAAGTTATACATACATCACAGAAAATTTGCGTACCTACAAATTCAATTGCAAAACCTTGTGTGTTTAATAATACCAAAAATGCAATGTATATAACTCCTGTGCCAAATGTAATTTCGCAATGTATGCAATGTATAATATTAGAAATGTAATTTATAATCTACAGTAATTTCCTATTTTTGTATATTTATATTCAAAATAAATCTATTATTATTATTGTTCAATAATGTCCAACGTATTATTTAATTAACATAATATTATTTTAATATAAACCGAAATAATTGTGTGTAATTCAATTAATGAAAATCGTTTTTAAAGATTAATACTTTTAAAGTAATTAAATTTTTATTTAATAATTTTTCAGTATATTCAGAGATACTTACATGATTATCACGTGATTATCACGTGATAATTTGGTCGAAACTATCATGTGATTCTCACACGATAGTCATGTGATAATCACGTAAATTTTTCAGTAGGGCAGCAATTCTGCTACGGACTCTGGAAACATAATGCTGTCTAAAAGATGTCTTTTTATAGTCAGAAACTACCTATAAATTTCCAGAGTGGGTCTAAATCATTAAGATCACTTATAGTTAAAATATCTGGAAAAAGCGCCTCAAATATTAATAGAAATGTATATTTGTTGCCTTATAACAATGAATCTATTAGCATGATCATTGCAAAAAAATTCATGCACTTACCTCAGTGATAGAAAAGTATCTCCACTTGTTTCAGTATCCATCTGATTCCCTGTAACCTGCTAAAAATACAAATATTATTATACAATTATAAAAAATTAATTTTTAAACTTTATAATGCTGGATTTTCAATTTTACAACCACTTAAGAATTATGATACTTATCTCAAGGATTACTATTAATATATTAACATTATTATTACAATAACTGAATATACGTATTTGATACAAAAAATATATAAACAAATCAGATCTAAGATTATGATGAATAATATGATTACATGACAGTGACAAATTTGTTAAATTCAAACAATGTATTGCTGAATAATAATAATAATAATAATGTTAATATATTTATAGTAATCCTTTAGATTAGTATCATAATTCTTAAAGTGTTTGTATAATTGAAAATCTAGCATTATAAAGTTAAAAAATTAATTTTTTATAATTGTATAATAATATTTGTATTTTTAGCAGCTTATAGGGGATTAGATGGGTACTGAAACAAGTGGAGATACTTTTCTACCACTCCAAGGTAAGTGCATAAATTTTTTTGCAAAATAGATTCATCGTTATAAGGCAACAAATATACATTTCTATTAATATTTCAGGCATTTTTCCCAGATATTTTGACCATAAGTGATCTTAATGATTTAGACCCACTCTGGAAATCTATAGGCAGTTTCTGACTACAAAAAGACATCTTTTAGACAGCATTAGCTTTTCGGAGTCTGGAGCAGAATTGCTCATTTTCACTATTTAAGGTTTAAATGACTTACAAGAGTGTGATAGCATACATTTATGACTTTCGAAATATTTTTAATGAAAAATTCAGAAAATTTTACAAAAAAAGTCATATTTATGTTTATAGTGTAAAATGCATCCCTTGGGAGCTATAAATTCATGAAAATGGGCATATAATGCAAAAAAGTGCTAAAATGTCAACTTTAACTCTCTGTAATTCAAAATAATGGTCCCGAAAAAATCTGAAAAAATTCAGGAGAACTACTTGGACATCTCTAAAACATATTCCCACAGTTATAGCAATATTCATTTTTTTTATCTTCGATGTCACAGAGAACCACCCATATATATATACACATATAATATTTGTACAGGAAAATATATAATGTAAATAAGTATAATCATACACTTGATCAGCGGTGAATGAACTTGTTAATTAAATAAATTTTATTTTATGAAAATGTTTAAGTCAATCTAATTTTTAAAGATCCATGTGACTTAACGTTAGAATTATAAAAACATCTTTTGCATGTTAAAATCGTCAATTCCAAAATGATTAAAATACTCTCAAAAATTTCAATTTAAATTTCCAAAAAGCTTAATATATGTATAGGATTTATATAGGACAGTAAATACAATATAACAAACATGATCAACAATGAACTATCTATTTAATGAACTATATTTTTTAATGTGATCAATAATAACATTTACATAGCCAACTTACTATATATATAGTATTATATAAGACACTTAAAACTTTTATATTAATCTTCTCCAGCTAGAATAGCAGCTTCCAATCTTTTTATGATAATATTTATAATGGATTTGCTTACATGCATTATACAGTAGAACATACATTATATAGAAAATATGTATAAAAGGATTGATTCATTCAATAAATAGACGGGTTTAACTCTCCAGTACGAAACAAATAAAAAATTTGAAAATATGTATAAATGGAATCGATATTATTTATTAACACATTTAACATAATATAATAATAATATCACTAACAGTAATAAACTTTAGAAAGAGTATAACCAAAAATAGAAATGTAAATAAAATGCATGACAGCTGCGACTGTTACGGTAGTGCACTAGCTCCCTCTCGCGTTTTTTTTTTCAGAGTCTGATACGAGTTTTTACATCTGTCAGCGCTCCTTCCGAGACTGGAATAGACATATATATATATGGTCGACGAAAAAAGGGAAATCGCAAAATCGTGAGATAAGGAAACAGCAAGCAAATATCTTTGGCATCGATTTTCTTCACTATGCATGTATGAATTCCAACAGGATTTGTTGTATAGTGAAGATTAATAAATAAAAATGTAAGATTCGATCGTTGCACAAATGAATAGTGCAATATCCAATGTAAATGAAAATAAAAAAATTTGAGAGGCTAGTTAGCTGTATATAAGGCTTGCGCAGCTGCATACTTGCGCCAGGCGCTAACGCGCCTTATAATTTAAAATAAAAAAGTTATGGAAATAATGAAATTCCAAAGTCTATTGTAACTATTGCGAAAAAAAACTATAAAGTTGTGAGTGGAATCTTTCATCATGATGATTCTATTGAAAACGGTCACTATACAAATATGTTACGTCAAAATAATAATCAGTGGTTTAAAGTAAATGATCTGATAATTCAAAGAAAACAATGGCCGAAACGAGCTAAAGATGTATACATATTATTTTTAGAAACTGTTTAATCTAATCTACTCTCTTACAGAAATTACATTTTCATCGTAAGTATTAAAAAAAAAATTTATCATTTATTATATTAAACTTTTAACATCAAGTTTTAGGAATAAAAAGTTGTTGAAATAACACCTTCCACGAAGGTGTGAGAATACGCAAGTATAATGATAATTGTTAATTGGTAAAATCTTCATTTCTTGTTTCTATCTTTTTTCTACTTAGAAAAGCTTGAAATTTTCAATAACTTAAAATTTGGTATTAAAAAGTAGATAAATTGTTATTAAGAAGTTGTTTGAATAGCAAGCACTGAAATGAAGCGGAATAATCGACAAGTATTTTGTACCACATCGCAAATCTAATATTTTAGTTTAATTATTAAGAATAAAATCAAAGCATAATCACAGTATTCGCCAAAAGTTACTGTAATTGAAAGTACTGAAATCAAAATAAAATCGTCAAGTATTTTGCGCTACATAATAATAAATAAGTGTTTTAAATTTTATTTACAAATCTATTCTTTTGTGACATAGCAGTCTTAAGGTTATATAATCAAATACATTTCAATGTATGTAATTAAAATAAATAAAATAATATAACTTGATACGTAAAATTTTAGTAAAACTTATATGATAAGTGTGTAGTATTTATTTGCAAACTGTTTAATTATGTGTGCTAACGGTTTTTGAATCTAGAGTTAAAAATTCATAATATAACTTATGTGCAACTAAAACTTATTTTGTAAACATTTCTAAGTGATTAAATGTTGTCTAATAAAAGACGTGATATTAGTTTTTTGATTAGTAAATTTTATTATTGTAGTTTGTTGAATATAATCACAATTTTTCTTTGCAACAATTGTGAGTAATAATATTAAAGTTATTGGTAATAATCTGCACAATTATATTTGTACAAATACTTATTTTCATTGCATTTTATACTCGTGAATTTATAGTTCGGATAGTAATAACGATTGCTTTAACCAGTCAACTTAATAATTTACCCGAAATTCTATTTATTAATAAATTAAATAAAAATAAATACTTATATTTTAATTTATTATAGAATTGATTCGACAGAAACTTGCATTCATTTTCTATAAAGTAAATATCTTAAAAAGATATCGTATCTATTGTCCAAAATAAAAAATTATTTCTATATTTCAAACTTCCATCAAGGAAGTGTCTTTTATTTATTCTTTTAAACTAAAATAATACTTACGCCACCCGTCTGCTAAGTGTTACTTATACTTATAAAATAACACTACTGACTGCCCTTAAGCACTTAGCAGACGGGTGACTCAGAAATAATTATTTTTTTCATACACTTTCCTCAGCATTATGTGAAAAACAATGTGAGTGATAAGTGCCAAATATAAATATTTCTTTGACTGCTATGTAAATGAGAATGCCCATTTATGTGAGAGCAATCTTGATTGAGACATCTATTTGAGGCTGCAGGCTACCTGATCTGACCAACTCTTCTTTGCTGCCAAACCACAAATTTCCTATAAGCAGATTTTAATAATTGGTTTAAGTGACTTGTAAGATGCTGACTTACAGCTGAAAATTCTCTCTGCAATCGATCCTGTAAAAGAAAAATTTATGTATTTATAATCTTTTGTTAAGAAATTAATTAATTGATAATATAATTGATAAAAAATTATACCTCAAATGGTTTCGGTCTAACGGAATGGAATTTACGTAATGCATTGTGCATTCTTCTAACCTTCTAATTGAGGTGTTGTAGGTGCAAAGCTTCTTCAAAAATGTTTTAGTAGTTCACATGTACATACGTAAACTATAGCCAATTCCTTTTCTAATTCCTTTGGAATTAATTCTTTAACAAAAATATTGATTTGAATGAGATTTATATATTTTATATAAAATATTTGTTCGATTAAAGAATGATGTACTACTTGCGACCAAGGCTATCCTTTCGAAACCCTTTCATTAAAGTTCCACTCGGAGTTAATTCTCCAAGTGCAAAAACTGCTGCAGCAGAGCTTACCAAAGAAGTAGATGCTTGTCGTGGCAGATAAGATACATTGGGCCATTTATCAATTTCTCTCATTAATTGACTTGCAATTGATTTAATTTGATCTGTTGAAGAATCATGGTTATTTTCTGCTGTTGGAACTGGCCCATGTAAATATCTATCTACTTATGTTAATACTAGTGATGGCCCAGTATTTGTTACTATATCACATTTACTATCAAGATCTTCATATACTAACTTATCTTGAATTCGTTTCTATTTAAATGAATATTAAGATATTAGTGATGTTAGATTTTTATATAGGAAAAATATTGCATAATAAATATCAACTTATATATTATATATTATACCTTTTTGGTCATTGGTGAATCACCTAACTTTTTATTGTTGGAAGCATTTTTATTTGGCATTGCCGATCCATTTGATTGTGGTAATTGTGATTCTGAAGTTGATGATGCAGAATTTGCTTTCATAACCATTATACTACGTTGGTTGCATCTTTTAATCATACTTTGATGAACAATGTTGCCCGAAGATTTGTCAGACTTGCCAGTTCCACTATCGTACATCTCATCTAAAGTTACATTATCAAAATCAGTTATGTCGTTCATGGGATCGTCAATTCCTGCTTGAATATCCTTTTTTAATTCTTGATCGTCCATTTTGGCACACCCGGTAAATAGATCTGTGTTCCCTACGTTAATGCGATCTCGATGAAAGTAGTGAGATTGAAAAAATTTGGTCCAAAAGTCTGATTATGACATCTTATTAGGCACATATTCTTTATGTTTTTTTCTTACAGCTGGATATGTTTTAAATATACATTCAATAATATCCACTGTTTGATTATGTTTCAGTCCATTGCAGCCATCAGTTTGTTGTTTAATATCTGCCTGTAATTTAAATTTTTGGTTATACAAATGATACAAATTGCAAAAAAATATGGATTAATTTTAATTTTTATTTTTATGTTAATTTTAGTGTTAAAGGTACTTACTAAGAAGGCACTATTTACACTAATCTCTTGACGTGGAGCCATTTTAGCTTGTGTATATTGTACAGCATGTTGAGTCCAAAATTCTTTTGATGTTATAACCTGTGTTATTACTAAATCACGATAAAGTTGCAGTAGTACTGGATTCTCTTGTATCTTTTTTAAAAATAATATAAATGAATAATAAAGAAACAAACAAATTTTTAATTTAAACATCTATTTGAGTTATAATATACCTATTTTTTTCTTCTAGCTCTTTATTGACTCTTCTTTTAAATTTAGGTAAAAGTTGTTGCAGTAATTCTTTGACCTCATTCCTATCTTGAAGTTGTGCTTCTATTCCATTTCTATTAACAAAATGAAATGTCGATGATTGATTGTCGTGAAGAACAACTTGCAGTTGGATTTTAGACTTTCCTTCGGGTGAATTCTTAATTACTTGACATTGTTCATCAAAAAGTGTTCCTCTTTTAACAGATTGTATAAAGTTAGTGTGTGAAGTTATAATGTCGTCGAGTCGCAATGCTTGTCTCAGCTGCTTAACAAAAATACATCCCAGGAACGTTCAATCACCTTCAAATAAAAATTATTGCAGTTACAAATAACTGCTTCTTTTTTTTGCATTAAATTATTTACCCACCTCGAATAAAAAGTAATACTGCATTTGATGTACCAAATGTACCATACTACTAGTAATTAAATGAATGTGTTTCTGTATTAGTATAATTTCAGGCATTTTCCTAAATCAGGCATCATCCTAAGTGATTTGTTGCTTTAACATTGCTGGATACGTTTGACGACTGGGCTCCAGAATCTAAATTGTTAAATAAATAATTTTATTAACAAATAATTATATTTTTAACTTCTTTAAAATAATTTATTGAAATAATTAATAAACATTTACCAAATTTTTTTTACTATTTTTATTTAAATCTTTATACTTACAAATGTAGTAAAAATAAAAAATTTAAATAATTATTATACCGTACCTGTGAAAACTGTAGTTCAAAACCAAGAATTTGACAAACTTTTAAATTATCAACATTAAACATAACCAATAATTGTCACTGACAGGTTCTGCTACGCGCACGCTTCTCGGCAAATCAGATGATTGACGTCCGTGTAAGAGAAAAAAAAGGCGACCGTTTAAGATAATGAAAAAGATAACAACATCACGCGTGTCTCACTCACTCTTTCGTTTCCCCTATAGCTCTGTCTCAACTTTTTCGAGTAGACATATATATATATATATATATATATATATATAGAAGACGAAAAAGATATCGAAAAATACATAACCGAGTATAAGAAAATTTGACATCTCAGATATTTACATGAAGTTTCATTTAAAGTATTACTAAATAATTTATCCAAAATTGTCTGTATATGACTCTCCAGAACATGAATTTCGTCCTGCACTATCCGCGAAATCTATTCCTTTTGTTGTAGTCGAATTTATTTTTAAATCAGTGTGTTTATTATCATATTTAAAAATTCCAGTTTCTTGAATAAATTTATATTTTTCGTGACTTATGTCGTAGATATATTCTTGTTTCGCATTTTCTGTTGGTATGAACTGACCGAAAATTCCACATTTGAAAATTGTTCTATGTATAATTATTTTGCATTGAATAATTTTAGTATTTTTAAATTCTACTATTTGTAGTAATTCAATTGGAACCTCTGTTGAATTAATTTGTGCATTATGCAAATCACATTTTCCTGAATCTAGTAATGAAAATGTCATAATGTTTGTCATTGTCGCCCCGCAATCAAACCCAACAATAAAATTGTTGAAAAAATAATTATTTGCTTAATCATTATTGATAGACCTAAAACAAAAGAATTATAGTAATAAATTATTATTTCTTTTATGTAAAAATAATTTATTAGGATGAACTATTTTTGATTTTCCATTATAATCAATGACTATGTTTCCATTTTCATGTACTTTTAAAATTTCAAAAGGTCCAAGATAATATCTTTTTCTAATTTACCTGATTTGGGTTGTTTAGTGAACCACACCTTATCTTTTACTTCAAATTGTATTGGATTTACAAATCTGTCATAATACTTTTTTGATTTCTCTTTACATAATATTAAATTTTCTCGGGCTAATTTTAAAATTTCATCTATATTTAAAACTAATTTTTCAAGATAACCCTTAAGAGGAGGTCGTAACAGAAAAAAATGTCAATCAATTTTGACAGTTTAAGTGCATAAAATGAAATTTGTATTCTGCACAATTCTTCTCTATTAATGGATCAATTTACTCCAAATTTTGCCTAAATGATTCATTTGGTCTGGAGAATAGTGCTCTGGTCTTAATGTAGGTAGAAAATTTCGTATTATTATTATTTGTCCTAATTTATCTGACCATTGAATGAGATGCATTTTTATTACGGTTTTTCACTAATTTTTGCTTCTATGCTATGTTACGATACAAAACTGTACCAGAACATTCAAAATAAAGTATAGAATGGCGCTCTGATAACATTTTGTACAAAAAATGATGCAAATTTGCTAAAATAAGTTTGCAAATAATAAACAGTTTTGCAGGTTATCTGCGAAACATATAAGTTTTTTATTTTGCCTAATGTAGGTGGCGCTGTGTAATATTCCTATAGGCCTCGATCTGTCGAATCGATCGGTCAGCTATTAGACACGCATGCGGTGTGCCTTACCTATTGTTATGTATATTACTACATATAATATGATTCTATAATTATTTTTTTATAACTTCAAATTGTCAAATCTGTCAAATCTGTTAACCCATCAATCAGTTTTGTACGACCTCCTCTTAAAAGTGGGTAACTGTTCACTTTTCCTTAAAGGTTCATGTGACGGTAGTCTTGGAGGAAAACCAAAAACAATTTGAAAAGGTGTGTACTTATGATTAGTCTGAATGTTAACATTATAATAAAATTAAGCTAGTTCGACTAATTCATCCCATTCAATTTTCTTTGATGAAAAATTTCTTAAATATTCCATTAAGGGAGCGTGTGCTCTTTCTAAAGTACCATTGGCCCATGGTGTAAATGAGGTAGTTTCTATTTTTGGAAACTGAAATCTTCGTGCAATTACTTTCATAATTTTTCCAGTGAAGTTATTAGCCCTCTCAAATAACAATAATTTTGGACACCCGAAAACACATTGAAAACGTTTTATAAATGCATTAGCTACAGACTCTGCAGTTTGATCTTGTAAAGGTACAACTATTAAATATTTTGAAAACAGATCCTGAATTGTTAAGATATATTTATTATTATTTTTAGTAACATTCATTGGTCCTACAATGTTCATAGTGACTTTATCAAAGGATTTAAATGGTGTATCTGTTATTAACATAGGTTGTGTAACTTTTTTTCTTTTTATTTTATTTCCATTACAATCACTGCAAATTTTTATTCTCTTCTGTATATATTTTTTTAATTTTCCCAAAAATGCATAGTTTTAATTTGATTTTAAGTTTTTGTTATTCCTGCATGACCTCCTAAACTAGAAGAATAATACATGTCATATATTTTATCTCTTTCTTCTAATGGTACAAAATGAACTTCATTTTTACATATTATTATATTTATTAGTGTACCCGAGAAAATATCTTTTAATATTTCTTCAATTTCAATCCATTCAATATTAATTATTTCTATCTCTTTTGATATACTAAAACTTAAATATTTTTTCTGTAATAATATGTTTTTTAATAATTTAAATAAATTGATTAAATTTACTTTTACATTAGTACATGATTCAGCAATACCCAGGCATACAACAAAAAGTTTTTTTATTGCCGATTTTAATTATTTCAATTTCATTTTTACTTAACAATTTGTTTATTTCAATTTGTTTATCTTTAATCAATAATTCATTATGTCTATCAAATGATTTTCTTTCTTTCGAAATAATATGAACAATATTATCATTCCTTAAATTAATAGAATCACGAGAAAAATTTATATTTTCACATTCTTTTAATATTTTTAACTGTTTATTCTCTTGTATAGAATTTTCATTTATTAATAACTTATCTTTCTTATAAGTTATTTTAGCTACTTCTTTTTTGTTCACCAATTCTTGTACAGGTTCAGAGATTTGTATATTTTCCGATTGAAGTTGTTTAGCCCTTTGAGCTCTTGTTGTAACACTTATAATTGCACTTTCTATAAGATTTCTTGATAATGCATCAGCGTTTACATTACTTTTTCCTGGTTTATAAACTACATCATAATCATATCCCATTAATTTAAAACGCCATTTTTGCACTCTAGAGTTATTATCAGCCATTTTTAAAGATAAAAAGGTTTATGATCTAAAACTATTACAAACTTATTTGCAAAAATATATTTATTAATTGTTATGTTAAGCTAATGCTTCTTGAATCAAAAGCTATTTGAATTTCAGTATTCCAAATCAATTTTACTTCTTTTTCTAGTAAAGTTGTTAATGGTTTGGCTATTTCTGCAAAATTTTGAATAAATCGTCTTTAATATCCTAAAAATTCTCTCACATTTGGTATATTTTTCGGTCGAGGAAACTGTTTTATAGCAGCTATTTTTTTCTCATCGGTTCTTATACCATTTTCACTTATTATATGCCCTAAAAAATCAATTTCTTTTTTAAAGAATTTACATTTACTTGTTTCAATTTTTAACCATGCTTCTTTTAACTTCTTTACCACTATATTTAACCTCTTCACATGTTATTCTACTGTTTCTGAAAAAATAATTACATCATCCTTATATACAAAACAAATTGTGCCAATTAAATTTTCTTAAACTCTATTCATTACTCTCTGAAAAGCTCTAGGTGAATTTATTAAACCAAAAAGTAAAACTTAACTCAAGTCTTCCTAATGGATGAATACTAAATGCAGTTTTATGAATATTCCTTTCTTTTACTCTAATTTGATGAAATCCTGATACCATATCAATTGAACTAAATATCTTATTCTTTTTTCCCATTTCATCAAAAGTTTCCGTCATATTAGGTAACACATAAGAATCAGGAATTGTTTTTGCATTTAATTTTCTATAATCAATAACAAGCCTAACATCTCCATGGTCGTCAAAACAGGGCTGAAGACCGTAGACACTCTTGTACAAGAGTTCTACGGGAAAACCAAAAAGGTGTTTTTGGCCGTCGACGATTACAAGTGCCAAGTCGAGGATTATCGAGTTGGTCACGAGAATCGTCGACGGCCTAAGAGAAGAGGCATAATAGCTAAAGCCGTCATTACGGCTACAGCTAGAATGCAGGCTCAAAAGAGAAGTAGAGGGGGCCCCCAAAGCGCCCCCGAGGTCTCTAAGAGCCGCAAGAAGAAGAAGCCTCGAAAGGAGGTACCACCACGTGGCATGGACAAGGAGCAATCCAAGTCCGCGTCAGTGGCGGGAAAAAAGCCGACAGTCAAGTCGGGTCAGGCGCCTCTTGATAGGAGAAAGCGCCAGATGGCGCCGGTATCCACCCTGGTGGTCACTGTCGCGAGGGACCGTACGTTTGCTGAAGTCTTGGGGAAGCTCCGATAGGAAGTCAACCCGGACGACAGCGGCGCCCAGGTTCTGAGCGTACGGCCGACAGGGCAGAGAGATGTCCTGCTCCGGCTGGGCAAGAAGACGGACGCAACAGCATTCGCGGAGAAAGTCCGTACGGCTACTAAAGGTATGGGAGAAGTTAGGATCCGAGATCGAACGGTGACCCTGGAGATCAGAGACCTGGACGCTTTCACAACGAGGGACGAAGTGGTGGCAGCCCTAAATAAAGTGCTTACTTCTTCGCCTGAGGGCCGAGAGGTGACGCTTTTGGGCCTAAACCGCAGTCAACAGAAGACAGCCATCGTGAAGCTGGATCACGAGAGCGCTGACAAGCTGAAGTCGATGCGGCATCTCTGCGTCGGCTTCGTAAGCTGTCGCGTTCGGGATCGAGTCTTGGTCGAGAGGTGCTATCGGTGCCTAGACTTCGGCCACACGAAAAGGAAGTGTGAGGGAGTGGACAGATCCTCGTCGTGCTACAAGTGCGGCGAGCCTGGACACAACCTTAAGAATTGCCAGAGCGCTCCCAAATGCTTTCTTTGTCCATCAAAGGATGCTGAGGGAGTGTCTCACATGGCGGGGTCCGGAGCCTGTGCCACCTTTAGGCGCGCGCTCGATACCGCCAGAAAGGCCGCTTCACGATAAGTGGCAGTCTCATCGAGGGAGGAAAGAAGAAACAGGACCGACCGAATTGACGCATGTCACAAGACACGCCTCCCAGCTTGAAGTAATGTGAAAAACAGTTCCGGGCTGGGCAGGTGAAAGCGTTGGGTTTGGAGTTTTAGCCGGTAAGAATCCGGCACTGGCGACGAGTGCGGACCCTCGTCATCGTCTTATGTAAGATTTCTCCAGTTTACCACGGAAAAAAAAATAAAAAAATAAAAAAAATAATAATAATAATAATAATAAGTGCTTTTTTTAAATAGTTAGTATTGTTCTCCGCTACAGCTATACGAGTATGGGTTAGGTAATAAAAATAGTTTCAGTCACGGATACTATATATGTGCAACAGCTATATTTATGATTATATTGATTCACTTTTTTCAGTGTATACTTAATGAACTGTTCTTGAATGATTTCTTCCCAAATTGCTGGAAGAGGACTTTGCTGTTTCCCTTGCGAAGTCGAATAGTGTTTAATCGTCCTGGGACAATAGGCCGATTGCAGAACGCTACGAAATCTCAAAAATATTTGGTTCATTTTTAATTATCGACTTATCTGCAAGACAGATGGGTTTTCACAAAGGACATAGTACTCAGGTTGCGCTTCTGGAGGTATTAGATGATATTATAAGGACTCTCGATTCACATATGATTATTACTATAATTCTGTTCGACATAAATTGCGTGAAAGGGAGTATTTAGGCATATCGTTGCGATGGTTTTATTACTATCTGGTAGGTCGTACGCAAGCGGTTATTGATGAGATTGAGGTGCTCGGATTGACTTAGGATGAACTGGGAAGTTCCGCAGTGCAGTGTTTTTGGTCCACTATTGTTCTCCATTTTTATAAATCATTTGCTTATGGTGCTTTGGTTGGTTGGTTTAGCAAACGTATGACATATTCTGATGACAGCCAGGTTAATCACTCTTCCTTCCAGCTGATTTTGAATTGTGTGTAAACTGAATTATTCAAGATACAAACGCGGTTGCATCCTGGACTGCGTCGAACCGTCTGATGTCAATCGTTGAAAAGACATGATCCTGGGAAGTCAGGTATATCTCACATGTGGACCCAACACTCCTCCGAGAGTATAATTGTTGGATAATTATCTAGAATATAAAAATCAAGTAAAATTACTTTATAAGTAGATATCTCCTACCCTAGATTGATTCAAGTAAGTCCTGTCAATATCCCAGCAAGTGCACAAAGTGCTGTATTTGTTGCGTTTTGATAAGCGAGCTCTATCTAAATTTGGGTTTCCCAAAATTTTCAAGTTATCGAGTAACTTTCAAATTTTGAAAATTCAAACATTTTTTGAAACCCGAAAACTTGAAATTCTTATAAGAAAAAAATTATTCTGCCATTTACTGTTAACTATTGTTGCTACTGCATTCTTTAGACTGTTTTGCAAATTTTTGACAACAGTTTTCCAAATCTTTACACTGTATCAATCACTAAACTATTTTTTAAGTAATTTTATTTATCAAATGCCATTACTATGTTATAAAGTTTATCGGATGCTAACCTAAAAATGTTAGAAGACTCTGGAGAGTACCCAATTCTCAATGCAAACCAAACGTTCGGGGTAACTTCGGGATTACCAGAAGTTGGAGAAAAGAATGGGTAAATCTAGATAAACCCGATGGGCCATTGACTTCGTCCAATCCCGAAAAGGGAACTGGAAATCCAATGGATACTAATGAGGGATAAAACAATCTAGGTGGAAGATTATACAGTAAAAATGACGGTCCTTAAATGCGGTGAATCCTTCTCCTCTAACTCATTTTAAGGGGGGGGGGGGCGCCTATCATCTAAAGCCAAAATTGTGTTGGAGTTGGTGTAACCTGAATCTGTTCTTGGAGTACACCGATAAATCTAAGAAGACAAAGTATACAACCTTTAGATAAGAATTAAGTAACTCTCTAGAAGACTTACCGGAGCATGTAATTTGCGTGAAAGGAAAAAAAAAATCATTTCAGATTTTGACAATAACTAAATACCCATATTAATGAGAAAAAAAGAAAAAACATACTCATGGAATGAGAATCTAAATATCTCAAGAAACTGGTAAGGAAAAATTTCAAAGAATCGAAAGGCAATACTGGATGCACTTGACTTTAAGATCCAAACGGACAGAAATTTCTATGTAATTCTTAGTTGTTATTTTATGTATAAATCGCAGCATAACGTGATGATTTTTTTCTATATGATTTTAGATACCTTCTTTCAAATTCCCTATCTAACTTTCAAAAAAAGTTATGATTTTTTTAATATAGTAAAATACAGCAAATATATTGCTTTTTTCGTTTAAATATTTTTTTTCATAACTATTTTTTTTAATTCTCCTGTTTGTGAATAAAAGCGTTCTTAATTACTATATTTTAACCCTTTATTTCTTGTTTTTCATTGCTAGATAGTCAAAAAAAATTATTTCATTAAAAATCCACGAAAATATAACTAATTTTAGTTATTTTCCGATATTTTTCGTAAATTTTCAATGAAATGAAAGTTTTTGACTATCTAGCAAAGAAAAACAAAAATACATTATTCACAAACAGAACAATAAAAAAAATTAAATAAAAGAAGAAAGCAATAATTTTTTTTACATTTTATTATGATTTGAATTATCATATAACTTGAAACATCATAAATATTTTGAAAGCTTGATAGAAAAATTTTCCTGACGGCATTTGAAAGAAGGTGTCTAAAATTATATAGAAAAATATCATCATTATGATACGCTACGATGTATACATAAAATAATAACTACCAAAATTGTAGGAAATGTTTGTCTGTTGGGCGTTAATGGGTTGAATTGGCGAGTGAAAAATGCACCATGACAGACGAGGAGAAGTTGTACTATGTGATTGAATTTTTCAGTCGGCACTTCGAATGGGAAGAGTCGAATGACTACCGAATGGGAAACTCGTATCCGGTAAACCAAACCGAATCATGCAATGCGCTGGGAACCGAAATCGCCTTAGAGGACATGGTCAGGTGAGCCATCGAATCCTTCGACCCATATGAGTCGCCGGAACTGGATCGTATTTAACCCGAGCATTTATAAAAGGCAGCAGAAGGTATGATTGATTCAATGGTTAAGCTTTTTAGAGCATGTCTGTAGTTGTAATATATTCCAGATAGTTGAAAAAGAATAAGGGTGACGTTTATTCCTGAAGAGAGTAATAGTAGGTATACATTCCTGAATGACGTTCAACCTTTAAGTCTAATGTCGTTTATGCTCAAAACAATGGAAAGGCTTACAGACACATATATTACAGACAAACCTTTAACAAAACAACCACTTGATAGAGACTTATATGCGTATACTGTCTTTTTAGACATAGAAGGAGCAATCAATTACACCTTTAAAAGAAGTAGCAAAGGGGCAATGGAGAGGTACGGAATAGCTCAGTCAATCATAAAGTGGGTTTAATTCATATTGTCAAAACGAAGGCTAGTAATGACCAAAGGAATTACTAAGGTTATGGATAAACATAGGATGCTTAAAGGGAAAGTATTACCTGATCTCTGTGGCATCTTATGATGAATACTTTACTGTGACTATTAACCAATATGGTTTGCAAAATGGTGGGATTAACAGATGGCCTGGAAATCATAGTATAAGGACCATTTTTATAATCACTGTTTTTATATCACGTAAAAACCTTGAATGAAGCATATATTGGTGTCAAAGAGGGGATTAATCGGTAAATTTAGAAGAATGGAAGTTTTGGTTTTCGCAGGAAAATATAAGTGGAAAACACACATGATAAGACACATTGAATTTGGAGGAAAACAGCTGAAAATAAAAAAGAAAGCGAAATATCTAAATGTTATTTTGGACAGTAAACCAGCATAGCTGTGCTGTAAAGAGGGTAAGTCGGATCCTGGAGCATGTACGGGGATTCGTATTACGGTGTATCACCATTTCTCTAAGTGACGCATCGATACAGACAATGGGGGTCAAAACGAATATTGAACTTTTCCAGCTCACTTAAGGCAGAAGCCATTAAAGGTTACTTAAGAGTTGAAGATTACTTTAATCATCAAACGGATACAGGACTTGTAAGTACGTTATGACAAAGTCTGAGAGGAAACCTACATGAAGGAACTGATAGATGTAATATAGAATAAAATATAGGATAAAATTTTCGAACGCGCCAAGCTGGATCTTGATTATTTTTATCATAATTTTTAGAATATTTCAGTCCCCTTTTTAGCATCCAAAATTTATTTTTGGATATAACTGACCTAACTACGGGGCTTACAATTAGCGGATTCGTAGACCAGTAATCTTGAATGGCATCACGTTTATTGAAAATTGTCAAAATAATTATTCCCACAAATACGTCAAAATCTTCTATTGTAATAATTAGCCCGTTTTCAGTAGATGCTTCGATAATGTATGTTTTTAACTCTGTGGCAAAGAACATCTCGAACAGTTCTCTTGGCGATGAATCACGAATTTTTTTTATCTTTATCTCTTAATAGGTGTTCATTCTTTGGAAACTTTTTTTTATGCTACCAATACGCAATTGTGTTTGTTTTCCAGACACTTTTGTGTGGAAGAATATTGACCCTATGCTTGTTATAAGAAATTATATTTTGAACACGATTATTACATGCATCGGAATTGTGATCATCACTTTCATCGTCACTGCTACAATCCGATTCTAAGTCAGATGTGTCTGCTATTGGCATCATTACTATATCAACACGATTATTTTTCTCAGAAACTTGACATACATCACCTTGTAGCAGTTCAGAAAGAGTTTGTCCACTGGATTTTGTTTTCTGTTTTTATCTTGTTGACATTGTAGAAAACGTAAATGAAATTGTTACGAACTAATGTACACTGTAGTAAAAAAAATTCGCTTACAAATATGTATTTATAAGTGATACACATATATCGATTGTCTCAAAGGAATTACAAGAATACTTCAGATGAACTTATAAAAGAGTAATAAAAAAATTATAGTGCATCACACATGAATGAATTTTTTTTATAGAAGAACGTATCTTTCACAATAAGTAAATAACTAAAGCATATGATGCTAATATTACGATTATAATTCAGACCTCCCGTAATACGAAGAATTATCTAAAATAATTTTTTTCCAGGATCTATAAGCTCTAACAAAAAATTATAACAATAAAAAAGTCTTATAATTTATCAAAGAATATTCTCAAATTTTTTAGAATTATTCGAAAAAAATTTTAGTTTTTCAGAAAATTGAAAAACAGAATTTTTGAAATTTGAAAAGTATCAAGAAAAATCCTTAAAAAATTTAAGAGTATTATTCGATGAATTTTAAACACTTTTTGTTTAGAGGAATTTTTTTCTAAAGTTCATCGTTGTCAAATAAAAAATTCCTCGAGTTTTCGATAGTTTTTCTGCTTTTGAGCCGCCATTTTGCTTACTCTTGCTTACGATTGTTTCGACGAAAATTGAACTGGGATAAATATTTCATTGTCAAAAAGTAAAATTTTTGTCAAAAAATCACGAAAAAATAGCTTTTATTTTTAACAAAACTATAAGTAACGGTTCACTAGTAAATTCGCGACTAATTTTGATAGCTGCTTTTTAAGGGGGTATCCTAATTTAGAACATTCAAAAAATCGATTTTTTTTATTGCTTAAATCTATTCCTTATATGTATAAGAACATACATCCGAAGTTATAGAGTCGGATTCGTAGTATTTCCGAAGATACAGCACTAAACGCAACGGAGCATCGAGCAAGTGCCAGTGCTCGGTCAGACTGAAACGCGCGCGCTCCTCCCCTTGTCTCTAAATTCGAAACTATATACCTGAAAAGGTTCAGCAGCTGTTCGAAATAATATTTTGCTTTCATAGAAGCGTCTTTTGAACCTTAGTATGTGTCATCGGTATATAATCTGTGTGTACCTGCTTCCTATAGAGCTGTTTGTGGCGTAACGTTTAGTTCTGCTCTGACTATTGACGAGTGCGCTTCAATATAATCATGTCTAGTTATCCGAAAAGTGATAAATCGAGTAGTAATCGTGCTGCAAAACCACGGAAACGAAAATTCCATGGTAATCAATTCACAAAAGAATCAGACGATACAGAGTGCAACACAAGTAGTACTGAGAGAAAATTAGCCACCGCTAGCACCGAGAACATCATTGTGCATCCAACTCACTGCTATCGAATAATCGAGTTTGTCACAGTATTTTTTGCAATTTCTGATATCGTAATTTGCAGATCTTGCAAACAAAATATACAATTTTCAGAGAGCGGACATCGAGACTTAGGTTTCAAAATTGTATTATCGTGTATGTGTGGTCATAGAAAAATAAATTCAGGACCGTTTATAAACACTGGATTCGAAATAAATAGACGAATTGTAAGATAAAAAATCGTAGAAATTGCTGCGTATATGGCTGCAGGAATGTTCAATGAAGGATATTCAGCAGTTCTGTATACCATGCAATTACTCAATTGGAAAATTGGCCAGCAATGTAAAATGTTTGCGGATAATGTCGACATACAACGGATTGAACGAGAAAGACGACGTTCGTCTTTTTCCAGTAAGGAAGCTCGTACGGCCCGTAGACTTGAACAACTTCAACAAAATGAGTTCCACGAGGAAGCTGAAGGTCTATTGTATGGCGCAGGAATAGCTGATTAGCGAATTATTGCCGTAAGTAGTCGAAAATTAACATTTTTCCAGTTCATGAACTTTAAAAAGCTTTTTCTCGAGTTTTCGTTTTTCCACTTTTTCTAAATTGGCGGGCGTGTTTGCAAAAAAAAATAAATAACCTATCGTAACGATCCGAAGTTATTTAGCTTCAGTTTTATCTACTATTCAATATGAACCGAAAAGGTTTTTGGAAATAAATTTCTTTTAAAGACTTTTTCAGCACATTGAAGAGATTTTTTTTCTCGTAAAAAGCAGTTTTTGCTTCCAAATCGGCAAAAATTTCAAATTTCACAATTTCTTCGGATTTTTCTTGGTTCAAATAGAACATACATGTATGAAAATGAACTCTTTTTTGGCTTTCTGTTTCAGATCAAGATTAAGAGCTCTATCACTCCCGCCAATAGAAGACTCGGATTACGGATTGCCCAACAAATGTGCCTAATAATCGGCTGCATTTTGATATTTTTCTTTAAAAAAATTTTTTTATAATGTTCAATTATATAATAAAATATTCCTGAAAGTTCTCTGGAGTTGGTTATTTTTTTCTATCTTAAAAAAATTCCCTAAAAAACGGTTTTTTTAGGCCTTCCAAAGCAGGATACCCCCTTAAAGAGGAGGTTTTCAGCTGTCGGATACGTCTTTTCGCTTCGATCGTATATGCGCTTTCGTTCCGTCGCGAGTAGGTCGATCGGAATTACGCCCGCGATAACAAGAACGGCGATTTCGGACGTCGAAGAATTTATTATTAACAGTATTAAAATTAGTATTAATATTTATGTAGATCTTAAATTAATATATTAATAAAAATATGGTTTATCGTTCAAAGACTATTGCTAAAAAAATAGTTCATCTATGATTATCGAATTGAACTGTAATATTCAAATTCATTTTCAGATTACTGAAGGGGCAAAAAATGCTATAACTGTTGATGCTGTTGAATATAGTCATTTGGTTAATTACGCAGGAAATTTGATTGATACCTTATTATTTATACATTATGTAGCTGTATTACTTCTCCAAATTCGTCATTTAACACCTGCCTATTATTTAAAGGTAAAATAAATATTTAAAAAACTAATTATTTCTCGAATAAGAAGAAAATTGTTTTTAACCTATAATTTATTGTTCTTTGTACCTAGAAGTAATGTATTATCCAATATTTTTATTTTTAAATTATCGATCGTTTAACTACATTATAGTAAATACTTTATTTATTTATTTATGTAATAGCGAAAATTCACCCATAGAAATATACCATCAATTAATAAAATACAGCTTGTAATTTTTGTATTTATTTCTGGTTTAATTTTAATTTTTATACATTTTTCTTATGTGTGATCTTAACAATTATAAAGAAATCATCAAATCGGAATTATACATAAAATTATAATATATAAAAAAGAACATTAAGAGGACGTCGAAACTAGCGATTTTACCGACATATAGAAACAACTGTGTTTAGGCACGACTGCTACACGGGAGAGCCTTATATTTTCATCATCGCAAAATGTGTGATGCATCAAAATATACTAGATAATGGGTTGTAAGAGACATTTATGTGTATTAGAACTGATTTGAGGCCCTCCCTAAAATGTATGTATGTATGTAATCATCTATCTAAGACCACTCAGTCAATTTTTGACCGATCTACCTGAGATTTACAGGGTAACTTCGTCATAATGTAATTAGATAATGTTCCTATTTTCAGATATATAGCACTCAAACACTTTAAGTTATGGCATTATTTTTAATTGCTTAGAAACGGTTATGTAACATTATCTTAAAATGTATTAACCTTTTGGCTGCGGGAACATTTTAGTACTAAACGACCTTTTATAAAATGCAAAATGTATACATGAGATCATTGGATATTTCAGGTAGAGTCCCCACCCTGACTGCTGGTCGATAAATCGACCACCCCCGCAGGCAACGTAAAGCACAATGTAAAATTTTTTTTCTCATTTTCCAGGAAAACTCTAGAAGGTATTTCTATGTAATTTCTCGCGCTGAACATGAAAAAAATAGTAAAAAATCCTAGAGATACTCTTGACCTTGAAAATCTATTTTTCGAAGTCAAATTTTTTTTCTAGCATAGATAGAATTTTTTGAAGATTTTCGTACATAGTGTCATGGACTGAATAAAAAAAAATTCTGAAAAAAATAGCTGAGGTATCATTGATCTTAAAAATTTACATTCAAGGTCGCATTCACTTCTAAAACAAGTGCAACAAACATCTGCTACATTTCTCAAGATGTCAAGAAATATTCTGACATTCGCTCTTAGCATAACCCAGGATCAACGGCGTGGACGTGGCAAAAAGGTGATCCCATTGGGGTGCTTGATTTCCGTGAGTCCCCTTGCCTCTCACGTAGGAATGATTGGCTCTACGGTAATGTCTCTTTTGTGTGGTACTCTTCAAAGCATGGTGCTGCGCATAGAGGAGTTTCACAACTAATGTATGTCGTTCTACGCGGAGTTTTACGCAAAGAGCACAAGTGGCATCTTCGATTTGTACCTTGCCTCGGGAAATGGCGGCCAACTAATCGAATGGGAGAGTCATTGTAAGGAGAGATGCTTGCAGAAGAATCAAGTTTCAGTAATAATCTAGCAATCTGTAATCTAAATGAAGGAAATTATATAGCTTTCACGTTTCTCATTTTTTATACAACGCATGAGCATTGGATAGACAAAGATCAATAAGATGAAAAAAAAGCTTTTGATACCATTTCATTGTTTTTCGCACTGTTTCTGTTATAGATAATTGTCTATCAACATTATCAATACCACCCATATTTTGATTATAATCATGGACACACCTTGGCTTTATAATATCTTTATTTGTTAGGTAACATTTTTTTCCAGTTGCACAGAATTCAAGTTCGTGCACACTTGTAAGCATACGAACGCTACGTTTATCTTCCCACCTACCTGCCATCCACACATCGTTGTGAGAGACTTGTACTTCACCTCGAACTAACTTGCTCTCAAGCTTTGGCATTCCCTTTCTATTTGCTTTCACTGTACCACACATACCTATATCACGATCGTGTAAAAATTCTGCCTAAGTGGGAGATGTATACCAATTGTCTATGTATACAGCATGACCCTTATAAAAATAAGATTGTAAAACGTGAGCTACAATATCGCCAGTAACACCCAAATCAAACTTTTGATAATCAATCATGTCCGCGCCAGTATAAAAAATAAAACCCAACACGAATCCCGTCTCGCAGTCTACAATCATGAATAGCTTGATGCCAAAGCGATTTCTCTTCAAAGGAATGTACTGCTTGAATCGAAGCCTATCTTTCCATAATAATAGACTTTCATCTATGCACAGATTTTTTCCTGGAGTAAGAACTGCTGAATATTTGCTTTGCACGTGTTCTATTACTGGTTTTATTTTCACTAAAGGATGATTTTCGATTTCTTCATTATTATGAAAATGTAAACATCGTAGGATGTGAATATATCTATCGCGAGGCATTATTTGGCCAAAAATTGGAGTGTGTAGCAAAAGATCAGTGGACCAATAACTTTGTAAATCGCCTTTACAGACATGGCCCATTAGAATGGAATGGCCTAAAAAAGTTTCCAATTCTGTTTTTGTGACACGGGACCAAGCTTTCATGTGGGAAGAACGAGTTATGGAGTTTTGAGTTGCGTAACGATTGGTTTCCTCTACAGTTTTTTTTAGCAAAGAAGAATCACAAAAGTAATTGAAATATTTAATTGGTGTATTTCCTGAAAAAGAGATATTCGAATTTATTTCGGAGCTACCTTGAAAATCTTTGATTGATGGATAAAAATACGCGTCCTCAGACAATTCAGTTTCCTTATAAGAAAAGTCTTCCAAATTGACTTCCCCGATGTCTATTTTCTGCTCCATTGTCTAAAATCTCGTTTTCTAATACTTCATTTTCTGGTTCGGACTCGCCACTACTCCAAGCTTCATGTTCAGCCATTTTATAGAAGATAGAATATTACACTATTCAATAGCACTGTGCAAATCCTGGAGACTAATAAGTTATGCATGAGAAGTACCAATCTGCATCGTATTATAAATTTATAATTATGAATGAATAAAAAATAAATTAATTTTTTGAGATTAAAATATTTTTGAAGATTAGACGAGTTTCTGCAATAAGTGATTACATTTTTTTCGTACTCAGTTGACGAACAACAAAGATATATCAACTCCCAGACCGAAATAGTAAAAAACAGATTTTGTGTTTACGTAATTGATTTTAGATCACGCTGAAAATGAATGCCGCAGCATTTTATGTAACCTTCAAAAATAAGGTTGAAGCTTGATAATTTGTTTTGGAAACTAAAATTTCATCGCGAAATAGACATTTTCGTGAACAAAGATAATTTTAGGATTTTTTTTCTTTTTTTCCCGTTTTGACCTCATCAATAACGCTAAAAAGCTACATCGAATTTTCGCTTTTGCAAATAAAATACAATATGACCTTGACTGTAAATTTTCAAGGTTAAGGATACCGCAGTGATTTTTTAAAGTATTTTTTATAAACAGTATATAAAATTACGAAAGAAATCACTCTAAAATCTCGCTTCTACTAGGTATGAAATTTGACCTTGAAATACCTATTTTCAAGGTGAATAAGGTTTTGAGGAATTATAAAACTATTTTATATACATTCAAAACATCAAAATTGATCTAAAAACATTAAATATGTTGTGTATTCTAAGTGGTCGATATATCGCAGTCAAAAGGTTAATCCTACATAAAAACTTTATACGGACGAAGTGTTCCTCTCAAACTAACGGAACTTTTTGCAATTGTACACTTTACGTTCAGAATAATATTTTCAAAGATAAACAGAGAAAAACGGTCAAAATAATAAAAAAAAAGTACAAAAAAATACGTTTTTTGCAATAAAACTAAATTTATCATTTCACAGAAAAATTTTTAATCAACGAAATGTTTGTTTTAAAATAACAAACCTTTTTTCTGTTTTACATTTAATGCTCAGAACAATATTTTTGAAGGAAAGCATAGAAAAACGGTTAAAACCAAGAAAAAAAAGTACTAAAATTCACGTTTTTTCGTAAAAAATCAAAATGTTTTATTCGTACACAATTACTTTAATTTTAACTTTACACCTAGAACAATATTTTCAAAAATAAGAAAGAAAAACGGTCAAAATAACGAAAATAGTACAAAAAATCACGTTTTATCACAATAAAATTAAATATATCGCAGTGCGTGTAAATTGTGACATGATCCGAAGGCGAAGATGATAAGCACATAATTTAAAGTCATGTTTTTATTACTATCTTTTATGATGTATATTATATTTTGTAATATTAGGCCAAAAATCCTAAGCTTTGTGAAAGTTAAAAAAAGTTGAATTGTTGTGTCATGTATTTTACCCAATCTCACAAACGATGCGAGCTCGAAGCGCGAGCTTTACACGGTCCTGCCTTATATGCAAAAACCAATGCTTTGTCTTATATGCAAAAAGCATGCCTTGCATCGTGCATGCCTTGCGCCGCACGTGGCGAGCTAGTTAATTTTTATCGTTAACTAAAAAAGTTTACGAGGAATTTCGGCATCAGAGCCTCATTCTATGCAGTATTACAAGTAACTTGTCAAAATTTGGTGCAAATTCATTGAGTATTTACTAAGAATAGTGCGAAACTGTAATTCACAATAATCAGGTTATGTTGCATTATAATTACAGTTTCGCACTATTCTTCGTAAATTCTCAATGAATTTGCACCAAAGAATGACAGATTATTTATATTAGTATATAGAATGGGGCTCTGGTCCCGAATTCCCCAAACACTGAGTTAATTATTTATAAAAATTGAAAACGGTAACTCATATATATTGATAAAGTCGCTAGTTACGACGTCCTCTTAAATTATAACAAATATATTGAACATCTAACACTCATCTAAGACTAATGTTAATAACAGATGATGATCAACAAAACTTATATATCACCATAATAATTAAATAATAAATAGCTCAAAATTGTTAAAACTTAAAGCTCGAATGGCATTGGCAATCTCGGGTTCGATTTGCAGTTCTGCTAATTGATACAAGCACCACTAAGGAATCAATTTTTAACAAGAGCTTTCTTTTGAAAGATAGAATGTCCTACGTCGCTGATTAGCACCAAGCTAAAAACATAAAATAACGACAACATGAAATGACGTTGTTTAGCCTCTGGCCATTTCATTTTTCGTGTCTGAAATTAAACTACTCTTTTACTTCTGCTTGACCACCACATGTAGCAGTCACGTTCTTCTTCACTTACTTCTTTGTAAGCTACACCAAGCTTTTCAGTACTTATCAGCCCTTTCTATCGCTAAAAGATCTATGCGAGGGATTCCTAGGGTACTGGAAGGGCGTTATATAACACGGTATTATACGCATAAGCCACCCTTAGCACGAGTATTATGCAAACTCACCGATAGCACACACCGTAATTTCCTACTTAGAACATCTGTCCAAATCGGATGAATCTAAAGTTTGCAACGCTAAAACACAGCACATGACCAAACAAAATTAAACAAATAATACCACGCCTAAATTAAGTGAGAAGCTTGGTCCACACGAGTATTAACTCTAAAACCAATTTCAGGTCAATAGGAGGTGCGGAACACCTCTAAATATGTGATAAAAAATTTAAAATCGAAGTATATAATGTTCTATCCAAAATACCCCGCTGGATGTCAGTTCCAGTGGTATAGAGGTTAATACTGATCGACTGGAAGCAGTCCTAAGTTGTTTGTAGGTAAGGATGCCCCAAATAGAGGATGGAAAGTTTTATTTTACTGCTTATTTTTTTCTATCAAATACACCCCGCTGGAAAGCAGTACCAGTTTCATAGAGGGTAATTCCGATCGACCCGAAGCAGTCCCAAGTCGTTTGTAGGTACGGAAAATCGCCAAAAAGAGGATGGAAAGTTTTATTTTACTGCATATTTTTTCTATTAAAAATACACCGCTGGAATTCAGTACTAGTATTGTGCCTGCTTTATTCTAAAGTAAAGGATTTAGTTCGGAGAGGCCGATATTATTTGCGACGAGACGTCGTTGCAATGAATTAAATAATATTTAATGTATTATCTTATTCCTCTTGTATATAGAATATTATGTCTTACAATCTCGCACGTTGTTATTGTTTCGTGCGTCGCCTCTTCAAGGCCACGAAACGCGCGTGTTTATGTCTACGAGCGAGGATGTGTGCGAGCATCCATGTACTCTATTGTTATTGTGTGTGTGTGTTAGATACTTTTCGGGAATGCGACAATTCCCGAAAAGCTCAGTACGCTGCCGGTCTTGACAGTGACAGCATCGTCTTTGATACCTCGTCACGTTAGTTTCGCGCGCTACGGGAAGTACCGGACCGGTTCGTCCGTAATTCGGGAAGCCGTACGCGAGTGCAAGTGCGAAAGTGTAGTGCAGTGCGAAGGACCAAATACCTCGGGTTGAGTATTCCCCGAGGTAGGCGAATCGCCGCGGCCGCGGGCCGCACCTGCAGATCACCGTCGAGGACGACGGGAAACCGGGCCGACTCCACCGGCCAGCAGACGTCGGGGCGCCGACGGACACCAGGGCCCATGGACAATCCAGCCCGGTAAGTACCCGACATTGGTCGGTATATCTTTTGAGCGTGTTGAGTGAGTGTGTGTGTATGTTTGTTCGGTAGCACACCGGTGCTACCGAAACCGATTGGGTATTGCACGGGGCGAGCACGGGGGCAGCCCCTGCTTGCCGCGTATATACCACGCGACCGGGAGAACGCCCCGTTAATTATTGTCGGGCACCTCCGTGTAATTTATTAAATAAACAATTATTTGTTTTATTCTAATACAACGGTCGCGTAATTATTTTAATTATGAAGTAACCCGCAAACCGCTTTCCGATTCCCGATTTTCCCCGCCACGTGTGTCGGTATAAGGAGATCGTCCTATCTCCGCTACCGTGTCCCGACGGGTTAATTTATTAACCCACGGCGACGATAAGGACGCGTTCTTCGGGGCCGTCGTCCCTGTTTAAATTAATAAATTAATTGTAACGGGTATTAGGACGAAGTACCACGTTACAAATGGCGACCGTGACAGGACGGTAGTTGTACCGCCTGCGTGTCGAGAGATTTTCGGTGAATCTCCCTTATTTTTTTAAAATAAGTGTTTCCTATTATGTACAAGTTCACCTGCACATAATAACCTGCGGGTTATTTATTTTTAAAATTTTTTCGCTTTGGAAGTCGAGAGAGAGAGAGAGAGAGAGAGAGAGAGAGAGAGAGAGCATATAGGTTTATAATGGCATGGATGCATGCCATTATAATTGAATTGTGTGTATGAGTAAGAGAGAGAGAGCGAGAATAGAAATTTGAAATTTCGAGTTCGCGTTAGAGTAGGGACGCGCGGGTACCCCTAGCCGTATATTGTGATTGTGAGAGAGAGAGAGAGAGAGAGTGAGAGAGAAACATTGCGTCGCGGAGTTCGATAGTGCTGAGTGAGCACGAGTCCGCTAGTGGGAGAGAGAGAGAAAATCCCAACTAGCCGGCGTTAGACTCGCGCGGCGTAAGTGTAACGAGATTGAGAGAGAGAGAGAAAGAGAGAGAGAGAGAGAGAGAGAACATATACTTTATACGGCATATACCGCGCGGTTATCCTTCGTTGCTACGCAAGAAGGAAAATTTGCCCCTTTGCGCGACCGTAATTTAATTGTATGAATTTTGTTAACTCGCTTTAAAAGCGAGTTTAACAATTTGTGTGTGTGTGAAATATTTTTGAGTTCGGCTCACTGATTTTGTATCAGTTCGAGACGAACAATAATAATTCTTATTATAATAATTTATTATTATTTGTAATATTTATATATATATATAATTTTCTTTATTTTTCAAAAGATATTATCACGCTGTTAGTCAGCTGATAATTTTGAAATTATACGATAATTTTGTTTTGTGTGATAATAATTATTAATATTACTATAATTAATTTTGACATTGTCTGTTAGTCAGATAAGTCAAATTAATAAATTTTTTTTGTAACCGACACGGTTTTGGCTCGCATTAGTGCTGAGACATATCGTGATATTGGAGTTACAGTTATATTTATTGTTAATATTAATATTATTTTGATTAAGTGTTTGTCACTTAATATTCAATTCTGCTGACGGGAAAATTTATTTGATTTATTTTCTTAATAATTTTTTGTTTTTCCTCCAAATTAAGAAATAAGTTGCAATTAATTTGTTCGTCAAATTAAATGCATATTTATATTATTGATTTCTATATAATATAATATATATAAAATTAATAATAAACAAAATAATTAATTTCTTTAAAAATAATTAAAAAGTTTTTTTTATTGGAGGTTAACAATAAAGTTAATATTTTTTTTTTAAGAATGTTCTAAACCAAATTAAAATTTTTTTTGCCGTTGCAATCACATTTAGAATTTTTTTTTTTTTTTTGTGATCTTGGTTTAAAAATTCTTTTCTTTTGAGGCTACTCTTTACAATTTTTTTTTGTATGAGATTTACATTTTGTGTAAAATTATAATTATTTTGTTTGTCAAAATAATTATATTTGTGGCTTCTAGAATTTTCTTTTTCTTCTTTCCTTTCAATATTTAATTTTTCTTGTCAGCGAATTAAAATATTTTTTTTTTCTTTTCTTATTATTTTTGTTTGTAAGTTGCAATCGATAGCAATTTATTTTTAAATTGTTACCAAATTAATTTGTTTGTCAAATTAATTCGGTCTTGGATTGGTCCAAGTATCTTTTGCAATTTTACTTAGGTTTAAAGAGAAGATCGACAACAAAAATTTTTTCTTTTGATCCGAAAACAGATTCGTTTAAGCTTTCGAATCTGGTGGCAAACAAAATTTTTTTTTATAGATTAAATTAATTTACATTAATTTTTCTTGTTTTTATTTAGATTTTTTTTTATTTAATTATTTTGCCAAACTCGGATCGGAATTTTTTTTTGTGTGATCCCTTTCTCTTTATGTAAGATATGCCCTCTCATATAGAGTAGTTTTGTACTCTATATTTGAATCTGGACTCTGAGCTATCTCCTCAGTTGTCCAAACTTTACAGGGCATACGGGGAAGCAGTTGGTGTGCCAGCTGAGAAGAAATCCCCAGGTGCACAACGCCGTCTCTGCCTTATCAAAAAAATTACGATGGGCAGTTACGAGACGCGTATGTGCAAAATACTTAGTGACTCGCGGGATGCGAGGCACATTAAAAAGGACATCAGATCACTTCCTTTGGAGGAGATCTACGCCCAGCTCGATCGTTTGCACCTTAATGCTAATAGCGAAGAGTTTGAGTGTAGAGAGCGCCTTTTGAGACATAGGATTAAGTGTTATGATCCTCAAATTGACGTGCCTTGGTATCCCAATTACGACGAGGATACTTCTGCCCAACCAGCGACGAAGCCCTTAGCTTGTCCACAGTTCTGGCAGAAGCACCAAAAGCGCTCCAGAAGAGGTAGTGTGATCCCTTCTGGTACCGACAGGTCTATAGAGTCTGAGTTGTCAGACGATAGACCAACAAGTGAGCACATAACCCCCATTCAGGAAGAAGAGGGAAATGTGACTACACATAGTAGAGTGCCCACGCCGACGGGTGAATCGAGACCGCTTTCTGATAATGCAGCTGGCATTAACACAGAAGCGGCGATTCCGACGGCTAACTCACCACCTTCGAGACAAGTGACGGTGTCGACCGCCACACATACTGGTCTAGGTGAGACGCATGCTATAAATTCATCACATGCGTTACACCGGGATCAGCGTAACTCGTTGGTTGGTAACCACAACCCAGTGGAAAAGGGCACCATTCGTCGTAACGATTTTGGACTGAATTCCGATGCACATGGACGGTCTACTCCCAGCCATTTTAGTAGTTCTGGAGCTATTAAAAAGCGCGTTTCGGAGATTCAGTCAGATAAGTCGCGGCAACAGACGAGCAGGGATTATGAACTCCCTTCCAACGATCGCAGGCAGTCGACTGATAATCGGAGGGAAGCTCCAGATTATCGTTCACATAATCGCGATCAATACGGTACCTGTCAGAGGAAGGTTAGTTATGACAAGCATAACAACAGGACCTCCTCACACAGATATGCGCCAGCACCAGAAGAAGCAGATGATGAATCGTTCTCGGAAGGTGAGCGCTGTCACAGGAGTGCAACATCCACTTCTAGACGGTTACCGAATGAAGGGAATCGTAAGTCTCACACGTCCGATCGTAGCCAAAGGACTTACACTAAGAGGGAAGCCTCTACACAGTGTGACAATGGTTACAACAGATTCCGCGAAACGAATAATGATCCCGTCGAGCATGAGCGAGCTGTCGCTAGACGCGATCAAGGTACTCAAACCGATTCTAATCTTAGTAACTTAGATTCGGACGAATATTACACTACGAATAGGGAAGAGGCAACCGCTTACTATGCGAGTAGATATCGCAAGGAGCGCCTCCCTGACAGACGTAGCAGAGTACCATCGCCGAGTCGAGATGTCCACCGGCGTGATACGTATAACCAAAGTGAGGACATGGGTGCATTAGTCCCTTTGGGATACAACCAGCCACCAGTGAGAGATAGAAAGGAGCGGCCTGGTTGTGCAAGAGCCCTCAGAGACTGGGGTCTGTCGTTCGATGGGGAGACCAACGACGATGCCGAAGAATTCCTAGATAGTTTACAAGACTTCAGGAATGACGACCAGTTCTCTGACCGGCGTATTCTCAGCGCATTGCCTTGCGTGTTTAAGAAGACAGCCCTATTTTGGTATAGGGCCGTCCAATCTTCTTTACGTAATTGGTATGACTTCGAAAATGAATTTTTGAATGAATACGGTCAGGAGTTGCGAGATCAAGATTTGTTCGAGGATCTACAACGCCGCACGCAAGGCAAAGGCGAGAAGGTCGTAAAATACCTGAATTGCTTTAAGGCTATTGTGCGGAAATTCCGCCGACCTCCTCCGCTGCGCCAACAAGTAGAGATGGCATATTCTCAATTGAGACCGGAGTGCCGCAAGTTTATGTCCTCGAGATCCATAAATAAATTCGAAGACATAATGAAGTACGGTAAAGAATATGAACAACACTTGGTATGGGACAAGAGGTTTGCGGAACCCACACCAAGAGAACAAGTTCATATCCCACAAGCTTTCCCAAAACGGAGTTCGTCCAAAGTTTCGGGGAAAGTGGCCTCATTAGTTGAGAATAAGAAGAGCCAACCGGTTCCTCAGCCATCTCCACCGCCGAAGAAGAAGACGTTGAAAAAGAAAAGGAGCAAGAAGAATAAGAAACATTCTTCTAGCCCATCTTCAAGTGATTGTGAAGTAGCCAACGTGTATGGTACTCGCAACACTAGTCAACGTCAGTACTTGCAACAAAATAAAAATTTTGTGGGTGCACAAAATATTAATAATGCAAGACAATCTTCGGGAAATAGACAGACAGGGTCAAAGCAGCAACAATATAACGGTGCTAGGCCGAAACAATACCTTGCTCAAGCTCAGACGACACCCGTCTATACGCCTCAACGTAGACAAAGCACGGTATATGATCGTACTACGCAGAGGCAGACCCAAGACGCTGGTTTGCATAGGAATCCGAACAGTCCCTTCTTTGGCATATGTTTTACATGCCACAAAGTAGGACATCGATATTCCGATTGTCCCAATCAGACTTGCCTACATTGCGCAAGTATGGGACATACAGCGGACCAGTGCCCGAACGTGGCAGCGCCCATTGAGTGTCAGGTGTGCCACACAACTGGGGTAACCCTGGATAATTGCCCTAAGTGTGAGCATGTGAGGCAATATCTGGGAAACCTAGCGGCAGGGTACCAGAATCGCCCCCTGGGCCCTGCACGCAATTAAAAGAGCGTAATAGCTCTAGGGGGCAAGAGATACGGGTTGGTGAACCCGCGAGGTTGTTTGTTAAGAAGGACAAACACCTCACTGACTTTGCTGAACTGCTTAACGGAGAGCAAACAAACGTTCAGAAGGTAAGAGAGAATACCTCTGAACATCTGAATTTGCCGAAATCTGCTGAGTTACCTATGGTTAAGGCTGAGACTCCTTCCAAGCTAACTCCAACGTTCGAAGCGCCGAACAAAGCAGATTTAGAACTTCTAGAGATCAAGAAAAACAAAGAGTCTTTCTGGTCTGAAGTACTCCGTAGACAGGCTGTTAACGAACACAAACGGTTACTGAAGGAAATAGAGAACGAGAGAAAAACTCTAAACTTGTGTAACCCCACCAATGAGAATGATGATACTCGTTACTCATTGTCACCCCAACCTACGATCAAAGAAAAGAGTATAAAACAGTCTAATGAGAGTAAAACGACTGTCTCTCTTGATCAGGTGATGAACAGTTCAAAATCGTTGCCGATTAGAACAGTTCAGGGGGGGGGGGCAGGAGCCGTCCCGAAGACGTCCAGAGAGACAAGTTCGACTCCAGCCCTACTTGACAGTCAAGCCGAAGACATGGTTGCGGGAGTGCAATCCGAAAACCGTTTGTTCTTCTCGGTAAGACTTGGTGGCAAGGACTTTAAAGCATTGTTCGACCCAGGAGCAATGGTTTCACTTATACGCGTTGACGTAGCGGAATGCTACAGGGATAAGTGGAAACCGGCCAAGGTAGTCGTGCGGGGTGTCGCAGGACCGGCACTGAAAGTCCTAGGTTTGTTAGATGTTCTATTCGGAATTGAGGGATTAGATGGCAACATCCAACTGAGAATAGTCGAGAGTATGGAACACTCGATGATCCTCGGTATGGACTTCCTTCAACATTGGAACATCGAGGTTAAAATTGGCGATGCCCTCTGGCGTGTTGGCGCCGGAAAATGGCAGTCTTTTGTCAAGGATGGAGTCCGAGACGGAGACACGAGGATTCTCGCAGAGTGTGCAGGTATCATCGAGATTAACGATGACCAGCGAGAGAGGGTAAGAAAGTTAGTACAGAACTTATTACCACCACCAGGCGATGTGCATGGCTTTACTACGTTGATCGAACATCACGTGGAAGTAGAGCCAGGTGCACGACCAGTACGTCACAAACCAAGACGTATGTCGCCTAAAGTCCTCGAATTCGCCCAGCAAGAAGTCAGAAAAATGTTTGAGAGAGGAATAATCGAACCGAGTGCAAGTGAATGGTCTGCCGCTCCAGTGATAGTCCGCAAAGACGAAGGTAGCTATCGTTTTTGCATAGACTTCCGAGATTTGAATGCGGTAACAAAACGTGACTCATATCCAATACCGAATATGGATTCGATTCTGGATAAGTTACATAATGCCAAATTCATCTCTAAGATCGATCTTAAGAAGGCATATTTTCAAGTGTTAATGTCAGAAATTAGTCGACATTACACCGCCTTCGCTGTGCCTGGGTCTGGGTTGTGGCAGTTCACACGGATGCCGTTCGGACTGATGAATGCACCCATGACATTTGCACGGTTGATCGATGCTCTATTTGGTCCCGAAGTTGAACCTCATGTTTTCGGTTACCTGGACGATCTAATCGTTATAACCGAAACTTTCGAGGAACATTTAAAATGGTTGGAAATGGTTCTAAGGACACTAGTGGACGCAGGGCTAGAATTGAACAGAGAGAAGTGTCAGTTCTGTTGCTCGAGTGTTACGTTCCTTGGGTACCGCCTAGATGGTGATGGACTTCGACCCGATGTGGATCGAGTGGCTCCTGTCCTAAATTATCCGACCCCAAGAAATGTTAAACAACTTCGTTCCTTCCTTGGCATGGTCGGTTGGTATTCTCGTTTTATAAATCGAGAGTCGGATATTAAGATCCCTCTCGTGAGATTACTCCGTAAGGACCAGCCATGGGAGTGGGGACCAGAGCAGGACGCGGCGTTCCGTGAACTCAGGTTAGCTCTAGCCGGCGCGCCAGTGCTTGCTCGACCAGACTTCTCTAAGCCTTTCTCGGTCCAGAGTGACGCTAGTGATTACGCTATTGGGGCTGTGTTAACCCAAGAAGATGAAGATGGTTTCGAGCATCCGATCGTTTACGTCAGCCGAGTGTTGAACAAGGCGGAGCGTAATTACATGACGACGGAGAAAGAGTGTCTAGCCTTAATCTGGGCAATTAAGAAACTTCGGCCATATATCGAAGCGTATCGTTTCAAAGCTGTGACGGACCACAAAAATGGAAACTCTTAAAGAGCCCACCGGCAGACTAGCGCGCTGAGTGCTTGAGATGCAACAGTGGGACTTCGAGATTGTGCACAAGAAGGGTGCACTACACTACGTTCCCGACGCACTCTCTCGCGCTGTTAACCTGGACTCGGACGAAGTTGAAATAGCCTCCTTTGACGTGATTACCGACCCATGGTACATCGCCAGATTGGATGATGTGAGGTCCAGTCCTCAGAAGTTTCCGCAATGGAAAATTGAGGATGAAATGCTCTATCGATTCGCGACCGATAAGCTGCTGGACCCAATCACGGGTCAAGAGGAGGGATGGAGATTGGTTGTGCCCATTGAACATAGGACGCGCGTACTAGAGGATTCGCATTGCCCTCCATCGTCTGGTCATTTAGGAGTGGAGAAGACCTATGACCGAGTGGCAAGAGACTATTATTGGCCGGGTATCTATCATGATGTCAGGCAATTCGTTGTGCAGTGTATAGACTGCCAATGATATAAAGTCTCACAGGCGGGCCCTCAAGGTTTGATGGGCAAGCGTAATATTGAGAGACCGTGGGCTGTGGTTGCGGCAGATATAACGGAACTGCCTCGTAGTAAGAACCAATACAAATATATACTGGTCTTACAAGATTTGTTCACGAGGTGGGTTGAATTAAAACCGTTACGAGCTGCTACCGGTAAGTCGGTTGCGAAAGCATTTGAGGAACTCATACTGTTTCGTTGGGAAACTCCTGATTACTTCCTTACGGATAATGGTACAGAGTTCGTCAATAATAAGTTGACACAAATGCTTGAGGATTACGGGATAAAACAGATCACGACTCCTCCTTACCGACCGCAAGCCAACCCCGTCGAGCGAACAAACAGGATATTAAAGACGATGATCGCGGCCTTTGTGGATTCCGATCATCGCAGCTGGGATGAACATTTACATGAATTCCGTCATGCTATTAATACGGCAACGCAATCAAGTACGAAGGTTTCCCCAGCTTTCCTCAATTTTGGACGTCATCCTCAACCTGTAAAGAGTCTGCGTAGAGAGGTTGAGAGGAGGGAATTTAAAATTCCTATCGATCCCGAGATGTGGATGGATCGACTCAAACGTCTTGATGCCCTTCGAGATCTAGTGCGGAAACACATAGATGAAGAGCAGAGACGTCAAGAGAAAGTCTATAACAAAAATAGACGCGTGGCTTCCTTCCAAGTAGGCGATTTAGTCATGAGGAAGTGTAGAACGTTATCGCACGGGGCCAAAGGTATTTCGGCCAAATTGGCACCTGAGTACGACGGACCCTTTGAAGTCAAGGAGATACTATCACCAGTAGTCTTAAGACTTGGAGAGTCTGGACGGAAGAGGTCTGAAGTGCACGTATCCGATTTAAAGAGATACGTCCCACCAAGGAGAAAATCCTAGGCCAGCGATGAGCGGCTAGCCACGGGAAAATTTAGAGTGGGTATCCGGGTGTGTGATTGATTGAGTACGAGTGATTGTATATGATTAATGTAACTATGATTTGTTTGTAGTTAATTAACAAATTTCTTTCTTTTGTTTCAGCACCCTGGACGAGGACGAAACCAAACGGCTGATCGCTCAGACCGAGCAAATGCTCGGTAAGCGAGAGACCGAACGGAGCGCGGAAAGCTACCGCCGATTCCAACGGCAGGCAGTCCGCGACCATAATCGTTTCGGGGATTCCCACTGTCTGGACGCAGATAATAAGGAATCCACGTCCACCTTTCTGGCTAACTCGCCACCAGAAGCGAGGGAGATGGTCAAGAGGAGTTATGCCGAGGTGGTGGGGAGACCCCTGCCGGCCCAACCATCGGGTCTTGGCAACAACCTCCAGGCCGCTTCGGCGGTAGAGGCTGTTGACTTGCCCTTGGAAAGGCCTAAAGGTGTGTCAAGTCCGCCACAGGCTGGCGAATCTAGGCCAAACCCCAAGACGACGGTAGAGCGAATGGAGGTCGACCAGCAGACACCGACGGGTAGTGGTAATTACCTACCTGCGGGATATGAGGTGGACCTCCGCCAAGAGGAGAGGGAGCGGCAAAGGAAAGTCGCCGACAGCCGTCCGAGACGCAAGAAGTACAATCCCTTGCGTCAGTTGACGGCCGACGACTACTACTCGGCAGTAGACGATGGAGGTCTGGCACAAGCCGTGCCAAGTACCATCGCGTCGGTAGTAGTAGTTCCACCAAAGGAAGAGATGTCGCCCGCTAGGAGTAGACCCTTCCCCCTGTCCAAACCACCGACTCAAGTCCGGAGAGAGATGTCGCCCGTAAGGTGCCGACCCTCTCCGCGACCCAATCAGTCAAGGGCGGACCAGGTGGAAAAATACAGGCGTGACGGGGCGATGTTCAAGAGGTTGGATCCGATCAAGACGGACCCAACCATCGATCCCCCCGATAACGCCTGTTTTAACTGTTGGCGTCCGGGTCACAACCGCCGGGAGTGTGCGGCCACGCAGACACAAGAATTCTGCATCAATTGTGGCCGCCGAGGGGTGGTTGTGACAAAGTGTCCTCGATGCATGAATGCCTACCGCGCATGGTTGGCAAATCGCAGGGATCGAGGACTATCCGACCCACCAACAGTGGCTCCTCAACCTTCCATGTCTGGGACACAGGGGAAGTCCGTGTCCAAGAGGGCCAGACAAAGAGGGAGCCGCAGCAAGGCGAAGAAGCGACGCGTGGAGGAGACCACCGTCGCATCGGCTCGAGCAACTCCGGTGGGTATTGTGGACGCACAGCCCCAGGGAAGCCAACCCTCCTTCGCAGCCGGAGTAATTGCTCGACGACTCGAGGAGGCAGACCGCCGACAGGCGGCAGATTTCGGTCTGCACCATAGCGGGCCGATTGAGGAGGTGCGACGCGCCTTGGGCGATCATGCTCAAAGGCTGGTCGAACAGCGTCGTAGGGAATACCAGGACTCACTGGCCCGTCCTCCTACACCGCCTCCTCCAGCAATATCTGGCCTTCAAGAGGCCGAAGAGGATAAGACCCGTGGACGAGAAGAGAGCGTGGCTCAGCCAGTCCACGTCGAGCTGGTCGAGGACGTACCCCCGCACGAGACGTTCTTACGTCGCCTGGCGCAGGGTCTGGGAGTACCAGAGTCTGGACCCTTAGATGAGGTGCAGGCGGGTCTCAACGCCTTGCTCCGGCGAGTAGGCTACCCAGCCGAATTGTCGTTGCTGACCCCTTATCCTGCACCTCCGATTCCATTGGTCGAACCGCCCTCTGTTCCGACCATGATGGACACAACGTCGGGGACGAGCACCAACGTCATCACCGCGCCACTGAGACAACCCGGCAACGATGCTGACCTTCTTCGGGAGTGTCGCTTGTTGTTGGAAGCGGTGGCAGGAGACAATCCCGCAGCGAGAGACGTCGTCCTGCGGCTGGTGAAGGCCACCTTGGAGAAAAACCTCACCACTCCTCGACCCTAGTTCGTCTAGGCGAGGGAGCTCGATTGCGCGCGCGTTATTATTTATTTCATTGCCCTCTTTTCAACTCTCACATCAGTAGGATGATGTGGAGTTTAGTGGGGGGCTTTGCGACGAGACGTCGTTGCAATGAATTAAATAATATTTAATGTATTATCTTATTCCTCTTGTATATAGAATATTATGTCTTACAATCTCGCACGTTGTTATTGTTTCGTGCGTTGCCTCTTCAAGGCCACGAAACGCGCGTGTTTATGTCTACGAGCGAGGATGTGTGCGAGCATCCATGTACTCTATTGTTATTGTGTGTGTGTGTTAGATACTTTTCGGGAATGCGACAATTCCCGAAAAGCTCAGTACGCTGCCGGTCTTGACCGTGACAGCATCGTCTTTGATACCTCGTCACGTTAGTTTCGCGCGCTACGGGAAGTACCGGACCGGTTCGTCCGTAATCCGGGAAGCCGTACGCGAGTGTAAGTGCGAAAGTGTAGTGCAGTGCGAAGGACCAAATACCTCGGGTTGAGTATTCCCCGAGGTAGGCGAATCGCCGCGGCCGCGGGCCGCACCTGCAGATCACCGTCGAGGACGACGGGAAACCGGGCCGACTCCACCGGCCAGCAGACGTCGGGGCGCCGACGGACACCAGGGCCCATGGACAATCCAGCCCGGTAAGTACCCGACATTGGTCGGTATATCTTTTGAGCGTGTTGAGTGAGTGTGTGTGTATGTTTGTTCGGTAGCACACCGGTGCTACCGAAACCGATTGGGTATTGCGCGGGGCGAGCACGGGGGCAGCCCCTGCTTGCCGCGTATATACCACGCGACCGGGAGAACGCCCCGTTAATTATTGTCGGGCACCTCCGTGTAATTTATTAAATAAACAATTATTTGTTTTATTCTAATACAACGGTCGCGTAATTATTTTAATTATGAAGTAACCCGCAAACCGCTTTCCGATTCCCGATTTTCCCCGCCACGTGTGTCGGTATAAGGAGATCGTCCTATCTCCGCTACCGTGTCCCGACGGGTTAATTTATTAACCCACGGCGACGATAAGGACGCGTTCTTCGGGGCCGTTGTCCCTGTTTAAATTAATAAATTAATTGTAACGGGTATTAGGACGAAGTACCACGTTACATATTATATACATATACATATTGCCAAACGATAAAATTTTGTATCAAATAACTCACGACACGGTCTAACACGTCGCACTCTGGCTAGTGGTTTTGCCACCACCAGAGGGAGACGACTATCTCTCTACACTCGTTGGATAGATCGTCGTCTCTTTTCTATATATATAGCCGCAGAACATCTTGTTGGCGTCGCAGATCATCTTGCGACAGGCGTCTAAGATAGAATCGCCAGTTCATTACTAAGGAGTCCAAGCTGGAGATCGAGGACGAAACGCCTTTAATTATTTTAAGAAGGCCGTGCTTTGGGCAATTCCACCAACCATAGTGGACACAGAGTACAATGTGCCTGCTTTATTCTAATGTAAAGGATTTAGTTCGGAGAGGCCGATATTATTATATACGGTAATTCTAATCGTTCTGAAACAGTCCCAAGTCGTTTGTAGGAGCGGAACACCCCCAAAAAGAGGATGGACACTTTTATTGCTTATTTTTAACTGCTTATTTTTTCTATCACAAATATCCCACTTGATTTAAGTACTAGTGTTACAGATGGTAATACAGATCGACTGGAAGCAGTCCTAAGTTGTTTGTAGGTGCAAAACACCCCCGAATGGTGGATAGAAATTTTAATTTTACTACTTATTTTTTTTTATCAAATATACCCTGCTGGAAGTCAGTATTAGTGTTATAGAGGGTAACTCTGATCGACCCGAAGCTGACCTAAGTTGTTTGGAGGTTAGGAAAATCCCCAAATAAAGGATGAGAAGTTTTATTTTACTGCTTATTTTTTCTAACAAAAATACCCCACTTTAATTAAGTACTAGTGTTATAGATGGTAATACTGATCCACTGGAAGCAGTCCATGCTGTTTGTAGGTGCAGAACACCCCCAAATACAGGATGGAAATTTTCAATTTACTGCTCACCTTTTTCTATCAAAATACCCCGCTGGAATTCAGTACTAGTGTTATAGAGGGCAATTTTGATCGTCCCGAAGCAGTCCGAAGTCGTTTGTAGGTGCGAAACACCCCTGAAATAGGGGATGTAAATTTTTAGTTTACTACATTTTTTTTGTATTCGGGTATTCTGGGAATTTTGAAGGTATTTCGGGATATTTGCATTTACTTCGGGATTTTTTTAATATAATGAATATTATTAACCTTTTCACTGGCAATGTATCATATATGATCAAATTGAATAACTGCTGCATTTTTCAACCAATTCGTTTCAAATTCGGTTTGTAAGAGTTTTGGGGTTGCTGATTACTTATCTAAGGTCAGAAATAAAAAATTCAAAATGACGGATTCAAGATGTCTAACAGAAATTGGCCGATTTTGACCAGAGTGTTTGGCCAGATAATCTTTTGATAAATCATCAGAAACTGGTTTCATGGGAAGTTTTTTAAAACGCTGAACACAAATATGGCATTGGCAAGGGTTGTCGAGGTACCCAAAGCTTCAATAATTTACCGTTGTAGTTAGCTGGTGAGTAATTCACGACCCCAGAGTGTACCATCGGGGAAGTTATGGTAGTGTTTAACACTTCATTTCATTATTTTTTTTAGTTTTTTTTTTCATTTTTTGTGTTTTTTTTTTCTTTTTTTTTAATTGAGAGGATGCGCGGAATAAGGGTATAACTCGGAAAATCCCATTTTGCGAAAAATGAGATAAACGTAGGAAACCAAGTTAAACGCAATATTTTTAGTCGAAATTCTATGAGTTTCAAGTATACATTTATACACCAGCACGCCAGAGAAAAAACAGATCAAGTCTATTTCTCATTTTTAAAATAACTTTATTTTCACAAAACCTTTATTACATGAATCTTTATTTATGTCTTATATCATAGATATGCAGTTTTTTATTATTTATTTTTTTTACGCAATTTACAGCTTTTTTAATTTAATTATCTTTAGATCTCACATTTATCTTTTTCTTTTCAACTTCACGCACACCACTCGCATTTTATTACTAATTATTTTATTTTTTTTTATTTTTTTTTTATTTTTTATTAATTTTTATCGGTAATTGGTTTTTTAGACTTTTTGATTGATATTTCTTCGAAAATTTTTTCATACCATTTCTTTGCATCGCTACTAACAAAATTCATCAGTGAGTTGATGTCTCTCAGCTTTTCAGCTATTAAACCGGCCGGCGTCATTCTCACGAAATCAGCTAGGATCGCAGATACATCAAAAACTATTTTCCATATACGAAAAGTCTCTTTCTTCGAGGAATCTTCAGTGTAGGGGACTTCGACTGTGCCGTCAATTAAAAACAAGAATCGATTGTATGATTGGATCTTGAAAGTTTGATTTTTGGTATTTGGTTTTGCATAAGCATATTTTATTAACGTCGAGTACCAATCTTTTATTAAAGATATGCCATCAATCATATGAAATGGCTAAGGATTTTTTCTGCACGACCGTGTAATATCTTCAAATAATATACCAGATAAACCAAAATTCTTATCGCGCTGATTATAGGAATGGCCTCGCACAGGAAAAATATGTTCTACCGGTATATTGTATTTTTTACTAAGCCAGGATAGAAACATAACCATTGAGTGGTTTTTGTTCTGGTCACCATAAGCATCAGAAAAAAAATTATTTTTTTTACTTTTTCGGAATGCAGGTACATTTTTACAAAATGATAAATAAATAATTTTTTGGCAGAATGTTCTAGAAACCAAAAAATGCACTATTTTGATCATTATGACAATGGATGTTAAATATATATCTCCATAATAAACGCTTATAAAACTGCCCTGTAACTATTAGTTTCGGTAACGCTAAGTTTTGACCATAATCAAATTCAAAAACTAGAATCGATTTGTCTTTTTTAATTTTTGTAAAATATTTTTTTTTTATTCGTTTATACTCATCCACATTCTTTTTATGCAATTCAAACGCTTGTTTACAAGGATCATTCAGTACAGAAATCACACGTATCAGTTTTTTAATGAAGTATTTACTGAATTCTCTAAACCATTGGTGATACGTGTTATATTGCATTTTCAAAATATCATTAGTCTGAGAAAAAAAATATTCCTGGAAACTTTTATAAAGATCCTTAACCCTTTCACTGGTGCAGCCTTTTTTACTGTACGTGCCAAAAATGGTAGAACAATAAACTAAAGAACTTATACGATTAACTATGAATATAAGGCTTTTGGGGACGCAGAATCGATTTTGATGGTTATGTTTGCGTCATTTTGAATTTTTTAATTCTGACCTTAGATTCGTAATCAGCTAACTCCAAAACTCTTACACACCGAAGTTGAAATGAATTGACTGAAACATGCAGCAGTTATTCAATTTGATCATATATGATACGTTGCCAGTGAAATGGTTAACAGTCAAATCAAGATTATCACAGTACAACCGATTAGAATCTGTATAATGTGATTCACTGTGCGGGATTATAGCTAAATGCTTTAAAGCTATTTCAAAAATGTTATCCGGGATATTTTAGGGTTCTTACCTTTTCCTCGATTATCACTCATATCAAGTATGGGTTTTTTTTTCTTGATGTTACAAACGTTAAGCATCTGTTTGTAATTTGAAATAATCTCATCATCGAAGTTTTGCAAACAACTGTGTGAACTATCTGAACATTATAGCACCACATACATGATCTGTTGTTTGTTTTTATATTCAAAGCTTTCGACTTTAAAGGTAGGCTGTCTATACAATTCGCCAAATATATATCTTGCTTCTCTTTCTCGCCAAAATTACAAAATGATGTGAAGAGTTGCAATTGATTTTAAGTCGATATTTTATTAGCACATTCCTTAGTGCAGCATTTAACTACAACTACAAATACTTTTACTTCAATCTAAAAAAAAAACAAAAAAGAACGATAAAAACAATGAGTATTATTTAAATTTAATTTTTATTTTCATTTACACAAATTTATTTAAAATTTAACTTTAAATTTAAATGTATCATTTTTTGCAAACTTAATTAGATTTCTTAATTAATTGATTAAATAATTTACTTGTACTAACTTTTTCCCCTTTTCGTGTAGTATAAGACTTACAAGCATTCTTTCGTTTCTTTCGCTTATTTGCTTTATATATACTTCTATTGCGTTTTCTTTTTTTCCCCTGATTCATAATTTTTACTGCACATTCTTCTGTCGAAAAATGATCCGATGACTGACACTCAGATTCGTTATCAGAAGAATCACTACTTGAATTATCAACCTCCATTTTTACTTAATATTAATAATTATTATTAATAATATTAATAGAATTATTCTAATATAGTTCATACACGCATCTTCGTCGGAATCAGACACACAGGTACACTGATCAAGAAATGTGAGGAATTTCTGCAATAGTCAAAAATTAGGATTTATTTATGTTCACGTAATTCGAGTAAAGGGCACGCACGCGCTGCTGAGTTAAATCTGTACTTATATTTTGAACAGATATAAGGATACTGTTGGTGTGTATGTTATGCAATATGTTACTGGAAATTCATTTCGAATGATCTATTTGGAAAAGGTATAACACAAGTAAATCCGTTTTTCTTCTTATAGGTATAATTCGAGTTATACCGTTTTTCCACAGATCACCTTCAGTATTGTTTTTTAATACGCATATATCGCTACGAAATCAACATATCATGTGTATGGGATATTGCTGATTCCATTTATGGAATTAATTCAAAAACGGTATAATCCGACTTGTACCGTTATACCTCGCATCGCCTCAATTATTGTACTGTTTTCTAATTCTGCAATGTATGATATTTTTTGAAACAAGGTGTTACACATAACGGAAAGTTATTGCAAGTACTGCACATTATAGTTGTCGGTTTTATTATTTTATTTTTATTGTAGCATATAAAACAACGTTTTTTTTACACCTTCGTCATTCGCTGAAATCTTAGTTGGAAAGTGTTGACCATTATTGAGGTTTGAAATGTTGTTACTTAGATTACCACTAAGTTCGTGGACTATTAGGGACATGTTTAGCTTTAGCCCCCTGGCCAATTGCATACGGAAATCTGAATATATCAATTTTTTCTTTATGTGTTAATACCATAAACTACATATGCGTTAAATATTGTCATATCTAATAAATGAAGAAAAGTCTTGATACACCATTTAGTTGATTTTCTGATACATTGATCTGATCTATCTACACCACCCATATTGTGGTTGTAGTCTAATACAATATTTCGTTTTACTTTTCGTTCTTTAGTACGATAATCTACTTTTTCAGTTTCAACTTTTTCTACTGAATGCATGACTGAAAGCATTGTTACCATTTTCTTATCTTTCCATGCCATAAAAGTCATTTGCCACCTACTAAATGTTTTCATCTCATTTTTAGCTATGTTTTCCATCAATTTTTGGAGGATATTTTCGATTTGTTCGAACTGTTCCGCAAACATTAGTCTCTTCATTATGTAATTTTGAGAAAAGAATTGGTGAACTATACCAATTATCTAACTATAAGGAACGACCTTGTTCTTTTAAATCACCAAGGATTTCAGAAACTACCTATCCAGAAACTCCAGAAATAGAGCGTGCCATCATTATCTGTAACTTTTCCGGTATAGATATTGAAATTATATCTATACCCATTATCTGAATCGCAAGTTTCGTAAATTTTTAATCCAAAACGAGTTCTTTTTCGTTCCTTCTTGCGTTCTTTAACTAATTTGTACGGTGTGAGTTTCAGGTACGAAACTCACCCGCCGCCGCTTTGCTGGTCGGGGCCGACTCACCCCTCTCTCCTCGACGACGTCAACCTCGGTTACTGATTTCCGCTCCGTCTACGGCTCCAGGTAACTACTTCATAGTGAGGTTTACGCCATTATGCGTATTTGTATATCTGCTTATTTAAAAGGTCTGCTGTACACGTTGTTTGTGTACAGCATCCTAACCTCAATGTGTCCTATGCTGCTCCTTGTACAGCTGTAGTGATTATATACGGCTGTACATATATTTCCTTTATCTTTGTCTTCTGCTTATTGCTGCGTATCCTCTTCCTGGTTCCTTACCCTCTTAATGCGTATTTGCTGTCATTAAGTAACTTGCTTACAGCTGTATTTTGGTTAGCGTTGGAAGTTCTACTTCTTCCTGCCTGGATCTGCCTCTTCGCCTTGACTGCTGTTCTGTGATGCTACGGAGGGTCCTGGAGGCTTCCTAGTGATCGCCTCCCTTAGAATCCTGCCTGCAGTGTCATACCCGGAGGAGCCCACCTGATATTCTCTGAGCTCGCCCAAGGTCCTCATCGCCAGCGCCACCTTAGTGTTGGTGTGCCGTGCTTGGGAAAGGGGTTTTAGTATGTGAGGTATATGGGTAGGTAGGTGTAGCTAGGGACTCGTATAGCTTGTACGGGTAGGTAGGTGTTCGCCAGGGGTTTGGTATCTGTCACTTGACATGTGCAAATCACATTGTCACAGTTTATACGCGAATGTTTTTTCAACTTATTAGCTTCTGTCAAATTGGTTATTTTCGTTTCTTTATAAAAATTACTCTGATATGCTATCATATCAACGAAATCTTCTGAAATAAATGCTTAAAAAAATACGAAACAGAACTATTAGTATTTATTTCGCAATTATTTTATAAGCCTTTATTTTTATCAACAGAAGGATGAATTTCGGGAACAAAATCAGAGTTTTCTATAGATGTTAAATTTTTATTTTTTTATATAATCTGATACTCAAAGGAATATCATCAACATCATCATTATGATCCCAGTAATCTTCATCAGATTCTTCGGGAATATCTGATGCAGATTTGTCTTCATGATAATTGCCATCTTCCTCTGCTAAAAAATCATCATCTGAACTCTTATCTGATGAATTAGATTCAGAAATAGTTGGAGATGTCGATCGTAAGCATTTACGACGTAACATTGTATCCAAAACTGAATCAGAAAACTTTCAATGAAATTAAAATTTCAAGTTCAAACTCTGGCTAAAACTCTTCTACTTTATAAAACTTTGTTATCTATTTTACTTGTGGGACAATTCGCCACCTGTTGGTGAATTTTAGAACTAATATGGATAATATAAATAAGGAAATCTGAAGTCCTCTTATACTTGCTTCATAAAAATATGATGGATAAAAAATTATAGAAAAAAAAAGAAAAAATGAAAAATTGATTCCAACTTTTATCTAAGGGTTGAAGGATGATCCTACAACCCTTATTTTCAAACACTAAAATTGAGAAAAAAGGATTATTATTACAGCCAAGTTAAAGAAGAAGTTAATTAAATTTTGTGAGGAATTAAAAATTGGAAAATTCAGTTCTTCTTTACAATACGAACGAATATGCTCCGTTACCATTGGCTTATTCAATTGTAATCAAAGAAGAATACTGTAGCATGGAAAAGGATTTAAATAAAATAAAGTATAGTGAGCATGAATGGTTAATTGCGAGACCTGAAAATATTGTCCATGATAATAGGTTAACAATCAGGTTTTACCAGGCACCCATGCCATTTATGCATGTTTGACAGTAGAGATAGAACAAAGCATTATAATACAAAACTGTGACCAGTGAGATCTTCTCTCCCGATTCCAGCAATGTCATCAAATGCCCTCTTGTCAATCCTAGAAAATCCTTTTACTGCTTATACATATTAAACTAGGGCTGATAAAACAATTTGTTAAAGCTCTTGATAATAAAGGGCGATGCTTCAAATACTTACAAAACATCTTTACGAATATAACCCTCGTTAAATCGAAGGAAAGTATCTTTGACTGACCTCAGATTCGCAAAATGTTCAGTTAAGATGAGAACTACAAGAGCATTGTAGAAACTATGGCACAAAATTTAAAAAATTAGATTGCTTAATGAATTTGAAACTCCATTTTCTTGATTTGCACATTGATGAATTTCCACCAGTCCTTCAGTGACTACAAAGAAGAGCATGGTAAAAGATTTCATCAGGATATGAAGGAATTGGAACGTTGATGGCAAGGAAAATGTAGCGTAAACATGATGACGGACTATATTGCTAGAAGCTAAAAAGAGAAGTAAGACCTAATAAGGAAAAGAGCCGTAGAAATTCTGTGCATAGGTCTATCGAATACAAGTGTAAATCAATTTAACTCTTGTGCAAATTGACTTTTGAGTAGTTTTTTGAGGTTATATTCAAAATTAGTCGGTCGACTCTTTTTTCATAATAAATTTAGATTCAGCAGGCCAAAATTCATAGAATTAATACATTTTTGATGTGCTGGAAACAATGTTTTTTTTCTTTGCACATTTTTTCATGGCAACACTGTTTTTTAAATAGTTTTTTAGGTTATCTATAAAATATGCGGTCAACTCCCTACTTTTGACACGGGTTTAGGATTCAGCGAGAAAAATACAATAGAAAAATGTAGTCTCCATCCCAGAACCGACAACTTTTTTTTTGTTGGCCTCTGTTATCGCTCTTATGTTTAACTTGATACATTTTACATTAACACACAATGGCTAATATAAATCAATTGATTATGTGTTTGTTGAATTTTGTTTATTTTTGGGTGTACATTATACACGATTCTGTCACCACGTAAGTATTTTAATTATATACATCGTATACGGATAATTTTTCATAACTACATATTTAAATTTACGTAAAAACGAGAATTAAAAAAATATTTTGTTCCCTTATATTTTGTTCTTTAAAGAATTCCCTTGGACAAAGGCAGTACCTAACGATGTCCACAGTTTTAAGTGCAGCATATGCAATAGTAAAGTAGATTAATCGGCCGATTAATCTAAGCAATATGGGAAAAGGTGCATTCTCGAGTTATGAAAAGTCAGAAAGACATAAGAAAGCTGCGAAAATGTTATCATTCACTCCTTCGATAGCAGAAGCGTTTCTCTCTTCCAAATCGAATAGCTGTAGCAGCGCGATTTTTGGTTCGCTATCTAACAAAACTGATCATGTAAAGGTAACAAATGAACCTGCTTCAACCAGTATGAAGATACAGATTCAAAATATTAAGTCGACTGTTGATGAAAAAGGCAAACAAAATGCGTTAAAATCATATTTCTGAAGCAGAAATATGGTAGATTTTAAATTCCATCATTCGACATATTTCATTACATGACATAAGAATTTAGTATTCCAATTTTTTGTAAAATGTTTAAAGATAGTGAAATAGCTTCAACAATGCAATTAGGTAAAACTAAAGCTTCTTTTGTAATTAATTACGGTATTAGCCATTATTTTAAGAACGAACTGATAAATTTAATAAAAAATTGTGATGAGATAGTAGTAGGTTTCGATGAAAGTATGAACAATGTATATAAAAAACAACAAATGGATTTTGTTATCAGATTTTGGAACATAAAAAATAACGAAGTTTCTACGCGCTATTTTACATCTGCTTTCTTAGGTTATACGCGAGCCACTGATTCACTAAAAGCTTTTATTGATAATATACCTGACGAATTAATTAAAAAAATAATACAAATTTCGATGGATGGACCTAATGTTAATTTAAAATTCTTAAAGGATTTTCAAGAAATTATTTCTATAGAGAACGGTATTTTCGAGATATTAGATATTGGTACATGTGGTTTACATACTTGCATAACGCTTTCAAATCGAGTTTTGTAAAAGTTCAGTGGGAAATAGGTGACTTTTTGAAAGCTTTATTTAATTTATTTTAGTATAGTGCTTCGCGGCGTCGAGATTTCTTAGATGTTACCGAATTAAAACTTTTTCCTTTGAATTTTACCGGTATTAGATGGATCGAAAACTCTCTTGTTGCAGAAAGGGCTAGAAAAATGTTACCATCTATACAAAAATATGTATTATATGTTACAAAAAATAAAATTGAGCTGTCTAATAATAGTTATAAAATAGTTAAAAATCAAATATTTGATAAATTTTTAGATGCAAAATTAGCATGTTTTAAATCATTTGCCAATGATTTGCATCCATTTCTTATCGAATTTCAATCCAGTGAATGTAAAGCATCTTATCTTTATGAGGATCTAGTTTTAGTGTTTGTAAATTTACTAGAACGAATTGTGAAGCCTGAATGTCTGGAAACATTTAAAAGGAATGTTTTAAAAATTAATTTAAACAATGATGAAAACCTTTTATTTGCGGATAAAATAAAATTAGATTACTCGACTAAAATTGCATTAAAGAGTTACTGATATTTCTATTAAAGAAATTTTACAATTTAAGAATCAATGTCGTACAATTTATAAAAATTTTACTAATGCGCTTAAAGAAAAATCACCTTTAAAATATACGTTAGTTAAGGGTATTTCGTGTCTTAACCGTTTCACTGGTGCAGCTTTTTTACTGTACGGGCCAAAAATGGTAGGACAATAAACTAAAGAAATTATACGATTAACTATGAATATAACCCTGGTGGAAGAATAAATTGTACATTGGCAAATATTTCCGTATTTTTTTGTATATTGTTAAACATTTTTGTATGTTTCTGTATATCTCCGTATATTTCTATATATTTTTGTATATTTCTGTATATTTTTATCAGTTATTGGACTTTTATACAGAAATATACAGAAATATACAGAAATGTACGGAGATGTACGAAAATGTACATAAAGATTTAAAAATAAGCAAACAAAAGCATACAAGGATATAGAAAAATATTCAATGATAAAAGTATATTGTAAATTAAAATTTTTTTTTTATTTTTTAAATTAAAGGCAGATGCTAACTATTTTGGAATAGTTTGTAATTAATAAGACAAGAGCAATATTCCAATTAACGTTTTATTCTAAATAAATAAAAAAATATATTTACATAACTGTATTTTAGTCACCAATACAAGCTGTAGGAACACAACTGATGTAATTTTTTCCATCAATTTCGATTAAAATACATTGCGTTGATAAATCTTCTGGTTTGCAGTATTGCAAACGGTGCGAGTCAATTTCACATTGCTTTATTTTAGTAAATGGTGAAAAAGTATCATTGGTTTTTACATTGACAATTTTGTATATGATTATAACTTTTTTTTACTATTAACTGAAATAACACATATATATGTTCAATTATACCAAATTTTCCAGAATGTAGTTTCACGATTGAGTCATTAATTTTTAATGAACGAGCATAAGAAAAAAAACTTTGGTAGTTTCCACGTACACCTTTTTACAGATTTTTACGTATCCCCTACACCTTTATTATTCCATTTCATTCCATTTCCAATTTTTACCCCCTCTTTACCCCACCTTCTCGCATTCGCCCGGGGTTATGCCCGTGGAGAGAGGGAAAACCTGTGGCCAAACCCGTTGGGATAAATGCCATTTAGGAAAACCTCCTCCGAGAAGGGCGGTGTATTCGAGAACAATTCTGTTTGGGTGGCAAGGTCACATTGCGTAGACTTTAACACCGAAACCGAATGCCTCACACCTCCCGCTCACGTTGTAGAATGTGAAGAAACACCTAACCGATCATTTAAGCTAAGCCCGAGAACGGTCACCCATCCAAGTGCCAACCGCGCTCGGTGCTGCTTAACTTTCATGACCGGCCGAGGTGCGTTTCCGCCACTCCGCCACCGTGTCGGTCACGAGCATAAGAATATGTACAATATCTTCTCTTTCTATGAATAATTTTTTCATATCTTGTACAAGTTTCTCCAAAGCCAAATCGTTATTCTTCTTCAGTAAAAATATAGTCTTTGCCATTGCCGATTAAAATTGTGTCGTCTAAATTAAAAATATTCTTAAGCTTGTTTTCAAAGCTTTCAACGAACTCAAAAACTCGAGACCCAATACTAGTATACACAACTACTTTTGAGATTGTTATAGAGAATTAATTAAAATTATAATAAAATAAAAATGGTTTATTTTGCAAGTAAAATAAAAAAAATGTCTTAAGTACAGTCTCTTAGAACATTTTTGAATCGTAAAGGATTTATATCGTTATACCTAATAATTTCAAATATTAATTAATAATATTACCTAAAAGAGCAAAAATAATAAAATTCATATTATTCATGCATAAAGTTATATTTGTATATTTTTTTTTTATTTTTTTTTTTAATTCTCTTTGCTCGTCACCCCGTACACCCATTATTAAACGGTTTTTTACAGGGACACCTCTACCATCTATGTGTGGGGGTGAAAACATTCCAATTTTTCCCATCCCTGTCCCCACCGTCTCGCATTCGCCCGGAGTTATGCCCGTGAGGAAGGGAAAACCTTGTAGGAAAACCTTCCCCGAGACGGCCGGTGTATTGAAACATTCTGTTTAGATGTTCAGGTCACCTTCCGTAGGCCCAAACACCGAAACTGAATGTTCCACACCTTCCGCTCACGTTGTGAAGTGTGGAAAAACACCTAACCAATCCCGAAAGCCGCACAAGAATGGTGTCACCCATCCAAGTGCGAACCGCACTCAGTGCTGCTTAACTTTCGTGATCGGCCGAGGTGCGTCTCCGTCACTCCGCCACCGTGTCGGTTAAGTTATATTTGTATATTTTTGTACATTAGTGCATAATTCAGTACATTGTTACATATTTTTATACAATTTCGTACATTTCTGTATATATCCGTATATTTCTGTATATTTTCATAATAAAGTCTAATAACTGATAAAAATATACAGAAATATACGAAAATATTTAGAAATATACGGAAATATGCAGAAATGTACGAAATAACAGTTAATACTTCCGCCAAGGAAGGCTTTTGGGGACGCAGAATCGATTTTGATGGTTATGTTTGCGTCATTTTGAATTTTTTACGTAATCAGCAAATCCCAGAACTCTTACACACCGAAGTTGAAATGAATTGACTGAAAAATGCAGCAGTTATTCAATTTGATCATATATGATACATTGCCAGTGAAAGGGTTAATCCGGAAGTAACTTTGCAACTAGAAAAGGCTACAAGTAGATTAAATGTAGCAAATACCGCTTTAGTTAGTAATAACATTATATCTACTTCAAAAGCAAAAAAAATTGATCGCGAATTTAAAGAAATTATGTCTTTTCATGCAACAAAAGAAATGCTTAAGTCATTTAAACGAAGTGAAACACGACTTGATCATTTTCGGATTAAACTTCTTGAATTATATGGATTTGAAAAATATTCATGCTTTTTAGAATTTGTTAAAACAATAATTATTTTATCACACGATAACGCAGCACTAGAGTGTGGATTCTCAATTAATAAAGAGGTTTTAGCGGAAAATCAACAAAAAAATCTCTTATGGCCCAATGTATTATATGTGATGCTATTAATGCCACGAATGCGCCATTAAGTTAATTTGAAATCAGCAGGTAAATGATTAGTGCTGTTAGAATGGCATACAGTCGTTACAAAGAAGCGGTCGATAACGAAAAGAAAAAGAAAGAAAAAGAAGTTGCTGAAAAGTTGAATTTAAAAAGACGGTCAGAAATATTGAACGAACTGAAATAAAAAAAAAAACAAAAAATAATCGGTGATGCTTTAAAGCAGAGTGCGGAAATAGAAAAAAAATGTTAAATTTAAAGGTCTTAATTAAATTATATTAAAAAAATAATGATGACATTGTATCTATAAACGTTAGTAAATAAAAATTTTATACTTGTAAAATCTGGTGTATTTTTATATCCTTTTCCGTTTATACCATATATGGAAACTAATATAATGTCTTCTGGAAAACATGGAAAACTCAGGGATTCGTATTCAAAAATATTACTGGACACCCTGAAAAATTCCTAATTTTCACCTGGAATCCAATAAACTAGAGCTCTAGAGCCCTCTGAAATCCTGCACAAACTATTTTTTCTTCAAAACCGTACCTATATGAATGTCGCGATTCAACTTGGAAAATCCAAAATGGCGTCCGAAAGTCAGAAAAAATAATAAATTAACGATGAAGTTTTTACTCAAATAGGAATCGTTTTATGAAAAAGTTCCATTGAACGAAAAGTGCTTAGAATTATTCAAAGGATACGTGTGAATTTTTCTGGGATATTTTTGGAAATTTTCGGATTTTTCCGGAAAATAGCCTGAACCAAAAAATCAAAAATGGTCCCAAAAATTTCGAAAAAATTCACTCGTTTTATTCGGATGATTCTAAGCCCTTTTTATAATACAACTTTTTCATAAAGCGATTCCTTTTTCAATAAAAAAATATCTAACATATACCGTGTTCTGTTACGCATTGGCAAACGTTTGCATAAGTGGCAGAAATATATAGTATCTTTTATTCTAGAATTATATATTTCTTATTTCACTACACTGCCATACTTGAAATTGCCATAGTTGACATTTCTCACTTTTCATTTTCATTGTTTTAACTTGTCAATTTTTTTCTTTTCAAATTACAAATTCAAAGTGGTAATTTCGCTTTGTTTCTTCAGTATTTTTATTCCAGAAACTATTGAAGATAATCAGTACAAGGAAGCTATTTTTCTTCCCAATCCCGAAGATTCGGGTAAGTCGGATACCCACGAGGATGAAGATGATAGTGGTGATCGTGATGTAGGATCACCGGATGATGAGAGTTCTGACAATGGCATCATCGATAGTAATTTTTCGTCTCGCACAATACCATATGCATCAATTTTTTATCAATACCATTCATTTAAAAAAAATAGAAGAAGATTATCATTACAATTGGGTTGATGAAGAAAAGTTGTATCCAGACGATGTAATTAATAAAAACTTATTATCTGAAAAGGATAAAAAAAATTATTTTATCTAGCAAGCCGAAAGAACTATTTAATTTTTTTTTCTGATGATTTGAAGAAAGTCATCATAGAATGTACCGAATCTAGTGGTTATCAACTTTCTCGCGATCGATTTGATGTCTTTTTAGGTATTTTGCTATTTTCTTCTTATAATACGAGGCATTCTCAAAGAGACTATTGGTCTACTAAGCCTCTCTTACGCGTTGATCCGCTTGTATCTGCAATGGGAAGAACTGAGTTTGAGGAAATAAAATCTAACTTGAAATATTCTATCAGAAGAAGAAAACAAGGAGGATAGGATCTGGAAAGTTCGGAATATAGTTGATATTTTCAATAAAAAAATCAAGAGATCAATTACTTCTCGACTGCACTGTCCACAGATGAGATGATGGCTAAATACTATGGTAGATGCGCTCTAAGACAGTTCATTAAAGGGAAACCAATACGATTTGATATTAAATTATGGGTTTTATGTTCCTACAGTGCTTATTTATTTCACTTCGAGGTTTATTGTGGAAAGAATGCAAAGGATGATCTACTGCCAAATATTACACTTGGTTCTCGTATCGTTTTAGAAATGCTACTGCACCTATTACATTACTGCACTCCAAGAAAACTAAATGAATATCATTGTTATTTTGATAATATATTTTGCTGTTCAAATTTTTTTACTTCATTTGAAAAGTTGGTCTTCGAGCCACTGGTACAGTGAGAAGTAATAGAATATATGCGACAAATGATATCAATAAGAAAGCAAAATGGAGCACCTGGTTAGCACAGCACGATAACTTGAGTGGAATAAATTTCATCACTATAAAGGATTCTAAGCCTGTATCAACAAGAAGTAAAATAACAATACCATTTCCTAAAGCTTTCTGTATTTATAACAAGTTCATGGGAGGTGTTGATTTACGTGATCAACATGCAAATCAAGTGCGGCCAAGCATACATTCGAAGAAATGCACATGGATTGTCATGATAAGATTGGTGCAAGCTGCGATTACAAATGCCTCTGTCTTATATAACGAAGCACTTCCAAATACAGAAAATAAAAAAAGAACGAAATAATTTGTTCTAAGCATCAATGAAAATTATTTGAGTAAAGGTTATTAAACAGTTCTGGAAAAACATGAAATTCAATCCTCAAATACTCAACATTCTCGTCAAATCGAAAATTGTGCAACGAGAATACGACGATTATGTAAACAATGCAATTTACACGTGCGCAAAAACTGTTCGGAAATCCCGTGTAGAAGAAAGAAAAAGTGAGAAAATTCACAATACTCGTAATATAAATTGGTGCAGGAGTAAGAACACACTACGGGGCGGTTTGGAGTCATAAACTACGAGAGAAGTGACGAGCTTTTGAGTCCGCACCCGTCAGTTTCTGGTAGAAGCTGAGTAAAATTTCATCATTTTAGGCAGGTTATGTTACTTGGTACATGCTCTTCGAAAATATGCAAAATTATATTTATGTAAAAAGAATGATAAGATAAGGTTCTTGATTATTGACCACATTTTTAATTATTTGAACAAAAGTAAAACTTTGCTATTTTTCTATTAAAAAATAATTACTTTATGAAAAAGTGTTATAAAGAGATTCCTTTTTGAGTTAAAACTTCATCGTTAATTTAATATTTTTTCTGACTTTCAGACGCCATTTTGGATTTCCCAAGTTGAATCGCAACATTCATATAGGTATGGTTTTGAAGGAAAAATAGTTTGTGTACGATTTCTGGGAGTTCTAGAGCTCTAGTTCATCGGATACATGTGAAAATTTTGAATTTTTAACAAAAAATCGGAAAAATTTTATGATTTTTCTATTTAAAGTGCAAAAATGAGGCTCACAAAAGCTTTTTTTCGGAATTTTTATCACGGATTCCGAAAGATCTTGAAAAAATCTTTCGGAAACCGTAGTTTTCATCAGTCCGATTTGATTCTTTTATACAGTGATGAAAGAGGGCGTGATGAAATGTGCACATTTGACGTTAATGGGTTACAAGAAAAGAAATATTTACTTTTAATTTAAATGCAGTTGTATTTTATTATTCTAATTTTATATTTTAATACATTACGATATTTTTAATGTATCTAAAATTTAAACCGTTTTAAAATTTTGGCATGTTGTTGCCACCATATAAAACTGCGTTAACTCAGAATTTTCTTGTAAACTGCGCTACCTTTAAATTTTTTTTGTAAAAGGCAGTAACTCAGGCATAAGTTTTATTGCCTTGATTTGAAGTTGGCAGTACTACAAGAATTTTTTCGCAATATACTTTCATTAGTGTTTATTTATACGTAAGAATACACTATTTTACAATAGGCGCACTGATCGTATAATCTAATGCTAAAACTGATATAATAAAGCATTATATTGATTTATGGTTTGATAATTACTTAGTAATTATGTGTATCAAGTAGCCCCTTGATTTTTACTTTCATAAATATTCCATTATTTATTCATTTAATTATACACATGTTTATGATGTTTGTGTACTAAAAGTAGTTTGTAATAAATGCTTCTTCTATAAAAAAAGTATGATAATTCAAAAGATAATTTAAAGTGTTGGATAAGGGAGCTTCTTACATAGATTATTGTAGCATCCCGATTATATTATTATTTTTCGTAAAAAGTACTGCTGCGTAGTATAGAATAAAATTACGGCGTAGAAGATGAACGAAATAAGGTTGATAGAGAATGATTCTAAGTAAATGCAGTAATATCAAACATAATTTATAGAGCTAAGGGACAGGTTAATTTACGAGCGATTCAAATGAAAAAGAGACTGATAAGTAGAGTTGAAGATATTATTCAAAGCCAATACGCATATAAGCGGGATCGTCGATAGTGAGATCGAAACGAAGGGTTGCGCAAGAATTTTTGTGTACTGCACTATAAAATCAATGCTCGGAGAAGAGCCGGCGATGAGAAACATGGACTAGAAAACTCAAGCATTAGAAGGAAGTAATAAATTAAGCCGTTTTTTGGGTAATGTCGTAGTAATAAAAGGGGGACTGCAAATTTTTTGATCACACACATCTAACAGTCCAATCGGGTGCAAACACAGGAAAATCGAGAACTACTTACGCAATTTCCTTCTAAAGTAAAGCGTAAGACAAGGACAGATTCATAGATTTTTAGGGTAAGTAAAGAGGACCCAGAACAGACACAGCCACTCCTAGTTTTTTGTCTAAAGCTTTCGTAAGGCGAAGCTCTGCCAGTCAACTCTTTAATTTTTAGTCGAGGGCGAAGCTCTGCTACTTGGACTTTAAAGAAATACGCATTCAAAGTCAAGAGAGATCTTGTATTCGGGAATCGAGACGCATCGTTGGTATCTACGAGCCTTAGTCAAGAAACTACGACTTTGACATCTGGCAATCATCGAACTCCGAAAGCATACGCATCTAACGTCGGCGCCCGCAGGTCTAGCAGGACATTATCAAGCCACACCGCTATGTACGTTCGAGGTTATATATATATCTCTATAATATATAAATATTTCGCCGCCGCCGCCGCCGCCGCTGCCGTGTCTAAGAATTCAGAATTCAACATATATATATATATATATGTTTTATATATACTAGGGAGGTACCCCTTACTCGCTTCGCTCGTCAACCCCCGATTGCGGCTTGAAAATTGTGCATTTGTTATAATTTGTAGTATTATAAATTTTATTTTAAAAATAAACTTGCTTCAAAAGGTTGAAAATTGTAGTTTTCGGTACAAGTGTGAAAATAGAAAATATTCTCTCACAAGTGTGTCGAACGATATTATTCGATATCTCACACTGTATAGAAAATAAATTATATAACTTCTGTTTATATGTAATAGTAATGTAAAAATATATGCAAACTGGATGGTAGTTTTGAATCACTCTGTATCATCACGCATATGCTGACATATCCACATTCACTCACCCACACCAACTCTCATACCCCAACATCTACCTATACTCGTCCCCATCTACCCACTCACACTAACATCCACCCACACACGCCCACATCGAACCATCCACGCCTACCTTCGCATATACACATCAACCCATACACACAGTTACACCTACCTGCACCCACCCTCACATACCTGCATCCACTTCCAAATCCACATATATATACCTACCCATCCTCATGCACTCAAGTTTCACGTTTCTCATTCACATCCACCCACGCACGAGTCAAAATTCAGATTTTAAATCTGTACTTGCCTGCAATTCAGGTCAGTCATCCGCTGTATATATAAATCCTAGAAAGTATACATCCAGGGTAACAAACACATGATTCAGAATGATCACCCTTTATATTCAAATTTTGTCTATAGAGGGTATTTTTGAATAATGCTGCATCTCATACACATACTCAAACACCCATATCCAACCATCCACACCTCTCCACACACACCCACCACTCACACTCGCCACTACCCACCGATCGTCATGCACTCACATTTCACGTTTCACATGCATATCCACCCACACGCACATGCTGGTTTTAACATTTAGAATTCAAATGTGTAGTAGCCTGCAATTCGGGTTCGTTATCCCCTGTATATAGAAATCCCGTAACGTATATATACCGGATAGCACAAACATGTTTCAAAAAGATGGGTATATTTGAACTCTGTATCTCATGCGCATGCTCACACACCCATATCCAACCATCCACACTTACCCGCACACATCCACATCAACAAATACATACTCACTTCTACCTACCCACATCCACCGTCACACACCAACATATACTTCCAGATACACATACATGCACCTATCCATCATCACACACTCAAGTTTCACGTTTTACATACACATCTACCCACGCATAAATCCCATTATGTATACATAAAGGGTGGCATAAACATGATTCAAAAAGACCACCCTGTTTATTAAAATTTTGTCTATAGGGGGCACTTTTGAATGACTCAGTATCTCACACACTCATGTATCATGTATTATAGACACATCAACCCATAGATACCCACACTCGAGTTAAAATTTAGAATTCAAATGTTTAATAGCCTGCAATTAGAGTCCAACGTACACTGATACATAATTCCCATTACGCCTACAAGCTGTAAAATATACGATTGAAAAAGACCACCCTGTATATTCCAATTTTACGTCCAGCGGCCACCACCGCAGCTGTTTGAAAAATATAGATAGAATAGATTTTTGTTAATAAGTCTTATATAGTTTTTATAATATAGATAGTTGTAGAGTCTAATGGAACATCTATTTCGCGTTGTTAATAAGTCTTATATAGATTTTAATAATATAGATAGTTGTAGAGTATAAAGGAACATCTATTTCGCGATCACCCGTAATAAACACGTGATTACACGTCATGTTATATGTACGTGAGGCCACAGGGACGTATCTTGTTATACCAGAAATTCTTCAGAAATTTCTGAAACAGCGGCGGCGGCGGCGACGACCAAATTTTTTTAATAATATAGATAGATATATGTCATGTATATGTTATATATATATGTCATATATATATGTTATATATATATATGTGTGTGTTATGTATATATATATATATATATAAAAGTGTGTGTGTGTGTGCGTGCGTGCGTATGTGTGTGCGTGTGTGTGCGTGTGTGTGTGTATGTGTTATGCCCTAAAATACATGAAAATTAGTGATTTTATGATGTTTATGAGGCATAACTTACAACAGTGGTCTTGGCCAATAAGCTAACCATCGCCATTCGATAGCGCTCGGAAAATGTGATCTTTTAAACGGTGTTAGATCGAAATCGATTGTGGCGTGGTCGCCTTTTTGATATTCAATATTTCTGTGCGTTCTATCTCTTCGAGATTTTAAAATTAAGAATTGTAACCCAGGTAGATAAGTTCTAAAGATTATTTGAACAAAAGTTGTTTATTATTTTTTTTCAAAAAAATCAATAGATTTTGAGATAAATGGCTTTAAATATAATAATTTTTCTAAAAAATTGAAAAATTTCCATTTATCATGGTGGAATAATTCTTAGGCAAATTATTATTAACACTTAAAATTTTTTTCTATCTTCTGGAAGATATTTTCAGCCTGTTCTCAAATTTTGGAGCGATTTAAAATTTTCATCGTACCACTTGTGAAATAGCACATATATATATGGGGTATTCCACGTGAAGTGGTCCGATCAAAATTTTAAAATGCACCAAATTTTGGGTACACTTTGCAAATGTTTTTCAGAATACAGAAAAAAATTTTTAGGTACTGGAATCTATTTGCTCAAAAGTTATTCTAACCTCAAAAAGTGAATTTTTCCATATTTTTTTCAACACCAGCTGGGTTTACCGCTATATAACTCAAAATCTATCAACTTTTACTATACAACATTATATGTAACATTCGTTGCTAATTATATCTAGAATTTATTCTTCTGGGTTAGAATTTCTAATCTCAAGGTCAATGTTACATAAACTACATGTCAATATTCAACTTGATAAAAGTGCAAGTGCGCCACCTTTGATTTTTTCATCCAAAAGTCTAAAAGAAAGCTTGGAGCAATACCTTTCAAATGGTCTGTAGCATTTTTATGGCCTCCAATTCTGTAGAAAGTTATGACAATTTAAAGAAAGACAAAAAATTCACAAAAATTAACATGGTAATTCCCATTTAAATTTTTTAAAAAATTTCGTGTATATATATATATATATATATATATATATATATATATATATATATATATATATATATATATATATATATATATATATATATATATATATATATATATATACACTGCCAGTCACTTACTTTTACCCCCCCTGGAGCAAAATAGGATAAAGTTTAAAGTTTTGTATCTTTGAAAGAGATCATCGTACAAAAACCAGTCGGAGACCATTTGAAAGCTTATTTTAATACCTTTCGATTCGCCTAAGTCACTTATAAAAAATACTATTTTTTGAAACTATTAAATGGCAATAAACTAGTTTCAAAAAAAAAATTTTTGGACACCTTTTTGAATTCAATGTAGTTTTCAAAAGATTGACGAAACCAAAAAGTTATCCAGATTGATTTTTAGCTTTTTTCAACAGCTTTCGACTGGTTTTTATTTTTCATTTTTGTAACTTTATTTTAAACGAAGTTACGGTATTTTTTGCTCGAAAATAACCTTTTTTTTAAAATCTAAAGATATTAAAAACTTTTATAGATACAAAAAAATGATAAAGAGAAAAAATGTCACTTTTATATCGTAGAATACGAAAATGTTTTAAGTAAGAGCAAACAAAAAAATTTTTTATTAATTGTATTTTTTACCTCTGCAGGTTGATTTTTTTCAAAGATGATTGTACTTAAAAAAAATACAGGTAATAAAAAATTTTTTTGCGAGAGCTGTTGTTTTTATCCAGGCTTGGCGGTTAGCAGTAGTGGGGGAAACTTTCCCGTTGAGGTGGGATCGGCTTGATCTTTCTTAGGCTTTTGCTTCCCTCACCATGGGTCGTCTCACATACATGCGTCGCCGATGATGTATTGGAAGCCTGAGATGTCGTTGCTTTCAATGTACTTTATTTTGCGTTATAAATATATCAGTTATTATATTGTTTAATTATAGTAGAAACGGTATAAGTTTCACAATACACTTAATCTATACGCAAGTATTGGTTTATTGTAAAACTTATAATTTCATTGAAAATTGGCCTAATGTCAATTTTTACGGTAAATTGCAGTAAACAATAATTTTAAATTTAGTATCTTATTAATATTGCACATGAAATATTTAAATAGATTTTAATAATTTATAACAATTGTTTTATATAGTAATTATTAGCATCTTTGTCAGTTTTCGTCGTATCGCAATGATATTCAGAGCAAATCTGGCAAATGTATAAAAAAAATTTATAAAATTATAAATTTTACAATTTTCCACTTTTTAATGTTTAAACTAATTCTTTAAACATTAAATGTGAAATAAAAAAAATCTGCCCTCGCCGGGAATCAAACCCCGTCATAGCGCGTGACAGTATGAGACTTTACCGCAGAGCTATCTCATTCCCTTATACGGGATAGTTTGGCATGTCTACATTAGCTAATCGTTAGTGTTAGCTTATGTAGTTATATTCTTTACGCTAATAAACTGACATAGACATTAGAATTTCTGTGTATCGCGTTTGGGATGTCACAATATATATACATATATATATATATATATATATATATATATATATATATATATATTTTAAATTTGTTTTTTCAAGAATAGATAATATATGTATATTTTCTGTGCCCAAAAAAAGTTGTGAATATATCTTGAAAGAATGTGTATTAGTTTACTTATTCTTGATAAAACTCATAAAATAAAAACGGACCTAAAATTTAATATAATGTTTTAAAAAAAAATGCACAATTTTTCGAAGATAAAATAAATATTAATCAAGTATAACATACACTTTTCCAAATATCTATATGTGAAACATACAATAACTTAAAAATTAAATACATTAGTTATTGCATTTTTAAGATCATTCTATTATAAACAGTAATGGCAAAAGAAAACTCAAATTTTAACAGTGGCAATATAAAATACGAATTACATTTGAAAAGTTTTTTGAAAATTATTAATTTAGTAGCATTTAATATAAATATTATTTAAATCAAAAATTACAAATTGTATGGATATATAAGTGAGTAGATTACGTATATTTATATAAAACAATATTTTAAATAAACAAGTATGTATTTATTAAAAACAAAAGGTAATTTAAGGAATGCCTTTCTTTCTAATAATTAAAATAAATATATGGGGTCTGTAACTAGAGGGAAAAATAAATTGGATATAATTATGGATTAAAACGCAAATTTTGAAAGAGGGTGCAAATTACGAATTACGGGAGAAATGGAAGAAACAGGTTTTTATTTATATACCGCTAAAATGCTATAAATAATTCTTTAAAGCTAATACAAAAATTAATTTAATTAAGAAGAAAGTTTTATTACTATTAAAGTACAAAAAATTAAAGTTCTGTTAAATCCGTTTCAAATAATCTAAAATTGAGGGGCCGGAAACGAAAAGGGCGCGTGAGCCGAAAATCCTGGATAAGTATTGTCCACGGAGTCGATTTTTCACGTCAATAAAATTAAATTTTTTTCTTTTGGGTTTTGTAGAGGACATAATTCCACACATTTTTTGTATTTAAACAATATTAAAAATATTTTTTGTTTTCGAGTTATAACCGAAAAACACGATTTTTGCGATAATTATTTTTTAATACGTTTTTCACTTCAACTCGCCACCATTTTCTTTCTATTCAATATTTTGTTCTGAAATTTTTATAGAAGTTTCTCCTAAGATATCTGCGAGTAATAGACTTGATAAAATGTCTTAATATTGATTACAAAAAATGTGATGATTTTTTAAAAAGAAAAAATGAAATTTATGTACGTTTACCTTCAGCGAGAAAAGTTGAGTGACGAAGTTTTAAATTTCGGGATTGTAATAATCGGATATTAAAACTAAATAGTTAAGGAAGTTTTTTGGAAATTTTCAGACTTACAAGTATTAAGGAAGCTGAATAATAGCGATTTTTCCATAAGCTCGGAACCGCGCGCCATGCCTCTAACTGAGCCGCCTGGTTTGAGTTATTTGAGTTATTTTGAGTTAAATAGCGATAAACCCAGCTGGTGTTGAAAAAAGCTGGATAAAGTTCACTTTTTGAGGTTATAATAACTTTTGAGCTAATAAATTCCAGTACCTAAAAATTTTTTTATGTACTCTGCAAAAAAATTGGCAAAGTACTCAAAATTGGGTGCATTTTAAAATTTTGATCGGACCACTTCACGTGGAATACGCCATATATATTATATATATATATTACACCTTTGGTGTAAGTTATGTCCTAAAATACGTGAAAATTAGTGATTTTATGAGGTTTATGAGGCATAACTTACAGCAGCGGTCTTGCCCAATAATCTAACCCAAGCCATTCGAAAGCTCGCGAAAAATGTAAACTTTTGAGAGGTGTTAAATTAAAATCGATTGTGGCGTGGTCGCCTTTTTTTGATATTCAATATGTCCGGGTGTTCTATTTCTTCGAGATTTTAAAATTAAGAATTGTAACCAGGGTAGATAAGTTCTAAAGATTAATTTAAACCAAAGTTGTTTGTAATGTTTTTCAAAAAAATCAACAGATTTTGAGATAAATGGCTTTAAAAATAGAAATTTTTCTAAAAAATTGAAAAATTTCCACTTTTCATGGTTGAATAATTCTTATGTAAATTATTTTTAAAACCTAAATTTTTTTTGTGTGTTCTGGAAGATGTTTCCAGCCTGTTCTCATATATTGGAGCGATTTAAAATTTTCATCGTACCACTTGACGTGAAATAGCCCATATATATGGGAGATTCCATGTGAAGTGATCCAGTTAAAAAAAAGAATTTTGTTTCAATGTATGGAATCAGTAAAAAACTACTTGAATAGAGTGTAGCTAAATTTTTAGACCTGAATTACAATTAGTACCAAAGCTGTAGCCAATCAAAAAATCGAATTTTTTGAAAAAATTGACTTTTTGGCCATGTTTATCACTTAATAACTCAAAATCTAACAATTTTTTCTTATATACATTACATTTGAAAAAGTTTATAAATTTCAAGAAGAATCTGTTGAAATATTTCATTTATATTAGTTTAACATATTGAATATAGTTATAATTAATAAAAACCTTTGTAGTAAAAAAAGGGTTGTATGATCAAAAATATTTTATCCATCCAAGAATTTAATTCATCGATGATTAATTACCTACAAAGTGATGCAAAGTTTGAGTGCGGCAGAGCATTTCAGACAAAGTTCTGGTGTTTTTAGGCAAATTTCTTAAAAAAAGAGAGTGAATGCATTTTAAGAAAAAAACAGAGTAACCGTATACTTGCATTCAAACAACATGGCACTATTATTCTTCAATAATTCTAAAATATACTATTTAATGTTAGTTACTGATACTTTTCAATCTCTAAGCTGCTTACAAACACAAAATAGTAGGTATAAGTAGTTATACCTGTTATATAATAGAATAAATACCTGAAACTTATTAAAATTCCAATAAATCCAATTATATAACAGGTAAAACTGCTTATACCTACTGCTTTGTGTTTGTAAGCAGCTTAGAGAATGAAAAGTATCAGTAACTAACATTAAATGGTATATTTTAGAATTATTGAAGAATAATAGTGCTATGTTGTTTGAATGCAAGTATACGGTTACTCTGCTTTTTTCATAAAATGCATTAGCTCTCTTTTTTTAAGAAATTTGCTTAAAAACACCATAAGTTTGTCGGAATGCTCTGCTGCACTCAAACTTTGCATCATTTTGAAGGTAATTATTCATCGATGAATTAGATTATTAGATGGATAAAATATTTTTGATCGTACAAACTTTTTTTTTACTACAAAGGTTTTTATTAATTGTAACTATATTCAGTGTGTTAAACTAGTATAAATTAAATATTTCAACAGATTCTTTTTGAAATTTATAAACTTTTTCAAATGTAATGTATATAAGAAAAAATTGTTAGATTTTGAGTTATTAAGTGATAAAAATGGCCAAAAAGTCATTTTTTTCAAAAAATTCGATTTTTTGATTGGCTACAACTCTGGTACTAATTGAAATTTAGGTTTAAAAATTTAGCTACACTCTATTCAAGTAGTTTTTGACTGATTCCATACATTGATATAAAATTCTATTTTTTAACTGGATCACTTCACATGGAATCTCCCATATATATATATATATATTGTAACGGTAAGCGAGTTACCGATCAGGTAAGCAACGCGAAAGAGGATATACAGCGCGGCACGCGCACGAACGCGCGAGAATCGTGCACGCCCAGCAGAGAGTAATGGAGAGAGTTCGCGCGCGATCGGCAACAACAAGGTGTTGACAACTGCCGAATATACTTTAAGACGGTAAAAAGTAAACAAAGATTGGTGCGTTTCGTGTGTGGGTCGAGGTTTTTCTCCCCACCAACCTCCACGTTGGGGTGCGGAGCAGCACGGCTCCGAGAAAGGCAGAAAGAATGAAGCCAAAAGTCGGCCGCTTTCCCAACCATTGGAGTGAGAGAGAGAGATAAGCACGAGGACGAGCTATTTCTCCTTTGCCCAGTCGATTCCCGCCGAGGCGCGATATTTAGACAAGCGGTAAGTGGTGCACCACGTTTAGACTCGTGTGTTTACTTAATATTTCGCGTCCCGATTTATCTGGTACGGTCCAAGTGAGGAAGCGTTCCTCCTTTTCCCCCTCTCGTGACAATACCCGCACGGATAGACAGGTTGGTGGTTCGCGGGAGCCACTTCACGAGAGAAGGCGCGCGTGACGTAGGAAGCTTCTACGTCAGAGATACATACGTCACACGGGGTGACGTATGCCATCAGGTTAAGCAGCCGATCATATCCGGATCGGTTGCTCGTAATCTACAGTTAAATAGTTTTAACTAACTGTTTTCGCGCTGACCTCGGGGGTAGTCATCGGTACGACTCCCCGTAAATTGTTAACGTTAATTTATAGTTTATTTATTAATATTTAATTGTTAATTCAATAAATTGACTCGGCGGGACAATCTTTCGGTGTTTATCCTAGCTGGCAATTTTGGGCATAGGGCCCAACACACGGTATCTAAGTCAAACGAGGTGTTTGACGTTGTTAACGGCATTGCACGGGAATCAAAGGGATTCCCGGCCGCATCGTGGGACTGCACACTTAAGGTTGGTAAGTTGGGACAAATTGGGCCTAACCGTGGGCCTTACATTTCCCCAGTACCCACCCCGTTACAATATATATATCTACTTATATATATATATCTATATATATTTGGGTACTTAAGGTATATTCTTTTCGGCTATCTATACGCTTTGTTATATTTGTGAAGGCAAACCTGATATTTTATATTATTTCAGTTACCGAACCATCCGTTTTCTCTTACAACAATGATTATTTAGAACTGTAATTTATTTATAATAATTTTTCTTTGCATTGCATCTTATTGACAATATTTATTGTTCGAATTGCAATTTATTGACAATAATTCATGTTTTCAACGGAAACAATCTTAATTTGAACTGCATTTATTTATAATAATTCTTATCTCGATTATTAATTATTAATGTTTGTAATAACATAACATTACGTATATTTCATTCTATAATTTGTTAACGTGTTGGCCGTGCAATTGTTTATATAATCAAAATTAAAATTATTATTTAACTTAAATAATTTTATGCAATTGTTTATAAAATAGTGAATTTTCTATGTATGATACGTTATTAAATTTATACGAAGAAAAAGTTCAGACTCTCGATACTCTCGATTTAACTAAAACGCCTAGGGAAATAGTGCAAAATTTGACAAAAGAAATAAATTATTTAAAGGATAGACTAGAAAAAGTGCAGCAAATATTTCATTATCTATAGAAATACCTCGCGATTTTGAATATAGAGACTCTTTTTTCCAACCGATCTTTCTATTTCTGAAGTTAGTGAAAACGAGCAAGAAGACACAATAATTATTCCCACCCGCGTGAAACATTTTAGCTTAAAACCCGCTGTTTTGAAATACGAGCAACAAAAAGAACTTATCGCGAATAATCCTATAAATTTTAGTACGCCAGCCCCAATTAATCGTCTATATGAACCATTGATTTTAACACCAGATAACGTTATCAGCTCGGTAAAAAAACGGCTCGCGACTGAAGTAAAAAACGAGTTGTTAGATTCTTATCTGCAGGAACCCAAAATCATAGAAAGTTTACAAGAAAGTGTAAAAAAAGGGACAACTTTTCAAGGTATCATAAATAAGATTAAAGGCGCGTTAAATATTTTTTCCGCACCGATCGAAAAAGAGACTGAGGAAGCAAAGGCATTAGTGACAGACACGGCGAAAGTACTGGACGAAAAACTAATTCAAGACGCGACAGATTTTACAATTCCCTTCGATAATCAATTAATTAAAAGATCACCCGAACAAGCAAACTCTTCTAAGATTAAAGACGAATTATTTAATAAAATTAATTTAGACGAATTAAGAACAAACACCGGAACAAAACCAAAAAAATTAGATAGGAGTGAAGTTAAAAACAAATTAATAATAAAACAATGACGTCTCAAATTCGAGGTTTATCGCTAAAGGACGCTTTAGATTTAATACCGCGGTTTAACGGTCATAATATAAATTTATCGCAATTTTTGGACGGATACAATGAAACAAAAGAAATTTTACCGTCGGAGTACGAGAAAGAATTAACAAAACTTATTCGAATGCGTTTATATGGGGAAGCTTTAACTTGTGCGCACGGAGAAAATTTTAATTCTATCAAAGAGATATCCGATTTTTTCGAAAACACTATCGGATCTATAAAAACATATTACGAGTGGATGGGAGACCTTGCTAAATTATAACAGAAAAACAATGAGACAATCTTTGCTTATTTTAATCGGTTACAAGAAATAAAAAATGAAATAGTCAAAGTGGCCGACAGAGAGGGTCGAGTTGCGATAGCAGATCATTTCATGCTTGAACTAAGGCGAGATTGTTTAATATTCTTTTTAAAAGGACTTCGTTGGGAAATTCATGCGCGTTTAGGGACTCCAATTTCTATAAAACAGGCTCGTGAACAAGCGCTCGAGGTGGAGCGCGAGTTCGCTTGTAGCGTCTTGGACGAGGAGACACCAAGCCGAGAGGAGGCTCGTTCTCGTTCAACTCGAGAAACGAGTTAAGTAAACTATATTTCGAATAACTCTCCGATTGTATGTCAATATTGTTCTAAAACTGGTCATGGAGCCAGAACTTTTGCAGAAAGATTATCTGATAATAACAAGCGACTCAATCTCATAAACAGTTCTCATAGCGCACAAAGTTGCTCGGATAACAGTCGTAAATATAATAGGCCAAATTTACAATTTGGTGGTTGGAACGAGTATCAAAATCAAACGGAATTTTTACCAAATAGAGATAGAGATAAAAATGATTCCTTTGTTCGTTATAATAATAATAAATATTCATCGCAGCAATTTAACAAAGAGAAACGGGGAAATAATTCCGGGACTCGCGGTGTGTGCGAGTCGGTTAATTCAACTATCCAAGAATCACGATATATTAATAACGAATCGAATAATAATATAAGATCATCAGTTACTTGTTTCCATTGCGGAAAACCCGGCTACATAAAGCGCGATTGTTATAAATTACAAAGAGAAATAAGAGAAGGAAATCAAAATCAGGAAAACACCGATACTCTCTCTCCAAGTAGTGTCGAGAGAGAGGCTACGAATCAAATTCCCTCTACTTCGAGTGCGGAAACCCGCTCAAGCATCCCCTCCGCACCGCGAAAATAAATTTAAGCCAACAAAGTCCAGCCCCGGTCGTAATCCTCGATACAGGTCAGTTAAGACGTGCGTTAATATTCTTGCTAGATACAGGATCATCGGTAAGTCTAATTAAAGAGTCAGAGGTAGACTCTCGCGTGAAAATTGACGAAAATGATATTATACTGTTAAAAGGCATAACGGACCATTCATTAACTACTTGTCGTAAAATTAGAATAGGTTTCGAAGGATCTCCCGTGGAACTCAATTTAGTACATGATTCGTTCCCTATACAACAAGACGGAATCTTAGGCACCGATCTCTTTTGTAGAAACGATGCAAAAATCAATTATTTGGAACAATATTTAGAATTTAACGGATTAATCCTCCCCTCTGAAAATGTAAAACCAAGGGAAAACAATGATTATACGAACATGAAAAATTCAAGATTTTATAATTATACCGATAGTGACTCAGAAACATTAAGTGATATTGAAAATGAAATAAAAAATAGAAAACAATTCATTGGATAAGACAGTTAATAATTGTCGTAAAAATAAGGAAGATTTTGTTGACAAAAAGGTGAATTGTCAAGTACGCATGGATTACGAAATCGAGGAGGGCAATAAATGCGAACCTCGTGATAAAAATGTTAGTTATATTTGTAAATTGATAACAAAGAATAAGATGATAACAAAGAAATGGTTATATCGGGGGAAAAGTTAGATATTATCCCGAGAACTGAAATATTATGGATAAACAAACAAGGAACAGAAGAAACTGAAAATGAGATAAATAATGAGAATTTAATAATCATACAAGAAGAAAATGAACAGGATGAGGATCCTAGCGATGTTTTATTGAATGATCGAGTTATAAACGAAAATTTACGACGTGAGTTTGGCAAAGTTATACACGAAAACAAAATGAATAACAGTTATTTGGTTTATTCAAATAAACCTTATATTAATAATTTTTATAGTTACGAAAGTGAAGAGGTTGACATACACGATATTTCTGACAATCGATCTGAAGCGAGGATATTTAACATAACGGAGGATGCAAGTACACCTAAGCGTAATGAATGGTTAAAAGAAGCCTTGCATTTTTATAAAATGGACGAGGAACAAAGGCAATCTATAGAAAAATTAATTGATAAATATTCGGATTATTTCTGTCTAAAAGGGGAAAAATTAGGCGTGACAAATGCTATAGAACATACGATACCGACTGTCGACGACATACAAATCACAGCTAAGCCATATAGATTTCCTCATGCTCTCAAAAGCGAAAAAGCGAACTTGATAAACAATTAAAAGAAATGATTGAAGGAGACATGATTGAACCATCAAATTCCAATTATACATCACCTGTTTTTCTAGTAACAAAGAAGCCTGATAGTCAGAGTAATAAACGATACCGACTCGTTGTCGATTTTCGACAATTAAACGATAAAACCGTAAAAGATCGATACCCATTACCTAATATACTAGATATTATCGATCATATCGGACCAGAAAATCGTGTATTCGCTGGCTTGGATATTATATAAAGGATTTTTACAAGTTCCGTTAGCTCAAGAAGATCGACATAAAACAGCTTTCGCCTCTTCATTCGGTTTATTTCAATTTAAAACAATGCCTATGGGATTGTGCAATTCTCCAGCCACTTTTCAAAGAATGATTGATCGTGTTTTTGAGGGCATGCAAGGAAAAGAAATATTTTTATTCCTTGACGACGCAGTTATCTACGCTAAAAATATTCAAGAACATAACCAAAAGTTTGAAAAATTTTTGCAAAGAGTACGCGCTGCAAATCTGAAATTACAGCCAGACAAATGTGAATTTTTAAAGCAAGAAGTAGTGTATCTGGGACACGTATTATCACCAGAAGGTGTATTGCCGGATCCAAAAAAATTAGACGCAGTAAAAAAAGTTCCAATTCCAAAACCAGTGAAAAATATACGTCAATTTTTAGGATTAGCAGGTTATTATAGACGATTCATTGCAATTGTTTCGGGTATTGCTAGACCATTAAGTAATTTATTAAAGAAAGACGCACCTTTCCTATGGTCCAGCGAGGTTCAAAAGGCATTCGATGATTTAAGAGAAAAATTGTGTAAACAACCAATACTACAAATCGCAGATTTTAATAAACCATTTACAGTGACATGCGACCCTAGCGGTACAGCAATAAGAACAATTTTATCACAAGGAGAGATGGGGACCAACCTACCGTTGCTTATGTTTCGCGAGTATTAAACAAAGCCGAGCAAAAATATGATACTTACTCAAGGGAAGCATTAGCCATACTGTATGTCGTTACTCAGTTCGATTGCTATCTAAGAGGCCGTCGTTTCCTCATTATAACAGATCATAAACCACTCGTTTGATTTAAAAACTTGGTAAATCCGACATCCAAAGTTAGTAGATGGAGAATAAAACTGAATGCACACGACTTTGACATCGTATACAAAGCCGGTAAAAGTAAAGTTAATGCTGACGCGTTAGCAAGAAATCCAATAAAAGAACCCGTTTATGTTATTAAAAATCATTCTATGGAAACGCGCAGTCGCGCAGAAAAAATAACACGGCCAAACTACAATGAAAAGAGAGCAAAACGACCCCACAAGTCAAATATACTAAAAGAACCAGTCAAAAACCTTCCTATAATACAGGAAGCCCCCGAGGAAATTGAAACGCTAGTCAACTCAGACAAAAGAATACAACCCATGGAGGAAGTTAATTTTAATAACAAATTTGACGAGTCCTGGGACGAAAAGGATGTTCACGAAGTACCAAACGATGAAAAGAAATTCATTGAAGTTAAAGAACAACTATTTATGAGAAAAGATAATTTATATTACGTTTATTTCATAACTATAACCGGAATGCATTTAGACAAAGGATCCAGAAATTTGGCTTCAAAATTATTATTACCTCATTTTTCCAATTTAAAACCGGGAGAAATAAGAATAAATAACAAAAACGGAAAAATGCATTTTGCTATGGTTTTACGTGTCGAAGAGCAACTGAGTACTTCTGAAATTATTAATAATCTAAGAACATATCTATTAAATTTGAAAAATACTATATTAAAAGAAAAATTACGTTTAATAAGTATCGCAAAGAGCGAATTTATTGAAAACGTTTCATGGAATGAAATTTTGAAACAAATAAGTATAACTCTACGAAATATTTATGTAAAAATAATTATTTGTTTAGGATTCATAAAATGTGTGGAAGAGAGTATAGGGAAAATATTATTCGCGAAATGCTCGAGTCTGCTTGTGCAGGGCATAAAGGGGTAACAAAAACCTATAAACGTATAAAACAACGATTCTATTGGCCTGATATTAAGAAAGACGTGCAAAACTATATTAGACATTGTTTAACTTGTTAATTAAAGAAATTGGTTCGTGTTAAAACTAAACAACGTATGATAATAACAGATACTCCGTATTCGGCTATGGAATTCATATTGGTCGATCTTGTGGACCATTCCCCAGATCTCGAAATAATAACAATAATATATTAACCATTCAATGCAACCTTTCAAAATACTGTATGGCGATACCCATACCAGACGCGACCGCGGCAACGATCGCCGAAGCGTTAGTTCCTTGACACTTTTCAATTTTTAGCGCCCCATTGTTAATTATCTCCGACCAAGGTACCTCGTTTTCAAGTAGTCTGATGAGAGAAGTAGCGAAAATTTTTAAGATTAAACGAGTTAAAACCACTGCATACTTACGACTTTTAAATGAAATACAGGGAATCGCACGAGAAAAATTGGTAGCCTTTAACCTAGTTCGAAATTCTATTACGACAGGAAAGCAAATCATCAAGAATTTCAGGCAGGGGATAATGCCTGGTTTTTAAAAGGAGGGAAGAAATACAAATTAGGCGATTAATATACTGGACCACATCGGATTTTAGTAATAGTTAATAACAAGGGAAATGTAAAAATAGAGCTAACTCATAATAAAACGAAAATAGTGCATGTTAATAGGTTAAAATATTTATATAGGAACATGATTCTACATGAGCCTACTTAACCTTTTTTCGCACTGTCACTTATGTATTGCTCATTTTATTTTTCATTTGTATCGATTGTATCTTTTTCTTATGAACTAATTGCAATTATTTGGCAAATGGAAATAAAATTTTGTATTTTTTGCTTATGGAGCTTTATGAGATATCGATTTTATTGCATTACTCGCTTATGGGGCCATATAAAAATTATATTTTATGGATTTCTAGGTTTTTGGGGATATAGAAAATTAATTTTTTTTAATCTAATTATGCACGGTTTTTGATAAATTTGGAACTTTTCCTTTATTTTCGAAAATACTGTTTTAACACAAAAAAGTTGGAGACAATAGTTGTAGATTTTGGAAATAGTAATCCAAAAATGACCATGACCATGACCTTATTCGTTACTTTTAAGGTTATTTAGAGGTCAGTTTAAAAATTTGATATAAAGCCGTATATTTTTGACCGCGGAAGTCGTAATAACAAAAAAAAATGATAACAAAAAATTTCACACTTGACCTTTACCACGACCTCGCATTTATTTTATTGTCTATTTGCTTTAAATCAATTACTTTGGCCTCTTAATGAATTTGAAGGTAATGCGAAATGATGGCCAAATATAAAATTGTTCCGTTCTAATTATTCTTCAAATTTTTAATTGACCTTTAAATGAGGGCATCGTCAAATTCATGGTTGAGGTCATGCACTAACATTACTTTATTTGCATTACTTTACAAATGGTCCGTAGCAAGAAATGCATTAGAATAAGTTACTCGTTTAAGGGGATGTCGGAGCTATAGCCTCCGTTGATAGCCGCTCGATCTCGAGGCTTCGAATGGCGCTGTAGTCAGGTGTCGATTTCTACGATAAACGTACTTCAAACATAAATTATAAATTTTACAGCTACGTAGAGCTGTCAAAAGATACTTTCCCCCCTAACTATTACTAAAATTTAGGTAATTGTAATATAACTCTTGACAGCAAATGTTTATTTATTTTTAAAATGTGTGTAATTCCTTACGTATAGCATTATGGCAGATATTGACTCAACAAATACCAGACGTATTACACATTTTTTAAAAAAAAAATTAACATTTGCTGCCAAGAATAATACTACAATTACCTTAATTTTAGTCATAGCTACTGGGGAAAGTAACTTTTAACAGCTCTATGTAGTTGTAAAATTTATAATTTATGTTTGAAGTACGTTTATCGTAGAAATCGGCACCTAACTACAGCGTCATTCGAAGCCTCGAGATCGAGCGGCTATCGACGGAGGCTATATCTCCGACATGTTTTAAGTCCGTATGCTAGAAGGGCAATAAAATTGATATCTCATGCAGCCCCATAAGCGAAAAATACAAAATTTTATTTTCCATCTGACTAATTAATTTGTCGCGTATATATGTATGTATAGAAAAATATCTCGTCAATTTCCTGATAGCTTCAATTTTTTTCTCGGTTTCAAAAGATATTTTCATTTTGAAAATAAACCATATTAAAATATCGCAAGACTACCACTATAAAATTTAAGAAAATATAATGTCTCCGAGACCGCAACTACTATCTCTCAGCCGTTATTATGGGCTTTAACATTAGAATATAGGATCATTGCGCCTATTGCAAAATAGTACATTCTTACGTATTAATAAATAGTAATGAAAGCATATTGCAAAAAAATTCTTGCAGTACTGCCGACTTAAAATCTAAGATAAAATTTATGCCTGAGTTAACGCAGTTTTCAAGAAAATTCTAAGTTAACGCAGTTTTATGTGAAGGCTACGATGTACTTTTGACGTGAAATGAACCATATATTATATCGGGTACGAAATTTGAGTACCGGTGCAGGTAGGTCCCTGTGTTATCGGCAACGTATGGTCGATAGGAACAACTCCGCTAGTCGGGAGAAATGCGAATGATAGGGCAGTAGTGAGGCTTTCTGCTTCGCGCTCTCGGGATCGCGGGTTCGCGCCCCGATATCTCCATACACTTTCTATTCCTCCTTTTCACTTCATACCCCTTTTCAATGTATATAATAATAATATTAATATAAATGTGCAAGGATAGTAGCAAATGGGAAACTGTTAAGAGTGGTAGAAGGGGGAGAAAAGCGTAAGCGCCAAATATTGTATTAGCAAAAGAACACAAGTAAACTCAAAGAAAAAATATGTTTATGGGTTTATGAGAGCGTAGTGACTCATACATATGGATTGGCATTTGGGGAAATCTCAGAAACTTTTCCTTTTGGTGTTCCTCGATAATAAACGAATTTTATGAAAATAATAATCTATCGGTCTATATTGGTGCTTCTAAAATTATAATTACTTAACAAATAAAATAGTTGCAAATACTTTCGCAAAGTCAATTTGGCATACTAAAATGTACTTATCTAGTACCACACAAATTACAGATGTTTGTATCTGTAACTTTTACTACAAAACGTTATTGTAACGTATCTTTTTTAACACTAAAGGAAATGATCTATAATATTTGTAAACTTTTACTGACATATAAAATATGCTTATGTTACAAAAAAGGATGTTCCGAACAGCAAACCTAAATAGTTGCTTATTTTAGTACTGTTACTAATTTTTACTGTTACTCATTTACAATGTAACGTGTAAGGAATAACGTTAAAAATTTGTATCCTTATCCTTGTTCTTAAAAAAAAATATATGACGCCTGCAAAAATTGTGTACTTTTCTTATACATAATATTTTGAAGTAATTGAAACCAAAATATTAATTTTAAAAGCAACACACGTTTAATTTATTATTTGTTGGCTCCAAGTAGCGTAAAATCTTATGAAAATTCTTAGAAAGATACGGGTTGAATTTTACAGTCGTCAAGTTTTTTTAAGCGAATCAAAAGAATTAAGATTGTCTGAAACAATCAGTTTAACTTATGTTTATAAAATGAAACACTTCATTAGAGTCGCTCGTTAAAAAAAATGTATTATTATACTATAACAGACATTACAAAACGTTAAGTTACAAAAGTAAATCTTTTCGATATAAAATTTATCGGGCTTTGCAAACCAATGTACTTCATTAAAAAGAGTCCGTACCGGTAGTTTCACGTCGAAAATACTGACTTTTCAATCAGTTATGTAATATGTAAATAATCATTACATCAATAGCTATGGCGCTCAACTTTGATTTAGTGTGGTAAAAACTCTATTTTCTTTAATATACCGATAATTATTGTCGAATATGAATGCAGCCTAACTGACGGCGGCGCCACTGCTGCTCGCAAATTTTTGGGTGGCAGATTCGTGAAGCAATGTGTACAACCTCCCCTTAAGCAAGGCTTTTACTCTTCGTCCTCTGTGGTTGGTGGAAGTCCCAGAGCAAGCCTTTTCAAAAATTAAAAATTGATCACGACTCTCTAGCTTTGGTCTCCTCAGTAAGGAGCTAGAGGCCTTCCTTAGACGCCCGTTGCAGATGGAAAGCGACATCAAGTGGATATTAAAGCGGCTATACCTATGTCTTGCACTTGACTGTTTCTCTAACGGGTAGAGAGAAAAGTCGGATCCTCTGGTGGTAATGGTCCCCATAGTGGACAAAGAGTAAAAGCTTTGCTTAATAAAGCATATTGGATCCCAAAGTCCGACAAATTTTGAAAAAATCTTTAGCGAACGATAAATTTCTCTTTTTTTACGTTAGTAAATATTTAAAGTTTAGTAATAATTATACATAAAAAACTTGTTTTGATAAATTTGCACACTAAGAAAAAATTTTTATATAATTTTATTTAAAATGAAAAGTTTCTGAGGTTTCCTCATATGTCTCCATCGAACTTGCAAGGGTTGAGAAGGAGGGGTAAAAGTAAAGGCGTGGAACATGTACACAGCAGGTGCACAACAGTCCTTCCTGTTTTCTTAAGTGTGCTTCCCCTCTCTGCCCCGCTTTACCCCATATCCTCTCGCGCAGCAAACCGCCGGAGCTTGCGAGCAACCAATCATTGTTATATAAATTTGCCACGAACGTACACGGCTGGTTGTATGTTTATGGCATATTTATATCACAATGCTTGGCTGCGAGCAAGTTGCGAAATCTTATTATTAATCTTTATAATAAAATATTATGATTTTATTACTTGTTTATTTCGCCTTGACGCCACGCCCTAATCCCCATCGTGACCGTTACAAACGTTACTGTACGAGTATATTTAATCTTTTACCATAGTCAACGTCGGTGTCATCATCGTAAATGTTCACTTATTATGCTTATGCGAAATGAATTTATTTAATTTCTGGCTTATGAAATTGTACACAAAATAAATTTTTTTAATTTATTTATTAAAAAGTATTAATTACGAGAATTTACGAAAATTAAATTTTTGGTATTTCAGCCTTATGGGGGTTTACGAAAAATACCATTTTGGTATTTCTAGCGACAAGTGTAGATTTATACACGCAAGAATTAAACACATAATGTTTATGCACAAAAATAGTGCACGGTGCACAAATATTTTACAAAGTAATTTAAATTAATAAAAGAGATCGTTTATTTTGTGCACATAAATATTGTACACATATATATTTTTTACTTATTTGATGTGCATAATGTTTATGTGCACCATATTTATATGCATAATCTAAACGATCATTTATATTAAATGAAATTACTTTATAAAATATTAGTGCTCTAAAGTAATGTGCACTATTTTTGTGCACAAAAGTTATGTGTATAATTCTTGGGTGTACAAATCTATGCTTGACTTTCTAGGTTAATTGATTGAGTTGTGATTAAATGCTCCCTATATGTCCAAAAAGATCACCAAATCGAAGCCTCCATTCTTCATACGTTATTTAATTAAGTTTATTATTTTGTACAGAGTAGTTTCCGAAGAGTAACTCAATGACAATTTTAACGTGATCCAACAGGCTAGGTTCATGGGATAATTTCCACTCCTTCAATTTACTTGTGATGTTTCCTGTACATAGCGTGATATTTAATGCTTCTACTCTTAGCTTGTTACAAAAGTTGCATCATTCCAATGTTTAAAATATCTAACTTAATTGTGGTTAGATATTCTACTACCTTCTCTCCTTTCTTGTTGATGTCAGACCTTCTTCAGAATATTTAATGTGAGTTAGCAGCGCATCCCATGAGGAGTGGTATGTTTTTACTCTCACAAAAGGTAATTTAGTTTTTGACTTCCATGGGAGGGTTTGCCTCTTCATTGTACGGGAAGTATGCTGAGATGATGACCATATTACCAGTATCCTTCATTTTTGTAACTACCGCTGTCTTGTACAGAGATCCATGGGCGGGGTTGCATTTAATCCTTTAGTGATAATACATATCTTGGGCGTCTCGGACTGTGTGTTCCTGTAACAAAGAAGCCTCTTTTCCCGTATTTTGTTCCTCTGACAATCCCTTTCATATTAGTGCAGAACCGTCTTTACAATTATTACAAATACTTCCACTCTACATAAGGACGTAATAAATCTTGGTAGTTACTGGGGAAAAATTCTCGAAATCTTGAAATATGCTTTCGGAAGAAGCGTTTCGGGATATCCTGCCGCCGTCACTATCCTCGTCAGAGAGTTTGCTCTTTGTATGTCACACACTACCTTTCGGCTTTTCAGATTCACACATGTTCCGCCTTGATTTAAAGCCCTTTATGCACGCGCGAGTTTCCAGGTGATGTGTTCTTCCACTTTTTTCTCCAATAGGAGTTAGAGGGGATGGTTACACTGCATTTAAGGTTCGCCATTCTTGCTGTCTAAGCTTCCGCCAACGCTTTTTCTCCGCATAGCGTCTCTTACGTTGCCTTTTGTATCCTTATTGGAACCATTGGCATTTCAGTTCCCTGCTTGCGATGGAGCACTATCAATAGCTGATTAGGTTTATTTACATCTAACATACTATATAACTAAAATATTAGGTAAAAAAATATTTTTTTAATTTTTCTATAATTTATCATGTTTGTTGCTTACCCACAAAATTTTCAAGGAATTTATTTACAAAATGAGCGATAGTTTCATGATTTGTTTTATCGAGAACTTTAGTATATAATAATAAAGGCTTTTCATGAATAATTTTTCCTAAGTATTGATTGATCGGGAATGTTCCGTTGGGTATCTTTTCGTAAAAAAATTCCAAATATGATTATTAAGACACATTTAAATTATTCGAATTGAGACTATTGCTTACGCATATCGATGAAAAATTGACTTTTTACTTGAGCAGGATGGTATTTCATTATTTTCATTAAGGGGATGTCGGACTCAGAAACTAGCAATTTTTAATATTTTTTATAAACAAAAGAATAAAATTTTGTAAAAAGTCCTGAAAATATCCATGTTTTAAACAGTATACTCAAATTTTTTTCAGATTTTTAAATTTGTAATTTATTTCTGATTTTTGATACAAGCACCACTGGGAAATGTATTTTTAAGAAGTGATTTCTTAACAAAGACATCGTATGACCTCCGTCGCTGTTTAGCACCGATTTAGGAGCATAAAAAGAGCGACCGTAAAATAATAAAAAAAAATGTTGTATAATATTAATATAACCAGATTTATTTGTTACTTCTCACTTTTATCGAGTGAGTGTTAGCTAACAAGGTATCTTCTTTTGCAAACCCTGGAACATATTTTTAATCGGTATCAAAAATTTGGGCTGTTTTGTAATATTGTTTTGTACACTTGACGTGAAATCACCTATATACCTTTCAGAAATATTATAAGTTTATAATAGAAAGGTACGTTACATCAGCACGTGATCCTAAACGAAGTGCTCTTTTATCGTAATATATAACAGTCAGCGAATTATGCCTAACACCCTATTCATATTTCGTTTATGTAATAGATTTACTTACTCGTCATGACTAAAGTCAATCTATTTTCATTTAAAATCAAAATTATACTCTGCCAAATGTTTCAAGATTTCTTGATGTTTTTAATGTTCTTTTAGTCACCTAATGACTTTTTTTATTCTAGATAGTCAGAAGTCCTGATGGTATATCTCGATCATACGCCGTGGGTCAATTATCTGTGCAACGTGCTGCAATTTGGATATTGGAAAAATATTATACCGAATTTCCCATTTACAATCCCTTTTTAGAACGTTTACCTACTTCGAAATCTGCAAGAAAGCAACATACAAGTAATTATAAATTTTATAACGTGGATAATAGTATTAATAAACATGATGAGTCAACTGATCCATGTAAGTATGAAACTGATCGCCATGTATTATCTTCTCAATCATATCGTCGAGATTCAAGTCATAATGAAAGATTTTATGAAGAACACGAATATGAGAGAAGGGTTCGTAAACGTAAAGCCAGATTAGTTACTGCAACTGAAGAAGCATTTTCTCATATACAAAGAATAAATACGGAGACCGAATTATTTTCCAATTCAAGTCCCCTAGATCCAATGGAAGCAGCTCAATCAATTTTTCCATCTATTGCACGTTCTTTACAGAAGTACTTACGAATTACAAGACAACAGCCCCATCATTCAATTGAAGGCATTCTAGAAAGATTAGCTCATTGCCTCTCTCAAGATGCTACACCACGTGCCTTTTTAGAACCATATTTTAATACGGTACCTGTATTATCAAATGAAAAAGAAAAACACATGAAAACTCGACATTGGGCACTTGTAAGTGAAAGTGGACTTCCTTCAAGATCTCTATGTAATGGTTGTGAATTTCAATTACGACAAGGAGAGATTGCTCTTCTTTGTAGTGTTCGTGAACTGCCTCAAATTCATCTGACTGAACAAATAGCTCTCCCAGAATCTAATAAATTTTCTATAAATTTTCTCTTTGATAATACGTAAATATGTTACTAATAATTATGTAAATATTTGTGAATGTAAAGTAATAAAAATAAAAATGTACTACTGTGAAATTATGACATACGAATAAAATTGTTATGTAAATATATATAAAAACAACATTATAAAAAAAAAAAATTTGGTAGTTTCCACGTACACCTTTTTACAGGTTTTTACGTATCCCCTACACCTTTATTCCATTTCATTCCATTTCCAATTTTTACCCCCTCTTTACCCCACCTTCTCGCATTCGCCCGGGGTTATGCCCGTGGAGAGAGGGAAAGCCTGTGGCCAAACCCGTTGGGATAAATGCCATTTAGGAAAACCTCCTCCGAGAAGGGCGGTGTATTCGAGAACAATTCTGTTTGGGTGGCAAGGTCACATTGCGTAGACTTTAACACCGAAACCGAATGCCTCACACCTCCCGCTCATGTTGTGGAATGTGAAAAAACACCTAACCGATCATTTAAGCTAAGTCCGAGAACGGTCACCCATCCAAGTACCAACCGCGCTCGGTGCTGCTTAACTTTCATGACCGGCCGAGGTGCGTTTCCGCCACTCCGCCACCGTGTCGGTTAACAAATTTATATTATCTACTTATATACAGTTGGGTAGTTGAAACCTATTTAAATGTATACAAAAATTTAATTCCTTTTAAAAAACCACTTACGAGATTGTATTTGAGTCATACAATATATAGTAAACCATAAATATTTGTTTGGCGACGTTAAGAATGAATATCCTTCATTCTGCATTATTACATGCACTAGTTACTCAATATATACACATTGTTATATACTTGCGATAGTTATTATTTCGTCGTTCATACATTCGGTATGATTCAAAAAGAAAAAATTTGTGATTAATAAAACAAAGTTTTTGCATAGAGATTTATGTTATGCGTTATCTTTCTCTTATTGTTGAGTCTATAATCATAATTTCATAAAAAGAATTAAATGTAAATAAATTAACTAGAAACATACTAATACTGGAAAAACAAACATCCCCATCGTAAACACGAAATTTTGAATTAAGTGCGGAATTAACGATTATCATATAGACCATTATACATTACTAAAATATTTACTATTTAAAGTATATATATATATATATATATATATATATATATATATATGGGCTATTTCACGTCAAGTGGTACGATGAAAATTTTAAATCGCTCCAAAATTTGAAAACAGGCTGGAAATATCTTTCAGAAGATAGAAAAAAATTTTTAGGTGTTACAAATAATTTGCCTGAGAGTTATTCCACCATAAAAAATGGAAATTTTTCAATTTTTTAGAAAAATTTCTATTTTCAAAGCCATTTATCTCAAAATCTATTGATTTTTTTGAAAAAACCTTACAAACAACTTTTGTTCAAAATAATCTTTAGAACTTATCTACCTGGGTTACAATTCTTAATTTTAAAATCTCGAAGAGATAGAACCCCCGGAAATATTGAATATCAAAAAAAGGCGACCACGCCACAATCGATTTTGATCTAACACCGCTCAAAAGATCACATTTTTCGAGAGCTTTCGAATGGCGGTGGTTAGATTATTGGCCAAGACCGCTGGTGTAAGTTATACCCCATAAACCTCATAAAATCAATAATTTTCATGTATTTTAGGGCATAACTTACACCAGCGGTCTTGGCCAATAATCTAACCACCGCCATTCGAAAGCTCTCAAAAAATGTGATCTTTTGAGCGGTGTTAGATCAAAATCGATTGTGGCGTGGTCGCCTTTTTTTGATATTCAATATTTCCGGGGGTTCTATCTCTTCGAGATTTTAAAATTACGAATTGTAACCCAGGTAGATAAGTTCTAAAGATTAATTTAAACAAAAGTTGTTTCTAATGTTTTTTCAAAAAAATCAATAGATTTTGAGATAAATGGCTTTGAAAATAGAAATTTTTCTAAAAAATTGAAAAATTTCCATTTTTTATGGTGGAATAACTCTCAGGAAAATTATTTTTAACACCTAAAAATTTTTTTCTATCTTCTGAAAGATATTTCCAGCCTGTTTTCAAATTTTGGAGCGATTTAAAATTTTCATCGTACCACTTGACGTGAAATAGCCCATATATATATATATATATGGGAGATTCCATGTGAAGTGATCCAGTTAAAAAATAGAATTTTGTTTTAATGTATGGAATCAGTAAAAAACTACTTGAATAGAGTGTAGCTAAATTTTTAGACCTAAATTTCATTTAGTACCAGAGCTATAACCAATCAAAAAATCGAATTTTTTGAAAAAAATGACTTTTTGGCCATTTTTATCACTTAATAATTCAAAATCTAACAATTTATTCTTATATACATTAAATTTAAAAAAGTTTATAAATTTCAAGAAGAATCTGTTGAAATATTTCATTTATATTATTTTAACACATTGAATATAGTTATAATCAATAAAAACCTTTATAGTAAAAAAAAGGGTTGTACGATCAAAGATATTTTATCCATCCAAAAATCTAATACATCGGTGATTAATTACCTTCAAAATAATGCAAAGTTTGAGTGCGGCAGAGCATTTCAGACAAAGTTATGGTGTTTTTAGGCAAATTTCTTAAAAAAAGAGTGCGAATGCATTTTATGAAAAAAACAGAGTAACCGTATACTTGCATACAAACAACATGGCACTATTATTCTTCAATAATTCTAAAATATACTATTTAATGTTAGTTACTGATACTTTTCAATCTCTAAGCTGCTTACAAACACAAAGCAGTAGGTATAAGCAGTTATACCTGTTATATAATTGAATAAATACCTGAAACTTATTAAAATTCCAATAAATCCAATTATATAACAGGTATAACTGCTTATACCTACTGCTTTGTGTTTGTAAGCAGCTTAGAGATTGAAAAGTATCAGTAACTAACATTAAATAGTATATTTTAGAATTATTGAAGAATAATAGTGCCATGTTGTTTGAATGCAAGTATACGGTTACTCTGTTTTTTTCATAAAATGCATTCGCACTCTTTTTTTAAGAAATTTGCCTAAAAACACCATAACTTTGTCTGAAATGCTCTGCCGCACTCAAACTTTGCATTATTTTGAAGGTAATTAATCACCGATGTATTAGATTTTTGGATGGATAAAATATCTTTGATCGTACAACCCTTTTTTTTACTATAAAGGTTTTTATTGATTATAACTATATTCAATGTGTTAAAATAATATAAATGAAATATTTCAACAGATTCTTCTTGAAATTTATAAACTTTTTTAAATTTAATGTATATAAGAATAAATTGTTAGATTTTGAATTATTAAGTGATAAAAATGGCCAAAAAGTCATTTTTTTCAAAAAATTCGATTTTTTGATTGGTTATAGCTCTGGTACTAAATGAAATTTAGGTCTAAAAATTTAGCTACACTCTATTCAAGTAGTTTTTTACTGATTCCATACATTAAAACAAAATTCTATTTTTTAACTGGATCACTTCACATGGAATCTCCCATATATAAATATGGGTGGTTCTCTGTGACATCGAAGATGAAAAAAATGAATATTGCTATAACTGTGGGAATGTTTTAGAGGTATCCAGTAGTTCTCCTGAATTTTTTTAGATTTTTTCGGGGCCCTTATTTTATGTTACAGAGAGTCAAAGTTGACATTTTAGCACTTTTTTTGCTTTATAGGCCCATTTTCATGAATTTGTAGCTCCCAGGGGATGCATTTTTCACTAAAAACATAAATATGACTTTTTTTGTAAAATTTTCTAAACTTTTCATTAAAAATACTTTTAAAGTCATAAATGTATGCTGTCATACTGTTGTAAGCCATTTAATCCTTAAATAGTGAAAATCGGCAATTCTGCTCCGGCCTCTGGAAACCTAATGCTGTCTAAAAGACGTCTTTTTGTAGTCAGAAACTGCCTATAAATTTCCAGAGTGGATCTAAATCATTAAGATCACTTATGGTCAAAATATCTGAGAAAAGTACCCGAAATATTAATAGAAATGTATATTTGTTGCCTTATAACGATGAATCTATTAGCATGATCATTGCAAAAAAATTTATTCACTTACCTTGGAGTGGTAGAAAAATATCTTCACTTGTTTCAGTATCCGTCTAATCTCCTGTAAGCTGCTTAAAATACAAATATTATTATACAAATGTAAAAACTTAATTTTTAAACATTTATAATGCTGGATTTTAAGTTTTACATCTCTTACAAGAATTATAATACTAATCTGAAGGATTACTATAACTATATAAACATAAGTTATTGTATATTGAAAATTTTTTTCAAAATTTTCAAATTTGCCAAAATTTTTTAATTTTTCAATTTTTTTTAGCAATTATCAAATTTTTCAAAATTTTCGTTTAACCAGGCCGAACGCAATTATAGCGTTACGAAACGAGAGTGCCTGGCGGTTATATGGGCGATTGGTAAATATAGACCTTATATAGAAGGATACCACTTTCGCGCTATAACCAACTACAGTAGCTTACGCAGCCCAACGGGTAGTTTAGCGCAATGAGCATTAGAGTTACAGTCCCAAGACTGTGTCCAAGAGGAGTCCCAAGACGAGTGGTTTCAGAATAGGCACAATCCAAACGAGTTAATCGATGAATCACGCGGAGACGAGGACGCGTGGAAGTTAGTGATTCCGAAGGAGCACCGAAAAGCGGTCCTCGAAGAAAGTCACGACTCACCTACATCTGGTCATGCTAGACGTGAGAAGACGTTTGCCAGTCTGGCTAAGTATTATTACTGGCCAGGTTATTATACCGACGGAAAGGACGACGTGCGCCGCTGTCTCGTCTACCAACAATGTAAGGTAGATCAGCATTACCTGCAGGACTGATGGGAAAACACACGGTCGAACGTCCCTGGCAAATCATGGCAGGGGATATCAGCGGACCCTTTGTACGGAGCCAAGTCGGACACGAGTACATCCTCGTATTCTTGGATCTATTCACCCGGTGGGCGGAATGTGTACCAATTCGCAAAGCCAACGCGAAAACCGTCCTCAAGGAGTTCTAACAGAGAAAATAGTTTTACGGTATGGTACTCCTGAGGTATTCCTTTCGGATAATGACACCGAATTTAAGAATAAGGCCGTCGATGAATACCTATATGAGGTGGGGATACATCATACCACCACTCCGCCGTATTTTCCCCAAGCGAACCCGGTTGAACGTGTCAACCGAACGTTCAAAACCAGGATTGTGGCTTTCATAGAGGAAAATCACAATACCTGGGACGAGAAATTACCGGAGCTTGTATTCTCGGTGAACAACACCGTAAACGAGTCTACGGGTAAAACTCCGGCAATGTTAAATTACGGACTACAGCCTATGCCTCCCGGCACCATCAAGAGGAACCAACATCGAGCTGGCATAGAAGAGGAGCAGCTCAGTAAAATAGAACTGTGGCCAGAGCGACTTCAAAACCTCAAAGAAATACATGAGTCTGCAGCCGCACGTTCAGATCGACAACATGAGCGACAAGCAAGCTATTACAACGCCGAAAGGAGGGACACACTTTTCACCGTAGGAGATCTGGTGTGGAAAAAGAATAAAGTCCTATCCTCATCAACTCAAGGTATTTCGGCTAAACTAGATCCGAAGGCGACAGGTCCGTATATTATAATAGGCCAACCAGGATCCAATACTTACACGTTGTTGGATAAAGAAGGTAAGGTGGCCGATCTGGTACACGCCGAACACCTAAAGCACTGCATTTCACCGGATCTCGACGTAGATGAAGAAGAACATCCGCCAAGGGAGGTCGTGGGAGAGAAGGCGACGCACGACCCGCCCCAGGCGAGCGTACAGTCACCAGATTGCGTGCGGACTCCTGCGCGAGTCATAGCGGGTAACACCAGCGTACGAATACAGACTCCTGCGAGAGTCAAAACGTCAAACGTACAAAAGCCGTCCGCGAAAATCCGCAAAAAGCGTCGCGTTACCTCACGGTAAGAGTATAGTGATACGCGGTGTAGAAACTAATGACGTCGAATCCGTATTCGGAAGATCAGGGTAATCAGTAGTCCCTAGAAAGACGCGCGCGTAAGTGAAGCGACAATAAAAAAGGTATTAATTGCAATATAAATAATTTGCTGACGTGGACGGATGTCAATACTGAACCCGATTCAACGAGTTCGCCGTCGAAAAGATGGAAGAACACCAACACTATTTTATGTGTGGTTGGCAAGGGATACATAGCCTATGTACAGTCCCCAGTCGGTCGAACCACCGATAACTAAATCAAAGAGAGCAGATGGCTCCTGACAAATCTGAGTCAGGACCAGATCACCAGGGTAAAAATCCCCTGGCTATCTAAATCGTGAAATAAAGCGATTTCATTCCGAATCAGACCCCCAACCACATCCTGACGCTTCTTGGAAAGGTGAGAGCATGTCATATAGGAATATACCTTGCATCTGGAAAGAGGGTGTACAATATATTAAAAATTAAATACATTAATTATTGCATTTTTAAGATAATTCTATTATAAACAGTAATGGCAAAAGAAAATCCAAATTTTAACAGTGGCAATATAAAATACGAATTATATTTTATAAGTTTTTAGAAAATTATTATTTTAGTAGTATTTAATTTAAATATTATTCAAATCAAATTAAAAATTGTATGGATATATAAGTAAGTTGATTACGTATATTTATATAAAACAATATTTTAAATAAACAATTATGTATTTATTAGAAACAAAAGGTTATTTAAGGAATGCCTTTGTTTATAATAATTAAAATAAATATATGGGGTCTGTAACTAAAGGGAAAAATAAATTGGATATAATTATGGATTAAAACGTAAATTTTGAAAGAGGGTGCAAATTATGAATTACGGGAGAAATGGAAGAAACAGGTTTTTATTTATATGCCGCTAAAATTTTATAAATAATTCTTTAAAACTAATATAAAAATTAATTTAATTAAGAAGAAAGTTTTATTACTCTATAAGTACAAAATATTAATGACATATAGAGCTCTTGGCGATGACTTCACTAAATTAATTTTAGGAGGTAAAGTTCTATTTAGATCGGTTTAAAACAATCTAAAATTTTAATAGGTTTTTACTAAATACTACAATTAAGTATATGCACTTTACTATTTTTGGTAAGTTAATTTTTCATTAACACATATATATATTATATATATTACACCGCTGGTGTAATTTATGTCCTAAAATACGTGAAAATTAGTGATTTTATGAGGTTTATGAGGCATAACTTACACCAGCGGTTTTGGCCAATAATCTAACCCAAGCCATTCGAAACCTCGCGAAAAATGTGAACTTTTGAGATGTGTTAGATTAAAATCGATTGTGGTGTGGTAGCCTTTTTTTTGATATTCAATATGTCCGGGTTCTATCTCTTCGAAATTTTAAAATTAAGAAATGTAACCAGGGTATAAAGTTCTAAAGATTAATTTAAACAAAAGTTGTTTGTAATGTTTTTTCAAAAACATCAACAGATTTTGAGATAAATGGCTTGAAAAATAGAAATTTTTCTAAAAAATTGAAAAATTTCCACTTTTCATGGTTGAATAACTCTTAGGTAAATTATTTTTAACACTTAAATTTTTTTTGTATGTTCTGGAAGATGTTTCCACTTACCGTGAAAGTACCACTTGACGTGAAATAGCCCATATATATGTATATATTGTAACGGTAAGCGAGTTACCGATCAGGTAAGCAACGCGAAAGAGGAGATATAGCGCGGCGCGCGCAGGGATCGCGCGCGAGAATCGTGCGCAAGAGAGTATCGGTAGAGAATTCGCGCGCGCACAACAACAACACGGTGTTGGTGACCGGTGATTGTTTTTTTCGGGACGAAAGAGAAAAAGAACTGTTGTGCGTTGTGTGTGGGTGTGAGCAGCTTCTCCCCACCAACCTCCACGTCGACGGGTGCAGCAGCACCTCTCACAGACAGTGAGAAAAGGAGGCTCGGCGAATCCCACCTTCTCGACCGTTGGAGAGAGAGAGAGACATATACGAGGACGAGCTCTCTCTCAATAGCACAGCTTTTTCCCTGCCGAAGCGAGATATTCAGATACGCGGTAAGTGGTGCACCACATTTAGACCCGCGTGTCTATCTGAATTTCGTGTCCCAATTTACCTGGTACGGTCCAGGTGAGGAAGCGTTCCTCCCTTTCCCCCCTCTCGTGACAATACCCGCACGGATAGAAAGGTCGGTGGTTCGCAGGAGCCACTTCACGAGAGAAGGCGCGCGTGACGTAGTAAGCTTCTACGTAAAAGCTCTCTACGTCAGAGATTCATACGTCACACGGTGTGACGTATGCCATCAGGTTAAGCAGCCGATCATATCCGGATCGGATGCTCGTAATCGACTGTTAAATAGATTTTAACCGATTCTTTTCGCGCTGACCTCGGGGTAGTCATCGGTACGACTCCCCGCAAATTGTTAAAGTTCATTTATTGTTTATCTATTAATATTTATTTGTTAATTTAATAAATTGACTCGGCGAGACGATCTTTCTCGCCGATTAACAATAATATCGATTGTTGATAGTATTTTACCGGTTAACGTCCTATCCTACGAATACCGCCCTCTCCGGTGTTTATCCTAGTTGGCAATTTTGGGCATAGGGCCCAACACACGGTATATAAGTCAAACGGAGTGTTTGACGTTGTTAACGGCTTTGCACGGGAATCAAAGGGATTCCCGGCCGCATCATGGGACTGCACACTTAAGGTTGGAAAGTTGGGACAGATTGGGCTTAACCGTGGGCCTTACATATCCCCAGTACCCACCCCGTTACAACTGGCACCCAATACGTGTGGATTTTGGATACAGGACATCGGAAAAATCAACAAGCACGATATAGTTGTTCAATTGTTGATAATATTGTTAATTAACAATTGGATAACTCGCGAACAATAACGAGGTCAGCAGTCGCGTTTCGAAATTGTGAAGTATATTTCGGTACTCTTTCGTTCCACCTCGAGGCGGGATTTGTTTATTAACAAATAGAATTGTTATAAACAAATAAAATTTTTTTTATAACAAATAAAATTTTTTTTATAACAAATAAAATTTTTTTTATAACAAATAAAATTTTTTTTATAACAAATAAAATTTTTTTTTATTTTTCTCGTCTCGACTACTTAGTAGTAGACACAGGAAATTGGTTCCTGGTCGAACATAGGTGGCGCCACTAGAAAAAGGTCGCACAAATAGGAAATTCGGTGGGTTTTCGAACGGAATCGATAGACCGACCAACGTTACTTGGAAATTGGGTAGTTTGGACCAAACCAAGTAACTAGCGCCACCTAGAGGAACGAAAGAACGCGACACAGCGCGACATAACCTGGTGGCAATTAATCGGTCTAAATAAATTGTTTGTAAGTGTATGCAAGGTTTAACTGGTTTTTGCTGGCACAAAACAGGAAGCTTATAACCTGGCTCAGACCTTTACAAATTGTATTATAGGTTATATTTTTGTAAGAGGTCAAGCGCGCGGTAACTTTAATTATTTAATTTATTTATTTATTGATTTATTTATTATTTATTATATAGTACCGTTAAGTTAGCGCAAGGTAAGAGCCAGGCAGTAGTTTATCGTAAATTTATTAGCAAATTTGTTAAAAATAGTTTAAACTCGGTAGTGCTTCCTGATCAAAGTAAGACAGGACTTACTTTTGGCATCCGGTTTTGTGCTTTAGCGGTTAGCTTAGGTAGAAGCAAAACCCAGTTACGCGGATTGGACATTTGGCAAGTAACGCCAAAGTTAAATATTCGACAGCATATAACCTTGCACACACATAGTGCGTCAAGCCAGCGAGGCTACTTACTATTATACGTATAAACGACGCTACAACTGAAGATGGCCGCTCAGCAGAAAGACGTCGATAGTCAAATCGACGCATGGATTGAGACGCTCACCCGGGAGCAAATTGAAATACATCTGGACGCCTTGAACCTAAAATCGGCAGGCTCGGTTCATAGGAAAGCCGAGCGACTCCATCAGTGGCTATTAGGAAATTATTCGGCCCAGGAGTTTAACCAGGAGGAAGACGAAGCCACAGCAGTTCGCAGCCGTCTCCAACGGAGAAATAGGTGGCTGCAGATGCTAGGTGAACATCAAGACGAGGAGTCTGATGAACCTAGCCCAGATCAGGAAGTGTATCTGGTACTGCGGGAGAACGCTGCGGTTAAAGATAACCTGCACAGGACGGTGCAGGATTTCGATGACGTCGAGCTAGATGAAACGACGTCAGCCGCGACCAACACAGAGCCTCAACCCGAACGAGAGGAAGAATGGCTGTCATTGGTCTCAGAAGAGGGAAACATTTTTAAAATCCCTCGATCGTTCTCCCAGACCTTGGTGCAGCTTATCAAAAAAGTGAATGACCTCACTGTAAAAGTAGGTAAGCTGATGTCTGAGCGCACTCAAACCGCTCACAGCACGAGATTGGACGGTGCCAACCAATCTCACCATGTGCAATTTCAGGACACATATACGTGTTATGGTCCTGATGTGAGCGAGATAGGTGAGGCGCAAGTAAATGGCGAGCAACAACGCGCAAGCGCCCCTCAGTCTAAGCCTGATGGAGCTTGGAAGGGGGGGAATGCGCGCGAATCCCAGAGGATTCCTCAAGCGCGCAGCTCGCCAAACAAGGATCGGACATTCTCAACACCAAGCTTCTCGACGTCATCGAGGTTGAATGGGACACCTCGAGACGTCGGCGGCATTGTGAGGAAGTGGCAGGTCAAGTTCTCTGGCGACAAGAGCCAGAGCATCGACGCCTTCCTAACCAGGATCGAGGATTGCAGGATCCTGGCCAACCTGTCAGAGGACGAGTTATTGCCGTCACTCTCGGAACTTCTGACAGACACTGCCGCCACGTGGTACCAGAACGAGAAACACAAGTGGCACTCCTGGCAAGATTTCGTGACTTCGGCTAAACGTTGGTACGGAATGAGCCAACGTTTCCAGCAGAGGATCATCGCCGAGTCCAACGCACGGACTCAAGGACCCGATGAACCGGTTAGGGACTATATGACGTGCTCTATCGCAATAATGCGAAAGATAGTCCCTACGCCGACTGAAGCGCAGCAGCTCGATCATTTGTATCGGAACATGCTGCCACAGCTTCAACGGCTGTTCAAGAGAGCGGAAGTGAGCTCAATTGAGCAAATGCTGGACCTCGCCACGGAAGCGGAGCAGACGATAGAAGGTGAAAAAGTATATCGTCCACCACCTACGGAGGAAGGGTCTCTGCTTCCTGAGATGGCGTATAAGCCGAAGCGGAAAAAAGGTTCGCCGAAGGCTAAGGTAGCGGCTGCTGAGGTAAGCCCAACCAAACCAAGCGAGCCAGACGTCGTCGACCGCATCGCAAAGATGCTGGAGGATGCGCTGCGGCCCATCGTCTCCCAATTGGCGTCGACGACCCGACAGTCCCGTAGGAGAAGCCCAAGGTCTGGCTCTCCTAAGAAAGGCTCGCCCGCCAACCGATCTCCGAAGAGTAGGAGGTTTGGCAGACCTAATGGCCCGAGCAAGAGTTTCGGACACCGGCAGGAGAAGAAGAGTGATAGTCCACAGAGGGAAAAAGTGAAGGAACAGCCGAAAAACAGAATGGGCTCAACTTTCGATCCTACTAAGCCTCTTACCTGCAAGGGCTGTGGGAAAATTGGATATTCCCTCAGGTACTGTCCGGTGTGCTCGGGAAACGCCAAAGGGAGCGGTTAACAGGGACGAAAACCGCGACCCAAGAGCTTGAGTCCCCGCTGTCCCAGGTGAGTTCGGGACAGGCCCGCTCCAACCGAGAGTATGGTCCAGAGAGGAGCGGAAATGGGCCTCAAAAGGAGGAACGGTCCCAAGAAGCCAGCAGACCAACCTCATCCTATAAACCAGAGGATGAGAGTCGTTGGTGGCTTCTCGTGGAGATTGAGGGCTTTCGTATAAGAGCCTTATACGATCGCGGAGCCTCCACGACCGTGATGGGACCCAGCGGTCTGCAAATCGCCGCAGCATTGGGCAAGGAGCTCATTGTGGCGAACGCCGGACGCGTCAAGATGGCGGATGGTAGTTACCAACCGCTAAACGGTCATGTGATATTACCTTTCACTGTCGGGAAGGAGACACATGAAATAAGGGTAGCGATCATACCAAATCTTGACGCCGAATGCTACGTAGGAGTAAATTTCGTACGAGCATTCAGAGCCATATTGGATCCGGATAGCGACCGCCTGTTCCTCAAAGACAGCAAGCAGCAGATCCACCTCGAAGTTGCTGGAATAGGGGGTATGGCCACCCTCTCGTCCGCTGGGATAGCGGACGCAACCGAGGCAGAAAGGGAAGAGCTGCGAGCGCTAGTAAGCAAAGTGCTGTCTAATACTTCTCCCAAAATCGGGCGAACCCAACTCATCGAGCACTCGATTGACGTGGGATCAGCTCGTCCGATAAAGCAGAAGTATTACCCGGTGTCGGAGAAGATCCAGGAGGAGATGCACCGCCAGGTACATATCCCCACTACCCACCCCGTTACAATATATATATGTATGTATGTATGTGGGTGCATGCATGCTTGCGTGTGTGTGTGTGTGCGGCGGAATATTTATATAAAATATAAATTTAAACTTTATAAGAATTCATATAGTTTAAAATTTACAGTTAACATTTAATATGTCTCTATTTTTTTTATTATTTTTATTCTGATTTCATTACACTAAATTTTGGTAAACTTTTATTCATAAATTATAATAACTATAGCAATACCTCCAAGGTGTTCTGTGAATCTATTTAATTTTTAAGGTGCTCAAGGTAGTGAAAAAATAATACAATTTAAAACATTATTTTAAATAAATTAATTACGAAAAACCTTTTTCGAAATTAAAAATAGGGGGTTGGCGCGCGAAGCGCGCAGGGGGCCGAAGCCCCCCTAGTATATATATATATATGGGGTACTCCACGTGAAGTGGTCCGATCAAAATTTTAAAATGCCCCAAATTTTGGGTACACATTGCAAATGTTTTTCAGAATACAGAAAAAAATTTTTAGGTACTGGAATTTATTAGTTCAAAAGTTATTCTAACCTCAAAAAGTGAACTTTTTCCAGTTTTTTTCAACACCAGCTGGGTTCATCGCTATTTAACTCAAAATCTATCAACTTTTACTATAGAACATTATATGTAACATTCGTTGCTAATTATGTCTAGAATTTATCCTTCTGGGTTAGAATTTCCAATCTCAAGGTTAATGACAAATAAACTACATGTCAACATTCAACTTAAAAAAAAACTAACTTCGCCACAATTGATTTTTTTATCCAAAAGTCCAAAAGAAAGCTTGGAGCAATACCTTTCAAATGATCTGCAGCATTTTTATGGCCTTCAATTCTGTAAAAAGTTATGATAATTTAAAGAAAGACGAAATTTTTTTAAAAATTTAAATGGGAAATACCATGTTAATTTTTGTGAATTTTTTGTCTTTCTTTAAATTGTCATAACTTTTTGCAGAATTGAAGGCCATAAAAATGCTACAGATCATTTGAAAGGTATTGCTCCAAGCTTTCTTTTGGACTTTTGGATAAAAAAATCAATTGTGGCGAAGTTAGTTTTTTTTTAAGTTGAATGTTGACATGTAGTTTATTTGTCATTAACCTTGAGATTGGAAATTCTAACCCAGAAGGATAAATTCTAGACATAATTAGCAACGAATGTTACATATAATGTTCTATAGTAAAAGTTGATAGATTTTGAGTTAAATAGCGATGAACCCAGCTGGTGTTGAAAAAAACTGGAAAAAGATCACTTTTTGAGGTTAGAATAACTTTTGAACTAATAAATTCCAGTACCTAAAAATTTTTTTCTGTATTCTGAAAAACATTTGCAATGTGTACCCAAAATTTGGGGCATTTTAAAATTTTGATCGGACCACTTCACGTGGAATACCCCATATATATATATATTTATACATATATATAGGTATAGATAGATTCACAATATGTGCGAGCGCGAAGCGTGAGCTTTACACGGTCGTGTCTTATATGCAATTAATTATTAACACAGATACGTTCATTCAAAGTTATTTGTAGCATTTGGGGCTATGTTGCCCTATCGGAAATACACGAATTTAAGTAAAATTTACGTTAGATTCGATCGAAATTAAATATTAGTTCTTACATGAACGAAACAAAATGGCGTCGAGTGAGAAATATCCTCCAGATTAGCTCGACTGTAAAGTATGCAAGTGTCACCCTAAGCAAGAAGTAAAAACAGTGATATGAGTCATTTGTGAAAGTGTATTCCACAGAAGTGATTTGAAAAATTAAAATATAAATATGTGGGTGAAAACCTAATAATCTGTCCGGATCACTGAATTAAAGACATAACCTTGCAATCAGATCAATATATGTTGAGAGATGTGGCTAAAAACGTGATTGCTGCTAATAAATTAAAGACAGAAGAATTTAAAGAAGATTTATTACAAGAATTGCACAATAAAACAGTTGAGAAACAAAATGCAACTTTAGGAAATGAAGACAATGAAATCGAACATCAGATAAAAGATAATACCTTATTGAAAGATGCAACAGTCCTATTCAAATAATGGGAGATATGATAGATAAATAAGTAAAATCCGCGATGAAAGGGAAATTTCCATTCACGGGCGCACTCGAAATCATCTCGATATGTTACGATTAAAAGGGATTCCCCTTACCGCGGCACGGGGTCATCAAGCGCGCGGGACCACGAAGATCCGCACAAAGAGGAGAGACCGATAACTCCCGAATTCCGATCGATTGATCTAAATTTTCGTTAAATAATTTATTAATTATTTAAATTCTGTTAATCTTTAATAATATTATAGATTCGGAATTTAAATGCCTTTAAATGTTAATTAAATTTAAAATCCGGTATAAAATTAAATAACGAAAGAAGGCATTAATATCTGAGATACTTTAATTGCGCGTGATTAATTAACGTGTAATAATAAATCGAGCTTTCGCGCATACCATTATCTATATTCCTTTATCTCATCCGGTGAGATGATCTACTCGGGAGCTCACTATCGCGATAGATCCAGGCAGTATCGTCCTAGCAGCCAAAGGGAGAAGACATCGCCATCCTGCGAGAAGCATTTGATCCTTGCGAGTTTTTTAATTTATAGATAGTGAGTAAAAAATTTTCCCATGTCCCAAATCCTTTATCCAGGAACTGGATAACCCTATGGGTGACAAGTTCTGAGTGGTTCCGTATTTATTTATGGAACTGCGAAAATTTTTTTTTTTTTTTGGGTAAAAGAGTTAATACTGTCCCTATGCGTGTGCCCCATCTTTCGGGATGACGCCGATGCCTGAGGCTAGGCTGGGTGATCCGCATGGTTCCGAAGATTTTTCAGCTAGCAAACGGAATTTTCGTCAACCGCACCACGAAGGAAAATAAAAAAAAAATTCGCGTTTACGCACCGCGCGTGAGATAAAATATTTTTTATCACAAGGGGAACAAAGTCGGAAACGGATTTTCTTTATGAATATACATATATATAATTTTTTATTAATTCTCGAAAAGGGGAACGAAATGGGATATTTTTTTTATTATTAAACCGATCCGCGACTAGTATTGCGACTTGAGTAGATAGACACGGGGAATTAAATTAATTAATCTTCAACAGATTTCAAACAAGCCTTACTGATATTATATTATTCTGTTGTATTTATTTGTCGTCTTTTAATAAATTGGAAAAAGAGCCAAGGGCCAACAAATTCAATTTCTACTGTTTTTTATTATTTTTGCATGCAATAATTCACCCTCTCACATCCAAAAAAAATGCAAGTCCTTTAATAAATAAAATTTAAATATTTACACTTTTCTAAAAAATGCAACCGGAAGAACCCGCATCGGAGGAGATAGACCAATTTTCAACAACGTTGATTCTCCGCATGAGATATTCATTTTTTTTATTATTCAATATTATTTAATTCCATTATAATCATAAAGCTTATTATAAATGCATGAATCTTTTTTTTATGATTTGATTTTATTAGATCTTATATTTCTCATTTCTCTTTTTATTTTAACTTTTTTGATTGCACATGGATGACGCAGTAAAGGAGATGGTTGCCAGCGAGGGAATATTGAACGTTGAACAAGAAACGTTCGTAAGTTATATAGATAATCCGCTCTTAAAAATTAAATAACGTTAATTTACCGAATTTCCATATATCGACGGCTCCTATTCATAAAGTCCTATCTCAAAAATTAATTAAAAAATGTCCTAACTCAAGAATAATTCTATAAAGTCCTAACTGAAAAGAAAATTCTATAAGGTCCTATCTCAAAAAAAAATTTAGTCAGTATTATAAAGTCCTATCTCGGAAGTCAATTTTATAAAGTCTTATCTCAAATGCAATTCAATAAAGTTCGATCATAAAAGTCAATTTTTTTAAGCCCCATAACATTAAAGTATCTCATAACATTGAAGTAAAAGGTAACATTTTTTATTCAAATATCACAAATTTCAAAACTGAATCTAAAAAAAGTTGCGGCAGATTTAGGCCCATCTCTGTCGTCAAGTACATTTTAAATGTCTTACTTTTTTATTTTCTTTTTAAATGAATTACTTATATATTTTGACCTCTTAAATAATTCTACTTATATAATATATAGTATATATATATATATTATATGATATATATTTATAATAGATCCAATTGGCAGAATATTTACCCTAGTGGAAAAGTGAACATTTTTTGGTTAAGTGAAACGTTTTTTCGGGCATTAATGTACGATTTATGGCCATTTTAATGGCAATGGCCAATTTCTTGTCTAAAAAACGTTTCATAAATGCTCGAATTTCCACCTGGATACAAAATTCAAATTTTAATATTTTTTATATACTTATAAAATCTCGATAACGAGGTTAATGAAATATAATATATTCGGTAAAAGTGTACTCTTTACATGAGCATTATTATCCGATTCTGCATATATATTTATATTTTTAGATAAAGGTGTAAATATTATTTTTATAATTTATTGTTTTTATTAAAAAACTTATTGTTTAATGATTTTGTAGCTTTCAAAATTTGAGATGAGATAGGACTTTATAGAACTGACTTTTTCAGATAGGACTTTATAAAATTGTACTTCTGAGATAGGACTTTATAGAATTATAATTAAGATAGGATCTTATAAAATTTTCTTTAAGATACGACTATATAGAAATGACTTCTGGTATAGGACTTTATGAATAGGAGCCGTCGATATTATCTAAAATTTTAGATTGCATAAAATGGTATAAGATTTAATTTATCTCTATTTTTGAATTGGTTAACTAAATCTCCCTACAATTAACAAAATATGTTGTAAAGAACTAATTACTGAGTTACAAGAAAAAAATCATTTTCAAAAATAATTAATAGAAATGCAAAAGCAAAAATGTATGGAAAAAGTAACAATTACAAAAACATATGCAGAAGTTATAAGTGACATTAAACCAAAACAGAAAAAAGTGCCTAGAATAACGGTAAAGACCAACGACCCAAGGCAAAAGAATACTATGGAATTGCTTAGGAGTTGTATTGTATCACAGAAAGACATACAGACAAAGTTCATACGTACGAAAAATGACACCGAAATAGAAATAAGCTGCATGTATGCCAGAAGTGTAGAAGCAGTTTAGTCAGCACTATCGAGGGGAGTACTTGACCTCCCGGAAACGGATCTTATCCTAACTTTGGTATGCCTTTTGTAATATAAAAATGTGAAGAAAGCCAAGTTATCTCTTGCCAATAGCCACTTTTACGAGAGTTATTCGATATCCAAAAATAATGTCAGTAAAAATTACTTCCTATTTGATCGCTTTCAACTCGGAAGCAAAACGAGATAAACACTCAAACCAAAAACCAGAAGAAAGCTGAGTTCAAGTAGATATAGTTAAAAAAAAGAAGCTCAAATTGTTTAATTTGGAGCAAAGTTATGAAGAAAACAAGAAATTAAAGATTATTAGGCCGAAAGAAACAATAAATTTTTCATATCAAATTTTGGTTAAAATTTTTTCAATTTCTTATTTTCTTCATAACTTTGCTCCAAATTAAGCAATTTGAGCTTCTATTTTCCAAACCATATCTACTTGAACTCAGCATTCTTCTGGTTTCTGGTTTGAGTGCCTATCTCCATTTTTTTCCGAGTTGTCAGTGATCAAATAGGAAGTAATTTTTACTGACATTATTTTTGGATGTCGAATAACTCCCGCAAAAGTGGCTATTGGCAAGAGATAACTTGGCTTTCTTCACATTTTTATTTTACAAAGATATACCACGGTTAGGATAAGATCCGTTTCCCGGAGGTCAAGTACTCCCTTGTAAGTAAAAAGTTAAAGAACTGTAATATTATTTCATATATTCACTCGTATTAGATATATTTCTTGATATTAGCGATTGATTTAACGAGTCAATTATAATTTTTTGCACAACGTTTCGGAAACATTTTTGTTTCCCTCTTCAGGTGCATTTCTTTATTAAAGAAATAAGGGTTTTACATTAATTTACAATCACCTTGGACGTATGTTAACAATGAATAATTAGTAAATAAAATAATACCTGCTCTTGAATTATGTCATATTATCCATAAACAGATGTGTCAAATAAAATATAACTATAATCTGCAATTAAGATATTGAACAATTATTTATTATAGTAACAAAGCTGAAGCATGTTCATAAAATATTCACAGAAACCAGAATTTTATTGTCAAAACAGTATCTGCACTTCTTTCCATTTTTATTTACTATGTTATTATACATACTGATAATAATTTAAATTTGATTATACTAGACAATTATATAATGGTCAGTTTGGATGTAGTTTTAGTGTTTACTAATACACCAATTGAATTAATAAAAAATAGCACAAAAAGAAGACATGCACAAATTTCAAAAAAATTAAACATACCATTTAATGAATTTTTAGATGCAACAGATTTTTTAATACATAATACATTTTTTCAAGTTAATAATAAATACTATCAACAAATATAAGGTACACCCATGGGTAGTCCTTGTTCACCTATTTTTGCTGACATAGTAATGGTAGATTTAGAAGTAGATTGTTTAAGTAAATTATCATTCAAACCGTTGATATATTTTAGATATGTTGACGACATAGTCACTATAATCCGAAAAGATTAATTATCAGAAATTATTAAAATATTTAATTCTTACCACAAAAAACTACAGTTTACATGAGACAGTGACAAATGATAAACTAAATTTTCTTGAATTGGAATTAATCAAAAAATAAACAAAATTTTAGTTGATTGGTATCACAAACCAACTTTTTCTGGCAAAATATTGAATTTTAAATCTGAACATCTTTTAACACAAAAAAGAGCCATGGTATACTCGTTAGTTGATAAGTCTATTTTACTCTCTGACAAACAATTTCATCATAAAAATATTTAGTTTGTTAAAAAAATGTTGCAAGGTAATAATCCGAAAAATTTTATAATTAATAATATACATAAACGTATATATAAACATAATAATGATTTAAAAGATAATATGAACAATAATGCTTTAAATAAGAACAAAAAAAGTAGATAGATAGATAGATAGAAAACTTTATTAGGTTTTAGGGGTAGAAACCCCGTAAACACAAAAATATACATCGTTGAGAAAAACAATAAAATAAATTAACAAATAAAATTTTAACAAATAATAGTAACAATAAAAAGTAAATAAATATATAAATAAAAATAAAAACGCAAGTAAGTTGATAGTGCGATGAAACATATCAGTAAATGAGCGACGAATGACGGAGCGCAAAAATAAAAATGAAAATACAAAAATAATAGAATAAAATAATGAATAATAAACAAAAAATTAATAAATATCACAAGAAATTAATAAATATCACAGCGCAAGTTTAAATATTACTTTTCAACGTTCTCTTCATTCAGTATCGACGAATCGCTTACATTGCTAATATTACATATAATACTTGTATCACTAAAATCGCTTAAGTGGGGACGGATTAGATTTTCGCGAGTTGCTCTTTCCTCGCAAGCTATGAAGTCGAGACGAAGAAAATGAGCGAAGACAGATGATTTGAATGTGATGATGTGGGATGGGTCAAATGACGTGATAGAGAGCTAATTTAACTGCTTAGTGGCCGTGATGACAAATGATTTGTGAAGCGATTCAGTGCGAGGAGGAAGGTAGGTTAACGGTTTAGGATGATGACGAGATGAAATGCGTTGATCAGATGAGCTGCTAAGTTTGATGAAGTGATCTGATAAGTAATGAGGAGAATTATGCGACAAAATGGTAAATGATAAAGAGGTAATGAAGAATAATCGTCTCGACTCGACAGATAGCCAGCCCAACTTCAGCCTATAAGGCGTCACATGGTCAAATCTACGCAAGTTTTCCCAAACATATCTGACGCAGGCATTGAGGAGCCTCTGGAGCTTTAAGTTTTTGGTCTGGTCCAAGTCGTTATAGACCGCGCAAGCATAGTCGAAGTGAGGTAGTATTAAGGCTTCAACAAGAAATTTACGGGTGCTTCTGGAGAAAGCACGTTTATGAAAACGCAGTGAACGTAAAATCCCGTGTACCCTCTGAGAAATTGCTAATACGTGTTTGGACCAGTCCAGAGTGGGCAGTAGCCATACGCCAAGTGATTTTACTTGATTTTCGTAATGGAGATACTTATTCAAAAGCTTAACTCGCGGGGCAGTGGTTAGGTCTATACACGAGACATATGTCTTACTGCCCAGGATCAATACTTTAGTTTTGTTAACATTTAGGTCTAAGCCATTAAGGGAAGCCCAGGGTGCAACCGCATTAGCATCATGTATGATTCGCTGGACACCCAATTCGAATTCCCCCGGAGGAAAGGAGTAATAAACCTGGGCATCATCGGCATAAATCATATGATTGCTAAACTCGAGAACATCCGGGAGATCGTTAATAAAAACTGAAAAAAGCAATGGACCCAAAACACTGCCCTGCAGTACGCCTGAATTCACCCCAAGCCAGTCGGAACAGACGCCCAATTCATCTACCACCGCTTGCGAACGACCGACCAAGTAGTTAAAAAACCACCTCAGAACTGTGTTCGAGCAACCCATATTACGCAGCGTAATCAACAAAGGGCCGTGCGGTACCGAATCAAACGCTTTGGAGAAATCGAACAGGACCAAAATAGTGATCATGCGCGAGTCAATGGCCCTTCTGATGTCGTCGAGATCATCCAAAAGAGCGGTCTGTGTGCTGTGGCCTCTGCGAAACCCTGCCTGCCTGTCAATCAGTTTGAGATTTGATTGTAAATAATGAGATAACTGTGAGTATACCAACCTTTCAAGTAATTTAGAGACCTCACAGAGCTTCGCGATAGGTTTGGTATCTGAGCAAGATTCGATCCTGTTCGACTTCGCCAATGGAAAGAGCGGAGATTTCTTCCAGCAGTCAGGAAAAAACCCGAGTGACAACATGTCATTAAATAAATATGTAAGCTGCGGAGTTAATTGTGGTTCAAGTAGTTTGAGCATCGCCACAGATAGCCCGTCCGTCCCCACTGCCCTTGATTTAGCATTAAAAAGAGTACGCCGAACTCCCGAGGAAGAGACTGCGTTAAATTCAAAGTAAGGCGAACTAGGGGGGTCGGAGACAGAGGAACAGAGTGTGTTTAAAAAGGAAAGTGAAAGCGGAGGAATCCGATTGGAAATTGAAACGTAATGATTATTAAGTTGCTGGGTGGAGAATGTGTCTAATGGAGATATGTTGGTTTTGGCGCACAGATCAAGATTTTTTAGTTTGCTCCATTTAGCTTTCGGGTTTGCAGCATTTTTTAATTTATTTGTAAGAAACTTATATTTATTACTATGGAGAAGGTTTGAAACTCTGTTTCTTAATGCTTTGAATTTCTCGTAGTCTTCAAAGCGATTAGATAGTATGAAATTCTGAAATGCTAAATTCCTGGATTCAATAAGCTTTTTAACCTCTGCTGTCACCCAGGGCTTGGATTTATTGCTAACAGTTGTAAATTTAGCCGGAGCAATGGAATCAAAAGCGGAAAGAGCTGAAACCATAAGATGTAATACTGAAGCTCGGAGGTGAGAGGCTGAATCGCCGTGAGACTAATCATGAGATGAGAGTAATAAGTTAGGGGAAGATGTGCTGAGTGAGTGAGAGTTATGAGAAGTAATAAATTAGGTGAAAACATGCTAGATGAGTGAGTGTGAGAAATGGATAATAAGTTAGATGATGACATGTTAAGAGATGAAGAGTGGTGAGTGGAGATAAGTGGATAAGGTGTATGAATACCCATGACGAATTCCCATTCAGATTCGAATTCGAATACAAATTCGAATTTAAGTGCGAAATCAAATTCAGATTCCGGTCAGGCGACTCTACAGGAATTGGAATATGAGGTTCAGGTGAAAAATGAGGTATGAGAGCTATATTAGAGTTATGAATAGTATTGAATGTGTTAGCTAGTACTTGGAGGTTGATCCCTTCCAAATCACGTGACCAATACCTTTTTAATTTAGGCGGGTCTTTGTTAATAAGTAGTTGTAGTGCTATAAAGTCATGGCCCACAGCAAAAGGAGTTGTTGACTTATAGTAATTAAAGTCAGGTGAAGGATCACTAATAAGGAAGAGATCAAGCCATGTGTGCGAAGAACCCAGAGATGTGATCGCATGGTGAGTTGGTTCAGAGACAACGAGAGATAAATTGAGGGCTGTTATATTAGCTCTCATTATGTATGCCGTAGCACTTGAAGACTTCATATCAATATTGAAGTCTCCAGTAATAACAGCAAGACTGTGGGAAGGAAGGAAATCAGATAGTAAATTAAAGAAAGTGATGGGGTAAGATGCTGTTGGCCATCTGTAGACAACACTCACAATGAGCGAAGTCGATTTACCAATGATATGCAGAATAATGAACTCAGGAGAGTTTGAGAACAGTTTGTCAGATTGGGCCAACAAGTTAACTTTGTACTCATCTCTAACATAAGCAGCAACTCTCCCTCCTTCCTTACCCACTCGGTCAAGTCTGTAGAGAGTGTACCCAGGCAATTTTACTATATCAGAGGAATCCGATTCAGTAAGAAAGGTCTCTGTAAGTGCAATCACATCGAAGGTTTGTAGATAAATTAATGATTCAATTGAAGAGAAGTGAGTTTTAAGTCTATTAATATTAATGTGAATGATGGAAAAGGAAGGTTTGAGTGACTGTGAGTGAAAAAGAGACGTCTGACCGACTGCCTTTCATAAGGAAGGAGCAATAGTATTGACCGGTAGGGAATTTGGTGTTAAGGAAAGGAGTTCGGCTTCGGAGAGAAAGCGGAACAAAGCGCCCTTTTTTCTTTTCGCATGTCTACCGTAAAATTCTTAACAATCGGTCGCATATAACCTAGTTCCTTCGCTTTACGCCGAGATTTCATCCAAAGAGCGTGGACAGTTTTCGGCCATAGAGGTCTGATATACAACGAAGATTCTCCTCCCAAGCCAAAAATACTAAACATCGTAGCACCCTTTAAAAGAAAGGCTTTATCAACGATTAGGTCTCTGACGGCTGGTGAAGAGACCTTACAAACTAGGCCTTTAGAAACGTTGAGAAAGGAAGGAATAGTCGTGGTTGTTTGGCTTGATAGCGAAGAAGAAAAATTAGCTGAGTTGGTTGCACGCGGCAGCCAAGGACGAATCTCAACAATGTGTTATACGACAAGCGGGAGATTAAGGTGTGTCAATATTAATTCAATTATTTTAAAATCACTTAAAGAGGAATCGGTAGGTAGACCTGTCAATAAAATATCACAGGAATTATTATCCTGTACCCCGATATCGTCCAAAGCTGCCGATGTCGATGATGAATCTCGATCAAGAAGTTTGCTCACGTTAGCCTCAAGCCGTTCAACGCGAGCTCCCACTTCACCAAAACGTTCATCGGTAACCGCTTCAAGGGTATCGACCCGTCCGCGAAGAGATTCAAGCTCAGCGCCAAGCGAATTTAACTTAGCGTCGACGCCGTCGATCTTGACGTCGATCCTCTCAACCAGCTTAGTGATAGCGCGTTCGTAGTTGACGAACCACGCCGGAGGAGCGTCCGCCATCGCAGCGGTATCCCGAGAGCCGCTCGATTTTTCCGGATTGGGAGCAAGAGGCGTGGTTGCGTGAGGTTGCTTGGCAACCTGCGTTAATGATGGCGAGGTAGGCGAGGCTAAGCACTTCACGCCTGACGTAGTGGGGGAATCGCGAGAGTCTCCGCAGCTGTCCCGCTCATTGTCGCATCAACCGTCGCGCTCGCAAATTGCGACCCAGTAAGTGCTGCCCCCGTACGGTACAAGTCGCTACTAACGCACGAGTTCGAAGGTGTGCGTGCTAATTCATAGCAGCGCCGAATGTTGGCACCCGGCAAAATCGATACGCAATGAGAATGTGTAATGTTGTTACACGCCGGGCATACCTCAGAGAAGTCCTTACGAGTAATACGCACTCTACAAACGAAGCAACATCTCGCGGAAGCCATTATGTCAATGTCAGCGAGGTGAGGCGAGACGATACGGAGTTGGCGTAGCATGTGACGTCACAATATGAGCGGTGGCGAGGTGAGAAGCCGTAGTTCCAAAAAGATCCGGGAGAGGCACACACGTAGTTGTGCGAATAAATTACCGCCTAAGTTGGCTCTCCAAGCGAAAACTAACCTTGATGTTGGCAGGTTGTTTGCAGCGGAAATTGAGGTGGAAAGACCAACTGCAAAAGCGAACTTTAACGAAAAGTGCAAGCCGCAGTCAGTCCACCCACGAAAAATTTGCACTGAAATGCTCGGGAAACAGATGTGAGAAAAAGGCGAAGAAATAACACGGAGCGATAGTAGATCGTGACTTGTCGACTCACCTTGCGCGCGTAGAGAGTTTCCCAAATACAAAATCTCACGTGAGATCTCATGTCATAATCTCATGTGACTTTTCCATGAGAACACTGCTCAAACTTCCGAAAAAATAAGAAATCAATTAATTAGTATGAGAGGTCACTTTTTTAGTGATAACACCCCTCAGATAGCACAAAAATTAAGGTTTTAAAGCGATTCAGACATATTTATGATTTTTTTTAATTTCTCACGTGAGATCTCAAGTGAGAACTCAGGTGGGACCTTATGTGATAAAAAATTCTTCTGTGAGATCTCACGTGATCCCTATACTTTTAAATTGATTTCTTATTTTTTCGGAAGTTTTAGCAGCGTTCCGATTGAAAAATCACATGAGAGTTTGGCATGAGATCTCACGAGATATTTTGCATTAGGGTTGTCATTACCGTATGTTCCTAAATTATATGAAAAATTAGCAAAAAAAGTTAGAAAATACAATATCCATACAGTACCTAAGATTGTTAATACCCTTAGGTTATTCAGAGAGGAAAAGATAAAACTAAAAAAATAGAACGACAGGAAATAGTATATAGAACTTTTACTGATTGTGATCCATCTTATGTAGGAGAAACAAAAAGAATGTTAAAAACGATGATCAGTGAACATAATAAAAAAAGTCTAAAAGATGATAAACAATGTGTTATTAACAATCACATTAATCAACTTGGTCATAAAATGGATTTCAACAATGTTCATATTTTAGACCCAGAGAGAAATTGGAGAAAAAGAATAATCTCTGAAACTCTACATAAAAATATGCAAAAAGAACCTATCAATAAAAAAGACTATGTTAACAAATTACAATCAGTATACAAGACCTTAGTACATAAATTCATACAGAAATAATCTTCACTTAAAGCAGTATTTGGCTCTCACTTTTCGAATCAATTTAAATTATCCCGCGTTTATTTTTATTTTTACAGAAAGCTAGTTTACCGATCAGTATTATATATATAGTAATTGTTTGTCTAGTTTGAATCAGTTTTATTTTCACAGTTTCTACATTCGTATTGTTCCTTATACAAGTTTATTTTGTGTTTGTATTGTTACATATACAAGTTTATAATGTGTTTATTATTGTTTTATTATTTATTATTATTTATTTTATTAATTTATTTAAATTATTATCAGTATGTAACATAGTAAATAAAAATGGAAAGAAGTGCAGATACTGTTTTGACAATAAAATTCTGGTTTCTGTGAGTATTTTATGAACATGCTTCAGCTTTGTTACTAAAATAAATAATTGTTCAATATCTTAATTGAAGATTATAGTTATATTTTATTTGACACATACGTTTATGGATAATGTGACATAATTTAAGAACAGGTATTATTTTATTTACTAATTATTCATTGTTAACATACGTCCAAGGTGATTGTAAATTAATGTAAAACCTTTATTTTTTAATAAAGAAATGCACCTGAAGAGGGAAACAAAAATGTTTCCGAAACGTTGTGCAAAAAATTATAATTGACTCGTTAAATCAATCGCTAATATCAAGAAATATATCTAATACGAGTGAATATATGAAATAATATTACAGTTCTTTAACTTTTTACTTACAAGGGAGTACTTGACCTCCGGGAAACGGATCTTATCCTAACCGTGGTATATCTTTGTAAAATAAAAATGTGAAGAAAGCCAAGTTATCTCTTGCCAATAGCCACTTTTGCGGGAGTTATTCGACATCCAAAAATAATGATGTTATTTTGAATGAAGTTGTTCATGCACTAATAAAATATACATCGGATAACTTTGTTTATCCAACGTTAAAAATACGTTTGAAATACGTTAAAAAATATTACTTTCCTAAAATTAAAGAGAACATTTTAACCAAATTTAAACGTAGTTTAAACGTTTTTAAGACATTGTGTGCTGATAGGGTAGTTAATGAAAATTTGTGAAAAAATATGCTTAAGTTTTATCGCAAATAACTATATAAATCCATTAAATAGTCAAGATCAAGTAGACAAAGTTTTAAAAAAATAAAGCTCAAATATCTCAATTTGGACAAAAGTTATGGAAAAAATAAGAATTAGATAAAATTTTAACAAAAATTTAGTATTAAAATTTGATAGACTTTTCTGGCAAATAATTCGTCTAATTCATATTTTTTCCATAAATTTTATCCAAATTGGGATATTTGAGCTTTTTTTTAACTATGTCTACTTGATCTTAACTATTTAATGGATTTAAGTTTGAGTATCTACGGCTATATCTTTCCGAGTTATTTACGCTTAAGCTGAAACATATTTTTTCACAATTTTTCGTTAACTGCGTATAACTTTCGTCAAACAACCTATGAGATTGAATTTCATATGAATTCATTCATATTTGGGTACCAGAAACCAGCTCTCAAAGTTGCAACGAAATCCGTTTCCCGGATGGTGCAACCCCTCCCTGTCAATTATTGCACATATTTGGCATTAGATATATTTCTATAGTATTTCAAATCTGTAGCTCTATAATTAAAAACAAAAGCAGTAGCAAAATAAATATTCTTATTTTAAATTTGCACAAAGATTGAGGTTATATTAGTTACTATACCTTTCTTCTCTGAATCCATCATATATACCATCATATTTTTTAACTTAATAAATATATAAATAAATAAATAATTTAATACATCACATATAACACTAATTAAGCAAAAAGCAGTCAATGATGAAATCTTTAATAAAAATAAAATTTGTTAAGCATTTCATAATACGTCCATATGATGTGTCACCTTCACGGTATAGATAACAAACATATCAAGAAAATTTGAATATTAATTTACGTATTATATTTATAACCAATAAATAAAATTTAAAATCTCAGACAACAAAATCTAAAAAAAATGTTTAACCATCGTCGTCAACAATCACAAAATTTCGATAAAATCAAGATTTGTAAAATAGTTAACAATAGTTTTAAAATTTCTCAAATTTAACTAATATTTATCATTTAGAAAATTTGTAACTCCCCATCAATTGGTATTAAAAATTCTTAAAAATTAATAATAATTCAGTCGATATTTATTGTCATTTTTACAATGACGATTGTTAAATAATTTTTTTAGATTTTATTGTCTGAGTTTTTAAATTTTATTTATTAAGACTTCCATTGAAACTTCGCTAATTAAATAATTACTCGGTTTGTTCACCAAAAATCAATAAAAAATATCTTTCTTTGAATCAACTGCGTGGACTATAATAAATTATTTATTACGATTGTGACAATGTGCTTTGCACATGTCAAAAGCGAGCTATCGAACCCACAACTAACACCTACCTACCCATATATAATTCCCTACACCTACCTACCCGCACAGTAAATAAGCCCTGCCTACCCTCACATACTAAATACCCCTTCCCAAGCACGGTACACAAATACTAAGGTGGCCTTCGGCTCCTCCGAATCTGACACTGCAAGCAGGATACTCAAAGGGAGGCGATCACCAGGAAGCCTCCAGGACTCTCCGAAGCCCCACAGTACAGCAGTCAAGGCGATGAGGTAGTATCCTGGCAGGAAGCAGGAGAAACTCCAACGCCAACTATATACAGCTGTAAAAAAGCCACATAATCAATACAAGTACGCATTAAGAGGACGAGGAGCAAAGAAGAAGATATACAGCTGTATGTAAACACTACAGCTGTACAAGGAACAGTATAGAGCAGAATGAGGTTAGGTTGCCATACGTAAACAACGTATATATATGACCTCTTTCACAGTATATAAAATAAATACGCATACATGCGTAATCCCCACGACAAAGTATTTACCTTTAGCTGTAGACGAAGAGGCTATCAGTCACCGAGGTTGACGTCGTCGAGGAGAGGGGTGAATCGGCCCCGAGCAGCGATGCGGCGGTGGGTGAGTTCGTACCTGAAACTCACACCGTACAACTTAGTGAATAACGCTAGAAGGAACGAGGTAATAATTACCTAGGAAGAAGTATACAGCATCTCCGAGACGGAAGCAGCACCAGGTCATCATACACCATACAGCCGATTTATACCGATATATCCTGAACACAGCGGCACTCGACTCGCTCACCAGAGCTCTACGGACGCTCGACTCGACTACACCGGACGAGAAATAGCGTGTGTGGCTTTGTGTGCGAGAGAAAGCGAGAGAAATAGAGAGAGAGAGAGAGATAGAGATTAGCAGCTCCCGACCAAGTGTCCAGGATACTCCGCAAAGGTTGGTGTGAGGTTACCTATCTCTGCTGACGGTACCGCCGAGTACCGCATAAGGTGCGTGCGAGCATCCCGTCCTTCCCATTCTTGCCCTTCCTCTCCCCTACAGCGAATCGGGATAGCAACAGCGGAGCACAGCTCCACGTAATCAGCGATAACCCGCGAGTTATCGGATTAGTTGTCGTGTAGTAACGCGGCTGGCGCCCACCCTTAGTTATTATATATTTCTTAGTAGTAAATATCTATTTTATCTAATTAATTGTGACCCTCATTAACCTGTACCCTGACCCCAGTGCAGCATTACATTGGCGTCCAACGTGGTTGTTTATAAGGGATCTTTTTCAATTAAATAAATTAAAAATTTATTGTGGCATTTAGCGTAAAGTGGCGTATAGCATTTTTGTTTTCTTTAATAATTAAGAGCGAATAGAAATATTGTAAGCGTCGAAGCGCGACGCAAATAAGCAGCCATATTGCCTTTTTCTCTCCTTCAAGCAAGCTCGCACACACACCGGAAGAATCCGGTCGGCCATTTTAACGGCCATTTTGATAATTACTAATTGAGCACGTGCACGAAAAATATAAATTTGTTTTTTCTTTTTAATATATTATTTGCACTGCTTTACATAAATTGGTTATGTATATTTTTTTTTTGGGTACGCTGGTTAATATACAATTAAAATAATTCATTTTCCCTTTCCTTCTAACCCATACAGCTGTAATAACCAAATATTTATAATATTTTTTTTTGTTGTTTAAATTGTGTAATTATAAAATTGATAAACAATTTGCATTTTATAATTATAATAATAATTTAAGCTGCTTTGAGCATTATTAATATTTTTTTTAAGCATTATAATTTTCTTGGTGACAATTACTAACATATTAATGCTATTTAATATTCCCCTTGCTATTATCACGTTTTATTAAATTGTGTTTTTCTTTCTGCTAATACACAATTAATGCTTATTGAATTAAATCACACATTTCGCTAGTTTTATTTATTGTTAGCTTAATAAATAATAATAATAAAATTTACTTGACCTGCTATACCCATTGCAACGAAATTTAATTTCTCCCCAATTGCTTTCTGATAAATAATAATTCGTGTATATAAATTATACTGCATAATTTTTGTTTGTTGTTGTTTGCTACCTGCCTAACCCAGTTTATATTTTATTTATATAAGCATAATTTGCACGTCCCTTGCACATATACTCCAATACTGATTGATTGTAGTATTATTAACATTAAATATTTAGTGAATATTTTGGTGTATAAATAAAAGCTGTGTATATTATTTTCCCAGAAGAATAACGCTGTATAATATATAATATAATAATTAATAACCTATACATATAAATATTTCCCCGCTATATTTTTTTTTCCGTACTGGCCAGCTGATAATAAAGCAAGCTTTTTTTTTTTTTGCTATTTGTGGATTGCTTAGTGAAAGTGAATTTGATTTAATTAGCTTAGCTTGAAAATTGTCTTTTTTTCTTTTTCATTGGTATTTTTTGATTTTTGCTTGGTGTATTTAATTTAATTTAGATATAATTAAACAAGAGCTAAGAAATTTCACTGCAATCGAGCTAATAAGAGCTATTAATAATAATATTTATTTAATTATTAAGATAAAATAAGCTACAATAAATTAATCAAAATGTCTCACAACGGTGATGACCTTGATTTAATTTTGGGAGAAGACTTATCGTTGTTACAACCAGCAGTAGGTGCCGGTGTAATAAGACGCAGCATAAATAATACCAGTGACGGTAGAATCACGGTATACGCCAGCAAAGTCGGAATAAATATAGATTCGGATTGTAAAATTATTAGAGATAGGTTAGCTAGGTACGAAATTAGACGTAATTTCGGACCATCGTCTGCTGACTGGAATGCAGCAGTAGACGAGGCTAACCCTATTATTGATACAGATTTGTCCCTTACGCAATCAGAAAGAGAAAATATCCCCACTATCGCTATAGATACAGCTCCAGCAAGAAGTAGTAAAGCAAAACGAATGCTTTATATTCAATTGCCAACCGGTCAATCAAGAGGACAGCACCGAGATCCAATCTCCATAAGTAATGAGAATTTGTTGTCATTACCGGAAATGGAATGCGGATTGGAAATGCAATCGGCTGTAAGGGAAAACAGCAACGCGAAAGAAAATATGCAGCGATTAAATATTGAAAAATTAAGGATAAGCAGCGCAGCTAATCGCCCTCAAACACAATCTACAGCATATAGATTGAGTCCACCGTCACCAGTATGCGATAATTCGATGATGGAATTAACGCATACAGTACCAAGCTTAACGACGACACAGTTGAGCATAAATTCGACTTCCTATTATCCCATCCACACATTAGCCCCTTCATCTCCCACAAACCCAGACCTCATAGATAACCCATTTACTCAATATACAGCTCCAGTTACCACATACAGTACCAATATTTATACAGATACCCGACCTAGATCAACCCAAACTATCCAACCCTCAGCTTTTCGTCCAGTAAGCACAAGCCCTTTTTCCCCTATTGCACTCGTACCTAGACCAGTAAGCCGAGCAAACACGCCACCGAACAGCAATGCAGAACCCGAAATAGCGACCCAAGAAAAAAGAGTCAGCCAGGCACACGAAAATAGACATAACTCCACAAGCAGCACACAGTTAAGCAATGTACATAGGAATGTACAGAATGTCCATTGGGAAGACGATGGAGTTACAGAACCCAACGTTCCAAAAGAGAAGACGCAAAATAACGACAAAGAGCTCGAAAATAAATACGATGAACAATTTAGACGATTGGAGCAGCAAATACAGCAAATGCAGCAGTTATACAGCAAATCCACGTCCTTCCCATCCTTCCCCTTCCTCTCCCCTACAGCGAATCGGGTTAGCAACAGCGGAGCACAGCTCCACGTAATCAGCGATAACCCGCGAGTTATCGGATTAGTTGTCGCGTAGTACCGCGGCTGGCGCCCACCCTTAGTTATTATATATTTCTTATTAGTAAATATCTATTTTATCTAATTATTTGTGACCCTCATTAACCTGCACCCTGATCCCCAGTGCAGCGTTACACGATATACATTTCTATTAATATTTCGGGCCTTTTTCCCAAATATTGTGATAAAAAGTGGTCTTTATGGTTTAGACCCACTCTGAAAATTTATAGGCAGTTTCTGACTATGAAAAGACATATTTTTACTGTTTAAGGTTTAAATGGCTTATAAGACTGTAACAGCATTTATATATATATGGCTTTAAAAGTATTTTTAATAAAAAATCTAGAAAATTTGACAAAAAAATCATATTTATGTTTATAGTGAAATATGCATTCCGGGGGAGCTATAAATTAATGAAAATAGGCATATAATGCAAAAAAGGGCTAAAATGTCAGCTTTGACTCTCTTTAACTTAACTTGACTTGTTAGCTTGAATCTCTGTAATTAACGGCCTCGAAAAAATCTGAAAAAATTTAGAAGAACTACTGGACACTTCTAAAACATATTCCCACAGTTATAGCAATATTCATTTTTTTCATGCCTCAGACGTAAGTAGCGATGTCGAGTACGGCTCGGTGATGTCCCGTTAGAGTTGCAGGTGCCACGTTAGATGCAGTAATGATTGCCAGATTTCGGAGTCGTAGTTGCTTAAGTAAGTCTCGTAGATACAAACGATGCATCTCAGTTACTGAAGATAAGATTTCTCGCGACTTGAACGTATATTTTTTCAAGTCCGAGTAGCAGAACTTCCCCCTCGGATAAACATCAAATTATTGACCGGCAGAGCATTTGCAGGCTGTTGCAGTACAGCAATTATCTTACAACAATAACCCACTACAATTTCTCAAATGAGGCCTGCGATGGCTCGGTCGGTAGGGCGTCGGGCTCGTAATCTGGAGGTCCCAGGTTCGATTCCCGGCCCCGGCCGATTGATACAAGCACCACTGGCGAATGTATTTTCACCAAGTGCTTTCTTCACCAAGACATCATATGACCTCCGACGCTGATCAGCACCGGTTTGGGAGCATAAAAAGAGCGACGTTAAAATAATAATAAAAAAAAAACAATTTCTCGAATCATACATAGAGGAATGTAATTCCCTGTTTGTAGGTCTGGTTGACAATTTTAGAACTAAAAAAACGATGTTGGGTAGGTTTGCTGTGATATCCATAGCAATAACTTCCGACCATACTATTATTCATCCTTTTTTCATTCATTCACATTAGGTATTTTGACACTACAATTCCATCTCGGACTTCCAGACATATATCGCATCATCAAGACCCATTCATTCACGCTTATATTGGTTATAGCAGTCCAGCTAACTCCCATAATCACACTTTTAACATTACTATACATTGTTTAAGTATTAATAATCATATAATCTATCTATTAACAATGATAACAGTCTTGCTATAGGGAATTTAATTCTATACTTATTATAGTTATTCTAGTATTTATATTTTTGCATTTTCTTTTTGCTTTTTTGATAAGATTATATTGCACTTTTTTGAGATTCGATTATTATTGTTTTAATTTATTGTAAGAAAATTAAAGTTATATTTTGTTAATTTTTTTTAAAGGTCTTGTTTTATCAATAATTTACTAACATTGATCTCGCTGTCGTATGCATTTCTGTTGATGCATTTTAGTTACTAGCAAATATTATTTTTTCAATTCTATTTAGTCTTGCAGGACATCTAAGTCCAACTGCACAGCTTACTCTATAGTGCGGAAACATTGTTCTACGTTATAATGCTGCGTCACATCTGCAGATTGATGTAAAAACAATATCATCTATTACTGTAATGTCTTTGTGAGGCGGTTGATGTTTTCAGAGTACATAGTTTTTGTACAATACAGTTTTTGAAAACTTCTTACCTCTTATTTCTTTGTTTTAGTAGAAAATGGCTTTATTTAAACCTAGATAATTAACATCTTCATAGGTCATCTTATGATTATTTATTTGTTGTATCTTCTGTCCTAGTATTTCCTTTACTATTTTTCTAGTTCAGTTATATGTTTCAATCGTTTCATCAATCTTATTAAAAACCGTTTCCATGTCTTATATCTTTCAGTTGGTAACTCAATTTTGTTTTTGTACTAGGTGTTTCTTTTTTAAATTTCATAATTTTTATGACTTTTGTTTATCACTGTATCTTGTTAACATATATATACATAATTTCTTTGGTTAATTATCTGAAGTAGTTAAAATTCGATATAAGGCGATGTTGCTTATTACTATAATATTAACATTTACCATTGACGCATATGTAGGTTCTTATACCAAGTTTGCGTAATTAGTACATTTATGGAAAATATACCTGTTTTCAAGAGATCTTTTACTCTTGTTTGTGTTTTTGTCATCTGTGATATTTTTTCTCACGAAAGAGAGGTTAATAGCCATATCTTGAATTGTTTGCACTCTATATTCGAATCTATATTGATACGAGCCAATTTTTGTAATCCAATCCTTTATGTTTACTATATTTGATTTTTTATTGTAATAATACTGAAGACATTCAAAAGTAGATAATTTATGTAGATTAAAAGGAATTTTTTTTGGAATATATGCTTGTTGATTATTTTTCATATTCTTGTTTGTACATATTGTAACAGTTGTAGTTTGTTTTGATATCCTATCTATCATACTATGAAAAAATACATAGTATACAATTTTTAATGTATTTATATTCATAAATATCGCTATTTTACAAAAACTAAAAATGCGATACCTATTTCTGCTTATAAGATACTTCTTTTAAATACCATTGCATCATATTTTTTATCAGTTGTAAATATATTTCACAAATTTAAAAATGTATTTGCAACAGAGAATATATCAACGGCTGAGAGGAACAAAAGCCTATCTCAGCAATCGCTTCGAGAAGAGCCTATCTCGGCGACGGCTTGATAAAAGAGCTATCTCGGTTGCTGCTTCGAGAAGAACCTATCTCGACGACGGCTTGAAGAAAGAACTATCTCAGCTGCCGCTTCGAGAAGAGCCTATCACGAAGGCGGCTTGAAGAAAGACCTATCTCAAGTCAGATTTTTTGTTTTCAAATTTTGTAGTGGTAGCACTGCGCAATTTTAAATTGCGGGCTTAAAATGCTGGTAAAAAATTATGAAAAAAATCATGATTTGTTTTTTAGTATTGTACATGCTTTTGACCTGGTAAGTAATAAGTATATTATAAAATATTGTAACGGGGTGAGTACTGGAGAAATGTAAGGCCCCCGGTTATGCTCAATTTGTCCCAACTTACCAACCTTAAGTGTGCAGTCCCACCATGCGGCCGGGAATCACTTTGATTCCCGTGCAATGCCGTTAACAACGTCAAACACTTCTTTTGACTTAGATACCGTGTATTGGGCCCTATGCCCAAAATTGCCAACTAGGATAAACACCGGAGAGGGCGGTATTCCTAGGATAGGACCGTAACCGGTAAAACACTATCAACATTCGATATTTTACGTTAATCGGCGAGAAAGATCGTCTCGCCGAGTCGATTTATTAAATAAACAATGAAATATTAATAAATTATCAATAAATCAACGTTAACAATTTAAGGGGAGTCGTACCGATGACTACCCCCGAGGTCAGCGCGAAACAATTAGTTAAAATCTATTAACTGACGAGTTACGAGCAACCGATCCGGGAATGATCGGCTGCTTAACCTGATGGCATACGTCACACCGTGTGACGCATGTATCTCTGCTGTAGGGAGCTCTGACGTAGAAGCTTCCTACGTCACGCGCGCCTTCTCTCGTGAAGTGGCTCCCGCGAACCACCGACCTGTCTACCCGAGCGGGATTTGTCACGAGAGGGGGGAAAAGAGGAACGCTTCCTCTCCTGGACCGTACCAGGTAAATCGGGACACGAAATATTAAACAGACACGCGGGTCTAAACGTGGTGCACCACTTACCGCGAATCTAAATATCTCGCCTAGGCGGGAAAAGGCTGGGCCACGGAGAGAGAGCTTATACTCGTCAATCTGCCTCTCTCTCTCTCACTCCAAGTGTCGGGAAGGCTGCCTACTTCTTGCTTCCTTTTCTCACTCCCTGTGGGCCGTGCTGCTCCGCACGCCGACGTTCTAAAAAATCTACACCGGTCACCAACACGTTGTTGTTGCCGTGCACGCGTGAACTCGATCACGTTAATCCTTCGCGCACGATACTCGCGCGCGTTCCCTGCGCCCGCATCACTCTCGATACTCTTTTCGGTTACTCACCTGGTCGGTAACTCGCTTACCGTTATAATATATACATAAATAAATATATCGAAAAATTGTTCCAAATTGGGAAATAATTAGAATGCGGCTCTACTTCCCAATGGGAAATATCATTCAGGTCTGAAAAATAATTTTACGAGGCGTATATATAGTGTTAAGCGCGATTTGACCGGCGAAATTTGACTATAAAAATACTAAGATCTATTTAAATAATATTTAACGCTAAAATAGAAATCTTTTATAAAAATTGTAACATTCAGCTGTTTGGATACAAAAATTATTAAAAATAATTTATAAATTTATAAAATTTAATAATTTATAAAAATTACATAGATTGATTAGAATAAAATGTTACATTAACCCAATTTTGTAGTTAAATATATGTTTTACAATATATTATAAAGAAACTTATAGTTTAATTTCTTGTTAATTTATTTTTGTAATTTTTTAATTATATTATACAATATTTGAAATAGTTCCCGAGATATCCTTTAGTAAAAGCATATTGTTAAAAATCATAGTATAAGGAGACAAATTGATTAACGTACTTCTGTGGCAAATAAATTGGCTAAAGAAATTTTGATAAAAATTTAGAATAATACACTTTGTTTAAAATAATTACGAAATATTAAAACGTATTACGCAAAAAATTATTAATAATAAATAAAACATTTTTTTCCTAATATAATATATAAGAAACACTTATTTTAGTTGTCTTGTTCACATCTGGTAAACGAGGTTTTGAAGAAAATTAAGAATTTTATTTACATACTTTTATTGATTATTTATTGATTATTTTTTTTTATTTACATAATTTTATTTTATTTATACCCGTCGGTACGGAAAATCTGAATTCGGCACGCAATTTCTTTTTTTTTTCCTTGGAAACGATAACTGACCAAAATCTCAGTTTTAAATATAAATTGTAACGAATAATATAATATTTGATTATATTATATTGCTCGTTACATTCTCTCTCTCTCTCTCTCTCTCTCTCTCTCTCTCTCTCTCTCTGTCTAGCATGTGTATTAATATTTACAGCTGTTACAGGTCGACGTTCGATGATTTTCGGCGATTCTCGCGGACCTTCGTAAAAGTAAAAGTAGGGAAAGAGAGAGAGAGTTTTCGGTTTGTAAGTGCGAGAGCATTTAGACTAATCTCAACCGGCGAGATATTAACTTAGGCTTATTTCAACCGTCGGGACACTTATTTCAACCGTCGTGAGAGAATTATTTTGTTTACTCTTATCTCTCCATTTTGATTACCTCGTGCCTCTTGTGATCCTGGTGCTGTGCTGGTGACCCATTGAATCCGTGGTAGTTGGTTCGGCGACGACGCAGCCCAGGAAGCTGAGGAGAGAAGCGACTAAGCAGACTTCGCCTGGTCATTTCATTATCCATCGCGGCTCACGCACTGTAAGTGCCAGTTTGGTAGTCTCTCTCTCTCTCTCTCTCTCTCTCTCTCTCTCTCTCTCTCTCTCTTTCTCTCATTATTATTTTCGCGTATCGACCTGCGATCTCGCTTGCAGCGGCACGCGTGTATTATCTCTTTTCTTTTATAATATACTACTAGCCAAATTGCTCGCTTCGCTAGCAGTTAAATATTATTGTTAACATAATATTTCTTTACCATCATATTACAATATAATGTAATATTCAAAAAATTATTTTTTTTAAAACTATTTAGTAAAATAATTTATAGTACTAGTAATTAAATAAATATTACAATTATATAATTTGTTGGGATAAATCCAGAATAATTAATAAAAGAATGATTATTTTTACTATTTATATCAATAACAATTTTTGTTATTCTCAATAATTAATTCTAATCTTATTATTTACATTAGAGGCATTTCATGTGAAATCAGCAAATGAAAATTTTAAAATTATTGATATTCTGCTAAACAATTCCTCTTTGAACCTAGAATATGTAAAAAAATTTTTAGATGCTTTACTTAGATAGGAAAAAAGGATAGGAAAATTTCAATTATAACCATTAATTGAATATTACTGCACTTTTACTGACCTTAAGTCACTAAAAAGTCATATATATTGATTTTTGACATTGTTCGACACAATTGATAATACTGAAAAAAATCACAGATACATCTAATTACATGTACTTTGTGTATACCAAACCGCTTAGTGGCATAATTAATAGGATAAAAGATATACACTTTTTTCTATAAAGCTAACTGCAAAAATAAAAAAGTTCATCAGGAGTGTCAATTGCCGATAAACATGAACTGTTTTAATTCAAGATAATTAATAATTTTTAAAATATTGGTAGATTCTTCTTTTCATTTGGAACAAAAAACATCTCTATAAATTTTCGGGACCTCGCTCACATTCTCGCACTCTACAGGGTTACCATTTAGGGTTTTTCTGTTCTCTATTATCTAATGCAAATGAGGTTGTACTGTGTGAGTGGAACAAAGAAAAAATACCTCTATCTGGCAACACTGGCACTCTATCACTTTCTCTCATTCTCTCTCTCATTCTCTCTCTCTATTTTTCATTCTCTCTCTTATTCTCTCTCTTTCTCTCTCTCTTACTCTCTCTCTCTCTCATTTTGATTACGCATGTGCGGTTTTTCATGACCTGGATGCTACCAGAAACTTAAAGCTGCAAAGGCTACTAAATGCGTGTGTCCGTTTTGTTTGGGGAGGGATTCCGTGGCGGGAGCATGTTACGCCTTACCGTCTTAAACTGGGGTGGCTGTCGGTCGAGCTTAGGCGATCCTACTTCATTGCCACTTCCGCTTATAACATCATCTCTCATAATTCCCCCTCTTACATAGCTCGCCATTTCACCATTCGAGACGCTTCCTTTCCTTCCCGCTCTTCCTCACGTCTCCCACCTTCGTCCCTTTTTTATCCTCCCCCTAGAACGGAAGCCCTAAACAACTCCTTTATCATCACTGCCTCTCGCCTCATCAATCACCTTCCGTTCACCAATTTCGACCCTCTCCTCTTCAGCTCATTTAAATCATCCTTATCATTATACCTTTCTGAGCTCGACCGACAGGCTTGGGAGGGGAGGGTTAGGCGTGAGGGGTTAAGCTGCCCTTCCCTGCCGGAGGTTTAACTCTTAACTATTTATTGTTAATTTATTATTTGTTGCGTTTTTTTTGTATCAATTTGTGAAGTATTAATTTATTGCGTGTACAGTACTATTGCGTTTTATAATATAAGTTGATTATTCTGTTATTATCATAATTTGATTATTCTCGTAATTACGACTTCATAATTTGATTACTCTGTTTTTCTTTTTGGCGCTGCGTATTTTTATTTTTGTTACGTTTTTATTGTTATTTTTACTACCGTTATTTATTTTATTGTTATATTTTATTTTTGTATATATTTTTATTTACATTCATATTTATATTCTTATTTTTATTTTTATATTTATTGTTGTATGATTTTATTATTGTTATCATTAATGTGCGCAGTCATTCTAAAGTGTATACGGGGTCTTACCCCTCAATACCCAATAAATAAATCAAATCAAATCAAATCTCTCTTTCTCACTCTCTTTATCTCTCTCTATCTCTATCTCTCATTCTCTCACTCATTCTCTATCACTCTCCCTCACTCTCCCTCTCTCTCCCTCACACTCCCTCATTCTTACTCACTCTCTCCCTCTCACAGTCCCTCATTCTTACTCACTCTCACTCTCGCACTCTATCATTTTCTCCCTCATTCTCTCTGTCGCTCTCTACCTCTCTGTAACTCCTTTTTACTCACTCTCTCTTTATAATTTATATTTTATATTTTATTTTATATTTTATATTGTTATTGTTATGATTACTTTACTGGTTTTATTTTTTTATTGTTTTTATTTTTTTATTTTTTTATTTTTTTTTATTCTTGATTTTGTGCCTTCTATTTTCCTGGCACTTCCTACCGTTTATCCCCTGAGGGACTTTAACGGTGTCCACCTACCACCTATGTGTGGGTGCTTTTATCCCTCTCTTAAAAACCCCACCATCTCACATTCGCCCGGGGTTATACCCGTGGATGAGGGAAACCTGTGAAGCAGAGAAAACCTCACCCGAGATGGCCGGTGTATTCGAAACATTCTTTTTGGGTGTCAAAGTCACATTGCGTAGGCCTTGACACCGAAACCGAATGTTTCACACCTCTCGCTCACGTTGTGAAGTGTGAAAAAACACCTAACCCGCCACGAAAGCCAAGCGACCGAGAACGTCACCCATCCACTTGGGTACCGCGCTCAATACTGCTTAACTTCCGTGACCGGCCGAGGTGCGTCTCCACCACCGCGTCGGTTTTTTTTTTTTTTTTTTTTTTAATATTTTTATTCTATTTTTTTGTTATTATTGTTACTTAATTATTCAATTATCTATTTATATGTTTATCCGTGTACTTATGATCTCATGTTACTTTGTTATCTGTTCTCTAGCGTGATGAGTGTTTTGTTTTGATTACTTTTGTATTTACACTGTATTTTATTTTATTTTAGTTTATTTGTTACTGCGCAGATTATATTCATATTATGTATACGGGGATCTTTCCCCGAAATACCAAATAAAGATTATAACTATCTCATTCTCTCTCTCTCCCATTCTCTCTCTCTCGTTCTCTCCCTCTATCTCTCATTCTCTCTCTCTCGTTCTCTCCCTCTATCTCTAATTCTCTTTCTCTCTATTTCTCATTCTCTCTCTCTCTCTCTCATTCTCTCTCATTTTCACTATCTGCCTATCTGTGTTTTCATCTCTCCCTCTCACTGTCTCTTTCGCTTTTTCTCATTCACTCTCACACCAAGATGATGTTTGACGGACGGATGGACGGACGGACGGACATTATAATTTATCGTTTTTTTTTAATATAACTTAATAATTATAATAATAATTTTTTGTTAGTAATATGAAGCATTAACTTATGCTCATATATAAAATATATGAGCAAATCCACAGAACCTTTAATTTTGGAGAAGCGGGTAATATAGTAGTAAATAAGCAGACTTAGCAACATTATAACAACGGTTTCTGGTAAAAGTAATTCGATGAAGGGTCCTTATCAGTTTTTTAAAGTTATTTTCATTAGCTTTTTGTTAGAGGCTTCATAAAGTTGCATTTTTGCAAATTTGACGATGGAAGTAGTACTCATCTTCTATTTTTTAAGCTTATAGAAATTATAATTCTTCACCAAATGTTACAGAAATTTTTTTTGACAACCTACACCATCTACCCTATTAAACTAAAAGTGTTAGAATAGTGTGCCTTCATGATACAGAAAAATAAAAATCGCAACTCTTGAGGAAGTCAGTTTTTGTAAATTTAGGAAATTTTAGAATTTTGATATTATACAAAGATAAGTTTTGTTTATAGCTATTGTGACTAATATTGCTTTTTTCGATTTGCAATAAGGATTCTTATTCTTTTTTGTGCTTAGCTGTGCCTCTTTTTCTTTAGAAGCAATTCTACCTTAAACTTTTCAAAATCTCGGGCCCCTAGTCTTCCAAATTTTCATTTTCGCATGGCACACTCGACATTCACAAAAAAAGCATATATAAACTATATCTCTCTACTTTTTAGTAGATTATTGAGTCATCTACGTAAAACCTCAATTGAATTTTTTGTTAATTTAGATAATATAAGCTGTATAAAAGTATAAACATTTTATACCTTTGAACTGAAGTCCAAATTGACTATACGAAATAGGTTATTTCAACAGAAAAGCTAATATAAATACATACACACACACACACACACACACACACACACCCGCGCGCGCGCGCACACATACACACACATATCATTCAGTCAGCCTTACGCAAGTAGTTTGTTTACCATTAAAGAGAAGTATACGAAAAGAAAATTATTTATCATGTAATGAATGTTTCAAATAATTTGCCATGTACTCATTACCAATTGAAACCTTCAAAAGTTGGAAGATTTATGGAGCAAAAAATGAAATTCCTGTTACAAGTACTCAAACAAAATAAACCATTGTTACTAGGAAAAGAAAATTACAGTACTGTAACGGCACTTGAAAACATCCTTTTATATGAAAAATGTTGTTAGATATTTCAATTTTTGTTAAATAAGATACTTAAGTATGTTGTTATATTCATAAAATATAGAATAAAAAATGTTCTGTTTATTTACGAAGTGATTTTTTATAATTTACCCTATGATACCCCTCATCAATATTTTAATCGTCAATTTCTTAGATAAGTCTTGAAAAGAAATAGGGGCCCTCATATTTTCCTACTATTTAACCTCTAAAGAAGTAGAAATCTCCATTATAATCAATGTGCCTCCCAAAAAAAAAAAAAAATTTTCAAATGAAAATCAAAGGTTCCGTGGATTTGCTCATATATGTTTTAAGTATTTTTCGCAAGAATTGGTGAGATTTTACAAAATCGCTCAAAAAGATAAGTTTAATATAATGTAGATTGCTTTTATTTTAAATTAAACAGCGTGTTTTTACTCTTATTGTTTGCCCTTTTATTTTCGTTCGCGTTCGCTAAGTAAAGGATACCGCCGCCTCCGCCTATACGGGTCTTATAGACTCGTATTATTACTGAGCGGCTAATCGCGTAATGAGACTATTGTTTAACGGTAGTCATTTGTTATTATTTTATTTATAATTATCATTAAAAATATCATATCCGTTACAAAATATATTAATAAAAATTTATTTATTATGTCTGGCGGCTTGTGGCCTTCATAATGTTGTCCTCGGGATTGATACACGGCGAATTGTCGTGCCCTTTCGAGCGAGCAACTTGGAGTTCTTAGAGTCGTTAGACGTTAGCTTAGCAAGACCGACAAAATTTCTATATTAATAAATATATAATTATATAAATATATAAATAATAAATCAAGGCTATAAAATACAAAAAACAAACGAAAAAAAAACACTCTTAAAGTTCAAACTGCAATTTCGACACAATATGATTAACAATTTCAACGCACACACACTCTTACCAATAAAAAGGCGCAGAGATGTCGATCACATTCTGGAGAAGCAGTACTTCTCCTTACATCACACAAAACTATCAATTAAAACATAATATTTAAAAACTCAATAAAAAACAAAAGAGAAAAATTAGAAACAAATAAATAACTAATTACAAATTATACATTCGCAAAACCCACCACTCAACATATTGAAAACGAGGACCTCCCCGAAAGGAGTCCTTTACACTAGTGAGACTAATATATCTATCTAACTTAATAGTATCTCCGACAATATATTCTATACATACATATATATGCGCGTACATATATACATGTAATACATACATACAACACACATACGCATAACACACGCGCGAAACGTATCAAACTAAGAATATAAATCGCAGAGAGCGAAACATATTGCGGGGCCAAACGAGTCGAGATTTCTCCCGTGTATCAGGCAACCATGCGCCGCGAAGAAGTGGTACACCCGACTTGTTATATCAAGGCCTACTGGAATTCCCCCCCTCCCCCCGCAGCTCAGAATACGTGCCACCTCCGCGCACCACATAGCCACCCGATACTGAGAGACTGAACACATCAAGCGGACGGTCGAGCGAAAGAGTTAACCGAAACGTCGGCAAGAAAAATATATGGTTCGTGGAAATCAATAAAGCCTTATTTTTAAATAACTAATTCTGGACGAACGATAATTTCTCCCACCATCTATTAAACCACCATATGGATTTTATTTTACTAATAGTAATAGTACTGGCAATATTGAAAAACAAATAATAATTTTTTTCATAATTTTTTACCAGCATTTTAAGGATGTTATATGCAGTCATCCGGGGGGGGGGGGTGAAGGCGCAGAGGGGTACCCTATGTTTTAAGACGGGAGAGAGCAATTGCTGACAACTTAAAATAATAAAATTTCTCATATCCGAAAACATACTGAATGACACTTTAGCATGAATTATGAAAGTCAAAAAGACAGCGCTTGTATTTTCAATATTTACCAGTTGATCATCTTGCTTCGCTATATACGTATATATACATACGCTTACCTCTTCCCAACCCTAACTGTGACTTCTGTTTACTCGAGTTCGTAACCAATAACCGTAGTATCCAGGATATCCCGCAATTCGTTGAGTTATCACGGAATACCTCAGATATTCCCGAATTATCCATGAAATCCCAGAAATAGTGGAGTTATCCCGCAATACCTCAGAATTTCTCGAAAATCCAGAAATTCCCATAATAATTTATGTTCTCCCGGAATACCTTATAAATTCCCGTAGTTTTCAGGATATCCCGTAATTCGCTGAATTACCACGGGTTATCTTAGAATATTCCCTAATTATCCATGAAATCCCATAATTAGTGGAAATATTCCGCAATACCCCAAAAATTCCCGTAGTATCCAGGATATCCCCTAATTCGCTGAGTTACCACGAGATACTTCAGAAATTCCCGAATTTTCCATGAAATCCTGTAATTAGTGGAAATATCCCGAAAGAAACCGGAAATTTCCGAAATATCCAGGATATCCCGTAATTAGTGGAAATATCTCGAAAGAAATCGGAAATTCTCGAACTATCCAGGTTCGGAATAAATTCCCGTACTCTCCAGGTTATGCCGTCATTCGCTTAGTTACCATGGGATTCGTCAGAAATTCCCGAATTATCCATGTTATCCCGTATTAGTGGAGTTATTCCGTAATAACTCGGAAATTCCCGAAGTATCCAGGATATCTCGTAATTAGTGGAATTACCACGGGATTCCTTAGAAATTCCCGAAAATCCAGGAAATCCCGTAATAGGTAAAAAATTCCATAATTAGTGGAAATACCCCGAAAGAAATCGGAAATTCCCGAAATTTCCAGGAAATACCGTAATTAGTGGAAATATTCAGAAATACCTAAAAAATACCCGACTTATCTATGAAATCCCGTAATTAGCGGAGTCATTCCGCAATAGCTCAGAAATTCCCGAATTATCCATGAAATCCCGTAATAAGTGCAGTTTTCCCGCAATACCTCGAAAATTCACGAATTATCCATGAAATCCCGTAATTAGTGAAGTTATCCCGAAATAACGCGGAAATTCCAGTAATATCGTGAATATCCCGTAATTCGTTGAGTTACTACGAGATACCTCAGAAATTCTCAAAGATCCAGAAAATCCCACTATAAGATGAGTTATCCCCTAATCCCCTAATTCGCTGATTTACCACGGGATACCTAAAAAATTCCCTAATTATCCATGAAATCCCGTAATTAGCGGAGTTATCCCTAAATAACCCGGAAATTCCCGAAATATCCAGGATATTCTGTATTTAGTTGAGTTATCCCAGAATACCCCAAAAATTCCCGAATTTTCAATGAATTCCCGTAATTAGTGAAGTTATCACACAATACCTCAAAGATCCCGGAACATCCAGAAAATGCCATAATTAGTTGAGTTATACCGGAATACCTCAAAAATTCCCGTAGTATCCAGGATATCCCGCATATCGTTGAGTGATCACGGAATACCTCAGATATTCCTCAATTATCAAAGAAATCCCGTAATTAGTGGAGTTATCCCGCAATACTTCAGAAATTCCCGAATTAACCATGAATTCGCGTAATTAGTGGTGTTACCCCGCAATATCTGAGATATTCCCGAATTATCCATGAACTCCCGTAATTAGTGGAGTTATCCAGTAATTAACTCGGAAATTCCCGTAACTAGCGAAATTATCACGAAATAACTCACAATAATTTAATTAAAATCTGTTTTAAAAATATGCCTCTATCCCGTATTTTAGCTGCCATTATTTGAATAATTGAAAATAAACAAATGTTGCACCCAACATACAGTGACGACATAGTACAATGTGTTTGATATTATGAAGTAAATGCGGCAGACGGCTCGAATCGATGCTCGCACTCCTTTAGTATCCGTCGCTGTAGACTGAGAGAGGTTACGTTTCAATTCGCCTTTGTCAAATTGTAAGGATATTTTATCATAAATTTAAATTTTGTACTTGTTATACACTTAAAAAGTAATTTAAAAATATGCCCCTATCCCGTTTTCTATGTGTCACTATATTTAATAATTGGAATTAAACAAATATTGCACCAAACATACAGTATCAACATCGTACTATGTATTTGAAATTACGAAGTGCATGCGGCAGTGGGCTCAAATCGGCGCACGCACCTCCTATAGAATCTGTCGCTGTAGACTTAGAGATGTTATGTTTCAAGTCGTCTTTGTCAAATTTTAACCATATTTTATCATAAATTGAACTTTTGTACTTGTAGTTTACATAAAATCTGTATTAAAAATATGCCTCAATCCCGTTTTGTAGCTGTCGTTATGGTAAGTAGTTAGGATAAATAATGCACCCAACATTCAGTGTCGACATAGTACAATCTATTTGAGATTACGAAGTGAATGTGGCAGTGGGCTCGAATCAGTGCACGCACTCCTATAGTATCCGTCGCTCTAGACTGAGAGAGGTTACGTTTCAATTCTCCTTTGTCAAATTTTAACGATATTTTATCATAAATTTAAATTTTGTACTTGTTATACACTTAAAAAGTATTTTAAAAATATGCCCCTATCCCGTTTCTTATGAGACACTATATTAAATAATTGGAATTAAACAAATATTGCACCCAACATACAGTGTCGACATAGTACTATGTATTTGAAATTACGGATTGCATGCGGCAGTGGGCTCAACTCGGTGAACGCACCTCCTATTCAATCCGTCGCTGTAGTCTGAGAGAGGTTATGTTTCAATTCGTCTTTGTCAAATTATAACCATATTTTATCATAAATTCAACTTTTGTACTCGCGATTTACATAAAATCTGTTCTAAAATTATGACTTTAGCCCGTTTTGTAGTTGTCATTATTTTAAGTGTTTTTAATAAATAAATAATGCACCCAACATTCAGTGTTGGCATAGTACAATGTATTTGAAATTACGAATTGAATGCGGTAGACGGCTCGAATAGCTGCACGCACCTCCTATTCAATCCGTCGCTGTAGACTGAGAGAGGATTATGTTTCAATTCGTCTTTGTCAAATTTTAACTATATTTTATCATAAATTCAACTTTTGTACTTGTGATTTACATAAAATCTGTTTTAAAAATATGACTTTAGCCCTTTTTGTTGCTGTCATTATGTTAAGTAATTGGAATAAATATATAATCCACCCAATATTCAGTGTCGACATAGTACAATGTATTTGAAATCACGTAGTGCATGCGGAAGACGTCTCGAATCGGTGCACGCACCTCCTATAGAATCCGTCGCTGTAGACTGAGAGAGGCTATGTTTCAATTCATCTTTGTATAATTTTAAGGATATATTAACATAAATTCAACTTTTGTACTTGTAATATAATTAAAATCTGTATGAAATATATGCATTTATCCCGTTTTGTAGCTGTCATTATGTTAAGTAATTGGAATTAAAGAAATATTGCACCCAATATACAGTGTCGACATAGTACAATGTATTTGAAATTACGAAATGCATGCGGCAGGCGGCTTGAATCGGCGCACGCAGTTCCTATAAAATCCGTCGCTGTAGCCTGAGAGAGGTTATGTTTCAATTCGCCTTTGTCAAATTTTAATGATAAATTATGAGACGCTAGTTTATAATTCTATATAAACAAAAAAAATGATTTAAATAAAATTATTTGCGGACCTAGATATCATCGAAAAATGATACTAATAATTTATTCGTCCTTATGACCCGGTGGACTCACCCAGAGGAAGTCCCGTTGAATAAAATAAATAGTTCCGGATATCTATTAAACCGCGATAACGAATATTAATATTCCTACAGAAAATGTCGATCTATAATATTTGATTACGGGATCTAAGTGCAGATCCCGTGGCACTACTAACCGCGAGAGAGAGAACGTTATTTTAAATTATTTAAATAAATGCTTTAATTTATTAATAACACGCGCACAGAATTAATTTCTATTGTCCCCACTAAAATATCATTTATCATATCAATAATTAAAAATAACTCACCAATACAATGTAAATAAATCAATAAAATATTAAATAATATTCTATATTATTCCCTCCCTATTGGAAATTAATATTATTGGAATCGCTCCTTAATCCTCAGTAAATCCTCCTTAATAGAAGCGAAAGAAAATGCGAAATTCTATTACTGTTGTAATATCACTCAAAATCTCCGAAATTGGTAGAAGCAGAAAAGAATAACACTATATTCTAGGGTCGATGAAGTTAGAAAAACAATACTCTGTAATTGATCGTTAGAATCAGAATACAACACTCTGTATGTGATAGATAGAATACAACACTGCTTGTGCGATCGCTAGGATCAGAACGACGAGGATCCGTTTTCCGAACCACGCCAGGCTTTTTCCGCGATTCTCTATCTCCCTCTATCTCCTAATATCCCTATCTGCTCTCTCTCTCTCTCTCTCTCTCTCTCTCTCTGTGTGTCGCAGCGAGTTCACGGAGTTCTTCACTCCTTAAGATTTTTTAAAAGAGCGCTTTCACGTCAAAACAGAAAGGGCCTCGTCGAAGCTCTAATATTCCCGCATTCCGACTACGCCTGTGCTGTTTACCACGATCTGGATGCTACCACAAATTTGAAATTAGAGCGTCTACTAAATGCGTGCGTTCGCTTTGTATGGGGTAATATTCCATGGCGGGAACATGTGTCACCGTACCGTCTTAAGTTAGGCTGGCTGTCGGTCGAGCTTAGAAGATCCCTTTTTATTGCTACCTGTGCATATAACATCATCTCCCATAATTCCCCTCCTATATTGCTAGTCATTTCATTAATCGTGATGCTTCATTTTCTGCCCGTTCTTCCTCACGTCTTCCACCCTCATCCCTTTTCTATCTTCCTCCTCGGACTGAGGCTCTTAACAACTCCTTCATTATCACTGCTTCTCGCCTCATCAACCATCTTCCTTTCACAAACTTTGATCCTCTCCACTTTAATTCTTTCAAAGCCTCACTCATATCATATCTTACTGAGCTCGATCGTCAGACTTGGGAAGCGAGAGTGGTAAATGAGGGAATCGTCTGCCCTTCCCTGCCGGATTTTTGATTGTGCGATTTAGATTCTATTTAGTTAAGTTTAAATTTATTGTATTTTATTTTATCCTTTTCTATTACTGCAGTTGATACAATGCATTTCCATTTTCTTTGTACAATGCGACTTTTATTTATTTATTACGGATTTCCTGGATATTTCGGGAATTTCTGAGGTATTTCTGGATAACTTTACTAAATAAGGGATTTCATGGATATTTCGGGAATTTCTGAAATATTTCAGAAAGACTACACTAATTATGGTATTTCCTGGATATTACGAGAATTTCTGAAGAAATTCGGGATGACTACTAATTACGGGATTTCCTGGATCTTTCGGGAATTTCTGAAATACTTCAGAAAGACTCCACTAAAAACGGGACTTTCAGGATATTTCGGGAATATCTGAGTTAATTCGTGATGATTCTACCAATTACGGGATTTCCTGGATCTTTCGGGAATTGCTGAGGTATTTCGGGATGACGCTACTAATTACGGGATTTCCTGGATATTTCGGGAATTTCTGAGGTGTTTCTGGATAACTCTACAAATTAAGGGATTTCCTGGATATTTCAGAAATTTCTGAGGTATTTCGAAATGTCTCCACTAATTGTCGTATTTCCTGGATATTTCGGGAATTTCTGAAATTTTTCAGAAATACTCCACTAATTACGGGATTTCCTGGGTATTTCGGGAATATCTGAGAAAATTCGTGATAACTCTACCAATTATGGGATTTTCTGGATCTTTCGGGAATTTCTAAGGTATTTCGGGATGGCGCTACTAATTACGGGATTTCCTGGATCTTTCTGAATTTTCTTAGCTATTTCGGGATGACTCTATTAATTACGGGATTTCCTGGATATTTCGCGAATTTCTGAGGTATTTCGGAATGACTCCACTAATTATGGAATTTCTTGGATATTTCGGGAATATTTGAGGAATTTCGGAATGAGTTTAATAATTATGGAATTTCCTGGATATTTAGGGAATTCCTGAATTATTTCAGAAAGACTCCACTAATTTCGGCATTTCCTGGGTATTTCGGGAATATCTGAGAAAATTCGTGATGACTCTATCAATTACGGAATTTCCTGGATCCTTCGGGAATTTCAGAGGTATTTCGGGACGACTCTACTAATTACGGGATTTCCTGGATCTCTCGGGAATTTCTGAGGTATTTCTGGATAACTCTACAAATTAAGGGATTTCCTGGATATTTCGGGAATTTCTGAGGTATTTCCGGATGACGCTACTAATTACGGGATTTCCTGGATATTTTGGGAATTTCTGAGGAAATTCGGGATGACTCTACCAATTACGGGATTTCCTGGATTTTACGCGAATTTCTGAGGCAATTCGGGATGAGTCTACTAATTACGGAATTTCCTGGACAATTCGGGAATTTCTGAAATATTTCAGAAAGACTCCACTAATTACGGTATTTCCTGGATATTTCGGGAATTTCTGAGGAATTTCTGGATAACTCTATAAATTAAAGGATTTCCTGGATATTTCGGGAATTTTTGAGGTATTTCGAAATGTCTCCACTAATTGTGGAATTTCCAGGATATTTCGGGAATTTATGAGGTATTTCGGGATGGCGCTACTAATTACTAGATTTCCTGGATTTTTTTTATTTTATGACCATGTTTTAATATATTAATATTTTTGTCTTCAATATTATTTTTTGACTATTTCTTGTTTTCGTTTTCTGTCAATACTTATTTTTACAGTAACTTTGTTTTTAATTCTTCTTTATAATTTTGAGATTCTTCTATTACATTTTCTTTCGATTTTGTATTTTGTTTCAATATTGTGTCCCAAACCTTGTTTTAATCGCGACCAAAGCGAGTGTTTTTGGCTAGTTACTATTATTATAATACATTTTATAACCTGATATCGCATACAGCTGAACATTCATCAAGTTCCATGTTTCTGAACATACAATTACATAAGGTTTGATCTTTAAACTCCTAATAAAAATTTCAAGTTTTAAAAAATTGGCATTTAGGCTTCGCACATCAACATAGAGTATTATACTATCTTTTTTATTTAGATTCTTATTAAGTGTTTTTAGATCTGAATAGACTTTTTCTTCGTGAATCACTTCCTTTTGTAATTCTTCAATAAAGTGAATATGTTGCTCCATTACTAAGATTTTCGATTTCTTTGGTTTGAGGAATTATTTTGCGTGACGTCAGTGCTGACTGAAGAATTCTTTGTTTTGCTGATATTCATGTTGGTCATCAACATGGTTTCTTTAATGTTTCCTACATTACCAACTAATCTTGGTGTCACGTCCAGATTTGTACCAACCACTATAAAAAATGTTACAAGAAGGCAAATGGTTAATAAACCATTCGCGTTCCTTTCGCTCTTGTTTGACTAGGACTAGCCTTACGTCTCCGGGAGTAGCGAGCGAAGTTATTTTGAGAGTAGGGATGCAGGATATAATGTGGGATAAATAAAATAATTTGTGTTTTATTTCGTATTAATCATGCATTATTTATTTAAATATGTTAACATCATAATATGCTGTTTTCCTTTAAATGAACACGTGTAACTAAATTCTTACAGCTTTTTAATGGGCAAAAACACATAAAATTACACTATTTGATTAACAATTACGTAAACTTATTTAAGTCAAATAATAATTTTAAATTTGATTGAATAAACAATTGTACTGCGAATACGTTAACAAATTATAGAATAAAATATACACAAGGTTATTTTTTATAAACATTAATAATTAATAATCAAAATAAGAATTATTATCAATAAATGCAGATTGAATTAAAAATTGTTGTCGTTTAAAACATGAATTATTGTTAATAAATTGCAATTCAAACCGTGAATATTGCAAATAAAATGCAATACAACGAATAATTATTATAAATAAATTGTAGTATCAAATAATAATTGTTTTAAGAGAAAACGGTTGGTTCAGCAATCGAAATAACATAAAATATCAGGTTTGCCTTTACGAATAATACAAGCGTATAGATAGCCGAAAAGAATATACCTTAAGTACCCAAATATATAGATATATATATATATATGTGTGTGTGTGTGTATTCGGTGAGGAACGAAAGTCCGCCTCGAACGTGGATAGTGGTGTCAAATTGCTGGATAATGTCCTGCTAGACCTGCGGGCGTCGACGTTAGATGTGTATGCTGTTGGAGTCCGATGATTTCCAGATGTCGACGTCGTAGTTCCTTGACTATGGCTCGTAGATGTCAACGATGCTGTGTCTGTTCTGGGTCCTCTTTATATACCCTAAAAATCTATGCATCGAATTTGTTGTTTATACCTCAAATATCCATTTTTCTAACCGATGTACTTACTGATGTCAGTTAAAGAAGATTTTTAAAATTTTTCTTTGGGTATGTTGATATCAACATTATATTACTTTATATGAACTTGATATCACGTTGATATTGAGTTCGGCTAAACTTAGTATAAACTTTATTTTAGTTGTCAGTAATTGTAACAAAACCTTATAAAAACTTTATATCAATTTCAGATGAACTTTTGATACACTTTCGCCAAACTTGAACAGTCAGTTACACAAGTTCGGCTCAGTCTCGTTGGCCAACCCCATATCAAGTTTAGCCAAACCTAAAGTTTATATAAGGTTCATATAAACTTTAATTTTTTTACGCGGGGAAAAATCATTAATTTTTTGAAATGCAGATACATGCCTATTCGTTGTAAATAGAAAATACAGCAATACCTCATAAAATACGATAAACGATACAATAGCGTTGCTTCTACGACAGGCGTAACCGATAAGATCCTCTAATCAAACCGCTCATTTATGTGATAAAACTGATTAAACCCTATAAACGAACCACATAGATTGCTTGACAATATTAGAATATAACGGTATATTCGGAAATTAAGGCTCGACTTTATAGTGAAATTTTCTATTCAACCCGATAAATTGCTATCATGCAAAATCATTAATTATTTGTAATCCAGATACATACCTATTCGTTGTAAATAGTAAATACAGCAATACCTCATAAAATGCGATAAGCGATTCAATAGCGGTTACTTTTTTGACTGGCAAAGCCAGGTACGATGCGTTAGGCAAGCCGCCCATTTCATTCGTCGATTGTCATAAATCCCTATAAAGGTACCAGGTAAGTTGTTATATAATATTGAAATATGCTGGTAAGGTCATATAGCCGTTACTTGGCGTTATAGTGAAGCGTCCTATTTAACCTTATATTTTTGTATTCTCTATAATACAATAACTGTTAAAATCCCGATAGAAATCCACTTGTTAAAAATATATCATTTTGTAATTAAGTGATTTTTTGTCGTCCATGCAGTGTATTTAGGAGTAGTTTAGATTTTCCTCGATATTGATGAACAAACCATATTTATTTATTTGGCGACGTTTCGATGGATATCCTCCATCCTCATCAGGCTATACCTTTTTATTAAAAAATGATTTCATTTTACAACATCTTTTAAACACAATTTTTACATATATAAATCTAAGTTACTTACTATTTCGTCAATATATAGGTATACACATATTATTAACAGCATCTCTGATGCGTCGCTCTATAATTGAAAACAATGATTAAAATAACAAACGTTTAACAATTTTTGCACAGAGATTGAGGTTATATATAACATACGTTTCCCCTATTGTTGTGTCCATAATCAACATATATATTCAAATATATATTTTTGGTTTTTTTTAATTTCTTCTCATTTAGGTTCATAATTAAAAGATTCTTCATTATTATAAAAATTGTTAATAATATGTGTATACCTATATATTGACGAAATAGTAAGTAACTTAGATTTATATATGTAAAAATTGTGTTTAAAAGATGTTGTAAAATGAAATCATTTTTTAATAGAAAGGTATAGCCTGATGAGGATGGAGGATATCCATCGAAACGTCGCCAAATAAATAAATATGGTTTGTTCATCAATATCGAGGAAAACCTAAACTACTCCTAAATATATCATTTTGTATTACCTGAAATAGAACTACAGATAATTCATTCATGTTCGGGTTTTTCATTATAAAATACTATAAAAGCTTTAGAGTGAAATAGCATTGATATATAAGTACGTGAAAAGTGGCAAATCATTATAATGCCCGGTAAATATAAATACAAAATATTTAAATATAAATGTGTACCCGATATACTCCGATAAACTATTTTATGCTCTTTTATGTTACACGTTTATTCCTATAAAACCTTATAAACAAATTTATTTTTATCGCATTTTATGAGGTGTTCATTATGAAGCCTATAGTTACAAGCTTATTCTTTCCGATTCCTATTAAATAATGTATAGCATTCTATCGCAAACTCCGGGTGCAAAAGCCACATGAAGTACGATAAAAAAATTTTTTTTATAGTTTTATATGAGATTTTTTCAACAGGGTTAGTGTGTCTGTTTTGAAGACATTTACGATCGTTACTCCGAATCAATCAAATTCCTAAATTAATAAAGACTTTTCTGCTCTTTGTCCACTATATTTAGTGGAATTTCCCAAAACAGGCCCTCGTTAAATAAAAGCTATAAGCGTTTCGTCCTCGTTCACCATTTTGGACTTCTCAGTAAGGAATTGGAGATCTTACCTTAGACGCCTAACGCATGATGTACTCCCAATCAAAGTATTATATAAGTAATCCAAAAGTATTCTTTAAGTATTTGACTAATCTTTTTATAAATGATTGAAAATTCGCTTAGCAGGCATAAATAGAAGTATAGAAGTGATATTAATAAAAAAATTATGCCTGATGGGGATTCGAACTCAAATCCTATGGTCATCAGAGACTACGCCTTAGCACGAGCTATCACACCCTGGCGGAAATGGTATTTGAAATAACTGCAAATAACTGCAAATAACTAAAATATTTAATTGGGTTTGAGACGCTAATAACTATTATTTATATTTATTTGCAGTTATTTGCAGTTATTAACAGCTACAAATAAATATCTGCAGTTATTAGCATTTCTTGAAAGTTATAACACAAAATTTCACAGATATTATAAAAGTTATTAGCAATTTTAGAAGTTATTATTTGTTTTTAATAGTTATTTGCAATTAGTTGCTATTATTTGCACTTCTATTTTTGTGCTATAATATAATTATAAAGAAATTGCATATAACTCCAAATAACTGAATATAACTGCAAATAATTGGTATAATCTATTAGTAACTGCTAAAAACTGCAAATAATTGCTAATAATTATTTTTAAAAACTGCATAAACCTACTTAAAATTTGACGAAACTGCAAATAACTGCAAGTAACTGCTAATAATTGCAAATAACTGTTAATAACTACAAGAAACTGCAAAGAGCTACAAATAACAGTTATTAGCGTCTCAAACCGAACCAAATATTTTAGTTATTTGCAATTATTTGCAGTTATGTACAGTTTCCTACTAGCACACAACGTTGTGACAAAGTTGTGGCAACGTTATCTTACCAACATTCCAACATTGTTATGAAAGTTGCTATAACGTTGGAGAAACGTTGCTGCAACGTGGGAGATGTCCGCTAATATTTTATAACTTGCTGCGATGGGTGGAAACCAATGTTGAAAGAACATCTAAGCAACGTTGAAAAACAACCTACAAAATCTGCTTTGTGTAAAAGTTGAATTAATGTCCTAGAATAGTTTAATAATATTTATCTAAACTTAGAAAAATTTGTGAAATATTAAAAAAAAATAAAAAAATAATTTCTTGTTTGGGGATTAGAATCTCCGATCTTTAACTTGGGAGACTTGCTCTCTACCATAACTGAGCTATTTTATTGTTTCTGTCATTATGTTAAATTAATTAAGGCTATAAACTTTAATGCATATTCTAGCTGTTCGGTATAGCCTGTGCCTTTATGTGGCTGCGGCGCCAGCAAGATGTTATGCGGCTCTATATAAAAAAGAAGATGACAATCTCTCTATTAACTGTAGAGAAATAGTCATCTCCCTCTAGCTGGTGGTTTTTCCCACCGCTAGAATCTCTCGTCGCTCGAACTGGAACGGGAACACCTCAACATCTCTATAACAGCTTGCAAATATGTCGTATTTATTATAAAAAAATACTATAAGATGGTATTTAAATTGCATTTTTATAAAAATTGTTTAAAAAAATATGCACCCTTCTCAGTTTCCCCCTAAAAAAATTAAATATGCAGGTCCCGATTGCCGAATATTCAAACAAGGATATGTTATATAAATAAAACAATGTAACCGCACAATTCGAACATTATAGAAAACTCCACCCAAGCTCATTTTAACTGCACCCTTGCTAAAATTTGCATATTCTTAATAATTTGTTAATAAATAATAAACTACCGTTTTTGTATATTTATTGGTGATAATAGCTGACTAGGCGAGAATAAAATATTAAGTTATATATAGCCACTTAAAACGTACGAATACAATATTGTTCAATCTAAGAACAATTCTTAGAATTTAATACATTAAAAAACATAAGCGTGTTTTTTAATGCATTGTATTATAATAATTTTTCTTAAATTTAACAATATTTAATCGTACGTTTTCAGGGGCTATAGTTGAAATCTGTTCGGAATTTAAATTTGGATTATTATTTTATTTCCGCCTAATAGGCCATTTCGTGAACGCGCATGCGCATACGCACTTTATCACCAGATGAATATACAGAAAAAGGTTCTTTATTATTTATTAACAAATTACTAAGAACATGCAAATTTTGCCGAGGGTGCAATTTAAATTAGCTTGGCTGGAGTTTTTTTAACATTCAAATTGTATGGATACATTGCTTTATTTACGAGATATCATTTTTTGAATATTCGGCAATCGGTAACTGTATATTTAATTTTTTTCGGGAAATTGGGAAGGGTGCAGTTTTTGAAACCAATTTTTGTCGAAATTGCAATTTTAATGCCGTCTTGTAGTATTTGTTTTACAGCATATAGAAAATATTTGCAGCCTTGGTAGAGGTGTAAGAAGAAGAACCGCCCTTACCCCAGCCCGCCGACCTACGGAATTTTATAAAAAAAAATGCTATCCGATGTATTTTTAATTGTACTTTCTAAAAAAACAAGAAATTTTAATTGTACCCCCACCGTTTTTGAGAAAATAAAAGACAAAGTATTGCAATATTAAAACACCGATACCTCACCTTACAATCGGTCCTTCGTCCTAATTAGGGTGTAAAAAAATTGTACCTTTTTTGCACTTAATTGTACCACCCTCACTTTCATGAAAAAAGCATCGGTATAGCAGTAAAATATAAAAAAAGCAATACCGTCATATGGAGAGTCCGTTCTCAGCTACTGCGCATGCGCGGCCACCGGAAGTACGAGAGACGCATGAGCACGGGCTCTTCCACCGCGCAAGTTTTCAAAGTGTCAAACAAAGAAAAAATGCACGGAAGGCGTTGGAAAAAATACCCATTGACACATCATTAACCAGGATCAATAGAATTGTCGGAATTACGAATTGTACCCTCTTAGTTTTTGAGAAAAAAAATGCCAAAGTATGGGAATATTGAAAGGTCGGTTACTCGTTTTAGAATCGCTTTTACGTCAACGTAGGCGCCCAAAAAAATTGTACCTTTTTCGTACTTAATTGTACCACCCTCACTTTTCCGAAAAAATAACGGTATAACGCAAAAATATTAAAAAAGCAATATCGTCTGATTGACAGTCCGTTTTCAGCTACTGCGCATGCGCGGCCAACGGAAGTGCGAGATTCGCATGCACACGAGCTTTTCAACCGCACGAGATTTTAAAATCGTAAAAAAGGGAAAAAATGCATGGGAGGCATTGATAAAATATCCATCGTTGCATTATTATTATTAATTACCAGAATTTGTGGAAAAAGTAATTGTACCCTCCGAATCATTGATATTTAACTCTACTATGAGTAAATAAAAAAATGTACATTATCTGTACGTAATTGTACAATCGTCAAACTTTGTATTTATTAATGGGAATCAATTAGAAACAATAGTAAATAATTAGCTGAACGAACGGGCGCACTATGTGCATGTGCGGTTGTGACGCCTATGAAGTCAAGCGTTTTAAAAACGCGAGAAAAACAAATAACGCTCGGTTATTTGACCTTGTAACCCCGTTTTTTGGTTATAATCCTAAAGAAGATGCATTATTATAAGGCTTTTGTAGTTTTTTCATAAAAAAAGTCAAAAGTGTTTATTATTTATGAGGGTTATGTGGGTATTTGAGATTTATAGACAGTCGTCTATAACTCTTTTGGGTCGAAAAATTGAGAAGTAAGTACGGCCCCGTCTTAGTCAATAACCTGAGGGATAGTTTATTTTTAAAAACATAAAGCAAATCAATAATAAAGAGTTCAGATAAATACCTTTCCATATAATTATATATATATATATATATATATATATATATATATGTATGTATGCATAGATAGGGTGGAAGTAGCTGGGGCAAAGAGGATTCTAAGCCACTTACCATCAGAGTATGGTTCTGATCCGTGCTAACAGTTTCCTACCTTACCGACCGATGGTAATACCGACGCAGCCTGCTTTACCAAAGCCTGTCATATCGATACGCGCCGCAGTAGGCACCTGTTTTACCGACATGAGCCTGTTTTACCATGGCGTATGAATAATAAGTTGTTTTACCATGACAAACATATGGATACGCACCCCAGTAGGAACCTGTTTTACCGACAGGAGCCTGTTTTACCATGGCATATGAATAATAAGCTGTTTTACCATGGCAATCGATGCGCGCGCCCTCCCGAATGGAACCTGCATTACCATGGATATCGACGCGAGCGCCCCCCTGAACCTAACCTAATTTACGACGGGTATCGACGCGAGCGTCCCCCATCGGCACGCGCGCGCGCGCCACCTTGCCAACGCGACGTAATCTGTTGTATCGACTTTGACAATGTATGTTAAAGTTAATTGGAGAATTACTTTTTATAATATAAATCAATATTCTTATGAAACAAATAATTATTTTTCAAAGCAGTTTAAAATGAATTTTTTTTTTCAATGAATTAACTTATTTAGAGTTTATTATGTCAAGTGTAATTAAGGATAGAGGATGAGAAGATGGGTTAAAAATTATAATACTATACATTGGTTTAATACATATATTGTAAAAAAAAAATGATTTTGTTACAAAATTTTTACAAGCTTAACTGAATATAAACGATGTAACACTCATGCATACACATTCATACATTCATACAAATTCAACTTTACAATTTCCCAAGTATTTGAGATATATAACACGCTTATTTATTTCATCGCTTAAAAAGTTAAACGCATTTTCAGTTTCCAGTAAATGTTTATTTACTTGCGCCGGCATAAATACGTCAAACGTTTTATTTAATTCCACTACTACTTTCTCACCAAATTTAGTTTTAACACGTTTAATATAAGTTATTGGGTATCTCTCTCCTATAGTTAAATCTTTAAGTCTACGAGAAGGCAAGTAGCATGACGATCGGGCTGCTGCGTTTAACTGCTCCATATTTTACTTATATTCAGTCTTTACTCAGTTGTAAGTAGTATGGAAATAATGCTCAAGCCTAGTAACTCGCCTTTTTATAGCAGATTCATCTCACCTCACTCTATTTCTCGATGTTTCCCCCACCGAGTGTACAGTTTTTAGATAATTAAACTTATTATTAATGGTAAGATCGAGTGCCCCTTCCCCATCATCAGCTTCATCGTCTGCCGAACATGTACTACAGGTCGATGAGGTCGTGGGTCCAAAGTTACTTATAAACCACTCTTTTAAAGCACACACATTTCTTACTGCACAATTTTTCTGTACACTTGGGTAATGGTTATCGCATTGAACTTTTACATTTGTAATTAGTTGGCGTAAAGGTGGACAATTGAAGTCCTCCAAATTTTTTACATTCGAAAAGTATGGTTTAAGCCATTGAACCTTTTGCAAGCCTTTTACATATAACGTAGGTTGCAAGTGCTGCTCCATATCAATAAAAATATTATCCACCTTATAGTACGGTGTATCACCAGAATACCAGAATAAACCATGATTATACTTTGTCAGCCACATATTCTCATCACGTGCTTCCATTGGTAGTGAACCCCATTCACATGGTGGTTGAAATAGATATACACATGGTGTAGCATAGTCGTTGTTTAGATCAAGAATCGCAACTTCTTTGAAAACAATCTCATGCCTGCTGCTCTTGAAGCATTGCATGTCCACAATATACTGCATATTCTGTAACAAAAATGATTAACAAACCATTTAATATGATTAAATTAGAAATAATGTATATAAAAAAAATACTGTAATACTTACGAATTTTATATTAATGTAGTAACGCTTTTAAATTGTACAAAAAGTAATCGACGAATGATGTGAAACGTTCTCTAATCCACTATTTATACCCACAATCATGCTTAGTACGCATGCGCGCCCCCCCTCTGCCATTTATTAATTAATTATGCGCGCACAGACTGGGTCAGCCCTACTTTAATATAATATGCATGGGCATCTTACTACAGCGTAGCAAGAATTATAAACCCCACCGCGAATACGCGTGCGCGCGCACACAACTGCTTAAGCATCTCCCACCGCGAGCGCGCCCCACCGCGAATACGCGTGCGCGCGCATAATTGCGCAAGCATCTCCCACCGCGAATACGTGTGCGCGCTCAATTCCCACCTATGCGTACATCGCGAGTCAACTCGCTTCCCATTACATAAAATTGAAAGAAATTTGATTTCAAATAATGCAAGCACATTGGCTTGGGGTGATTATAAAATTAGATAAAGACTATAGTGTACCTATATAATTATAGTGTTTAATATCATTATTATAGTATAATTCATTGAGAAGTATAGATATCAATACAATATGAAATTGAAATAGAAAAATTTGCTGGTGAAATTTCACAAACTTCACTCGGCCTTTATCCCCACTCCTCCCTACATGCTAACTTTTTTATTAATAGAATTAAAGCAATTTAAAAAATACTGGGTGAATCTACGTTTCAAATGATGAAAAAAAGGTATTCTTTAAATTTTCTGTAATATCAATAGTTTTTGAGAAAAAAAATAAAATCCATAAATTTTATAAGAAAATGCTTGACTCGGCCTTTATCCCCACTCCTCCCTACATGCTAACTTTTTTATTAATTGACTTAGAGCAATTTAAAAAATACTGGATGCATCTACGTTTCAAATGATGAAAAAAAGGTATTCTTTAAATTTTCTGTAATATCAATAGTTTTTGAGAAAAAAAATAAAATCAATTTTTATGTACATATAGATTTTTTAAACATTTTTATCTCAAAAATTTTATTAATACAAAAGGTAGCATGTAGGAGAAGTGGCGCGCGCACACTATTGCATAAGCAGCGGGAGTATTCGCGAGCGCACCCCACCGCGAATACGAGTGCGCGCGCACACAATTGCGTATGCAGCGGGAGCATCTCCCACCGCGAGCGCACCCCACCGCGAATACAAGTGCGCGCGCACACAATTGCGTAAGCAGCATGAGCATCTCCCACCGCGAGCGCACCCCACCGCGAATACAAGTGCGCGCGCACACAATTGCGTAAGCAGCGGGACCATCTCCCACCGCGAGCTCGCCCCACCGCGAATACGAGTGCGCGCGCAACTCTCACCGATGCATACACCGCGAGTAAACTCGCTCCCCACCGCGAGTAAACTCGCTCCCCACCGCGAGTTAGTATCTGCGCACGCATGCTACACCGCGAGTATCCGTTAGTGGGGTGGATGTTATTTATACGAGTTGCGCAACGTTCCGGTCAATAGTCGACGTGAAGGTCGACGAGAAGGAGCTACGGTGGTGTGAATAATAAGGTAATATACTTTCTTACTATTTTTTTATTGTTTCAGGGCAATGATGTAGAAAAAATTGTAATGTGTAATGAAATGTAAAAAATTTCGTTGTTCTTTAAATCATCATAACTTTTTGCAGAATTGAAGGCCATAAAAATGCTACAGACCATTTGAAAGGTATTGCTCCAAGCTTTCTTTTGGATTTTTGGATAAAAAAATCAATTGTGGCGAAGTTAGTTTTTTTTCAAGTTGAATATTGACATGTAGTTTATCTAACATTTACCTTGAAATTAGAAATTCTAACCCAGAAGGATAAATTCTAGACATAATTAGCAACGAATGTTACATATAATGTTCTATAGTAAAAGTTGATAGATTTTGAGTTAAATAGCGATGAACCCAGCTGGTGTTGAAAAAAACTGGAAAAAGTTCACTTTTTGAGGTTAGAATAACTTTTGAACTAATAAATTCCAGTACCTAAAAATTTTTTTCTGTATTCTGAAAAACATTTGCAATGTGTACCCAAAATTTGGCGCATTTTAAAATTTTGATCGGACCACTTCACGTGGAATACCCCATATATATATTTTATAAAAATAATTTGAGTTCATTTATTTATACAATATCTTAACTAACCAATTACACACACACACACACACACTCACACACACACACACACACACACACACACACACACACACACACACACACACACACACACACACACACACACACACACACACACACATACATACATACATACACATTCACACAAAATTATCTAACATTCTACATCTCTTTTCCTTTTGCGCATGCGTCAACTACTCCCGATAGCGTCTTCCCCCACGCGAGCGGTGCCGCGTCACTCGAGGTGGCGCGGCAGACGAAGCTTGGCGTCTTCCCCCCCCCCCGCGCGAGCGGTGACGCGTCACTCGAGGTGGCGCGGCAGACGAAGCTTGGTGTCTTCCCCCCCACGCGAGCGGTGATGCGTCACTCGAGGTGGCGCGGCAGACGAAGCTTGGCGTCTTCCCCAACGCGAGATGTCGCTGCGCCCCCTTGTCTCAGAGAGTTGAAGCTTCGCGTCTTTCTCTCTCTCCGTACTCGAGCGGTGGCGCTGTGCCCCCCTTGTCTCAGAGAGTTGAAGCTCCGTACTCGAGCGGTGGCGCATTGCAATACAGATCCTCTCTGTCGCTAGTGAAAGCGCGGTGAATGTGAACTGCATACATAGTTTTTTCTCCATGTACATTTTATCTCATATTTAAATTTTTAAATTAACATTTTACACTCAACATTTCCCCCACCATTTCTCTTATAAAGAGTATATAATGAGACGTATCTACAATGAGGTTTCATTCTGTTTTTTAATAGTTTGAGCTTCACATCGTCTTTAAAATGGAAAATATTTTAGCAGAGTGTCTAGGTCATGTACGTTACTTGGAGGAAGCTGAAAATTTGATTTCTTCAACATTTAAGCCTGAAATTGTAGATCGGTGGATAAGCCAATGTACTTTTTCACTCAAGACTTTACGAAAAGTTTCTCATAATAATTTGCTTTCCATTTCTCAGAAACAAGCGGTACTGTATGCTATTTCTAAAGTTGAATGCATGAAAGTGCGGTTAATTGCAAAAGTAAAAAAAGGAGAAGGAATCAGGAAAGTAAATATAAGTGACCGTGTTCGCTGGATTAAATTGGATAGTGCTTTTGAGAATCGCATGCAAACGAATGTAATTGCAAACATTACGCACATTGATTTAACATCGTTTTTAAAAGATGTTTTAATTTTATTCACAAAGAATGTGAAAAAACTATTAAAAAATGGTAAAGCGTATAAAATAAATACTGTATTATCATGCAAATTTAAAAAAATTTCAAATAATGTTGAAAATAATATTAAGGAAATAGTTGATACCAAACACTTTACTACACCTAACGTTGAAATTTTTCCATATACATTATTGAAATCATGGTTTAATGAGCATGTACGAGACTATCTTTTAAGAGATGTAGAAGAATTTCAAGAGCGGGATTCTGGTTGGACACTTGATTCAATTATAAATATTCAACTTAATATAAATAGATATAATCCACTACGAGCTGCAGGATCTTACATACCGTTACCAGAGTTCATACAGAAAAAGAAAGCATGTATAAATGTTCAAAATAATGATGAAGAATGTTTTAAATGGGCGATTCTATCCGCTTTGCATCCAGTTTCTTACAAAAATCATCCATATAGAGTTACACATTATTTACCTTTTAGCGATGAATTAAATATGAAAGGTATCACATTTCCAGTATCTATACGTCAAATTCACAGATTTGAAAAACAAAACAGTGACATATCAATAAACGTGTTTGGCTTCGAAAACAAAAATTTTATACCTCTTTATTTAACAAAGAATAAAAAAAATAAACATATTAATCTACTTAAATTTACACATTATTTTGATTTCAGAGCTTCTGTTTGCAGTAATGATGAAATAAAATATCATTATGTATATATTAAAGACTTATCGAGATTAATAAGAAAAAGTTTAACAAATACAAAACGTAAACAATACATATGTGATAGATGTTTACACTTTTTTAATACTACACAAAAACTCAGTGAACATGAAATGTGTTGTAAAGAAATGAATAATTGTAAAATAACTCTACCGAAAGAGGGAAAAAATGTAATAAAATTTAAAAATTTTCATTGTAAAGAAAAAATTCCTTTTATTATATATGCCGACTGTGAATGTCTGTTAAAACCTATTGTTCAAGAGAAGGAGGAAAATGAAATTATAAAGAAAAGTGTAGCATTTCAAAGGCATGAAATATTTAGTATTGGATACTATTTGAAATGTAGTTATGATGAAAATATTTCAAGATATAATTGCTATCGAGGACAAGATGCAGCCAAATGGTTTGCTCAAGAATTAAAATTTATTGCTAACTTTATTCAAAATGTATACAAACATCCAGAGCCTATGGAAACACTAACTTCAGAAAAAATTACTTATCATAGAAATTCAAATGTTTGTCATATTTGTGAAAAATCGTTTCATAATCGAATTAAAGTTCATGATCACTGTCATTTAACGAACAAATATAGAGGCCCTGCACATGCTGGCTGTAATCTTAATTATCAAGACTCAAGAATGATACCTGTCGTATTTCATAATCTCAGTGGCTATGATGCACATTTTATAATTTATGATGTTTGTAATAATTTTGCAGGTCGCATCGATTTGCTTCCATTGACTAAGGAACGTTACATCTCTTTCACAAAACATGTTGCAAATAGCAATATTCAATTTCGATTTATAGATTCTTACCGATTTATGGCTTCATCACTTGACAAATTAGCATCTTATCTTCATGAGTATAAAATAGTTAATTCAGTATTTTCAAATATTCAGGAGGAAAAAATCAGACTATTAACTCGAAAAGGAGTTTTACCTTATGAGTATATTGATTGCTTTGAGAAACTTGATGAAACTCAATTACCTGAAAAAGATAAATTTTTCGGTCATCTTAACGACTCAACAGTATCGGATGATGATTATGAGCATACGCAAAAAGTATGGCAAGAATTTAATTTACAAACACTAGGTCAATATTCAGATCTATATATGAAGACGGATATCTTATTACTCGCTGATGTTTTCGAGAATTTTCGTGATCAATGCATTAAAGCGTACGGTCTTGATCCAGGTCACTATTTTACTACACCAGGATTTACATGGGATTGCATGTTAAAGCATACAGGTGTAGAATTAAAACTTTTATGTGATATCGATATGGTTTTGTTTGTAGAACGAGGAATTAGAGGAGGTCTTAGTCAATGTTCAAACAGATACGCTATCGCAAACAATAAATATATGAGAGATACCTATGATTCTGATAAAGAGGATGTTTATCTAATGTACTTAGATGCTAACAATTTGTACGGTTGGTCGATGACTCAAGCACTACCTTACAATGGTTTCCAATGGTTAGAAAATTATGAAGATATTAATTTTCTGGAAATTGATGACAATGCATCAATTGGTTACATACTAGAGGTGGATTTAGACTATCCACATAGTATTCATGACAAGCATAATGATTTACCTTTTTGTACGAATCATGCAAAACCTCCTGGTTCAAAGCAGGAAAAACTTTTAGCTACTCTCGAAAATAAACGAAATTATGTCATACATTACCAAACCCTCAAGCAGGCAGTATCGAATGGACTTCATTTAAAAAAAATTCATAAAGTTTTACAGTTTGCGCAGTCAACCTGGCTCAAACCTTACATAGAATTAAATAGTTCAATGAGAGCTTTAGCTAAAAATGATTTTGAAAAAAATCTATTTAAACTAATGAATAATGCTGTGTTTGGTAAGACTATGGAAAATGTGCGTAAACATGTAGACGTAAAACTTGTAACAAAGTGGGATGGAAGATATGGTGTAGAAGCTTTAATATCAAAACCAAATTTTCATAGTAGAACAATATTTAGTGAAAATTTAGTTGCCATTGAATTGCAAAAAACAGAAGTATTTATGAATAAGCCTATATATGTAGGACTCACAGTACTGGATATCTCAAAAACACTTATGTACGATTTCCACTACAACTATATGATAAAAATGTATCAACAAAATTGTAAACTCTTGTACACGGATACAGATAGTCTAATTTATGCTATAAAGTGTCAGGATATATACGAGGATATAAAAAGAAATTTAAAATATTTTGACACTTCAGATTATCCCGAAGACAACGAATTTGGAATGCCACGCGTAAATAAAAAAATTGTTGGACTTATGAAGGATGAATGTAATGGAAAAATATTAACAGAATTTATAGGCTTAAGAAGTAAGATGTATTGTACACGAGTGAATGGACAAGATTGTATGAAAAAAATTAAAGGAATCAAAACGTCAGTCGTGAAAAATACAATCGATTTTAATGACTACCTGGACTGTTTACAAAATTCAAACATTAAACAAAGACAACAGTACACAATTCAATCTAAACTGCATAAGGTTGAAACTGTTAGACAACAAAAAGTTGCACTCAATCCATACGATGATAAGAGATATTTAATTCCAAACAGTACAGACACATTGGCTTGGGATCATTATAAAATAAAGTAAGTATCCATTTTTTTTAAATCAGTACCATTTGCTTGTAATTTGTTTTTTAAATGTTTTTTTACTATTTTTCAGATGAATAGTGATAAACATGTTCATTTTAAAGAAAACGTTGAAATTCACTATTTGCATTCATGGAAACATGCATACCAGAATGCTCGACGGGGACAATGGATGCAGATTGCTTGCGATCGAGAACGATTTCGTTTAAGAATTATGAAAACTAGTACAATTGTTACACCTATATTGTTAAAAAAAATTTATGAAATAAATGTAACTAAATGATTAACTTTTTTATTAAATTTTATATTTTCTTTAAATGAATAAATAAATGTAATTTATTCTTAAATAGCTTGTTAATTTATTTATAATATGTTTAAAAGTGAATGGGAATAAATAAATGAATAACTACAAATTTTTTAATTAATAAAGTGTTTATTTATTTCAAATTTACATATCATTTTTATTTATCCAACTATTATGAGAATTATCAAATCCTAACCACTTTACATAATAATTATTACCACTTTTTTTAATAATTTTTTCTACTAAATATATATCTGGACATTTAGTCTTGAGAAGTTCCTGCTCATAAAATCCTCCTGCTATTGGCTTATTCTTATAATCCTTTAAGTGAAACGTAACTGGATTCGTATGACTAACTCGGTCGATAGTGAAAATTTCTGTAGACCAGTTTGGTGTGTAACCTTTCTCAAAAACTTGCTTGCTTTTACTAACACGCACTTTATCACCAACAGTAAACTTTGTATATTTAAGCAGTTTTCTTGAGAGATTTTGAGTGGAAATGCGTTGAATTATTGCACCAAGGTCAGCTGTTTTCACATCTGAAGGTTTCATTCCAATTGTTCGATGTTTAGTATTGTTATATTTCATGATTAAATCTGGTAAGATGTCTAACCATTTATGATTACCTTGTAAACTAAATTTTTTCCACATTTTACTTTTCAACGTGCGATTGAATCGTTCGCAAATGGAAGCTTTAAGTTTACTAAAAGTTGAGTATAAATTAACTTTATTGTAAAATTCTTTGCCTCGGTCACAGTGCAAGTTCTTTGGCACATATCCTTTTTTAAATATTGATTCTACTGCTTTTGATACTTCTTTACCAGTTTTTTGTTTTACTGGTACAGCCCATGCAAACTTAGACAGTGTGTCAATGACTGTAAGTAAATATTTAAATCCTTTATTTTCTCTGTGATAGGGTATCATTTCAACTAAATCAGCTTGCCAAGTTTCATTCAAATCACGTAGTTCATACTTTCGACGTGCATAATTTCTTCGTGCTGGTTTATGAAGTTCTTCTACCAAATTTCGTCGCTCAGATTGCATATTTGTTTTTTTTTTATAACTTTTTATAACCTTTTTGTTCTGGCATAGATTTTGTGTTTGTAGAGAATTTTTTATGATGCTGTTTCCACTGCTGTGAAGGTTGATCCTTTGTTTTTTGATTATTTTGCTCAAGAGGAGTATAACCTTTACTACTGTTCAGTCCCATTATACTTATCGAATGATGTAATATTAACACATGCAATCTATTTATACTATTTTATTATTTATGAAATTTCATTGTTTACAATTGGACTATAATCTTTTACATTTCGAACAAGTTTTACATCATAATTCTTAATTTTTAAATCAATTTCATCTCGTAACATATCTATTAAGTTTTCTATTTCAGTGATTGCATTTAATAATCGTGTTGTGACGTCAGTTATTTTTTTTATTTCCTCCTGCAGAGTTTTAAGATTTACAGCATCCTTTGGTTGAGTTGGTGCTGCCACGTTACATAGTCTCTTGTTTTCAATGTCATATTATCCATCTTGAGTATGCTTGTAACCAATGCCTGGAGGACCACGATTAAGGGGATGTCGGAGCTATAGCCTCCATCAAAAGCCGCTCGATCTCTCGGTTTCGAATGGCGCTGTAGTCAGGTGTCGATTTCTACGATAAACGTACTTAAAACATAAATTATAAATTTTACAGCTACATAGAGCTGTTGAAAGATACTTTCCCCCCTAGCTATGACTAAACTTAAGGTAATTATAATATTACTCTTGGAATCAAATGTTTATTTTTTTAAAGAAATGTGAAATACGTCTCATATTCAATGAATCTATATCTGCCGTAATGCTACACGCAACGTATTTCACATTTCTTTAAAAAAATAAACATTTACTGCCAAGAGTAATATTACAATTACCTTAATTTTAGTTATAGCTAGGGGGGAAAGTATCTTTCAACAGCTCTATGTAGCTGTAAAATTTATAATTTATGTTTTAAGTACGTTTATCGTAGAAATCGACACCTGACCACAGCGCCATTCGAAACCGAGAGATCGAGCGGCTTTTAATGGAGGCTATAGCTCCGACATCCCCTTAACTGGCATATGCCCCAAGTGCCTACCAAACACATCAACACTCATACTGTAATCGTCAATGGATGATATTAGCCTCACGTAATTCTTCAACGATAGAATGAATCTCGTTTACGTGATTTTGATTGCCAGCTGATGTTTCAGCTAACAACAGCCTTAAACGATCTACCAGTTCGTTAGGATTGTCCCAATATATATAGTCAGTAGTAGCATGTTTGTAAACGATTTTTTGTGGTGGGGGTAATGATAATCCAGTACCACTACGTCGTTTATTTTTAATTAACTTTGCAATATAATTATTATACTTGTTACTAGATTGTTCTCGTATTTCTTCAGCTGATTTATAATACTTTCTAAAAGCATTCGTATTGTTAATAATTTTACCATAAGCATTCAAATCTGCTTTATTAATGACTCTATTATCAGGTTCTTTCTTAAATAATAATTGTACAAGACCAGGACTTTTTTTATACTTTTTATTACCTATAATAATATCACCATTATCAAATGATATAGGACTATCACCAATTTTAAACGTATCATTCATAAACTTTCTTACACCGTACACAATGTCTAATGTTTTAGTTTCTCCTCTTCGAAGCATTGTAATGTATTTATTCTCAAGATCAAAGTTTGGAGATGTTGGTGGAGTATCTGTTAAAGTTGTATCAACATCACTAACTGCAGACATATAGCCTACTTCGTCATCATCAAAATCATTCTCCTCTTCACTCTTTAATTCTTTAGTTTTAAACTCTGATTTTGCTTCATTCTTTACATGTGAACTTAACTTTTTTTTCTTCTGTTGGTGGAAAGGTGTTTCAGAAACATTAATTAATTTTTCAAGTGGTTGAACAATAGGTTTAAATGTTTCATTTAAAATTTTTTCAGTATCAGTTTTACTTGATTTGAGTAAATCATATTTGCGTTTGATGGCATTACGAGCTTTTTCCATTTGCTGTAGAACATTAATTTGCTCACTAAAATCAGTCATGTTGACTTTTCAAAGACTTGGACTAGAATGACTGTTTTAAACGGTTAATGCTGCATTTATAAGAAATTGATCGAATCCTTTCCTATATCTACCATCATTTATTTCCCGATCTTTATCTAATACTAAGAAACCATGATTACTATTCCAACAGGATGAACACAAGTCTTTGAAACGTTGATATGTCATGTCAGTATTAACATGATCATTGTACACATGTTTTAAATTCATATCATCTTGTCGAAAAATTATTAAAAAATTTACATTATCTCTAACTAAATGTTTCGGTACTTGTGCATATGATTGACAAAGATAGAAACAATCAACATTTTTATGTCGACCCATACAATAGAAAGCTTTTACATTACCCTGCTTTTCACACGCAATATCATCAAAAATCATAACTGAATTAGGACGTGCTGTATCGGGGGATACTACAAGATCATAATCGCTGTAAGGTAAGTATTCAACACCATCAATTGGTTCAATGAGTTTCTCAAGAAACTTATATTTCGGTTGATTCAAGGACTTCGAGTATATGTAAATATTCTCGAATTTTAAACCATTAGGATGTGTGATTAGCGCTAGTAACGCATTAGTCTTTCCACAGTTTGACGGTCCACAAAATACAGCACGTATGGTATTCGGTAACAAATCACCATGTCGTTTAATATTTTTATCTTTTACCTCTGTAAGAGTATCAAAATTTATGACTGGAAGTTTGAGAGACTGTTTTTTGAAATCCATCGCTTTCAAAGTTTCAATCACAACTGTTGACTAATAGTATAAAAGGAAGTATTTATACGATTCAGAGTCATTCATACTTGAACCTCCGGAGTGGAATGATTGTTCACAAAGGTAAAGGTGCACTAAACAAACTTATTAATAAATTACCATTCGAACTGCATGTACCAGGCTATCAATATTGTGGACCAGGTACTAAATTAAAAAAGAGGTTAGAACGTGGAGATCCTGGTATTAATCCATTGGACGCTTCTTGTAAGGAACACGATATTGCTTACTCACAGAACCGGGAAAATATTGCTGCTAGAAACGCTGCCGATCGAGTTTTAGCAGAGAAGGCGTGGAATCGTGTGTTTGCAAAGGACGCTAATTTTGGTGAAAAAGCTACAGCTTATGCTATAACAAACGTTATGAAAATGAAATCGAAACTTGGTATGGGGGTGAAAAAACGTAAAAATATACAGAAAAAAAAATTTTCATTAAAAAAAATAATTAATAAAACATCAAAGTTTATTACACCTAGTAGTAATTCAAAAGTAGTTATTAAATCAGCGTTAAAAGCTGCACGAGATGGCGTAAAGAAGGTGGGAGGTAAACGTAAAATAATATTATCAAGAATACTACCCATTCCAAAAATGGGTGGTTTCTTACCAGCGCTCATTCCAATTTTTGCAGGTCTCAGTGCCGTTGGTTCTTTGGCAGGTGGAGCTGCTGGCATAGCAAATGCTGTTAATAAAGCTAGTGCTGCTAAGAAACAATTGGAAGAGAAAAAAAGACATAACCTACATATGGAATCACTAGCTATTGGAAAAGGTTTATATTTGAAACCACATCAAAAAGGTTTTGGTATAGTCGTTAATAATAGTAATAAAATATGTAAGAAAAAAAAAAGATGTCCAAGAAAAAAAAAAACTTTATCAAAATAATACTTCCTCATCGACCACTGAATGAACTCGATATACTTAAATATGTTCAGAAATTAAAAATATCAAATTTTCGTGGAGTGTTTATGAGAGATTCATTACCTCGCAGTGGGCCATGGTATAAGGAATCAGCTATTGTAAATCTCGATAACAAAACTGGTCCTGGTACTCATTGGGTAGCTTATCGCAAAGATGGTAACAACGTTTCCTATTTCGACAGTTTTGGAGATTTGAGACCACCCACAGATATTATTAATTACTTAAAAAATAATAAAATTCAATATAATTATAAAAGATATCAAGAATTTAATTCTTTTATTTGTGGACACCTCTGCTTAAAATTTCTAGCAAATTTGTTGAACCATTCAGACAATTATAATCTTTATAAATAAATGTTGCTGCTGTTAAGATTTTAGTAATAGATGAACAGTCAAGATGATTGAATCTCTGACTCTCAGCTTATCAGGTACCTCCTCAGTATTGGAGACTCACTATTTTCCACCTATTGAATTAGATCATGACAAGTCATACGCTTTAGGTCTCGTTGAACTGTTAACATTCAACTCAATTCCAAACATTGATTTTGGACACAATAAATTCTACGTTGGAAATGAAACTATTGAACTAGCTACAGGTAGTTATGAAATAGAAGATCTTGAGAAAACATTATTGGAAATTCTTAAATTAAAAAATATAAAAATTAGTATCAAACCAAACAACAACACGTTGCGCAGTATTATTACATCCAGTCATCAGATTGATTTTCGTCCACATGACTCTATCGGACGTGTGTTAAGTTTTACAAAACGTCTCTTACCACCCTATATAAGTCATACATCTGACTTACCAGTAGCCATTCTCAAAGTAAACGCACTACGAGTTGAATGTAATATCACTTCAGGAGCGTACATTAACCAAAATAAAGTTCATACAATTCATGAATTTTTTCCTGCTGTACCACCAGGATATAAAATTATTGAGGTACCAAAGCAAATTATTTACTTACCTATATCTGTAAAAATTATCGACTACTTGCAATTACGTATCATAGATCAAGACGGTGACTTAGTAAATCTTCGTGGTGAGGTTATCACAATTCGCTTGCATTTAAAAAAAGTGACGTGATGGGAATTGTTTTTAATGCTAAGGTTGGTAGAGGGTATATTAACTCGTCACCATGCCGTCAGACGATCAATCGTCCTCAGACAGTCAACAGACTAACACGTCAAAACATTCAATTTCTAAGGAGCTTGGGTCTCAGAATCGTCGACATAAGGAAAAGAAGACTATACAACAAAAAATAACTTGCATTTTAATTTGCTGCTGTCGTCAACGAAATGGAAGAAATACTAAATGTACAGTCACCAGTTGTCTTTGATGAATCGATAGCACATCAAGAAATACATGCGCATCAGCCATACACTTCACTAGCATTCAACAATAGTGATGAGATTCGTATATCCATACAACATCAAGATCTATGCCTTTTACCATACAAAAGTTCACTTCACATTTGTGGAAGAATAACAAAAGTTGATGGAACTGCATTATCTCACACAACTTTAGTAAATAATGCTATTTGCCATTTATTCGAAGAAATTCGATATGAAATTAATGCGATAGAAATCGATAGATGTAAAAATGTAGGACTAACTAGTCTTGTGAAAGGTTACATCTCCTATAGTCCGAATCAAAGCAAATTTTTAGAAAATGCTGGATGGATAGATGTTGAAGAAAAAAATCAAATAACTGATAATAATGGATATTTTGACGTTTCTATACCATTGTCTATGATTTTAGGATTCACTGAAGATTATCGAAAAATTGTTATTAATGTTAAACACGAGCTCATACTCATGAGATCTAGAAATGACTTGAATGCTGTTGTTCAAGAATCTTTTAAAGTAAATGAGAGAAATGTCTACGAATCATTCAAGATTCACTTAAATCGTATAGAATGGCTGATGCCTTACATAGTAATGTCAGACCGACGTAAAATACAATTATTTAATTATATTCAAAAAGATGTACCGATAGCTATGAGCTTCCGGTCTTGGGAATTGTATGAATATCCAATGCTTCTAATCAGTTGGAAAAACCAAGATTGTAATCGTAGCATTTCAAACCAATCGAAAAAATATAAATTCCATGAATGCAAGTAGGTTTGATCATTGCGACATTACCAATATAAAACTATTTCTTAATTCACAATATTATCCTTATGGAAACTTAAATCTTGATATATCACATAATCAGTATGCTCTCTTGTATGATATGTATGCAAAATTTCAAAATGTTTATTACAACAAAGACAATATTGTAGATCCATTATTAACTAAAAATGAATTTAAAACAATTGCACCACTAATTGTTATCGATTGTTCAAAACAAAACGAAACACTGAAGCAAGCTGCCGTTGATGTACGTCTAGAATTTGAAGTTAAAAATAATATTCCTGCGGAAACTACTGCTTACTGCTTAATATTACACGATCGTATTGTACAATATAACCCTATTAGTGGAGATGTAAAAAAACTTGTATAAATGTTATTTGAAATAATAAATAAATATCTTACAAACACAGACAAAGTTTTTTTTTTTCTTTTATCACCATCTTTCCATTCCACATATCATTAATAACTATAATTAATTATTAATGTCAATGTCGATACAACAGATTACGTCGTGTTGGCAAGGTGGCGCGCGCGCGCGTGCCGATGGGGGACGCTCGCGTCGATACCCGTCGTAAATTAGGTTAGGTTCAGGGGGCGCTCGCGTCGATATCCATGGTAATGCAGGTTCCATTCGGGAGGGCGCGCGCATCGATTGCCATGGTAAAACAGCTTATTATTCATATGCCATGGTAAAACAGGCTCCTGTCGGTAAAACAGGTTCCTACTGGGGTGCGTATCCATATGTTTGCCATGGTAAAACAACTTATTATTCATACGCCATGGTAAAACAGGCTCATGTCGGTAAAACAGGTGCCTACTGCGTCGGTATTACCATCGGTCGGTAAGGTAGGAAACTGTTAGCACGGATCAGAACCATACTCTGATGGTAAGTGGCTTAGAATCCTCTTTGCCCCAGCTACTGGTGGACCATATTTTTATTGTTGATTTGCTTTATGTTTTTAAAAATAAACTATCCCTCAGGTTATTGACTAAGACGGGGCCGTACTTACTTCTCAATTTTTCAACCCAAAACGAGTTATAGACGACTGTCTATATAAGTCTCAAATACTCACATAAGCCTCATAAATAATAAACACTTTTGTTATTACTTGCCTTCATAGGCCCGCTGGTAATTATTTAATTATATTTGCTCAAATTTAATGTGTAAACCAACAAACTAATGATGGTACAATTAAGAACAAATGAAAAAGAATATTTAATACGTCTGTTAATTGTTAAACAGCTGTTGTGCACGCTGCTTTCAACGTTTCCACCTGTAACCTGACAATAACTTTTTTTTTCTCAAAATCTCAGGTGGTACAATTAATTTTTCTGTAAAGTTTATTAAATATAAATAAAAATACATCGTTAACTATTTTTTTCAGAGTCATTATACCAACTTTCACGTTTTTTTGAATTTTAAATCGCCCGACTTTTCGTACGCCACAACTGCGCATGCGCGATGCCCATGCTTGCCCCTGATTATTATTTAATTATCTCTGCTCAAATTTAATGTGTAAACCAACAAACTAATGATGGTACAATTAAGAACAAATGAAAAAGAATATTTAATACGTCTGTTAATTGTTAAACAGCAGTTGTACACGCTGCTTCTAACGTTTCCACCTGTAACCTGTCAATAACTTTTTTTTTCTCAAAATCTCAGGTGGTACAATTAATTTTTCTGTAAAGTTTAATAAATATAAATAAAAATACATCGTTAACTATTTTTTTCAGAGTCATTATACTAACTTTCACGTTTCTTTGAATTTTAAATCACCCGCCTTTTCGTACGCCACAACTGCGCATGCGCGATGCCCATGCTTGCCCCCTGGTTATTATTTAATTATCTCTGCTGAAATTTAATGTGTAAACCAACAAACTAATGATGGTACAATTAAGAACAAATAAAAAAGAATATTTAATTTGTCTTTTTATTGTTAAACAGCTGATGCACACGCTACTTCCAACGTTTCCACCTGTAACCTGATAATAACTTTTTTTTTCTCAAAACCTCAGGTAGTACAATTAAATTTTCTGTAAAGTCTATGAAAGATAAATGAATATACATCGTTGACTATTTTTTATAAGATCTTTCGAGCATTTTTTGATCTATTCATGACTTTTAAATAACGCGCCATAAGAAAGCCCCTACGCATGCGTTTCTCATATTTCCGGTGACCGCGCATGCGCGGTGACTGGAAATATATTTGCACTATGTCAGTACAATTTTTTTGATTTTTTATTTATTGTATTATATTATTTCGCAAAAGTAACGGTGGTACAATTAAGTATAAAAAAGGTACAATTTTTCTGCACCTTTCCTTTAACGTTAAAACCACTTTAAAAGGAGCTATTGGCGGATTAATATTCTAGTACTTTAGGATTTTTTTTCTAAAAAACTACGGGGGTACAATTGAAAATTTTTTTTTGTTGAAAAGTACAATTAAAAATACGTCGATTAGCATTTTTTTTTAATTATATTTCGAAGGGTCGTCGGGCTGGGGTAGGGTCGGTACTCTTGTCGAGTTATAGAAGAGTACTATTAGGACTATTACAGTTGCGTCTACTGCTACTAAACTACTCTACTACTTATTTTAAAAATGCCTCGAATGCCATTACATATTGCTTCTGGAAGTGGAATTACATCAAGTTTTAACTCAATAGCTATAAGACTGGCTAGATATGGTTGTACTAACAGGCCGTTTTACCACATAGTCGTGATGGATGTAAAGTGTATTGCTTTATTTTGTAAATATATGCCTCAAATATTTTAACATAATTTCTATTCATAATTTTGTTTTTATCATTGCCTTAATACTTAAAATGAAAAATGCTGATTGACCATATTGTTATTGAATTCTAAATGCATTCTGATATTCTGATAGAGAAGTTAGTTACACAGAAGTCATTAAAACACTGTTATTTTTATTTCCTTAGTTTTTTTTGGTTTTTTAAAACAATTGTATATTTTTATAAATATTAGTGAAAATAATTGTTTATTTCTTAATGCTCTTAAGTATTTAATGATTCAATATTTTTTTAACTGTGGTCAAAAGTGGATGTAGAAATGAGAAGTAACTCGCACATTTGTATTAATTAACTAAAATAACAAATAATGGGAGCTTTTATTAAATCACAATCACTTAAAATAATTATATAATTTTTTGCATGAATTAAATATTTGTGTTGTGAATTACTTATAATATTACTTTTTTATTTTATTTCTTAATAGACATAGTATCACCTCTGTTACTCATTAGCACCGACTTGGTAGCATAAAACAAGCAATGATACAAAAAAGTTGCTGCATAGTTGTTCATTTTATGTTCACTTCTATATAATATCTGTTTTATGTTTTACTATGATAAGTATTCAAATACTATTTTATTTATAATGTAAACAGTTGTAAAGAATATTATATTGTAAAAGATATAACTTTATGTAACTATTTGTAATATAATTCATGTAATATTAATTTTGCTGCTAAATTCTTAAAATATTTATTACTTGGAAAGGTTAAAAATTTCAGATTCTATTACCTATCACTCTAATAGGTTTGTTCTATCTCTTCCTGTTTTTGTGATAGTTGTAAAAATGATAATTTTTTAATGTTATACAAAAGAAATATGAGATCTCTAGATGGGACTTTGTAGTCATTGGTATGCTAATGTTCTAAAGCCAAGATTACCTAAATTGTCAATAAATTTAGAAAGTTGGTTTTAATATAAAAATTATCTATACAGGTTCCTATTATAACATTATTATTAGAAGATCTAGTTACACTCACAAAACTTGGAAAATACAGTCCCTCTAGAAAATTTTCTAACAGTTCTTAGTTTAATATGTTATCCATTATATCTATCTTGCAATACCAATAATTAAATGAGTTTTACTAAAAACATATAAATCAATAAAAATTTTTAATTCCAAAATAAATTCCAATTTAGGAAAATCATGTGATCTATAAAGCACAATTATTACTACATTATTATTTATTATTATTAATCTTGAGTTTATCACTCAAACGACCTGATACCTTGGTTTCACTTGTTTCAACTAAATAATTTAGAATGTATACAACAACTCCATTTGATTTATTTATACATTTATTGCTATAGTACATTTATTTTTTAACCCTGAAAGTTGAGCATTCGAAGACGTGTTAAACTCTATGTTTCTGTATATTTTATCACATAAGGTTTCGAAATCAAACTATTAACTCAACATTCCAACTTTGGTAAATTAGCATTAAGGCTTCTGATATTTACATACACGATTAGATTATTATTTAAATTTATATTTTATGACGAGCCTGTTGCGCCATATTACAAAAAATAACTTAAATCCTTTTATTTTTTATTCAATGTTATTTTTAATTCATTGACACTTATGAGTAGAGAATTTCTTTCCATCCATAGGCAGTCTGGTGACTGAACATATCTCGATGCTCCTTAAATTAAATTTAGATGAATTCAATATACATTCAATTAAATATCTACTCAAACATAATTGTGACTGATTAACAAAATTTGAATAAAATAAAAAAATGTACAAACAAAATTCGGAATTTGACTGAGCATATGAATTGTTGGGACAACCCCTTTTTATAGGTAAATAGATACAAAGTTACTTGACCGGTTGAACCTTAAAATAGTATACATAAGGTTATAACATCCAGTGAGATTTGTAGAAAGAGTATATGGAAAAGATTACATTGATCTCTTCCTTATGTTTTTTCATGGAAAACATGTGAGTTCATGACCTATCTTAAATGAGCCTTTGTGCTCGTATCAGAAAACGAGTCGTTGATAATAAATATGATAGAGATCTTTGTTGAGTTTCGTATCAGTTTCCTAGATGGATAATGGAAATGTAACACGCTACCTCTTGCGAGTAAATGGAGAAAAAGAACATATGGTACTTCATGTGGCATTTTTTACTGGGGTAGTTTTTCCTTTAAGATCCTTCTAATTTTTCTTGTCTTCTTTCTTTTTGATATTCTCTTGTTTATTTTTTTATCTTTAGCGAGAAAGGTAGATTTCTTTTTTTCCTTTGCAAAAGAACTTCTTAATTTTATAAATAATTAATGTTTCATTAGCTAAACAAAAGGAGAATTAATGTGCGATCATAATTGTTTGCTGTGCTTTCTTTTATGTATATGAAGAGAGGAGCTCTTGCAACTTCCTGTTCTTATATTTTTAGGAAACGAAAAAAATTTGTTACTGCAGTATAACTTGCTGAAAAATGCGCAGCTTTTAGCGCTACTTACTGTTTGTTCCGATACCTTCGTGGATTTTTATTCCTCATTTTTAATCCATACCTTGTTTTTATGTATACGTTTTAAAACAGGTATACTGGGGATCAGGGTGAACAGCTCCCAAATCATAAATAAAAACAACACATTTAAAAGAAAGCTAGAATATTTAATTTAAATAATATAGGTTGAACAATACACTAATCACGGAAGCCATCCAAATTATTTACAATATTTTTGCGATTACCGCAATGTGAAGAAAATATCTCACTTTCGAAAGCTTGACAGAAAAATATTAAAAGCATTCTCGTTTATAGAACGAACAAAAATCGGTATATCGTTCGACGACCCGACACGAATCACCGAGCCCGTCATGTCGAGTCAATCAGCGAGTCCCTGCGGATTCTCTTTCTGCAATACCGTCCGATTTCGTTCGCTTGACTTGGTCGATCCAACGCACGTGTAGTGTATGTGTAGTGCCGAACGTCTCTCTATCTCTCTCACACACTGCATTCAACCAGCTGGAAGTAATGTTTTAACAGTAACAGTTTCATTATTGGGTACGCTAGAATTGTTCCATATAATAATATAAATCCATATTAATGAGCTCGTCCGAGTTCCTTCTCAGGTGCAGCATACGGGGACGACGATATCAACACCACACCAGACATCCATAGAGCTGATTTATGAATTATCAGGTTGATAATCGGATTACCTCGTTCTAACTTCATCATCGAGTATGAATGTTGCAGGTAATATCACTAATAATAATGCTTCTTTCTTTATTTTTACTTTGCTGTGGAAGCATTATCCCAACCTCACTTTACCTGAAACAACCTGCTGCTTTCCTCATATCTAATTTCTCTTGACTGTTACTTATTAGTATTGTTGCAGGTACTCGAAGGAGATTTCATATGAACAGAGGACCACCACTTCCATCAACGATGCTGAATACGACTTGAATCTATCTAACGCAACTGTCAGATGCTGCATGGACTCTTTCCTTGCAGGATACTTGATTAGCTTCTTCAGAACATTTGGACAAGATTCATCATGGGAAATCAACAGGATATAAGAATGATCTCAAATCAGTGTAAGGAATGGCTGGATTATACTGTTGAACACTTCCACAGAGACAGTGATTTTGTGCGTGTGCGTTGCTACCCCAGGAGTTTGTACTCCTCTCTCACGGTCTGGCCTAGCTGGATTCCAAGTGAGTAATTCGATAATTTCTGTAAGCCACAGGGCTTTGGAATGCTTAAAATAAAGTACACAAAGTACGCTCACTAGGTGACATGCAGTTATAATTGCTATGTCAGAACTCCCCCCGTCAAACGGAAGTTACTCCAATAACTTCGCGTTTGTTAACCCAAGTCAAAGTGCAACTAATTACTATTATACAATAACGCAATTTAAAAAACTTTACAATAAGCATTCCACACGCAATTACTATCATATCTAACTTATTTCATACCCTATACATAAGATAACCGGTGTTGAGGTATTTGTGTTACTGTTTGTGTGGTGTTTGTTTTAAGATGGAACAATCGCTTGGGTAGAATCAATTTCTAAGTTGAAACGTGTCTGCTAGAATAAATAATTACTGTGCGTGTTTCGTGCTGAGCGAGTATTTTTCATCTTAAATCTCATACTTTTCTCAAATTCATTCCGTTAATTTCGCACACATATAAAGCTCAAAATTCTAAACAACTTTTCTATTAGACAAATTTTGATTTGGAGCATATTTATTAAGATATTGTTAGTTAAACGTTATTTCGAGCTAATCAGTGCGCGGCAGCCGGCAATGGGCGGTGCAGTGGGACCGAAAGCAGTGCGTGGCGGTAGCGCCTCGAGAGAAGACGAAATCGAAAACGTAAACAAACTCGCATATAGGTCGATTCATTTGTTATTGAACACATTAATATGCGACAAAATTAAGAGAATCGGGAGATTAAAAAAATGGCCAGTAAGGAAAAGGGAAGCCTTAAAATTATTTAATTATTTAATTGCTTTACGTATTTTAAATAATTTGTTATTTAATAAATTAATACCAAGGATATCTCAGAAACCACTTCGTTGAATAAGCTGAAATTTTAACAATAATAAGAAAATATGATTTTATTCCACTTAAATGAAACAGAATTGTAATAAAAGTCAAAATGTTCATAAAAAATTAATTATCTAGCTGTTTACTACAGATTTTTTAAATTTCTCTAAATAATTTGACATGTATAATTTTTTTGCAATATTAACACAGTCTATTTCATTTAAGGAGATGTAAACCCATTAAAACAAAATCAGTATTTATTTTTTCTCAAGCAAACAGACTTTATCGAAAAAAACGCTCTGTAACGGTGATGTATTTACAATAAAGATAGTCTATGAATTTTTTCAAATTTTTTTATCAATAAATCAACGAGATTTTTGAGCAGCCGTGCAGCTTTGTTTTTAGCTATATATTACCGACGAAAAAATGGTTATTTCGATATAATTCATTTTAAATTAATTATTTTGAAAAAATCGCTCTGTAACGGTACTCTATTTGCTTTCAACATTACCTGTAAATTTTTTCAGATTTTTAATTCCGTTTTTTAAATTTTTGGGATTTTAGATGTAGGTTCCTGTAATTTGGGTATCACATCGCCTTAAGTGGTGCAACTTACTTTTGTTATTTATAGGGAGATTTAGTTAACCAGTTCAAAAATAAAAATAAATTAAATCTTATACCATTTTGTGCAACGTAAAATTTTATTTAATATATGGAGATTCAGTAAGTTAATTCTATTTAACTATAAAAAACAGATTATCTATATAAGTTAAGAACGTTTTTTGTTCAACGTTCAATAATCCCTCGGTGGCAACCATATCCTTAACTGCGTCATCCAAGTGCAATCAAAAAAGTTGAAAATAAAAAAAAAGAAAAGATTCATGCATTTTATAATAAGCTTTGTGATTATATGGAATTTAAATAATATTGAATAAATAAATCAATATCACATGCGGAAAATCAACGTTGTCGAGAATTGGTCGATCTCCTCCGATGCGGGTTCTTCCGGTTGCATTTTTTCAAAGAAATATATATATTTAAATTTTATTTATCAAAGGACTTGCAAATTTGGAACGTGAGAGGTTGAATTATTTCATGCATAAATAAAAAACAACAGAAATTAAATTTGTTGGCTCTTGGCTCTTTTTTTCAATCAAAGTACAACTTGGTTTTGTAGGTGAACATAATATAATAATTTGAATTATTCGCGATGTGGCTCGACATAATTTTTTTTTTTGTAATTACGCGAATTTCCGAATTAAGCATAAAATAAAACTTTAAAATGAATACTAACTGACCGAATCTGTAACTGTAATCGGTAATCGCGACGCGGAAACATAAAAGACGACTTTATTTCTTCATCTTTAATTGAAAAATTAACGCGCGACGGTATCACGAAATTTCCCATTATCCGTTATCGAATTTCAAAATAAAATAAAATCTAATTCGCGGCGCGGGAGATAAACCTTTTCCGAACTCCTGGCCACCGATTCCTAAAAGGGATATTACAGAATCTTAAGGTTCACCCAGCCTAGCCTCAGGCATCGGCGTCATCCTTACGGATGGGGCGCACTTAAGGGTCAGAGTCGGAACTCTTTTACCTGTTTAAAAAAAAGACCTTTTCGCAGTCCCATGTAAAACACGAGACCACTCGGGGCCTGTCGCCGCTAGGGCTACCCAGCTTCTAAAAAGGAAAGGACTAAAGACTAGGGTTTTCCGTAGTGCAGCATACTTACTGCTGCAACTTCATATTAGAACTCCTAAACGATCTGTCTGCTTTGGTTGGTCGGGCGTCACTGGCGAGAATCCTCGGCGATACTCAGCTACCGAGTAAATTATCTCGCTATACTAGATGAAGGACTAGACAATCTGGTGCGCGAAGGGTTAATTCTAATTACACATATATTAGGCACGCGCACCTAGATTTTCAAAGATCTATATTATATTAAGCTGCTTCCATCAAAAACATTTCTCCCTTTCTGTGACGTCAATCTATTTGTATGACGTAATTGTCGATGTGACGATATTTTTTGATAAATAGATGTATCACATGTTTTTTGACGCACAATTGGGGGTTAATGTTTTTAGTCGCTTTTTTAAAAGGGGCAAAATTTGAAGGGGGAAGGGGTGGTGGTATGGGGTGTACCCTGACCACCTAGACATCGTCTTCAGGAAGTGACAATTTTTTTTACATATTCAAGCAGGGCGGTACACTACTTACCAGTAGACGGTGACCAGATGACCCAGAGGTCACCCTGACCACCTAGACATCGTCTTCAGGAAGTGACAATTTTTTTGCATATTCAAGCAGGGTGGCACACTACTTACCAGTAGACGATGTCCAGATGACCCGGAGGTCACCCTGACCACCTGGACATCGTCTTCAAGAAGTGACAATTTCTTTTGCATATTCAAGCAGAGTGGCACACTACTTACCAGTAGACGATGTCCAGATGACCCGGACGTCACCCTGACCACCTAGACATCGTCTTCAGGAAGTGACAATTTTTTTGCATATTCAAGCAGGGTGGCACACTACTTACCAGTAGACGATGTCCAGATGACCCGGAGGTCACCCTGACCACCTGGACATCGTCTTCAGGAAGAGACAATTTTTTTTGCATATTCAAGCAGGGTGGCACACTACTTACAAGTAGACGATGTCCAGATGACCCGGAGGTCACCCTGACCACCTAGACATCGTCTTCAGGAAGTGACAATTTTTTTTGCATATTGAAGCAGGGTGGCACACTACTTACCAGTAGACGATGTCCAGATGATCCGGAGGTCACCCTGACCACCTGGACATCGTCTTCAGGAAGTGTCAATTTTTTTTGCATATTCAAGCAGGCTGGCACACTACTTACCAGTAGACGATGTCCAGATGACCCGGAGGTCACCCTGACCACCTGGACATCGTCTTCAGGAAGTGACAATTTCTTTTGCATATTCAAGCAGGGTGGTACACTACTTACCAGTAGACGATGTCCAGATGACCCGGAGGTAAAAAAAAATAAATCAACAACATAACAATTCAAAAATTGAAGCAGCACCTTTAAAGCGTAGCGCTAATATTGCTAAGTTTTTAACAAAGCGTTAAAAATAAATTAATTAATAAAAAAAATCATATCAAAAGTGCACACTTAATTCATATTTTTACAAATATACATATAAGCAGCACCTTTAAAGAGTAGCGCTCAAAATTTTAAAATAAATCATCAATAGAACAATTCAAAAATTGAAGCAGCACCTTTAAAGCGTAGCACTAATATTGCTAAGTTTTTAACAAAGCGTCAAAAATAAATTAATTAATAAAAAAATCATATCTAAAGTGCACACTTAATTCAAATATTTACAAATATACATATAATCAGCACCTTTAATGAGTACCGCTCAAAATTTTAAAATAAATCATCAATAGAACAATTCAAAAATTGCAGCAGCACCTTTAAAGCGTAGCACTAATATTGCTAAGTTTTTAACAAAGCGTTAAAAATAAATTAATTAATAAAAAAAATCATATCTAAAGTGCACACTTAATTCAAATATTTACAAATATACATATAAGCAGCACCTTTAAAGAGTAGCGCTCAAAATTTTAAAATAAATCATCACTAGAACAATTCAAAAATTGAAGCAGCACCTTTAAAGCGTATCGCTAATATTGCTAAGCTTTTAACAAAGCGTTATAAATAAATCAGTTAATAAAAAAAATCATATCTAATGTGTACACTTAATTTAAATATTTATAAATATACATATAAGCAGCACCTTTAAAGTGTACACTTAATTCAAATATAACACCTAATAATATAATATAATATATAAATAACAATAAATATAATTTCATTTTTAATGCAGCCATATTATGAAACTAAACAGTTTTTAAAATATGTCAGTCCCAAGCCCGTAATCGCAGAGGGAAAATGAAATTAAACAAAAAAATTATAAAACAAAAAAATAATGGCACTTCCCGAGGACGATGTCCAGGTGGTCAGGATGACCTCCAGGTCAACTACCCATCCTCCTTTAATTCCCTCACCTTACCCTATTTTAACCCTTTTTAAAAAACTCAAGTTCATGATAATGTGTCAATAAATGAAAATGCTGCTCCTCATTAAAAAAAAAAATTAGATGTTATTGCAGAACTTAAAAGTAAACAAAAAAAAATAAAAATAATATGTATGATGGTAAAATAGCAAATAATTATTTTAATGAATCTTTAATAATTGAAAATTATTTAGGTACAATGTCTGAAATTTGTAAATATTGCCATGCAAAACATTTTTCATGTGAATACAATAAAAATAAATTATTTTCAAGTTGTTGTCAAATGGGTAAAGTAATGCTACCTGACAATCCTACATGGGTGAAAATCATCTAACGTGAACATTTGACGTTGTGATATGCAAGAAAACAAAATGAAAAAAATTATATATTTTTGGTTTCTCTGGACCAATTACAGTTTCTAGAGTACCTGTTTACAGTGGGCATACAGGATCAGTTGATTTACTCAACGTATTGAAGATTTTTAATTTTTACAAAATCTCATGTGATATTTCAATTGGAGAGGTGTTTAAATTTGCTAAATAATAAAAAATCAATTTCTCACGTGAGATTTTGTAATAGGGATAGAAAGTTTTAATAAACATATTTTATGGAGTATACATTGAATATAACTATACCTAATTGATAATAACAATAAAAAAAATTAATTAACAAATTCTTCCATTTATAAAATATATGCAATGTTTCCATATAATCAATTTAACATAATTTTTATATTTGTAATATAAATTATATATTTTTATTATTTCTTTTAGTAGTGACTTCTTTTATCTTAAATAACAATTTTACTCTTTTTCTGAGTTTTCTTTTCGTACGAGAATGACCCTAATTGATAATGTTCACATTGTCTATTCAAATTACATTCGTAACAACTTACTTCATTAAAATTAATTTTTTGGGGCTCACATCTACTCCATTTCCATTGATGGACTCGCATAGTTCCTTTGAATGGAGAAAACAATTGTTAAGAAATAATGTTTATTTTTAGTCAAAACAGTAAAGCATGTAATGATCAGCATCGATTATTTGTTATAAAAGAAATTTGGACAGGGGATGTTACATGCCAGGGGAAATTACATAGATTGTTTTTTAAATTTTATTACGTTAACATTCAAAATTTTCACATCGGAATAATACTGTTTTTATGTAGTTACTTTATCTGAAATTTACTCTATGAATTGGTTTTAAAAAATTTATTAGTTTTCCAATTATACTCTACCAGAGGAATTACATTAAAAAAGGTAACCGCTGAATTACCACAAAAACATGCCCGTATTTTTTGCTTAACATCATGAAATATTAAAAATAAAATTTTTACTTCTAAAGTAAACCAAAAGTTAACAATTTCACCTGGTCAGAAAAATGTTTCATGTTTACAATTAATTTTAAAGATATTAATCATAACACAGCTATTATTAATAACAAGTTTGTTACAAAGTTCAGCAAGTTCAGTGCACTTCAAAAATCAGTAAATGTTCAGATTTTCAACTTGATTTTAATTGTGGTTATCAAAATGAACAATTAAGTTTTGAACTCGTTTTTGAAATAAAGAAATACGCCTATAATCGCACCAGTTAATATGCGATTATGGCCTTGTTACAGCCAGGGGACGTTACATTTCAAACTTTAAGCAACTAAAACTTGGCAATAAAATCAACTTTTATCAAGTTTCACGGCTGACTTACATTAAATTACATATATTGTACTTAGAATATATTATTCGTAATTTTATATATGATATAATGGGATATATTTCACTATTACACAAATGTGCACGTTAGATGATTTTCACCCACATATCCAAAAGAATTAAAAAATTTGGTTATGGGTAATTCGAAATATAGTACGAATTTTCGTCAAAACATAAGACAATACAACAATTCTTTAGCTTAAATTATTATCCTCATTAATGCGTTCATTAATTAATAAAATACTAAAATCAGACAATGTATGTTGTCAATATTGTAGCAATATGACATTATTCCAACAATATCGCTGCAATATGAAGTGCTGTCTGGGTAGGAATGTATCTATTCCTTTATACCTAATAAGTATTTTCTTAACCTTGCATTTTTTTAGAAAAGAAAGTTATGGAAACAAGATTGTACTCTATTCTCATTCAAGGGAAAAAATTATAGTGTATTTGGTATTTATTACTCAAAGTACTATTAACACAAATCACATTTTTATATATTCGGTTTGGAAACTTTACATTTTAACCTTTAGACTACCGAGAGTTTAGAAATGAAATCGTCCTTTAAAAGTTTCTGAATTGCCAACCTGCTTAAATATGCAAAAAAATTGTCACTTCCTGGAGACGATGTCCAGGTGGTCAGGGTGACCTCCGGGTCATCTGGACATCGTCTACTGGTAAGTAGTGTGCCACTCTGCTTGAATATGCAAAAAAAATTGTCACTTCCTGAAGACGATGTCCAGGTGGTCAGGGTCAACTCCGGGTCATCTGGACATCGTCTACTGGTAAGTAGTGTGCAACCCTGCTTGAAAATGCAAAAAAAATTGTCACTTCCTGAAGACGATGTCCAGGTGGTCAAGTGAACTCCGGGTCATCCGAACATCGTCTACTTGTAAGTAGGGTGCCACCCTGCTTGAAAATGCAAAAAAAATTGTCTCTTCCTGAAGACGATGTCCAGGTGGTCAGGGTGACCTGCGGGTCATCTGGACATCGTCTACTGGTAAGTAGTGTGCCACCCTGCTTGAATATGCAAAAAAATTGTCACTTCCTGAAGACGATGTCCAGGTGGTCAGGGTGACATCCGGGTCATCTGGACATCGTCTACTTGTAAGTAGTGTGCCACCCTGCTTGAAAATGCAAAAAAAATTGTCACTTCCTGAAGACGATGTCCAGGTGGTCAGGGTGAACTCCGGGTCATCTGGACATCGTCTACTGGTAAGTAGTGTGCAAACCTGCTTGAATATGCAAAAAAAAATTGTCACTTCCTGAAGACGATGTCCAGGTGGTCAGGGTGACCTCCGGATCATCTGGACATCGTCTACTGGTAAGTAGTGTGCAACCCTGCTTGAATATGCAAAAAAAATTGTCACTTCCTGAAGACGATGTCCAGGTGGTCAGGGTGACCTCCGGGTCATCTGGACATCGTCTACTTGTAAGTAGTGTGCCACCCTGCTTGAATATGCAAAAAAAATTGTCTCTTCCTGAAGACGATGTCCAGGTGGTCAGGGTGACCTCCGGGTCATCTGGACATCGTCTACTTGTAAGTAGTGTGCCACCCTGCTTGAATATGCAAAAAAAATTGTCTCTTCCTGAAGACGATGTCCAGGTGGTCAAGTGAACTCCGGGTCATCCGAAAAAATTGTCTCTTCCTGAAGACGATGTCCAGGTGGTCAGGGTGACCTGCGGGTCATCTGGACATCGTCTACTGGTAAGTAGTGTGCCACCCTGCTTGAATATGCAAAAAAATTGTCACTTCCTGAAGACGATGTCCAGGTGGTCAGGGTGACATCCGGGTCATCTGGACATCGTCTACTTGTAAGTAGTGTGCCACCCTGCTTGAAAATGCAAAAAAAATTGTCACTTCCTGAAGACGATGTCCAGGTGGTCAGGGTGAACTCCGGGTCATCTGGACATCGTCTACTGGTAAGTAGTGTGCAAACCTGCTTGAATATGCAAAAAAAATTGTCACTTCCTGAAGACGATGTCCAGGTGGTCAGGGTGACCTCCGGATCATCTGGACATCGTCTACTGGTAAGTAGTGTGCAACCCTGCTTGAATATGCAAAAAAAATTGTCACTTCCTGAAGACGATGTCCAGGTGGTCAGGGTGACCTCCGGGTCATCTGGACATCGTCTACTTGTAAGTAGTGTGCCACCCTGCTTGAATATGCAAAAAAATTGTCTCTCCTGAAGACGATGTCCAGGTGGTCAGGGTGACCTCCGGGTCATCTGGACATCGTTTCTACTTGTAAGTAGGTGCCACCCCTGCTTGAATATGCAAAAAAAATGTCTCTTCCTGAAGACGATGTCCAGGGCCAGTTGGGTCAAGTGAACTCCGGGTCATCCGAACATCGTCTACTTATAAGTAGTGTGCCACCCTGCTTGAAAATGCAAAAAAATTGTCACTTCCTGAAGACGATGTCCAGGTGGTCAGGGTGACCTCCGGGTCATCTGGACATCGTCTACTGGTAAGTAGTGTGCCACCCTGCTTGAATATGCAAAAAATATTGTTACTTTCTGAAGACGATGTCCAGGTGGTCAGGGTACACCCCATACCACCACCCCTTCCCCCTTCAAATTTTGCCCCTTTTAAAAAAGCGACTAAAAACATTAACCCCCAATTGTGCGTCAAAAAACATGTGATACATCTATTTATCAAAAAATATCGTCACATCGACAATTACGTCACACAAATAGATTGACGTCACAGAAAGGGAGAAAGGTTTTTGATGGAATTTAATTTTTATTTAACTTTAACTTTAACTTTAATTTTTTCTATTATATATTTTTAATATTTAATTTATTTTTAAAAAATATTAAAAAATAAATAAATAAATAAATAAATTAAAAAATAGTAAATTAACTTAAATTTTTTTTTTATATATATAGAACTTGTATCCTCCAAATGTTGAGCAATCGATAGGTGAAAATCAATCATTAATAATTATAAATAATATTCTCTTTCAAATTTTTATTTAATAAAATTTTCTATTTTTCATGATTTTTATTTTTTGACATGATCAATTTACGAGAAATTGACCATATATACATGTAAAATCTAAATGTGCATAAATTAATTGTTACCTAATTATCTTATTTTATTGTATTCATACAATTGTAATTTTATTTATTTTTCCACATATAATAATTACAAAGGAAATAAGGTTGGACAACGCCATAAGAATAATAATAATAATATAAAATCAAAGAATGTTTTAATTGAAGAATAATAAAATCCAATTATTATTGTAATTATGTGCATTAAAAAATAGATAATAATAAATGTTAACAAATATGTAAGATTATTATTACTTAGTATTAATATATTATATTTATCTAAACTTTGAAAATGAAAAATTAAATCTAATAACTTTATAACTTCATATAGTTTAAATGTTTTCCTAATAATTAATATTGATACAACAAAATAAATCAAAAGTTTAAATCGACCGAGGGAGCGTTAGTGACCGAGGTATTTGTTGCTAGTATTGTATTAATTTATGACTTTTCTCTGTTAATTAATATGATTGAAAAGGAAATCATTGATTCATTGAATGGAGGAGTGTTAAACTCGATTTCATCAATGCAATAGTAAAAATAAATTGTTTAATTTATTAATGTTCTAATAATAATAGAAAAAAGATTAGATTAATTAATACTCATACACGTGTTCTCGGTCTCCTCTTTGTGCGGATCTTCGTCGTCGCGCACGAACTAGGACCCCGCGTCGCGGTAAGGGGAAACATACATAGGCGTAGAGTGTCGAAATATATGATTTTTCCCATTTCGCGCATTTTACTTATTTATTTATTATTATTATTTTATTTGATGAAACAGGATTGTTGCAGTGGATTAAAAATGTTTAAAAGTTACGTTTAAAATATCTGCCCACTCGATGAAGTGGTTTCTGAGATATCCTGAGTTAAGCTGTTCATTATAGACAAATATCAGCATACCGAATCTTATACTTAATTAAAATAGTTATGTTACATATAAATTTGTCAAAAGATTTAAATAAAAGTTAATCATAATACAATTTGTTTAAAAAATTCAAAAATGTTTCAATTATTACGAAAAAGATTATTATTATGAATAGTTTATTTTAATTTGAACCCAGGCGGCTACTTCCCTTAATAATATAATAATAAAATATTTTATATTTTTTAGATACACGTTAAAAATAATATACAGAAAATGCAAATAAAATTAGAATTCTAAATATTAATATTAATTTACATCTGAGTTATGCAAGTTGAAACAACAGTTTTATTAAGTATATTCCACTATTCACCATATTTGATAATATGTACCTTAAAATAGGTCAACATTTTGCATTATATATCAAATGAGAAAAAGATTTAAAATGTTGAATAGAATTTTTTACTACTTTTATAAATACCTAATTTGCGGTAATAAGATTAGCTATCGATGGTTCATTCTGTTAGTTTCGATTTTGATCTGTATGACAACATCAATATGTCTCTGATTGTAACAACTTATTCTTTGAAACAATATCTTTTGAACAAAATTTGATTTAATATGGGATCTTGATTTAAATCAATGATAGAATAAATCAAATATATTGTAAAAATAAAAAATTGGAAAAATGACAGTTTTAGCCCTCGAGTACCTATTTCATAAAATCCAACAATTCTATTCAACAATTATTATCCTGGACACTTTTTTCATCTAATTATTTGGATTCTACTATGTTTATTTAATAATATTAACTTATTAAACTTATATTAAATGTGCATGAAGAAGCCAATATGGCGAAAGAGAGATTGCCACCTGAGGCGATCCCTCCTTAAATAAATTACAAATGTCATCCAAAAATACAAAGTGCAACAGTGGTGTGTTTATTACGTGATAGTGTATACCATCGTAGTGATTTTAATAGAAAAAAGAGTCGAATCTACATAACTCAAACGATAGTTATATCCAAAGAACACGAATGCGAAGACATAACCTTAAAAAATGCAAAAAATCCACGGGTGATAATTGCTAAATTAAAAAGTGAAATGGAGAATGTGAAATCACGCATACAAATACACATATGTGCGTAAACCTCACGACCAAATACCTACCTAGAGCCGTAGACGGAGCGGCTATCCATCAGCGAGGTCAACGTCGTCGAGGAGAGAGGGGTGACTCGGCCTCGAGCAGCAAGCGGCGGCGGGTGAGCTTCGTACCTGAAACTCATGCCGTACCAATTTGATGAATGCAGTTAATCAGGAACGAATTATTAGTTACCTGAGAAGAGGTTGTACCGCATCTCCGAGACGGCTCTAGCAGTACCAGGTCATCATCACCATACAGCTGAATTATACAGATACAGCCTGAATACAGCGGCACTCGACTCGCTCGCGAGACGCGAGATCGAGGTGCCGCGCACGAGTACATACTGCGCAGGCGCGCGGTATGAAGACGGAGCTCTCGAGCACGCTGAGGCAGAGCTCTACGGTCCGCCGTCCTGAACGGAACCTGTTGTGCTAGCGAAGCCACAGATATCGTGTAGCGAAGGAGAGTGTGCGAGAGAGAGAGAGAGAGAGCAACAGCGTCCCAACCTGGTGTCCCGGAGACGACGCGTCGTAAAGGTTGGTGATTAATTACTCCTCTGCTGACGGTACCGCCGAGTATCGCAGAAAGTGCGTGCGAGTATCCCGTCCCTTCCCATCCTTCCCCTTCCTTCCCTACAGCATCTAGCGATTAACCCGGAACCCGGCCACGTAGCGGCCGGCGGTTGGACAGCAGTAGCATATTACGGCTACTTTCACCCGCGTATTATCGGTATTCGCCGCGTAGTAACGCGGCTGGCGCCCACCCAAATAACTATTATATTTAATTAATAAATACGTATTTTATTTTTAATTAATTGCTGATCTTTATTGACCTGCACCCTGATCCTTAGTGCAGCGTCACAAGGGATACATATCCTGTTTTCAGAATGTTACAAGACCGGCTATAGAATTTAAAGTTATAGATTTTATGCATCGACAATATTTTTTTTAAAACAGATTATATACACTATAAATCATTTAAAATAACTAATCCGTTTACTGATCACTATCCTCTATTTGTAAGCATAGAAAAAAGTAAATTACAAGAAAATGATAATACCAAAAATAACTATATTAGTTATAAGAAATTACAAAGAGAGGCAAGTAGAAGAATAAATTTTTAAAAATAATGAATAAAAACAGATATATAACGCATAACTATCCTCTGAATCTGGAACAAATTTTCGCATTGGAATCAATATGTTATCACTATAAAACACTTAACGATATGTACACAAAATCAAATAGTAAAACTAGGAACAAAAGTATATATAATAATACCAAAAATTAACAAAACAATAAGTAATAAAAACAGTTATATAGTAGCAATTAGATTATTTAATAATTTAACTCAAGATCTCAAAAATTTGTCAATAAATAACAAGACTTTAAAAAGAAAAATTAAAGCGTGGATAAAAGATATTATATGAATTATGTAGGATAAAAATATCAATCATGCATATTTATGTACCTAGGTTCATATATCTTGTAGAGTAAGCAAGAATATAATGAGTTGTAATATATAAAATATATATATGGGAGATTCCATGTGAAGTGATCCAGTTAAAAAATAGAATTTTGTTTTAATGTATAGAATCAGTAAAAAACTACTTGAATAGAGTGTAGCTAAATTTTTAGACCTGAATTTCAATTAGTACCAGAGTTGTAGCCAATCAAAAAATCGAATTTTTTGAAAAAATTGACTTTTTGGCCATGTTTATCACTTAATAACTCAAAATCTAACAATTTTTTCATATATACATTAAATTTGAAAAAGTTTATTAATTTCAAGAAGAATCAGTTCAAATATTTCATTTATTTTATTTTAAAACTTTGAATATAGTTATAATCAATAAAAACCTTTATAGTAAAAAAAAGGGTTGTACGATCAAAAATATTTTATCCATCCAAAAATCTAATTCATCGATGATTAATTACCTTCAAAATAATGCAAAGTTTGAGTGCGGCAGAGCATTTCTGACAAAGTTATGGTGTTTTTATGCAAATTTCATAAAAAAAGAGAGCGAATGCATTTTATGAAGAAAACAGACTAACCGTATACTTGCATTCAAACAACACTATTATTCTTCAATAATACTAAAATATACTATTTTATGTAAGTTATTGATACTTTTATTTAGTTGTTATTTAAGTCTGATACTTTTAGTTATACTGTTATATAATTGGATTTATTGGAATTTTAAAAAGTTTCAGGTATTTATCCAATTATATAACAGGTATAACTGCTTATACCTACTATTTTGTGTTTGTAAGCAACTTAGAGATTAAAATGTATCAGTGACTAACAATAAATAGTATATTTTAGTAATATTGAGGAATAATAGTGCAGTAGTAATATGTTTTAGAGGTATCCAGTAGTTCTCCTGAATTTTTTCAGATTTTTTCGGGACCATTATTTTAAGTTACAGAGAGTCAAAGTTGACATTTTAGCACTTTTTTGCATTATATGCCCATTTTCATGAATTTGTAGCTCCCAGGGGATGCATTTTTCACTAAAAACATGAATATGACTTTTTTGTAAAATTTTCTAAATTTTTCATTAAAAATACTTTTAAAGTCATAAATATATGCTGTCACACTCTAACCTTAAATCTCTCTGGAATCCTAATGTTGTCTAAAAATATATTAACATTATTATTAAAATATCTGAATATCCATATTTAATACAAAAAGTATATAAATAAATCGGATCTGAGATTATAATGAGTAATATGATTACGTGACAGTGACAAGTTTGTGAAATTCAAACAATGTATTGCTGAATAATAGTAATAATAATAATGTTGATCCTTTTATAGTAATCCTTCAGATTAATATTATAATTCTTGTAAGGGTTTAAAACTAAAAATCCAGCATTATAAATGTTTAAAAATTAATTTTTTATAATTGTATAATAATATTTGTATTTTTAGCAGCTTACAGGGGATTAGATGGATACTAAAACAAGTGGAGATATTTTTCTACCACTCCAAGGTAAGTGCATAAATTCATCGTTATAAGGCAACAAATATACATTTCTATTAATATTTCGGGCACTTTTCACAGTTATTTTGACCATAAGTGATCTTAATGATTTAGACCCATTTTGAGAATTTATAGGCATTTTCTGACTATAAAAAGACATCTTTTAGACAGCATTAGGTTTCCAGAGTCCGGAGCAGAATTGCTGATTTTCACTATTTAAGGTTTAAATGGCTTACAAGAGTGTGACTGCATACATTTATGACTTTAAAAGTATTTTTAATGAAAAATTTAGAAAATTTTACAAAAAAAGTCTTATCTATGTTTTTAGTGAAAAATGCATCCCCTGGGAGCTGCAAATTCATGAAAATGGACATATAATGGAAAAAGTGCTAAAATGTCAACTTTAACTCTCTGTAACTTAAAATAATGGTCCCGAAAAAATCTGAAAAAATTCAGGAAAACTACTGGATACCTCTAAAACATATTCCCACAGTTATAGCAATATTCATTTTTTTCATCTTCGATGTCACAGAGAACCACCCATATATATATATATTACTAACGACTGGCGAACCGTTACATTGAAATAACTTTACACTGTATTACATAAGTTCATATTCCCAACGCTTATATAAGTCTGCTTCACTCTCAATAATATATTTCTGTGAATCTATGTGCAATCGTACAATAATTTGGAGAGCTTGGACAAATATCAGTTATTTGGTAGCCGCCTTTTTTTTTCGATTTAGGATGTGAATATCCGTTGGTCGGATGGGGCTATTAAATATTTTCCTATACCACCATCATTAAATACGGCACTAGATGTAAGACTACGAAAAACTGTAGCTCTTTCAATGAATGTACTTTTCGAATTTGGACTGACAAACTTGATTACAAGCGAATAATAAAGGCTCCTTTCCTGATTATTTAAGATACCCATCCAGAGGAGTTACGAGGTATTATTAGTAGGCGAGATTGATTGAGGCCGATTGAGAGGCGCTGTTAGCCTCTGTGATCAAAGAGGACCCTTTTTGGTTTTCAAATACGTGCCTGCAAAATTTGATTAATTAGAGAAGGAAAATTGTTTACACGGAATATATCCTAAATAGCAACGCCAGCCGCAACATTGGACGGAATACCGCTGATTTTTACCTCACAAGAATCTGTATACTTTTTATAGTCAACGAGGATCACCGAGAGTTAGAGGCAGTTTTTTTTAATAGCATTTAATTTTCTACATAGCTCACCGACTTCACGAGTATTTGACCGTAATTGATTATAAAGACCTTGTAATGCCGATATCCTTTTAGACTATTCGTTTCTCGTTTGAGCAGAGCAAAAGTCCGTTAAATAATTATTCCATATAGTACTAAACCAGGAGGGTACTGATGAATCAGGGGAGATATTTGTAGACTGAATTGATCCTCCACCTGAAGGGGCGCCTGATGTCATAGTTTCAGATTTAGATTGAAGTCGGCGAGTGCTACGATTTTGACTCGGTTTATACGTGCGAGTGGTCGGATGTAAAAAAGGAGAGGCCTGTCTCTTGGCCGATGGCTGATTGGTAACCAGAGTATTGGTATCCGGCTGATGCGGAGGGCTCTCTGATATCGATTTGATGGTAGCATTTAAATCAATGTCAGAGCTTGAATTAAAAATTTGTCAAGTTGAACAGACCTTGTCTGAATTTGCACACTGCTGGTGAACGCTGGAACGGCATAAGATACAATTAATATATGAATCACTGCACGCTTTGTTACAATTTGGCCTTAAATATTATTTTAACTCGTAACGAGAATATAAAAGCATATAAATAATCATTAGTAAGTTAACTACAAACTATTACTTAAACTAAGTTTAACGTAAATTTTAAACTAATAACTAGACTTAAAGTAAAAAAATATGAATGAAACACAGACTGTCAGCTACTCTTATTAACATGTGATGCGACGTCGAAAAATAAACAACTGCGAAGATAGCTCATGGATGTGGTAGAGGGGAGGCGTAGCGCCACTAACGATCAGTATAGTAAGCCAATGAAGATCGAGGCGTAAGTAGATGATGCCAATCTCAAATAACTAAATGAAACTAGCTGCTATTAATCCCTCCCCGTATTTGTGCCAGAAGCTGGTTTATCACGCTGTCCCAGGTCCTTGTTGTTTCCGTCGTCACCGCGGGCAGCTGCACAACGTACACGGTCGGCCATGTTGGTATACGACACTATCAATAAGACCGCGTACGCACCATACCTGGGCTGTCGCTGCGCATACGCGCATTCGCTTTTCGATGCGACGAGACCGAGAAAGCAAAAAAATTATTATTAACAACAAAAGAGAATTATAAAGAGAAAAAGATAAAAAAAAAAAGAAAATTACAAAGAGAAAAAGAGAGCACAAATAAGTATATCAACAATTGTTATATTAAACCAAATTAAAATATTGCTTTTATATGTAATACTGATTTTGGTGAAAATTCAATAAAAGAGAATTATATTGGTGAATTACAATTAATTTGTAAATATTGCATTGCAAAACATTTTCCATTTGAATTAATGGTAGATAAAATTTTTAAAAATTATTGTCATAAAGGAAAAGTAAAACTACCTACTAATGTTGACTATCCTAATGAAATGAATCAAATGGTAATGGGAAATTCTACTAGCAGTAAAGACTTTATGAAAAATACTAGATCCTATAATAATGCACTTGCTTTTGCTAGCTTTGGTGCTTCACTACAGAAACTTCTTGGTAAAGGTTCCTCAGTAATATGAATTTGTGGTGAAATGTATCACAATGCTTAGCAATTATATATTATAGATAATGAATAAGCTAACCAAACAAGAATAGAAAGTAATAGTAAATATACTATTCAAGTGTTAAAAAAATTGGATAATATTTTAAGCAAAATGAATTCTTACGCTCATGCTTACAAAATGATGCATGAAGTCAAAACTGAAAAAAACTTCGATGCCAGAAAAAGATATAGTACCGAAGAATGTAAAACTGATCATTGTTTTTATCGGTGAAGATGGCAAACCTCCAATTTAAAGAAAATTTCGTATTTTTTCAACAACTAAAGGATCAATAAAAATAGCTATAATAAGTAAACATCTTTATCCTATGACATACCCATTAATTTATCCTGCCAGGAGGATTCGCATGTATGCCAAATATGAAAAGTGAAAACAACAACAACAACGTTAATAATAATACTATACCAATGTTGCAATTATATTCGTATAAATTGAGCACTGTGATGATTTTAGTCCATATTTAAATTTAAGAAAATTAACACAACAGTAGAGATAAGAAGACCACTTAAAACCCGAATTAATAAACATAAAAAATGGTTAGTAAGGAATCTGTTGTTAGTTTGCATATTAAAAATCATAATCATGAATTCGATTTTGAAAGTGTAAAAGTATTAGACAGAGAAAATTGGTTTAAAAGACGTAGAATTTCAGAAATAAGAATTTGAATCAGTACTGACATCAGTACCAGCGTTTCATTCGTACACACCGTTGCTTTTTTCTTGTGCAGCTAGAGGTCCTAATGATTATTGGTAATGGTTGCGACAATACTAACACTATCCTGCTATCAACCAATCAGCTTAAATATGGTTTAACGCCACCTAGGGATTAGAAGGATAAACTTATTACTAAAAATAAATACACAATTTTTTGTCTTTTTTTTTATTTCCGTATTTCTTTTTACAGAGTTTTCAGGTTGTAAATTCAATAGCATTATTGCCTTTATAATTTAGGAACAATTTTAATTTATTAGCTTTTTTCGCTATATTTTCAAAAAACTTTGAATCGTTTATGAGAGCCGCGGATACATGTGAAGGAAGAAATATCTGAAACTCGTCGTCTAGAGTTGCCACAATTTTTGATCCATAACGTGTCTTGACAGTTTTAAACGCCATCACCATGTGGTGAGGATTCGTCTCCAACTCCGGAATCTTTTTGATAGGTAGATAGCCACCACTATTTATTGAGAGTTTCCAAATTCATCTTAAAAAATTACATAAAAATTACATTTTAAATTTACAAAGTATGAATAACAATAATGACGATAATGATAGATATACGTACTTCTTCTATTGAGAACCACCCAAATCGTAAAAACTATATAACTGGTTGAAGATCTTATGCTACTGCACCTCATCGGCTAAGACTGTTCTCTTATATATTGTAACGTTCAAGTAACTTTTTCCCCCTCCAAGCAATATAATCTCTTTAGAAGTGGAAACAGTAGAACTTGTGACACCTATCAGCTAGGCGGGGTGTGCAAGAGGTATCGAATAACCGCTGCATTTCCTGCTACGTGGTCTTATAGAATAGCTCGAGTTTCATCGACTAATCAATCTTATATCCGTATTGGTAGCTTTTGTTGAGCGCTGTGTTGTGTGATGACGTCGTGAAATATGGTTCTCCGTATAGTCGAACTGTTCACCGGTATTTCCGTCTCTGGTGAGGATATCATCTTCCGAATCGTCGAAAAATTAATCAGCTGACTGTTGGCATAATGAAGTCGAAAACCTTTTATCTTACATATACACTCCTCTTGACCATTTGGTTTTCTGCACTTGTAAGCGTAAAATTTAGGTCCGCCTGACAAAAATGTCGTTATGTAGGTACCGGGACCCATATCAGCCAGTTCATCGGTCAAACTACCAAGTGACGAACCAATTGGTCATTCTACTTCACCACATTTGCTAACATAAAACACTGAATCTGTATCCTGATCTTGTCGGTGATGCCGAGGCTACCTTGGTCTCCTCTCGGTACACCCAATTCACGTACAAAGTATCGTCGTTGACTGATAATATACCGTTGACTTCTATCTTACTGCTGTTGAGTAAATTCATCAGAGTTCCTGCATTTTTTGTCACACGCGTTTGTGTCAAATTGTCACGTTGACCAAATTTACCCCACAGCGAATTTAGACAAAGCTTTGCCACAGATTCTAGTTTTTTGAGTGAAAAACTCATTAATATATTCAGCAAAAATACCACTCTTTTTTTCATGCTGGTTGTATTCCGTCATTTCATACTGCCAAATTTCATAGATGGTTTCAATGATTTACCCCAGAGCAACAGCTGATTTTACTTCTTCAGACACCCACGTTCCACACAGCATACGCTCCTTGGGATCTTCATGAGGGCAGTCACTTTGTAGCAATTGCTCACAGCATTTTCTACACAGAGGAAATATTAATTTTCCATGCATTTTTACCGGTAGTAAGGGGTGATATAAATTTTGTGGCGGTAAAATGTCATACGCGATTAAACCATTAACTAGAGAGATATCGTGAAGTGGTCCCATTAACCGTGTACACTCTTCCTGACCAACGTAAATTTTTGGGTGACCTACAGCAAACCTATCACGTTTACAAATGTATGGGTATAGAGAACACACATCAACGTATCTGATCTTTTCTCCAATCTGACAATCATACATTTTGACCGTACTGCCGGTACGTCCACCAACAAAAGCATTTCGTGGGTTAAGAGGTTTTCGCTTTATGTTCACTTCATTTTGGCGAACAAAATTCTTAAGCTCTTCATTATGTTCGATTTGCTTTTTGAATTGACACTCCCATTTTTCAATAACACAATAATTGGCGATTTTTAATTTATGGCCGATTGCCAGTGTCCTCTCGTATCTGGTATCAATTGACTCGCCGTTCGTCATAACAGTGTCTCTGTTTATTCGGTAACAGTGAGGACAACCATGCCAAAAACACCCGTGAAATTGAAGTAGAATGCCACGATGATTGTCTTCATTGACACGTGGTACACAATAACCGTCAACCAGGATATTTTCCGATAGTCTCGTTTCTCGACACCGTCCTGTGTGATTAACATTTCGATGAAGCACACGTTGCTCCATCCATGAAAGCCAGTTTAAGGGTATTTCAGACTGATTGACTTTTAGCCGGTAACCTTCCAATAGTACAATTCCTAATTTGGTTTTTTTTCAGGAACATTTTTCTGAAAACTCGCATACAAGACTAGGCTATAGTTGTACACTCGGAAAATGGATCTATACCTAATTTTATGAACATTTTCCGATGAGCCAAACTCGCTAGTCTCAAAATCGTCACATCTTGTTTGCAATATTTTAAAAATTCATTTTGAAAATTAAAAATGTAACCACATTAAACTTGTTCCTCATACCATTTTAAAAATTTCTCTCGTTCATTGATACTCCTAGTATCGGGTGAATACATTGCGAGAGGTGGTAGAGAACCTTCGTACGTCTGATTCTCCACTGTATTGAACAAATGTGGAAAAACACCTTTTTCCAATTCGGGTAGTCCGTAGGCTTTGGATAAACTACTCAGCGGCATGTGGAAGTAATTTAAACTGTTAATAAATTTTGTTTGTAGAACTTCCATTAAAATAATTTTTGAACCGTTCATAACTACAGATGGTACGACTCGACTTGGTGTTAATGCAAGATCGACTATCTGCCTTACTGGTTCGCGATTAAACATATACTCGCGAATGCCACACATCTCATATCTAACTGAAATGTCTTTTTCATCCAAACAGTATGTACACACTTGTTGCACCACACATAAGTTTGGCACGTGTATTTTTCTATCCTCATCACCTAACACAGGTAAGGATTGTTGAGTTTCAAAATCGTAGAAAAGAAACAAAAGTGGTTTAGCATGTTGTGTATTTTTGATAGGTTGAACGCAACAAAGATGTCTAATAGGCATTCACGCTTTGCAAGTTTTACAAAATGACACTCCGCATACGTGTGTCTCTTTTCTGTTTATTATTTTAAAACAAATTTGACCATGTTTAATATTATTACAAACACTGGAAGTTTTATTGTAAGATCCTGTTTTAGCATGGTTTTCTAAACATCTATTATCGAAAAATAGTCTAAAGCAACTGTTGCACTTTTTAGGTTCTCCCGTTGAACTGCACGGTGGTGAAGACATACACTTGTAGCACTTGTTGGAACTGTTATGTCCTGAGTACTAAAAGCTTAACCTAAACAATGACGCTTGTCACTTAGCTAGGACTTGAACCTAGGGAATGTTTAAGTAAACTAAGAGTACGTTTTACAGAACATAAACGTATAATCTAGTGACAGGAAAGAAGGAAGCTCTTTCCACACTAATATTAATTATTTTTATGTAAATTGATTACTTACTTTATATTTCTTCCCTTGAAGTCCTTTGCTTCTTTGAATGTTGGGGAGATTAATAATTAACACTTTGGTTATTTATTGATTTAAATATTATAAGTATGATTTATTAATTAAGCACTTTATAATACAATTGATTTATCTTATTTTAACTTTAGTACTCTCAACTTTTCGTATTTGAGAGACGAGCCGACACGTAATTCGAACTGATTGATTATAGGTCAACATCTTCCATTTATTGTAAAAGATTATTTGTAAATTATAAAGTTAGTTTATAAATTTTAGTCAAATATTACAGTGATCTCATTTAACAAATCGCTGAGTTTGTATTTTGACTCTTCGATTCATTGCTAATATCCAGGTCATTTACGAAACTCTGTGTTCGCATTCTTTAAGCTACAGTTGTTAATTACGACTTTTTGTCGATTTGAAATTATGAAATTATAAAATTAAAAGTATACGTCTTATGACGTAACACCTGGGGGGCCAAACGTTGCATATCAGAACGGTATCAACTTCCTTTTGTATTAGCAATCAATCGATTACATGATTTTATTTTGCAATGTATTTTTAATTAATTTTTTGACGTATTTACAATTTATAATTTGGTTTACGTTATATTATAAGTGATGGTATTAATAGTGTTGATGATAATAAATAAAAGATGTGAATCAACATTCACTATCCTCCCCGCTTAGGTATTATACATTATTCTGTAAAAACATTTAAAAACATTTTCTTTATAACTTTGCTCCAAATTAAGCAATTTGAGCTTCTTTTTTTTAAACCATATTTACTTGAACTCAACTTTCTTCTGGTTTTTTGGTTTGAGTGCCTATCTTTATTTGTTTCCGATTTGTGAGCGATAAAACTGGAAGTAATTTCTACTAATATTATTATTAGATGTCGAATAACTCTCGTAAGTGGCCATTGGCAAGAGATAGCTTGGCTTTCTTCACATTTTTATATTATAAAAGACATACCAAAGTTAGGATGAGATCCGTTTCCCGGAGGTCATGTACTTCCCTTGTAAGTGACAGGCGTCATTGTTTAGGTTGAGCTTTTAGTACTCAGGACATAACAAATGGTTCCGTTACAAACACACTATTATTAAAGGAAAATTTAAGAATTGGAAGAAGGGTTCCATTAATTTAAAAAAAGGTGTATAATAAAAGAAATAATTTAATAATAAAAGAAATAAACGGCATAAGCCAAGTTTTATAAAACATTAACTAATTATAAATTTAAAAAAAGAGATAATTATATATATATATATATATATATATATGGGGTATTCCACGTGAAGTGGTCCGATCAAAATTTTAAAATGCGCCAAATTTTGGGTACACATTGCAAATGTTTTTCAGAATACAGAAAAAAATTTTTAGGTACTGGAATTTATTAGTTCAAAAGTTATTCTAACCTCAAATAGTGAACTTTTTCCAGTTTTTTTCAACACCAGCTGGGTTCATCGCTATTTCACTCAAAATCTATCAACTTTTACTATAGAACATTATATGTAACATTCGTTGCTAATTATGTCTAGAATTTATCCTTCTGGGTTAGAATTTCTAATTTCAAGGTAAATTTTATATAAACTACATGTCAATATTCAACTTGAAAAAAATCTAACTTCGCCACTATTGATTTTTTTATCCAAAAGTCCAAAAGAAAGCTTGGAGCAGTACCTTTCAAATGATCTGTAGCATTTTTATGGCCTTCATTTCTGTAAAAAGTTATGATAATTTAAAGAAACACGAAATTTTTTTAAAAATTTAAATGGGAAATACCATGTTAATTTTTGTAAATTTTTTGTCTTTCTTTAAATTGTCATAACTTTTTGCAGAATTAAAGGACATAAAAATGCTACAGATCATTTGAAAGGTACTGCTCCAAGCTTTCTTTTGGACTTTTGGATAAAAAAATCAATTGTGGCGAAGTCAGATTTTTTTCAAGTTGAATATTGACATGTAGTTTATCTATCATTTACCTTGAGATTAGAAATTCTAACCCAGAAGGATAAATTCTAGACATAATTAGCAACGAATGTTACATATAATGTTCTATAGTAAAAGTTGATAGATTTTGAGTTAAATAGCGATGAACCCAGCTGGTGTTGAAAAAAACTGGAAAAAGTTCACTATTTGAGGTTAGAATAACTTTTGAACTAATAAATTCCAGTACCTAAAAATTTTTTTCTGTATTTTGAAAAACATTTGCAATGTGTACCCAAAATTTGGCGCATTTTAAAATTTTGATCGCACCACTTCACGTGGAATACCCCATATATATATATATATATATATATATATATATATATATATGGGTGGTTCTCTGTGACATCGAAGATGAAAAAAATAAATATTGCTATAATTGTGGGAATATGTTTTAGAGGTCTCCAGTAGTTTTCCTGAATTTTTTCAGATTTTTTCTGGGCCATTATTTGAAGTTACAGAGAGTCAAAGTTGACATTTTAGCACTTTTTTGCATTATATGCCCATTTTCATGAATTTTTAGCTCCCAGGGGATGCATTTTTCACTAAAAACATAAGTATGACTTTTTTTGTAAAATTTTCCGAACTTTTCATTAAAAATACTTTTAAAGACATAAATGTATGCTGTCACACTCTTGTAAGCCATTTAAACCTTAAATAGTGAAAATCAGCAATTCTGCTCCGGACTCTGGTAACCTAATACTGTCTAAAAGATGTCTTTTTATAGTCAGAAACTGCCTAAAAATTTCCAGAGTGGGTCTAAATCATTAAGATCACTTATGGTCAAAATATCCGGGAAAAGTGCCCGAAATATTAATAGAAATGTATATTTGTTGCCTTATAACGATGAATCTAGTAGCATGATCATTGCAAAAAAATTTATGCACTTACCTTGGAATGGTAGAAAAGTATCTTCACTTGTTTCAGTATCCATCTAATCCCCTGTAAGCTACTAAAAATACAAATATTATTATACAAATGTAAAAAATTAATTTTTAAACATCTCTAATGCTGAATTTTTAGTTTTACATCCCTTACAAAAATTATAATACTAATCTGAAGGATTACTATAAATATATAAACATCATTATTACAATAACTGAATATACGTATTTAATACAAAAGATATATAAATAAATCGGATATATAATTATAATGAATAATTTGGTAACGTGACAGTGACAAATTTGTGAAATCTAAACAATGTATTGCTGAATAATAATAACAATAATGTTGATACTTTTATAGTAATCCTTCAGATTAGTATTATAATTCTTGTAAGGGATGTAAAACTAAATATCCAGCATTATAAATGTTTAAAAAAAATTTTTTATAATTTTATAATAATATTTGTATTTTTAGCAGCTCACAGGGGATTAGATGGATACTGAAACAAGTGGAGATACTTTTCTACCATTCCAAGGTAAGTGCATAAATTTTTTTACAATGATCAAGCTACTAGATTCATCGTTATAAGGCAACAAATATACATTTCTATTAATATTTCGGGCACTTTTCCCGGATATTTTGACCATAAGTGATCTTAATGATTTAGACCCACTCTGGAAATTTTTAGGCAGTTTCTGACTATAAAAAGACATCTTTTAGACAGTATTAGGTTACCAGAGTCCGGAGCAGAATTGCTGATTTTCACTATTTAAGGTTTAAATGGCTTAGAAGAGTGTGACAGCATACATTTATGTCTTTAAAAGTATTTTTAATGAAAAGTTCGGAAAATTTTACAAAAAAAGTCATACTTATGTTTTTAGTGAAAAATGCATCCCCTGGGAGCTAAAAATTCATGAAAATGGGCATATAATGCAAAAAAGTGCTAAAATGTCAACTTTGACTCTCTGTAACTTCAAATAATGGCCCAGAAAAAATCTGAAAAAATTCAGGAAAACTACTGGAGACCTCTAAAACATATTCCCACAGTTATAGCATTATTTATTTTTTTCATCTTCGATGTCACAGAGAACCACCCATATATATTGTAACGGGGTGAGTACTGGGGAAATGTAAGGCCCCCGGTTAGGCCCAATTTGTCCCAACTGACCAACCTTAAGTCTGCAGTCCCACCATGCGGCCGGGAATCACTTTGATTCCCTGCAATGCCGTTAACAACGTCAAACACTTCTTATGACTTAGATACCGTGTGTTGGGCCCTATGTCCAAAATTGCCAACTAGGATAAACACCGGAGAGGGCGGTATTCGTGGGATAGGACTGTAACTGGTAGATCACTATCAACAATCGATATTTTACGTTAATCGGCGAGAAGGATCGTCTCTGACGTAGGGAGCTCTGACGTATAAGCTTCCTACGTCACGCGCGCCTTCTCTCGTGAAGTGGCTCCCGCGAACCACCGACCTGACTACCCGGGCGCGCGGGTCTAAACGTGGTGCACCACTTACCGCGAATCTAAATATCTCGCCTCGGCGGGAAAAGACTGGGCAACAGAGAGATAGCTCGGCCTTGTGGTTATCTCTCTCTCTCATTCCAACGGTCGGGAAGGCGGTCGACTCTTGGCTTCCTTCTTTCTCCCTTTCTCTGGGCCGTGCTGCTCCGCACGCCGACGTGGAGATTGGTCGGGAGAAAACCTCACACCCACACACTAATTGCACCAGTCTTTCTTCACTTTTTACCGTCAAAAATATCTCGGCAGTTGTCAACACGATGTTGCCGTGCGCGCGCGAACTCGATCTAGTTACTCCCAGCTGGGCGCTCACGATTCTCGCGCGTTCGTGCGCGCGCCGCGCTGTATATCCTCTTTTGCATTGCTTTCTGATCGGTAACTCGCTTACCGCTATAATATATATATATATATACGCTTCGCGCGCCAACCCCCCCCCCCCCCCCTTTCACAATGAAATATATATATAATATAAAGGAAATGTATATATTATAAATATATTATCATCATATTATTATTAGATAGGTTTCCACACCAGCCTGGAGGTACTATTATGACGCGTTGGGTTTTATACAAAAAATTTAGCATATTAAATTAAAAAAAGAATTTATAAATAAAAGATTACCAAAATTTTAGTATAATGAAGTAAGAATAAAAATTATAAAATAAAGATAGATGTGTATTAAAAACATAACGAGGAAACCCATCGCCGTTAGCCATACACCACGTTATGTCAAAAAAAAAATGATTTTAAACAAAATTCATAAATATAAACTTTAACTACAAATTTTATAGTATATGAATTTTTTAACTTATAATTTACATTATAATAAATAATTATAAATTTAATCAAAATTTAACTTACCTAAAATAGTAAATTTAAATTTTTAAACTGATCTAAATAATACTTCACCTCCTAGAATTAATTTATGTATTGGCAAAGGATCATCTTCTAAAAGTTCTATATCCGCAATATTTTGTACTTTTAATATAATAAAATTTTCTTCTAAAATAAATAAATTTTTGTATTAATTTGAGAACTATTTAAAATATTTTAGTTACTTTCAAATAATAACCTGTATCTTCTATTTCCCCAATAATTCGTAATTTGCACCCTCTTTTAAAATTTGAAATTTGATTTATAATTATATCTATTTTATTTCTTCCGTTAGTTATGGAGCCCAAATATTTATTTTGATTATTGTTAACAAATTCATTTCTTAAATAACCTTCTGTTTCTAATAAATAAATATTTGTTTATTTAAATTATTATTTTATATAAATATACATTTTCTTCTCACTTATATATCCATGCAATTTTGAAATTTCATCAAAACCAATAACAGTTAAATTTGATGTATTTCTTCGGATATCAAATTCTCCTAAATTAGTAATTTTTGAAAAGTTTTTCAAATGTAATTCATATTTTATATTTCCACTGTTAAAATTTGAGGGTTTCTTAGCCATTACTGTTTCTAAAAGAATTATCTACAAGAATACAATAATTTGGAATTATATTTAATTTTTAAATCATTGTATTTTATATCCATATTATATATTATATCTATAGAAACTGTATGTTAGTATACTTGATTTATGTTGATTTTATTTTCAAACAATTTTGCATCTCCATTCAGGCATTACACTGAATTTTGGATCCGCCATTATTATTTAAGGGGGTGCCATAGTGAAAAACTATCGACGAAGCGTCGGTAATGTAGTAAGCTGTAATGTACTAGTAGCGCCATCATCCGTTGAAAAATTATATTAATCTATAACCTCGCAGTAGATGGCGCCAATAGTACATTCCAGCTATCATATTCATTCAAAAATAACCTTTGTAGATTGCATTATTTAACATAAAATATGCAGACGATGCAGGAATATTTTAATCAGAATTTTTACAATAATCTTTTTGACAACAATTGCTATACACTTTCCATGCAATCGTTTTCTGCATTTTGATATGCAGATGATGCAGGAATTTTACAACTTAATTTTTACAAACATAATTTGACATTTATTACAACATTTTCCGTGCAATCGTTTTCTGCATTTTGATACGCAGACGATGCAGGAATTTTGAAACCAAAATTATTACAATAATCAATTTAACAATTATTGCTATACATAATTCTATGCGATCTTTTTCTGCATTTTGTTAGGCAGACGATGCACGAATAGTTACCACAAAGTTATACAATAATCATTTTGACAACTACTGCTATACAGTTTCCATGCAATCGTTTTCTGCATTTTTATCCGCAGACGATGCAGGAATTTTGAAACCAAAATTATTACAATAATCAATTTAACAACTATTGCTATATATATATTTTTTTTTTTTTAGTAAAACGTTTTTGACTGTATTACTACACTTTTTATGCATTCGTTTTCTGCATCTGATATGCTGTTCAATGCAATCATTATATGAATTACCTTATTTTATCCAAATCTACTTAATAAAAATTTATGTTAAGCGCTAGCTGGTGTTGACATGGGCATCGCAAACAGTAGTTAGATGCAGGACTAGTTGGCTAGTAGACAGCAGATAAATAAAGGATCCATTACCATCGCAGTCTGCATTTAGTGGAAGATTCTATGAATGTTGTACTAAACTTCAATCCTAATCCGACCACTGACAGGGATGTACAAATGCACTTAGACATTAACCTGGAAGTACCTAAAAATTTTTTTTACATGAACTAATCATTCACACATATAAAAGAAAACCGATACAATAATTGAAGAGTAAGAACAGTAACCTAATCTACAAACGCATCTCTCATAATTACGGTCAATCGGTTAATTTTTCACTCACAAGATAGTCCTACATCCTTCACACATAATTTGATTGCACTTCTTTAGCTAGAGAATAAGATCTGCATAATGGTTTGGCGTTGGGTATTTTTTCCAAAGACAATAATATGTATGCAATCAAACATAACCTTTATTATGTGTATGCAAGGAGTACCTGAAATTTCTCGTATATGGACTGTTTTATTACTAATATAGACAGAAGCCGTTGCATTAATTGAAGTACTTGGGTTTGGTAGATGATTAGTGGACGTACATATGGACAGTCACCAACTCACAGATAGAGATCCTATGGCTACTGTAACCAGCAGTTCGATGGAAATTCCATTGCTATTATAGAGAGCTGTTCGAGGTCCAATTAGCAATTGTATTCTGCATTAGCTAGAGGATACAATGACATCATAGGTCTACTGTTAATTCGAAAATTTCATGGCTGTCGTAGCTATCTATTAGTAACAGGAGGTTACCTGGATTAAGAAAGACCAAATGAATTTCAGTCCGGATCCGACTATTGTCAGGGATGTATAAATGCACTTTGCCAACCTGGAAGTATCTAAAAAGTTTTTTGTACATGAACTAAACATTCATACAAATAGAAGATGATCAATGCAATAATTGAAGAGAAAAAACAGCAACCTAACCTATAAACACAACTCTCATAAATACGGTCAATCAGTTAATTTCTCACCTACAAGATAGCCCGACATCCATCACACATGATTTGTTTGCAGTTCCTTGGGTATCAAACATAACCTTTAAGTCGGACGCCATCAAACACTGGATAGCTGGGTATTTATCTTATACAAGAGTAATTGTATGAACTCGGCAACATAAATGTAGTCAGAAAAATCAACATCCAGTATTTCGAAATTTTCACCATATACCACAATGCTCACGAAAAAACACAACAATGTTTACAAGCCGTTTTGTTATCCAGCTGAAACGGTCACGAGCGACGTGAACCTCACTAGAATCGACGCGGGAAGTACAACTGCGCATGCGCGCACGGACTCTAGTCGAACGAGAGACCGACGCAACCCGTTCTATCGACACTCGCGCCTTGATAAAAGGTCGTGATCTCTTATTAATTTTTACTAATTTGTATAGCATCTATTAATGCATAGCAATCTACTACATAACTATCAGAGTTAATTAAAAACTATTATTATCAAATAATTGAAATAATACGTGAAATTTTTTAAATTATGCGATATTCAACCTCACATAACGACGAATATAGCCTATGCGGCCGGCTAATTCGATGACTCGACGCGCGAGCCGGTCACGTAGGCCTCCGGCTGACAATTTTTCACTCCTTTAACCGACCTTGATTTTTGTTTGTTATGTTACGAACATATCCAAAGTTTATAAATGTGTAGTTTTGTACAAACAATAACCAGGTATAATTATTACTTTAATTAAATAAACAATATAAATATTATTTGTAATTTTTCACTCGTTGAAATGGCTTTTGCTTATTCATTTGCTTCTTCATTTTAACAAATATATATTTAATCTATATATATATCTGGTTTTGTATTAATGAGATAACCAAGTATAATTAATATTTTTTTTATTAAATAAACAATATAAATATATTTGTCAACTTTCACTTTATGAATAAATAAATATTATTATGAATAAATAATATTTATCAGTAAATAATAAATATAAATAATTTTTATAATTTGTCAATTTATAGAAAAACCCATTGTTACTTTGTTTAGTCAATCGACAGTTATTTAAATCGAGTTAATCCCCCCGGAAAAATGATTTCTAGCCTTACACACCGTCGAAATAGCCTACGCGGCCGGCTAACTCGACGACTCGACGCGCGAGCCGGCCGCCTAGGCCTCCAGCTGACAATTTTTCGCTTTTTTAAAAGTGTTTGATTTTAGTTTGCCATTTTACGAGTTTATCTAAATTCTATGAAAGTGTTGTTTAGCGTAAACAATACCCATGTATAATTATTATTTTTATTAAACACACAATATTAATTTTTTTTTGTAATTTTTCGCATTTTAAAACGGATTTAATTATTATTTTTAGTTTTCGTTTTTATGTTTTTCAAAATACTTATCAGTAAAAAATTAATGTAATTAATATTTGTAATTTATCAACATAAAAAAACCCATTGCTACTTTGTTCAGTCAAACGAGAGATATTTTAATCGATTTATTCCCCGGGAAAAACAATTTCTAGCCTTAAACACCCCCGAATATAGCCTACGCGGCCGGCTAACTCGATGACTCGATGCGCGTGCCGGCCGCCTAGGCCTCCAGCTGACAATTTTTCGCTTTTTTAAAAGTATTTGATTTTAGTTTGACATTTTACGAGTTTATTTAAAGTCTATGATTGTGTGGTTTTGCGTAAACAATATCCACGTATAATTATTATTTTTATTAAAAAAACAATATTAATATTTTTGACATTTTAAAACGGATTTAATTATAGTTTTTTTCTTTCGCATTTAAAAATATATCGAAAGTCTGTAGATATCTGGTTTTGTGTTAAACAAGAACCAATTAAATTATTATTTCATTATTAAATAAACAATCCAAACATTTTAGCCCTTTTCGCTTTTTGAAAAGTCTTTATTTATTCGTTATCGTTAAAAAACTCATTGCTACTTTGTTCAGTCAAACGAGAGATATTTAAATCGAGTTAATTCCCCGGTAAAACGATTTCTAGCCTTACACACCGCCGAATATAGCCTACGCGGCCGGCTAACTCGACGACTAGACGCGCGTGCCGGCCGTCTAGGGGTACAGCTGACAATTTTACGTGTTTTCTGTACCGAGCAAACTTGGTAATCCTGCAACGTGACACGAGCCGCGAGAAGTTCGTCACTAGTTATCCGAAAATTGCGCATGCGCATGCGCGTACGTATGCTGGTATAACGAGAGAGATTTTTTGATTGAAAAGTATTTATTAATGCCTAAGTTGAGTTCAACCTTAAGGCAAGTGAAAAATTATACATAATTGTTTAACAATGCAAATTAGGTACAAATTATAAAATATGCAATACAAATTAGTCGCAGACTAGCAAATTATGCGCAATAGAATTAACAATATAAAAAACAAAATAATATAGAAAACAAAGGTTAAAAAGAATCAAAATTTAACAAATGTGTATATAATCGATTTTTAAAAATAACTAAACTAGGGCTTAAACGTAACTCCGCTGGTAACGAATCCCATAAATCCATCGCCTTAACAGTGAAAGAATTTTTATAGGTACACGTATTGGTTAAGAGACGCTCAAAGCATGTATTTTTAGTACGCTCAGATCGACGAAGTTCACTGTTAGGCGGGGGTAAAAAGGCGAATAGATAGTCGGGTTTCTGGGTAGTGAGAACCTGGTATACTAAAGTACCTAAAAAATACTGGCGTCTAGAATGTACAGATAACCAGTTAAGTTTAGCATAAAACGGCATTAACCTAGCATCTTTTCTCAGACGAAAGATGTATCTTACACACGAGTTTAGTAATCGTTGAAGCTTAACATTTAAGTAATCAGGCAAATCAATATAGACGATAGAAGCGTAATCGAAATGGGGCAATACTAGTGCCGTGACTAGCATCTTTCTGAAGGTGTACGAAAGAAAGTTTCCCTTATTTCGTAACTTATGGAGTACACCATGCACACGGGTAATAATATTCGAAACTTGGGAATTCCATTGAAGGTTTTCGTTCATTATGATGCCTAGATTACGTGTAGAAGTGACTAGATCAATCTTATGACCACCAATAATAATGGGCGGTAACTGATCGCAGTTTATAAACCTAAGCTGTTGGGGTGAACCAATAAACATAGCTTTAGTTTTGCTGTAATTCAAGTCTAAACCATACATCAGAGCCCAATTTACTATCCTAGATCCATCTTGCATAAGCCTATTTATAGCCGTGGTACATTCACTGGGCTTTACATGAGAGAGAGAGAGAGAGAGAGAGATGGACGGAGATGGGTTGAGTGAGAGAGAGGGAGAGAGATGGAAACATGCAAGGCAACCGTGACCTCTAAATAAAAATATTTTCATTTTTTATCGTCTTTGATTTCCATTGTTTCCCCGTTTAAATAAGCTAAGAATGTCGTCATTCTGCAATGCATAAGCACGACTTTTATTATATGTCTTATTGATATAATGCCGGTGTATGAATTATGGTATTTAAAGCCATATTGCTACAACCATTTGCGCATGTGCTTCCACGCTAGGTATACAATACAAAGTACAGACTAAGCGCGTCGCGCACTCTAGCGGCGAAATTGGTACTAAGATAACATTGTCAATAATATAAACTATTTATTTTTTGTCAATATTATGCAAAACGCAAATGCAGAAGCACTAGATAATGGTGTAATTTGTCTTTCTACAAAGTTCCAGATCAATACAAGAAGGACACCTTAAAAAATTTCTGCACGGAAAAATGACTATTTTAGGGTGTCCTTCACATATTGACTTCAAACTTCATATAAATGCGTATTATGTGATTATCTAGTGCTTCTGTATTTGCGTTTTGCAAATAAAACCATAATATGTTCTTTAAGTGTAATAATGTATCCATCTGACTCGGTCGGTAATAATCTAGTATGGCACCCCCTTAATACAAATTTAAAAATTTCATAACTTTTATCGGCATTTCTGGACGTAATTGTTTTTGTCTTATCTATTGATTCTACGTATCCAACAACCATTCTATACAAATAATTATTTTTAATTTAATTTTTATATTATATTACGTTAAACAAAGATAATACTTGTAATATTTGTATTATTTGATAAATACTTACACACTTTTATCACCAATATGAATTTTATTTTTTAAAAAATCATTATTTGTAAATGGAATCTCGGAAAAATCAATTTTTGTTTGTTTATATTTAACAATTTCTTCATTACTATTAATTTCTTTTCTTTTGATTGACATGGCTATATGAAAATAAAATCATTCGAAAATTTCTTTCCAGACGATATTTTCAATTTCATTTTGGTTTTCAGAGTTATTTTCAATATATAAATTATTTGGATTTTTACACCGAGAAAGAGCTACATATAATTGACCATGAGAAAATAGAGGTCTACGATAATATATTCCTAAACTATCAAAACTTTGTCCTTGCGATTTATTTATTGTTATTGCAAATGTTAATATTACAGGAAATTGTTTCTGATGTAGAATGAATGGTAATTTAGAAAATTCACCAGTGTCTAAAGTTATTCTTGGTATAAATGCAATTTCTCCCTTTTTATTTCCTGTTACAATCATAACTTTTATATTATATTTATATAACTCGATGATTTTTAAACGCGTCCCATTACACAAACCATCATTAATGCTTATATTTCTTATAAGCATAACAATCGCGCCTATTTTTAAAATTAATTTATGTAATGATAGTCCTGGAAGCTTAAGAGAATTTAAATATTCTATTGGATAATTTCATTGCATACTTTCATCACTCTGATCTACACCTTTAGCAGTTGCATAATCAATACTTAAATAAATTTTTTCTTTTGAATGAATTTTGTTTAATACTTTTTTATTTAAATTATATATATCTTCATTATGACAGATTATTTGATAGATCATTTGTGTTTGTTATAATAGAACCATACATTTTTTCGCAAATATCATCAGTTTTCCATGAATCTTTAATTTTTAATGCTGTTAGGTTTCCTTCGCCGATTTGTAATAGAAATTTTGAAAAACTTTTATCACACGATCTCATATTTTTATTTAATTTTAAAACAGTGAATTTTGGCCATAAATTAGAATATTTTATAGATTCCTTTACTACTGAATTTCGGCAACCGTTTTTAATGACAGGTAAAATTTGTCTAAAATCACCTCCCAAAAATTATTAATTTTCCTGCGAATGGAATTTTTTCATTTGAACAACAATCTCTTAAAGTTTTATCTACTATTTGTAATGCTTTTTTAGGTATCATAGATGCTTCATCCCAAATTATTATGTCACATTCACGGAATTTTTTTTTATCTGATTTTAATTTTAAAAAAGTCGTTTCTATATTTGACAAATCTAACGGTAATTTAAAAGTTCTGTGACTCGTTATATCTTCTGGTAGTAAAATTGATGCAATACCAGTCCAAGCCATAGGTATAACATTTTTTCCTTGCCCTAAATAATAATAAATAATTGTTTTATAAAGAAAAGTTTTTCCTGTACCGCCAGGCCCGTCAATAAAAATCATGTTATTATTTGATTGTGTAATATAAGTAAATATTTTATTTTGATCTTCATTAACTTTATTTTTATGATCAAGAAATAAATTCATATTTGCGTCCTTCATTAATTTTATAGCATTTAAATCTACTTCATTTTCATTATTAATAATTTCTGGTAATCCAAAATCGGAAATAGAAAGATTTTCTAAATTTAAAATTTTATTAATATGTTTTAAAGCATTACATTGCTTATTTTCTTTGAAATCTTCACATAAAATTTTTTTTAAATTATCCCATATTTTACAAGCTGAAGATGAAGTATCAGCAATTAAAAACCACGAAAAAAATGTTCTAAATTCTTTTGGCATCATAATACTTGCTGCTTCTTCAAAAATTTTTTAAATTTGTTCATCGGTTTCTACTAATCCCATGACTATAGCTGCTTCTTTAAATGTTTTGTATAAAATATTATCATTTGTTTTTAAGTCATTAAAAGATGTCACTCCTTTTTTATGATTTAGAATTAATTTTAAATGAAATCTTTCTGTATCTTTAATACTAACATTACATAATCTACCTAAAGCATTAGAAAAAGGTTTTCTTTTAACCCACGTTTTTGTTGTATTAAATAAATAAAATTTTGGTATATTTGAATATTTTATATTTTTTGCATTATCATCACATAAATTTAATCGAAACCATGCAGTAAGAGTTGTATTATTATTCGTTTCTAATGCTTCTTTTTCTTTATTTTCCTCAAAAATAATTTGCTGTTGATTTTCGTATGAGATCTTCCAGAAAGTGGTAATTCTTCAATCGGCTTCTATAGGACTTGTATACCGCGCATGAATATAATCAGTAATTTCATCAAATATTTCATCTTTTTTTTTGTAAACCTATGTATGCTCTATCAGAACCTTTAAGTATATATTTATACAAATATTTAATACTCATTACAGAGTACGAAATTTCGGTATTAATATGACAATTATATTTTTGTAAAAGAGTAGCATTATAAGGTACTACCATTGAATTATTTACTTTAATAATTTCTCCATTTACTTTCTTATTATATTCATAATTTTTATTACTATTATCTCTTTTTTTATAATGAGGAAAATCATTTTCATCAAAATATGTAAAATCAGTAAAGTTTTTTGGAAATTTTTTGGAACATTTATTATTTTTGTAATCGTAACAAGGTGTATTTTCTGAATGTGGTCCATGTAACATATGCTTTACAACATAGGTACCTTTTGGAGATTTTTTAATTGTTTCATTTTTTTCTGAAACTCTATCAATTCTAACGGTGCCAGTGGCTCTAAGGCCGTTTCTTTACAATAAAAAAAAAATTCTTTTTCAAATTTTCGATTTTCCGAGTTTTTCAAAAAATTAAATTTTTCCCAAAAGACTTGACAAAATTTGAGCGCATTCTATGATCGATTCTAAAACTTTTTTATTTTATAAAATTTTTTCCGAAAGTCGATAGATTTTGAGTAAAAAAATCATGAAGTTTAAATAAAAAATATTTCGCTTAAGCCGCCATTTTGTTAGTTTGAAAAATTTTCCGACTTTGCAAAACGTATTTTCTTTAAAATCAGACCCCAATGCCGCGATTTTAATAGGTTTTAGGCATATACCTAAGCGAATAGGCATCGAAATTTGAGTTTTAAAAAAAAATTGAAGTTGAAAAATCCGTTTTTTTTTGCATAAATACCCAATTTTGCATGGCAAAAAGCGATTTTTGAAAATTTTAACTGTCGTTATTAAAAAGAGCACCCTCGAAAACATATCATATTTCAGTTTCACATTTTTTCATTGATTCTAATTGCAGAACAACACTTCAAACCAAGCTCTCGAAATCGCGACATTTGGGCGTTAATGGGTTAAATTAAATTTCAATTTCAGGAACATAATCAACATAAACAGTTATACTAGTAAATAAAAAATTAACAAATTTAAACAATATACATGAATGCTGCTCTATATCGAATAAATAAATTAATTATATGGTTTCATATAGACAAATTTAAATTGTACAATATTGTAATATCCGAGAGTGTAGAGGGCGTAGCTATATTGTAAGCGAGAGAGCGTATACAACGCACCCGTTTCTCGTCAGACCAACGGAGACCGCCGAACAAGGCGCATGTACGCCGAATGTACCATAATTGTACTCTCTCTTTTTCTACACTTATTTATTAAAGTATATAATGCGACCAGACGTCGTTGCAATGAAATAAATAATACTTCATGTATTATATTATTTCATGTGTATATAAAATATTATATCTAAAATCTCGCACGTTGTTATTGTTTCGTGCGTTGCCTCTTCAAGGCCATGAAACACGCGTGTTTATATCGACGACCGAGGATGTGTGCGAGCATCCATACATTCAATTGTTATTGTGTGTGTGTGTGTGTGTGTGTGTTAGGTACTTTTCGGGAATGCGACAATTCCCGAAAAGCGCAGTACGCTGCCGGTCTTGACCGCGACAGCAACCCTTTTACACATCGTCACGTTTAGTTTCGCGCGCCACGGGAAGTACCGGACCGGTTCGTCCGTGCTCCGGGAAGTCGTACGCGGGTGCTAGTGAGTTGGTGTAAGTGCAGTGCGAAGGACCAGAGTTGAGTGTTCCCCGAGGTAGGCGAATCGCCGCGGCATCAGACCGCACCTGCAGACTACCGTCAAGGACGACGGGAAACCGGGCCGACTCCACCGGACAGAAGACGTCGGGGCGCCGACGCACACCAGGTCCAATGGACAAGCCAGCCCGGTAAGTATCCGACGTCAGTCGGTATATTTTAGAGCGTGTGCAGAGTGCGTGTGCATGAATGTTTGTTCGGTTGTACACCGGTGCTACCGAAACCGGTTGGGTATTGCGCGGGGCGAGCACGGGGGCAGCTCCTGCTTGCCGCGTATATACCACGTGACCGGGAGAACGTCCCGTTAATTATTGTCGGGTACCTCCGTGTAAATTCTTAAATAAATACTTATTTATTTTATTTTAATATAACGGTCGCGTTATTAATTATAAATTAACCCGCAATAAGCATTCCGATTCCCGATTTTCCCGCCACATGTGTCGGTACGTAGGAGATCGTCCTATCTCCGCTACCGTGTCCCGACGGGTTAACTTATTAACCCACGGCGACGATAAAGACGCGATCTTCGGGCCGTCGTCCCTGTAAAAATAGTAAATAAATTGTAAATGGTATTAGGACGAAATACCACGTTACAATAACAAGACAAGTGCGTTAAATCTTTACTGAGTCTCACTATCTCCATGTGCAAACACAACAAATATTTTATCACATTTACTTACCTTTACTGTCCAAAATATACGTGTCATTAACATTGTTTTACCAAATGTTCTTTAGAAGAAACATTAATGTAAAAAAAAGAAAAAACTATATGGTTTTATATGAACATATGTAAATTATGTATATATGTATTTTTTTTTAAAATCACGTTACCTCTTCTTTCAAACTTCTGTTTCCTATTACTTCTTTCTTACCAAATATTTTTTTTTTAATTTTTGAGATATTTGAGGAACAATACTTTTTTCTTCAATACATTGATATTCAGAATATTAGAATAATATCTAAAATTTAACAACTATAAATACATTTTAAATTTATTATTGGAACATATATGTATATGCAAAATAATAATTCTGCATACTATAATTACAATTCTAATTTTTAGTATTATTATTTTATATTATAATAAAAAAACCACCAACGGTGCGAGCGCGAAGCGCGAGCTATATTCGGTCGTGCCTTACAAGTTTCTGCTCTCAGGTGCAGTCTGAGAACAGAAACTTTTGCGCGCGGGCGCGAAGGGGGGCTCGGCCCCCCTAGTTTTTTTTCAAGTGTTTTTATTTATTGACAAATTTTTGAGATCATGAGTTAAATTATTAGATAATCTAATTGCTACTATAGAACTGTTTTAATTACTTATTATTTTGTTAATGTTTAATATTATTATACTTTTGTTCCCAGTTTTACTATTTGATTTTGTGTACATATCGTTAAGTGTTTTATAGTGATAACATATTGATTCCAATGTGAAACTTTGTTCCAGATTCAGAGGATAGTTATGCGTTATATATCTGTTTTTATTGATTATTTTTAATAATTTATTCTGTAAATTTTGTAGTAATATTAAACTATTTTTATACGCTCCTCCCCATGCAATTATTCTATAATGAATTATGTTGTTAAAAAATGCATTATATATTAACATTAATGTTTTTGTATAATGTTTCTGCATAATTTCTGATAACTTATAAAAATGAAAATTAAGTATTTAGTTTTATTAATTATATAATTTATATGTTGGTTCCATTTAATATTATAATCAAAAAGTATTCTTAGGTATCTACAACTTTCGACTCTTAATATTTTTTTCTTTAATTTTAATGTCTAACTAGCAACAATTCGCTAACGCTCCCTCGGTCGAAATTACACTAAATATATACTTATTTTTTTAATTTTTTTTTAATTTATAATTTTACAATTTAATTGAATAAAAATGTAAAATATAATATAATGTGTAATTAATTAACCTAGTATTCAGTTACAATCAATTTTTTTTAGTCAATAAAATAAAAATAACAGTGTATTATATTTGCAACATTGTATATACTTATTTAATCTTAGTCAATTACACAAGAGTTTATAGATACTGAATATATTTCTACATAATACTGAAACAATTAAAAAAAATTAAAAATAATCGACATGATAAAACTTACACTGGAATAAGGAATTTTAATTTTAATTTTTAATACGTAGTAACATATATATATACATCAATCTAGTAACAAATGTGTTATTTTTCTACCAGAATAATATTTTCAACAACAAAAATTACAATATAAAATTATTCTTTGACCATTATACATATATTTCATGCTTTTTCATGATGTTTCACGGAAAGGAGATGAAGAATTTAAAATTTCATACAAAATTACTAAACTCTTTTTTATTACTAAATTCTTTCAAACAAATAATTATACGTAATAATTGAATTTATAAAAATTTTTTTCAGATTAAAATTCTGGCTAAAATATTTATTTTCACATTTTATTAATTTTGTTTTATATTCAAAAATCTTTTGTAAAAAAGAATATTAGTAATTGCAACCGAAAAATATAAATGATATTTGTAACAGTTTGGTTGCCGCGCGGATGTTTATTTTAATATCGCGGCTGCTCAGCGGTACGGTTAAACTTACCGTATTTAAATAAACATATTTTTCCCGCGATGCGGCGACGGTTACCTGTCCGTTCTACCAAATCTGTTAAATGTTAGTCTGAAACCGAGTTACTGTTTCAGATAACAACCAGGTAAAATTCAAATCTGAAATTGACCGCGAAACAGGGATATCGCGTCGAGCACTTGTCAACCAGAAATATACGAGCTCATAGGATTACGGAAGGAATCGTATGTGGTTAAATTCAATTAATCGAACACCGGATTGAATTTTAATAATAATATGAATTTATTGAAATAAATAAACAAAGATCAATAATAAACAAAATATTTAATTGTCGCCGAGGTCTACGCTTTGAATTACAAGTCGGTAAACGGCCGACTTGTAGAGAGAGGGGAATAAAATATCGCGAACTAAAATAATATATCCAGTCGACGGGACTGGTATAAAGCAACACGATTAAGTGCGAATAAAAACACGATCGCGTGAAGTGGTACCACTTACTTTGTACGCTGCTGTAGTCGTTGGTAAACAACGACCAGCCGATCGGTTGCTTTCTCTCTCTCTCACTCTCGCTGCGGTGTCGGACGGATTGTCCGCTCGCCCGTGCACCGGGGTTGTGTGGCTGCAGGTAGATGCACGGTGTTGCACCACTCACTGCAAATGCAGGATCGGCCTGCAGTCGAAACGCACACAAACGCACGGCACAAATCACGGCACGGCGAAGCTAAACACGGGACGCGGGGGGATCACACCTGTCACGTAAGAAGGTGGCTATCACTCTCTCCAGTGCGCGCGAATCTCCCCCTTACCTCTCTAATGAGGTGCGTGCGCGAATCTTTCGCGCGCGAAGTCGATCCCGCCCGTGTAGCCACGACGAACCGAGCCGAGCCGAATCTCGCCGGCTCGAACCGATGCGAACATTATGATACTGTTCGCTCGTGTTGCTCGAATTCGTCAAACGGTGAGGTAAACAGTACCTTACCGTTACACCCCCCTTCCAGATTCCACATACCCGTGATGTGGTTTCTGTATCCCTGACGAATTTGGGATGGGAAGTGGCTACACAGGTACAAAAAAAACAAAAAAAAAAAAAAACCTGGTCCAACAATCCGGATACTAACTGCAGTCCCGTCGTGGTCTGCCTCTACCTCGTTTGGCTAGCCCGCGGTGGCTAGCGGTCGGAATTACCGTCGACCGATCCCCCGGTCTGGCGACGACCCTCGCGTTTTTACGCGGCCTACCTCTACTTCGTTTAACGGGGGACACGACGTACGCGTTATCTCGTTCCTCGCGTGGAACGGCGCTCGCTTGCGTCTCGCCGCGTGAGACGTCTTCGCTCGCAGGAACCGTGTCGCGTTCGGGTTCCTCTTCCCTCGTAGGTAGATCGGTCTCGATGTCGTCTTCTTGGCCGTACTCATCGCCATGGTCATCCGATAAGTACGGTTTGAGGTACTGGACATGGCATTTCTCTTCATGTCCCTGAGTATCCTGGATCTTAACAGTATTTGGGCCGTATCTGTGGACGATCAAATAAGGATCGACGTATTTTGGAGCTAACTTGGCCGAGACGCCTTGTGCGCTGGATGAGAGGACTCGGTTCTTCTTCCATACCAAGTCCCCGACTTCAAAAGAAGCCGCTCGTCTCCCGGCATTATAGTAACCGGCTTGCCTATCCTGAGCTTTATTAGCTCTAGCTGAAGCTTTCTTGTGAAGCTCAGGTAGTCGTGATAGCCGATCACTCCACTCAAGCAAACGATGGTATTCCAAACGTTGCTGAGTCAGCTCGTCTTGAACTCGACGAGCAGTGCCGGGTGGCTCAGGCTGCCGGCCGTAATTTAACATGGCCGGGCTCCATCCTGTCGAACTCTGTACCGCCGTATTTAAAGCAAACACAAGGTCCGGTAACTTCTCGTCCCAAGTGTTGTGCTTCTCGGTAATGTAAGACGCTACCATCGTTTTCAGCGTCCGATTAGCACGTTCGACGGGATTGGCCTGAGCGTGGTACGGGGGAATAGTTGTATGAAATATTCCTCGTTCCACGAGATAATCATCTACGAGCTTGTTCTTGAACTCAGTGCCGTTGTCGGATAAAAATACTTCCGGTGTGCCAAAACGCATGACGATTCGTTCGTGTAACTCTTTCACGATCGTCTTAGCGTTAGCTTTCCGGATCGGCACTGCTTCAATCCAGCGCGTGAACAAATCTTGGAAGACCAAAATATATTCAAATCCGTGTGTGGAGCGGGGAAGTGGTCCAGTAACATCTCCTGCTACCACTTGCCATGGCATTTCAACCACTCGCCTACCCATCAAACCCCTGGGAGGGCGTTGCTCCACCTAACATTGCTGGCACACCTGACATTTGCGTACATACTCGCCAACTTCGGCATAGTAACGTGGCCAATAATATAACTTTGCCACGCGAGCAAATGTCTTTTCTCTACCTAGATGGCCAGCTGCCGGATCATCATGACATTCTCGGAGGATGGTCTGCCTGTGCTCTTCGGGTACGACCAACTTCCAAGCGTCTTGATCTTCCATGGCGTCATCCAATTCAGTATCCACCCGATACGAATACAGGTTTCCACCTTGGATCTTCCAATCAGGAAATTCTCTCGGCCGCTCACTTACGTCTTTGGTCCACGAAAGGTACCAGGGGTCCTTAGTAGTCTGGCTCCAAGAGACGGAGGATAAGGCCGGCTCGTCTTCCTCATACATACGAGAAAGTGCATCAGGAACGTAGTTTAGAGCTCCTTTCCTGTGCTCAATAGTAAAGTTATGAGACTGGAGTTCTAACGCCCATCTGGCGAGCCGGCTCGTTGGATTGCGAATATTGCATAACCAACGAAGACTACTATGGTCAGTGACAACTTTAAACTGGTAACCTTCGATGTATGGTCTAAACTTCTTAATCGCCCATACTACGGCCAGGCATTCCCGTTCTGTGACGCTGTAATTGCGTTCGGCGGGCGAGAGGATTCTACTGGCGAATTCCAGGACTCTCTCTTCTCCGCCGACAATCTGTAGCAACACTGCACCGATACCAGTGTCACTAGCGTCAGTCTGGACCACATACTCACCATTCTCATCGGGAGTTTGCAGAACGGGTGCTGTCATTAACAAAGCTTTAAGCTGCTGGAAAGCGCTCTCTTGTTCTTCCAGCCAAAGATACTTCTGGTCTTTCTTGGTCAGACGCGTTAGCGGCTCAGCTATGGTAGCATAGTCGTGCATGAAGCGTCTGTACCAAGATGCCATACCGAGAAACCGTCTCAGCTGCTTCAAATTCTTGGGAGCCGGATATTCTTTAATCGGCTCCGTTTTAGCTGGGTCAGGTCGTATCCCGTCTCGGTTAACTCGCACACCTAAATATCTCACTTCGGGCTGGCAGAAGACACATTTCTCCCGATTAACAGATAAACCGGCTTCTGCCAAGCGAGTTAACACCTCGATCAACAGTTGCTTATGCTCTTCAAACGTCTCCGTGACAATAATGATATCGTCGAGATATGCATAAGCAACCGGTTCGAGTTCGGGTCCAATCACCTGATCGATCATGCGCTGGAATGTCGCGCCAGCATTTGCCAATCCATACGGCATACGAGTAAACTGGAACAAACCCATTCCAGGTACCGTAAAAGCCGTTATCGGGCGCGACTCCACCTGTAGAGGTATCTGGTGGTACGCACAGTTCATGTCGATCGTGGAGATGTATCGGGCTTTCTTGAGCTTGCGTAGGATATCCTGCATATATGGCAAAGGATATGCATCAGGTTTCGTCAAAGCGTTGACTTTCCTAAAATCGATGCAAAAACGCCTAGCATTCTCACCCTTCTTCGCCATCACCACGGGGCTGGACCAACCGCTTTTCGAGGGTTCAATAACGCCAGTCTCGAGCATCTCGCGAACTTGACGTTGCATTTCTTCTCGAATCTTATCAGAGACGGGGTAGTACCTCTGTTTGATCGGCCTGGCTGATCCGACGTCGATTATATGTTCGACATCGTAAGAACGGCCGATCTTTGGCAAGGTTGTGGACAACACTCGGTCTAGAAGTTCGCGCAATTGTGTGCGCTCTACTTCTGTTACGTCAGCGACACCTGCTGACGATAATGAAGCATTGCCACTTTCCATACTTGCCACTTCCAGCTGTAGGACTTGATCCGTTCCCTTTAGGAATAAACGGTCGGAATCTGGGTCTAGGACGGCTCGGAATGCTCGGATAAAATTTACTCCGATGTAGCATTCAGCATCCAGGTTCGGCATGATCGCAACACGTATTTCTCGAGTCTCTTTACCGATGGTAAATGGTAGCATCACGTGACCACACAACGGATGAGTACTACCATCAGCGAGCTTGGCATTGCCAGCTCGCGACTCGAGAAGCGACCTGCCTAGAGCGGTTGCTAACTGCAGACCGCTCGGACCCATTACGGTTGTCGATGCACCTGGATCGAACAACGCACGGATCCGGAATCCATCTATGTCAACCTGACACCACCAGCGCGTCTCGTCCTCAGGACGATAACTTCTTCTGCTAGTGCTCGATGTCACTAACTTTAGGACATCGTTGGTCTCCGGATCCATTCCGACTTCCTGGGATCTATCAGGAATCAGTCCTTTCCTTTTCTGCTTAACTGCAGCTGGACTATCTCGGTAATCGGGAGTCAGACCTTTGTCCTCCTTGGGGACTCCCTGTACTTTGGGGTATGCGGTTGTCCCCTCTAACCGCTTCCCCGCGCGTTTTTTGCGCAGTCAGGGCACGTCCTAACGGTGTACCCCAACTTACCACAAGTATGGCACTTGATCGGCTTGGGGAAGTCTTCTTTTCTCTTTATCTTCTTTCTTGAATCCGACGATTCCCCAAGCTTCGAGGATGAACCACTCGATGACCGTCGATCGGGACTTTTACGTGTCTCCTTCCTCCTTTTAAACCGAGGAGGAGACCTGTGGGTTTTCTTCTTAGGTGGCGTATCTTTATCCACCTTAACCCCAGCTGTTTGGCTACTCGTTCGCATGGTCCTAAGGGTTTCTTCCAGGACTTTTGTGAGCCGTTCAATCGGATCTTCCCGACTCGACTCACTCACCTCCTTAGCCACGCTTGCTACCTTAGGCTTGGCGGTCGACCGCTTTTTGGACTTCGCCTTGTAAGCAAGTTCCGGCAGCATTAAATCTTCCTCTGCCGGAGGCGGTCGATATAACTTTTCCCGCTCGAGCGTTTGCTCGGCGTCCATCGCCAGCTCCAATAAATCTTCAACCGATTTGGCTTCAGCCCTCTTAAACAACCGCTGAAGCTGAGGTAGCATGTTACGGTAAAGATGGTCCAATTGCCTACGCTCGCTCGGGATCGGGTTGAGTTTTCGCATGATTGCGATTGAGCAGGTGATATAATCTCTCACCGGCTCATCCTCACCCTGTGTCCGAGCATTGGACTCCTCGATGAGCCTTTGCTGGAAGCTTTGGCTCATACCGTACCATTTCTTGGCAGATTTCACAAAATCTTGCCACGAGTGCCATTTGTCCTTCTCATTCCGGTACCACGTAGCTGCGGTCCCAGTGAGAAGTTCGGACAAGGACGGCAACACCTCGTCCTCGCTGAGGTTTGCGAGAATCCTACAGTCTTCGACTCTCGCAAGGAAGGCATCGATACTCTGGCTTTTGTCGCCAGAGAATCGGACTCCCCACTTACGAACCACCGCACCAACATCGCGCGGTGTCCCGGCCGATCTCGACGCTGATTGGCCGGACTCGTAAAAGTCCTTCAGATTAGGGTAGGGAGAGCTTGAACATGGAGGCTGTCTCGGTCTCCGTGTGTCACCCCTCCCCCAAGCTCCTCCAGCATCTGCATGAGGTGCTTGAGACCCCTCAGGCTCTACCTGCACGTGTTCTGGTCTGATGTCCGTCTCGTCCAGGGTGTAACACGTATAGGTGTCCTGGAACTGGACATGTTGGGTTGGCTCTCGGGTTTTGTTTGTGCTGGAAGCTTGTGCACCGCTTGGCAAGTCCAACTTGCTGTTGACGGTGTGCATCTGTACTTCCAGCTCCTTAACCCGTTCCGTCAAGGTGGATAACCTACTTACTTGCTCCGCTAACATCCAAGCAAAATCCTTTGGTATCTCGAACTGAGCGCCAGTATGGGATACCAAAGTTATCCATTCTTCCTTGTCGGTTTCTCGGTCGGAGGTGTTTGACTGCCCATCTTCCTCTCGCTCGTCCGTATCTTCTACTTCTAGAGCGAGAGTCCTCTGTAGCACCTCTACTACATCTGGGTCAGAATCCGGGTCCGGAATCTCCGGATTCTGGGCAACCATGGACTTAAACCAATCTGTCCTCCGCCTGTTCCGCCTGACACGATCCTCATTTGAGTTTGTGTCGGCTGCGAACTCTTGAGCCGTATAATTGCCCAACAACCACTGTTGGAGTCGTTCGGCTTTTTTATATACAGAGCCGTCTGTACGCATCTCTAACGACTCCAAGTGCGCCTGGATCTGTTCGCTGGATTGCGTACCAATCCACTGATCGACTTGCGTGGTCATCGATTCCGCCATTTTAATTTTAACAAAATTACCGCTACGATTATTTACACAAAAAAAACTCTGAGTCGCTTTTCGCTTTACCTGTGCAAGGTATGCTTTTCTTCAAATTATTAGGTGGCTTTAAATAATAAAATTATTGGGCCACTAAGTTGAAGAATGAATTCTTTTCCCTTTATAATTACAAGAAGAAAAATTAAGCACACCTATTTGAAATTTGCTTTCCTGCCTAATATAAAAAACTACGTTAAAGAATTATATTTTTGACTATTAATTTTACAAACAAATCGGGAGAAAAAAAAATTAACTATGTTACACGCAGGATTAATTTAATTTATTATAAAACAAATAAACATACAATATTAAACGTAAAAAGAAATTTTACGAATTGTTAATAAATTAAATTAAAAACAAGAAAAAAATTTGTTTAAATCCGACTAAATACGAAAAAATCGAATTTACTCCGGCTCTCGGTCACCAACGCACGCTGAATATATTATAAAATCAATAAATAAATAATTGAATAAATAGATAAATAAATATAAATATATTCCTAAACAACTAAATGTGTACGCCGCTGTGACCTCTTACAATCGCAATGTTACAAAAAAATAATAATACAATTTTTATTGTAACGCGAGAGCCGGTCCGCGTTGTCAAAAATATAAATTTAACAAGCAAACTTCAAAACAGAAAAATTTTTACCCTTGCACAGGTGTTACAATTTTTATTAAGTCGGAAAACTAAATAACGCCGATTTTCCGACTAACCTACTCGAAATTAGGGACTCGGTATGTAAATTGCGGACCTCAAGGCGAATCGATCTATATTTCAATTTTAAAATTCAAATTTACTATTATTTACGTGTAATTAATTAAAAAAATTATTATTACCGACCTCGGATTTCTTTTAACCAAACTAAACAACAATAAAAGAAAATCCGGTTCAAACTTATAAATTATTGTCTAAATACAATAATTTAAAGGTTAGAATTAATCGCGAACCGATTAATCTAACTGCCGGTAATAACAAATATACTAATTAACGTAACTAATATATAATAGAAAATTACACGTAAAATCCACACGTACTTAAAAAAATTAAATTTAAAATAAATTGATAACAACAAAAATCAATTAAATTAAATTAGATTCACTACCGTTTATAATAAAATCCTATTTTATAAGGGCACCTATATAAGCGCAGCTCGTATCACAAAAAAAACGCAATTTAAAAATTTACGTTGTGCGCCTCGTAGGCGCAATTTGGAAATTAACGTTGAGCGTAAAATAACCCAATCTATTAATTTACGTTGGGCGCCATGTAACAGTTTGGTTGCCGCGCGGATGTTTATTTTAATATCGCGGCTGCTCAGCGGTACGGTTAAACTTACCATATTTAAATAAACATATTTTTCCCGCGATGCGGCGACGGTTACCTGTCCGTTCTACCAAATCTGTTAAATGTTAGTCTGAAACCGAGTTACTGTTTCAGATAACAACCAGGTAAAATTCAAATCTGAAATTGACCACGAAACAGGGATATCGCGTCGAGCACTTGTCAACCAGAAATATACGAGCTCATAGGATTACGGAAGGAATCGTATGTGGTTAAATTCAATTAATCGAACACCGGATTGAATTTTAATAATAATATGAATTTATTGAAATAAATAAACAAAGATCAATAATAAACAAAATATTTAATTGTCGCCGAGGTCTACGCTTTGAATTACAAGTCGGTAAACGGCCGACTTGTAGAGAGAGGGGAATAAAATATCGCGAACTAAAATAATATATCCAGTCGACGGGACTGGTATAAAGCAACACGATTAAGTGCGAATAAAAACACGATCGCGTGAAGTGGTACCACTTACTTTGTACGCTGCTGTAGTCGTTGGTAAATAACGACCAGCCGATCGGTTGCTTTCTCTCTCTCTCACTCTCGCTGCGGTGTCGGACGGATTGTCCGCTCGCCCGTGCACCGGGGTTGTGTGGCTGCAGGTAGATGCACGGTGTTGCACCACTCACTGCAAATGCAGGATCGGCCTGCAGTCGAAACGCACACAAACGCACGGCACAAATCACGGCACGGCGAAGCTAAACACGGGACGCGGGGGGATCACACCTGTCACGTAAGAAGGTGGCTATCACTCTCTCCAGTGCGCGCGAATCTCCCCCTTACCTCTCTAATGAGGTGCGTGCGCGAATCTTTCGCGCGCGAAGTCGATCCCGCCCGTGTAGCCACGACGAACCGAGCCGAGCCGAATCTCGCCGGCTCGAACCGATGCGAACATTATGATACTGTTCGCTCGTGTTGCTCGAATTCGTCAAACGGTGAGGTAAACAATACCTTACCGTTACATATTATACAATTACAATAATAAAAATTGAATATTAATTATATAAGTTATTTTGATATTAGACTTGGTATTACATTAAAAAAATGAAAGAAAAATAATATTTTAAATTTTTTAACCACCTTCCTCATGCATTTTACATCTTAGAAATAAAATATGTATTACATTAAATTATATATATTATATTATATATGTTATCAAAATTTATTAGAGTAATAGTACTGTTTTTGTTAGTGTTCGTATCACTGTGACCGCTTTTTATTACCGAAAACCCCTATAAAATATTATTGGAATTCTTCTACTAAACCCCCCTCTTACCCCCTACCACTCAATCATTACATGGGGGATAAATTAAGACTGGTTGTCATATTCAATGTTGACCCTTCCTCCCACCTTCCTTCATCTTTAAAATAGGGGATAAAAAAGAGTGGTGGTCATATTGTTATTCACCTGTACCGAAACCCCTAAATTATTTTTGGAATTTTACTTATTTTATTTCCCCCCTCCCCCTCTTGCCCCTCCTCCAGCTAGCAATAAATGAAGGATTAATGAAGAGTGATTATCATATCGCTATTCACCGTAACCAAAAACCTCATCTTAGTTTTTTTAGAATAAAAAAGAATGGTCGTCATATTCTAATTCATATATACCGATAACCTCTATAAAATATTTAAAAAATGTTCTAATTTTACCCCCCCCCCCTCATGACTCTTCCTGCACCTATCATTAGATGTGAGATAAATAATGTGTGGTTGTCGTATTCAGCGTTAATCCTTCCACTCCACAGATACGTTTAATTCTTGTAACTTTTGGGATACCGGACACCGGAGCACGGATGAATTTTGATATATATATAGATGATAAATCAAAAATAAAATTTTAATTTTTTTAACCACCTTTCTCACTCATTTTACACCCTTGTAATAGAGTATGATGAAAAATGTGTAAAAACGTATATTTAACTGTGATAAAAAACAGAACGAATCATCAAATAAAATATATATTACATTAAAATATATTATTTAAATTATTAAAAATTATTAGACTGACAGTACTGCTTCAGTCTATGTTAGTATTACTATGACCACTTTATTTTTACATTATTTATGTATGTAGTGACTATTATTTATTATTAATTAATTATAATATTACTTATAGATATGTTCTTAATATAATAATTTAATTTGGTACAAAAATATACAAACATGGGAGTACTGGCAAAAGTGCTTACACACTTTTTTAATATTTTATCCCGTAATTAGTGAAGTTATCCCGAAATAACTCAGAAACTCCCGAAGTATCCACTAAATCCCAAAATTAGTGAAGTTAACCCGGCATACCTCAACAATGACTGAAATATTAAGAAAATCTCGGAATTGGTGAAGTTATCCCGGAATACATAAAAAAATTCTCGAAATACCACAGAAAATCCCGAAATACCATAGAAAATCTTGAAATAACCAGAAAATCCCGAAATTAGGGAATTTATCCCGAAATACCACAGAAAATCCCGAAATATCCAGGAAATCCCGAAATTTCCAGGAAATCCCGAAATTGGTGGATTAACCCGGAATGCCACAGAAAATCTCGAACATCCAAAAAAATCCCGAAACATCCAGGAAATCCCGAAAGTGGTGCAGTTATCCCGGAATACGTCAGAAAATCCCGAAACATCCAGAAAATCCCGAAATCGGTCGATTTATCCCGAAATACCATAGGAAATTACGAAACATCCAGGAAATCCAGAATTTGGTGGATTTATTCCGGAATACCACAAAATATCCCGAATCATCTAGGAAATCTCGAAAGTGGTGCAGTTATCCCGTAATACGTCAGAATATCCCGAAACATCCAGAAAATCCCTCAATTAGTGAATCTATCCCAAAATGTCACAGAAAATCCCGAAACATCCAGGAAATTCCGAAATTGGTGGATTTATCCCGGAATACCACAGAAAATCCCGAAACATCCAGGAAGTCCCGAAATTGTTGGAGTTAACTCAGAATACGACAGAAAATCTCGAAACATCCAGGAAATCCCGAAATTGGAGGAGTTATCCCGAAATACCACAAAAAACCCGAGACTTGCAGGAAATCCAGAATTTGGTGGATTTATTCCGGAATACAACAAAATATCCCGAATCATCTAGGAAATCTCGAAAGTGGTGCAGTTATCCCTTAATACGTCAGAATATCCCGAAACATCCAGAAAATCCCTCAATTAGTGTATCTATCCCAAAATGTCACAGAAAATCCCGAAACATCCAGGAAATTCCGAAATTGGTGGATTTATTCCGGAATACCTTAGAAAATCCCGAAACATCCAGGAAATCCCGAAATTGGTGGATTTATCCCGGAATACCACAGAAAATCCCGAAACATCCAGGAAGTCCCGAAATTGTTGGAGTTATCTCAGAATACGACAGAAAATCTCGAAACATCCAGGAAATCCCGAAATTGGAGGAGTTATCCCGAAATACCACAAAAATCCCGAAACATCCAGAAAATCCCGAAATCGGTCGATTTATCCCGAAATACCATAGGAAATTCCGAAACATCCAGGATATCCAGAATTTGGTGGATTTATTCCGGAATACCACAGAATATCCCGAAACATCTAGGAAATCCCGAAAGTGGTGGAGTTACCCGGAATACGTCAGAATATCCCGAAACATCCAGAAAATCCCTCAATTAGTGAATCTATCCCAAAATGTCACAGAAAATCCCGAAACATCCAGGAAATTCCGAAATTGGTGGATTTATCCCGGAATACCACAGAAAATCCCGAAACATCCAGGAAGTCCCGAAATTGTTGGAGTTAACTCAGAATACGACAGAAAATCTCGAAACATCCAGGAAATCCCGAAATTGGAGGAGTTATCCCGAAATACCACAAAAAACCCGAGACTTGCAGGAAATCCAGAATTTGGTGGATTTATTCCGGAATACCACAAAATATCCCGAATCATCTAGGAAATCTCGAAAGTGGTGCAGTTATCCCTTAATACGTCAGAATATCCCGAAACATCCAGAATATCCCTCAATTAGTGTATCTATCCCAAAATGTCACAGAAAATCCCGAAACATCCAGGAAATTCCGAAATTGGTGGATTTATTCCGGAATACCTTAGAAAATCCCGAAACATCCAGGAAGTCCCGAAATTGTTGGAGTTAACTCAGAATACGACAGAAAATCTCGAAACATCCAGGAAATCCCGAAATTGGAGGAGTTATCCCGAAATACCACAAAAAACCCGAGACTTGCAGGAAATCCAGAATTTGGTGGATTTATTCCGGAATACAACAAATATCCCGAATCATCTAGGAAATCTCGAAGTGGTGCAGTTATCCCTTAATACGTCAGAATATCCCGAAACATCCAGAAAATCCCTCAATTAGTGTATCTATCCCAAAATGTCACAGAAAATCCCGAAACATCAGGAAATTCCGAAATTGGTGGATTTATCCGGAATACCTTAGAAAATCCCGAAACATCCAGGAAATCCCGAAATTGGTGGATTTATCCCGGAATACCACAGAAAATCCCGAAACATCCAGGAAGTCCCGAAATTGTTGGAGTTATCTCAGAATACGACAGAAAATCTCGAAACATCCAGGAAATCCCGAAATTGGAGGAGTTATCCCGAAATACCACAAAAAACCCGAGACTTGCAGGAAATCCAGAATTTGGTGGATTTATTCCGGAATACCACAAAATATCCCGAATCATCTAGGAAATCTCGAAAGTGGTGCAGTTATCCCTTAATACGTCAGAATATCCCGAAACATCCAGAATATCCCTCAATTAGTGTATCTATCCCAAAATGTCACAGAAAATCCCGAAACATCCAGGAAATTCCGAAATTGGTGGATTTATCCGGAATACCTTAGAAAATCCCGAAACATCCAGGAAATCCCGAAATTGGTGGATTTATCCCGGAATACCACAGAAAATCCCGAAACATCCAGGAAGTCCCGAAATTGTTGGAGTTATCTCAGAATACGATAGAAAATCTCGAAACATCCAGGAAATCCCGAAATTGGAGGAGTTATCCCGAATACCACAAAAAACCCGAGACTTGCAGGAAATCCCGAAATTGGTGGATTTATCCCGAAATACCACAGGAAATTCCGAAGATTTGTGATTATTCCGGAATACCACAAAATATCCCGAATCATCTAGGAAATCTCGAAAGTGGTGCAGTTATCCCTTAATACGTCAGAATATCCCGAAACATCCAGAATATCCCTCAATTAGTGTATCTATCCCAAAATGTCACAGAAAATCCCGAAACATCCAGGAAATTCCGAAATTGGTGGATTTATTCCGGAATACCTTAGAAAATCCCGAAACATCCAGGAAATCCCGAAATTGGTGGATTTATCCCGGAATACCACAGAAAATCCCGAAACATCCAGGAAGTCCCGAAATTGTTGGAGTTATCTCAGAATACGATAGAAAATCTCGAAACATCCAGGAAATCCCGAAATTGGAGGAGTTATCCCGAAATACCACAAAAAACCCGAGACTTGCAGGAAATCCCGAAATTGGTGGATTTATCCCGAAATACCACAGGAAATTCCGAAACATCCAGGATATCCAGAATTTGGTGGATTTATTCCGGAATACCACAGAATATCCCGAAACATCTAGGAAATCCCGAAAGTGGTGGAGTTACCCGGAATACGTCAGAATATCCCGAAACATCCAGAAAATCCCTCAATTAGTGAATCTATCCCAAAATGTCACAGAAAATCCCGAAACATCCAGGAAATTCCGAAATTGGTGGATTTATTCCGGAATACCTCAGAAAATCCCGAAACATCCAGGAAATCCCGAAATTGGTGGATTTATCCCGGAATACCACAGAAAATCCCGAAACATCCAGGAAGTCCCGAAATTGTTGGAGTTATCTCAGAAAATCTCGAAACATCCAGGAAATCCCGAAATTGGAGTAGTTATCCCGAAATACCACAAAAAACCCGAGTCTTGCAGGAAATCCCGAAATTGGTGGAATTATTCCGGAATACTTAAGAAAATCCCGAAACATCCAGGAAAACCCTAAATTAGTGAAGATTTCCCGGTATATCTAAAAAATTACCGAATTATTTAGAAAATCCCGAAACTAGTGGAGTTATCCCGGAATACCTCAAACATTCCCAAAATATCCAGGAAATCCCGTATTTAGTGGAGTTATCCCGAAATACCACAGAAAAACCCGAGACTTGCAGGAAATCCCGAAATTGGTGGAGTTATCCCGGAATACTTAAGAAAATCCCGAAACATCCAGGAAAACCCTAAATTAGGAAGATTTCCCGGCATATCTAAGAAATTACCGAATTATTTAGAAAATCCCGAAATTAGTGGAGTTATCCCGGAATACCTCAAAAATTCCCGAAATATCCAGGAAATCCCGTATTTAGTGGAGTTATTCCGAAATAATTCAGAAATTCCCAAAATATCAGTGTTAACCCTTCCACTCCACACATACTCTTCATTCTTACAACAGGAGACCAGACACCGCCGCGGGACACCGGACACCACCGCCGGACACCGGAGAACGGATGAATTTTAATATAATATAGATATAGATTTTGGTTATAACAAATAATCTTATATTGAATTTCTTATAAGAAATATTAAATTAATTCCTTATAAATTAATGAAATAATTGTACAACATGTAATATATTAAATGTATATTCGATCCTTGATTTAAAAATAATGAATGTCACTCAGAATGTCACTCTCCTTTGCATAAAACAGTAATATTTTACTTACAAATTTCTATTGTAAAATATAACCATAATGTACAAGATCCTATATATATGCTAATTAAATAATTCGTATTTTATTGGATTTAAAATCTATAATGGTTAACAAAAAATTTAATAGCAAAAAAATACTCACTCGCTTACGCTCGCTATTTTTTTATTTTTTTATTTTTTGCTATTATTTGATTAGTGGTGTATTAAATAATATGAACCGTATTTCTGTCTATTAAAACGTAGTTCAGTATATAGATGAAAAACAAATAGTAATATTGTTAGAGTACCAATTTAATATAATAAAATATATATTGTAGGATTCTGTACGAAGTATTACATTAAATAAATAAATATACAGTAAATTATGAGGCTCAATATGTTGACTCCCAGAAATATTTAGCCCCAAAAATTTTAACGGTAAAATCTAAGACTAAAATTTTTAAAATTTTTGACCCAAAACATTGAGTCCCAAAAGTTTTAACGGCAAAATCTAAGACTAAAATTTTTAAGGCCCAAAATGTTTAGTCCCAAAAGTTTCAACAGAAAAATCAAAGACTAAAATTTTTAAGACCCAAAATATTGAGTCCCAAAAATATTAAGTCCCACAAGTTTTAACGGCAAAATCTAAGACTAAAATTTTTAAGGCCCAAAATGTTGAGTCCCAAAAATATTAAGTCCCAAAAGTTTTAACAGAAAAATCAAAGACTAAAATTTTTAAGACCCAAAATATTGAGTCCCAAAAATATTAAGCCCCAAAAGTTTTAACGGCAAAATCTAAGACTAAAATTTTTAAGCCCCAAAATGTTGAATCCCAAAAGTTTTTACGGCAAAATCTAAGACTAAAATTTTTAAGGCCCAAAATGTTAAGTCCCAAAAATATTAAGTCTCAAAAGTTTCAACAGAAAAATCAAAGACTAGAATTTTTAAGAACCAAAATATTAAGTCCAAAAATTTTTAACGGCAAAATTTAAGACTAAAATTTTTAAGCCCCAAAATGTTGAATCCCAAAAGTTTGTACGGCAAAATCTAAGACTAAAATTTTTAAGGCCCAATATTTTGAGTCCCAAAAATATTAAGTCTCAAAAATTATAAGGCTATTATATATAATACTAACGGTTCCAAAACGTCGTAAAAGTAATCCTTGGGGATCAAGGGAACACTTGCCCAGACGGACGGACGGACGGACGGACGCCCGGACGTAGATTTGTACTTTAATATAATGTTAGATTGTGATGGAACACTATCACAGTAGTTTCCGAAAGTTATATATACCGTTTTATCAACATTCACTGATAGTTTATTTAATTCAAGCCAAATGGCGACTTCTTGTAAATGATTGTTCATCCTTTCTTGTGCTTCAATCCACGAAGTTCCTTTTGTTATTATAGCCATATGATCAGCAAATGATAACATATTATCATTTGATCCATTAGTCATAATGTCATTTATATATAGCAATAATAAAAGTAGGCCTAATATGGTTCCTTGTGGGACTCCTGTTTTTATTTCTTTGTAATCGCTATATATATTATTTATTCTAACTCTTTGTTTTCTCATAAAAAGGTAATTTTTAATTAACTTATATGCATTACCTCTAATTCCATAACAGTATAATTTTTCTAGTATAATTTTATGATTAACAGTATCAAAGGCTTTCGCCAAGTCTAAATATGATATGATAATTGGCTTACTTTTGTCTAGACTGTTACATATAGAACTGTTAATAAAATTTAATACGTCTGTAGTTTCTTTATTTTTCATAAATTGTTGGTCAGCAATTATTTTATTTTTATTTATGAACTTATATAATCTACTGTAATTTATTTTTTCAAAGATTTTTGCTATATTAAATATTAGTGAGATATAGTTAATAGCCCTGTGTCTATCAATTGCTTTAAAAATAAAAATCACTTCTGCTTTTTTTAAGTGCATCGGGCCATACTGAGTATTTGATGCATAAATTAAAAGTATTAGCTAAAGGTTCTTTAATAAAATTTATAATTGTTTTTAATACTTTAGTATTGATTTTGTCTACACCACCCATTTTTTCTTTTATATTCAATACTATATTTATAATTTCTTCACTCGATGTTGGGTTAATAAAGATCGTTTTCATATTGTTATTAGGTAGTTTAATTTTTTTATTATTAGGCTCGATGATTTTTTCACTTAGTTTTTCTCCTATCTCACAGAAGTAAATGTTCTTATTATTTGCTATTTTTTCAGGATCAGAGATCCTATTATTGCATTCATCATAAATTTAATTTATACTACTTTCTGTTGTTTGTTTTTTACCTAATTTAGTATTTATAATTTTTCATAAATTTCTTGGGTTGTTCCAATTTTTTTCAATTAAGTTTTTTTCAAATTTAATTTTATCGTCTATAATTACTTTATTTAATATTTTTTCATATGCCTTATATTCAGCTTTTAATACAGTATTATTTTTGTCTAACTTCCATATGTTACATACATGTTCTCTTCTTTTGCATGATATGATGATTCCTTTAGTTGTCCAAGATTTTCTTGGTTTTGTTTTTGAATGCTTTGTCTTATAACAATTGTTCATTTTCGATCTTTCAATGCATGTTTCTATATTATTTATTATTAAGTCTATATTCATATTACGATCTTGCATAAACAATGTTCTCCAATTTATCTTACTTGCCTCTCTTTGTAATTTCTTATAACTAATATAGTTATTTTTGGTATTATCATTTTCTTGCAATTTACTTTTTTCTATGCTTATAAATAGAGAATAGTGATCAGTAAACGGATTAGTTATTTTAAATGATTTATAGTATATATAATCTGTTTTAAAAAAATATATTGTCGTTGCAAGTTCCTTTACAATTATCTATAGCCGGTCTTGTAACATCCTGAAAACAGGGAATGTATCCCTTTTCTAGGAAGTTATTTAAAAATTCTTGAGTAATAATATTTAGTTCTAATAGATCAATATTAAAATCTCCTATTACTAAGTGATTTTTCAAATTTTTGTTGATTTTTAAAAACGTATTCGAGTTCATTACAAATTCAGTTTTTGATAGATCATGTGACCTATATAATGCTGATATTTCAATATTATAATCTTTATCTATCATTATACTAGAATGTAATATGTTTAATTTACCAATTTCGATGATATTAGTATTTTCATTTAAATTTTGACTTATAAATGTAACAACACCATCTGATCTTTTTATGCTACTATTATTATAATAGCTCTTATAACCTGACAATTGATAGTATTCAAAGCATTCTAGATTCCAAGTTTCTGAACAAATTATAATAAACGGTTTGTTTATTAAATTTTCGACAAATATTTCTAGTTTAGAAAAATTTGTATTTAGTCTTCTAATATTTACATATAAAATAAATTTATCCCTAACATTTATATTTTTATTAAAATTTTCCATATCTTGGAATGAAATTTCTTGTTGTATTATATCTTGACAATTAATATGATTCGCAACTTCTATTTTTGTTCTTCATCGTTAGATTCTATGGATAATTCGTCTTCTGTTGTAGTAAATACTTGTATGTTTGACATTCTTTTTTATTATTTGCATGGTGATTAGTTGCGTTGTTTCCATTCTTGTTGTTATTATGACCACTGCAATTTTTACATTTAGTTTCTTCTTTCTTTTTACAATTTTTATAGCTGTAATTCCTGCACAATATATACATTTCGTTTCATTAGTACATCTTTTCTCACTATGGCCATATTTACAACAATTCATGCAAATATTTAAATTAAAATCGTCATATATTTGACATCTATTGCATCCGAAATATATTTTGTTGTCTTTCATTAAGAAATCATATGCTTTAGAATTAGCTTCAATTATAACAGACCATGACTTGTTGATTTCACCCTCCATTGTTAATTATTAAAAGGAATCGATGTCGAGGGTCAGTTTTTTAAATAAATAAACACTATTTATTTAAATTTAGTTGTACAACGTTTCGTCTGCGTGGTTTGCAGACCTCTTTAGGTACTATAAATTTATTGAGCACAAAATAACAATTTTAATAATTACAAATTAACGGACGAAATATTGAATAAATTAACGGAAGAAAATATTACCATTGATACACTGAAACGTAGATGTAATAAGCCCAGAAAGGCGTCGTCGAATAACAAGAGTATGCGAAATCGAGCGAATTTATACAAAACAAAACAAGTGTCTGCGAGTATATGTGTATTGTTTTTCTGATTAGAGTATTTGTGCACTACTTTTACTTCTCCTTCTTGTGTCAGCATATTTCTTTGTTTTATTTCATTCTGTATTTCTTTAATAGCTGTATTTTCCAAATTACTTTCAATTCCAGTAATTTTCAATTGTGGATTCTTTTTTTGTTCAATTTCTGTTTTTGCATCCAATCTTCTTTCTTTTTTAAAAATGTCTTCAATTTTGTCTATATCATTAATGTTTTTACATTTTACAATAATTTTATCTTTTGTTTATATATTGAATTTATAGGTAATTTTGTTTTTTCTGTTATTATTTGTTTCGTTTTTTTGAAAATGTTTTCGGTTGATTCGTTATCGTTTGCTTTAATTAGTATATTCGGAACGTTAATTTTTTCGTATGTATTATTTGCTACGTGTGCATATGTGATAGCCGTTGCTTGCGTATGCGTTTGCGTGTGCATTTTTTCTTTTAACAATATGTTATTTTCTTTTAGTTCACTATTCAGTTCTTTTAATATATTATTTTTATCTATTAACTCATCATTTAAAAGTTTTAAATTTTCATTGCCTTTCATAATATTTTCTATATTTCTATCTTGATATTTCTTATCATTTAGATTGCACTCACTTTCTTTACTAATATTGTTTTGTTTCACTACATTAGCTTTATCACAGTTTTCTTTTAGTTCAATGTATTTAGTTTTTAAGTTTGCCTATTTAGTTTTCTCATTTTCCATTTCACTTTTTAATTTAGCAATTATCACCTGTGGATTTTTTGCATTTTTTAAGGTTATGTCTTTGCTTTTGTATTCTTCGCATATAACTAGCGATTGGGTTATGTAGATTTGAGCCTTTTTTCTATTAAAATCAGTACAACGGTATACACTATCACATAATATACACACTACTGTTGCTCTTTGTATGTTTGGATGACATTTGTTATTTATTTTAGGAGGGATGGCCTCAGGTGGCAATCCCTCTTCCTATATAAAATAAAATATTTTATTTTTGTTAATAATATATGCATATTATTCAAATTTTTTTTTACTTACATATATTAAAGAAAACAGGCACGATTTACAATATTTGAAATAAAAAAAAAATCGAATTATCGAAACACGCGTAACACGGTATGTAATAAGTGGTGAAAAAGATGTTGCTCCTATGGGACGCAACCGTGAACTATCAATGCTTATGAGCATATGACAAATCTTCGATGCCGAATTTTCTGCCTTCTTATATACAATCGGTCGTGGAGCATCGATTAATTAGTGGGAGTAGATCTTATTTCTCCTTATTTCCCCTTTTGATTATTCGACGCATATTCAAATTATAATGCATTTTCCTTCAAACTATAATTATTACTCCATTTCTGTTATTTTGACATATTTATACAGGGTGATCCAGAAACATAGGTAACATATATATATATTCCGATTCAGAAAATTAATTCGAGTATAACCCCGTCGGAATTTTTAAAAAATATTAATTAGGCGAGGCGTAATTAATTTTTGAAATGGGCCAATCAGAGGCCGGATTAGGGAAGAAAGGTGAGCGGCGTTGCCGCGCGAGACTAATGCAACAGGTCAACGAGCGAAGCGGCCGAGGCGCCTGAACATAGCTAATGCGTATAGCAGAAGCGAAGATCGCGAAAGCGAATGAATCGCAAAATATATTTTACGAGATTGATTGTATGAATAAAATGTACAATCAAGGAAATGATTTTTATTTAAGTTTGAATTAGACCGCAGACTAATAAATTCATTACTACTATTATTAATTTACTTACTAAATCTATAATACGCGTGCGTTATAAATATGAGATTATTACAGTTTTTAATCTCATCGTATTTACATTAATTTATTGAAACCTTTATGACGAATTTTAAGACAATAAAATTTTGAATTGAATTAAGTTTTGTGTACAATATAGCCAATAAATACGTTTACCATAAAGATATATCGCTACATATTGGAAATATATTAATTAATTTTGCAAGTATATTGGCAATAATATTGATAGGTAAATAATTCATAGTCCGTGTAAAATGAAATTTAGCTCAAGCCTCAATTCTCCGTTTAAAAAACATAATGCTACCGCGAGCGCTCTCCGATGTTCGCGCACATCAAATTTTGTGCTCGCGGAGTAAGCCCGCCGCGGGCGCTCTCCGACGTTCGCGCTCATCAAATTTTGTACTCGCGGAGTAAGCCCGTCACGGACGCTCTCCGACGTCCGCACTGCAAGAGCAAACGTGCTCGAAAAAAGTTACTTCGTTAAAATTACAATTCATTGTGTTTTAGACCTAATAAATATTTTGGAAAACTCGTTCCAAATGTTTAGCATATTAATAGCAATAGTCTGGCTGTTGAATTGAATTGAGTGTTCAATATACAAAATGCCAATGAATAACTTCCATAAATTCGCAATATATTGGTAATATATTAGCAATAATATTGCTAGTAAGTTATTTCCGAGTCCGTGTAAAATAAAATCTAGCTGAACCCTCGATGAAGTTTTATAATAGTCTGGGAATTATCTAGCTGTAGTATATCTATAATATGTTTACGTTTACCAAATATTTTTAAACTGATTTTTTATAATATATTAGTATATGCTGAACAAATCGATATCATTAAAATTAATTGGATCATATCTTTACTAAAAATCGGTATTATGAGAAATCGTGGATTTATGTCACGCATCTTAGTAATTATTCGGATGACCAAAGACAGACGTTCATTCACGTTTTCATCCACTTGAGGTAATAAAAGATCATCGATTCGTCGGTAGTATTGACAATTTGGAAGACACGAAACATATTGGCGATATATTGATAATACTTTGGCAATATGTTGGCAACATATTGGCAACATATTGGCAATATATTGGCAACATTTTGGCAACATATTGGCAACATATTGGCAACATATTGGCAATATATTGGCAATATATTGACAATACTTTGGCAACATATTGGCAATATATTGATAATACAAATAATAAATACCCGCGAAAAAAAATTAAAGTTTATATGAACTTTATATAAACTTTAGGTTTGGCTAAACTTGATATGGGGTTGGCCAACGAGACTGAGCCGAACTTGTGCAGTTGACTGTTCAAGTTTGGTGAAAGTATATCAAATGTTCAGCTGAAATTCATATAAAGTTTTTATAAAGTTTTTTTACAATTACTGACAAATAAAATATAGTTTATACTAAGTTTAGCTGAACTCAATATTAACGTGATAGCAAGTTCAGGTTTATAAAGTCATATAATGTTGATATCAACATACCCAAAGAAAAATTTTGAAAATCTGCTTCAACTGACATCAGTAAGAATACATCGCTTAGAAAACTGGTGAAAATAGATACATTGTGGTTTTTAAATTTCTTTTTTCAGGTTATGTCTTCAAAACTAAGGAAATAGACAACACTTTTCAGTGACGGATTCGAATTTTTTGGAATATATCTCCGTTTTTCTAAGCGATGTATTCTTACTGATGTCAGTTAAGTTACTGATGTCGTTGGCCAACCCCATATCAAGTTTAGCCAAACCTAAAGTTTATATAAAGTTCATATAAACTTTAATTTTTTTTCGCGAGTATTTATTATTTGTATTATCAATATATTGCCAATATGTTGCCAAAGTATTGTCAATATATTGCCAATATATTGCCAATATGTTGCCAATATGTTGCCAATATGTTGCCAAAATGTTGCCAATATATTGCCAATATGTTGCCAATATGTTGCCAACATATTGCCAAAGTATTATCAATATATCGCCAATATGTTTCGTGTCTTCCAAATTGTCAATACTACCGACGAATCGATGATCTTTTATTACCTCAAGTGGATGAAAACGTGAATGAACGTCTGTCTTTGGTCATCCGAATAATTACTAAGATGCGTGACATAAATCCACGATTTCTCATAATACCGATTTTTAGTAAAGATATGATCCAATTAATTTTAATGATATCGATTTGTTCAGCATATACTAATATATTATAAAAAATCAGTTTAAAAATATTTGGTAAACGTAAACATATTATAGATATACTACAGCTAGATAATTCCCAGACTATTATAAAACTTCATCGAGGGTTCAGCTAGATTTTATTTTACACGGACTCGGAAATAACTTACTAGCAATATTATTGCTAATATATTACCAATATATTGCGAATTTATGGAAGTTATTCATTGGCATTTTGTATATTGAACACTCAATTCAATTCAACAGCCAGACTATTGCTATTAATATGCTAAACATTTGGAACGAGTTTTCCAAAATATTTATTAGGTCTAAAACACAATGAATTGTAATTTTAACGAAGTAACTTTTTTCGAGCACGTTTGCTCTTGCAGTGCGGACGTCGGAGAGCGTCCGTGACGGGCTTACTCCGCGAGTACAAAATTTGATGAGCGCGAACGTCGGAGAGCGCCCGCGGCGGGCTTACTCCGCGAGCACAAAATTTGATGTGCGCGAACATCGGAGAGCGCTCGCGGTAGCATTATGTTTTTTAAACGGAGAATTGAGGCTTGAGCTAAATTTCATTTTACACGGACTATGAATTATTTACCTATCAATATTATTGCCAATATACTTGCAAAATTAATTAATATATTTCCAATATGTAGCGATATATCTTTATGGTAAACGTATTTATTGGCTATATTGTACACAAAACTTAATTCAATTCAAAATTTTATTGTCTTAAAATTCGTCATAAAGGTTTCAATAAATTAATGTAAATACGATGAGATTAAAAACTGTAATAATCTCATATTTATAACGCACGCGTATTATAGATTTAGTAAGTAAATTAATAATAGTAGTAATGAATTTATTAGTCTGCGGTCTAATTCAAACTTAAATAAAAATCATTTCCTTGATTGTACATTTTATTCATACAATCAATCTCGTAAAATATATTTTGCGATTCATTCGCTTTCGCGATCTTCGCTTCTGCTATACGCATTAGCTATGTTCAGGCGCCTCGGCCGCTTCGCTCGTTGACCTGTTGCATTAGTCTCGCGCGGCAACGCCGCTCACCTTTCTTCCCTAATCCGGCCTCTGATTGGCCCATTTCAAAAATTAATTACGCCTCGCCTAATTAATATTTTTTAAAAATTCCGACGGGGTTATACTCGAATTAATTTTCTGAATCGGAATATATATATATGTTACCTATGTTTCTGGATCACCCTGTACATTGATTGAATTTTGAAATTGTTTCATTTAATAAGGATATCCCTTTTTCTTTTATAAAATGTAAAACAATAAATTGAAAAATTATGTATTATAACTATTGCTTTAATATTCTAATATTTATAAATTTATATTGAAAGTTGTTATCCGAATCCTTATTAAAAGAAATAACAAGTTTATATAAATCTACTGCTATCAACATTGTTAAATATCGCCGTTTATTGATTATAAAAAGGATATCTTATTTTGTTACATATATTTTTGCTTGGGAACTTATTGGATTATTTTATCCTTTTACAATTTTACATTTTGTCAAGTTAATATAAGAACTGAAGTTCATATATAATAAATTAGTGTTTGTCAAGATATCTTATTGTATAATTTTAAATTGTATTTATCATTTGAAGTATTATGTATTTTATACAAGGAAAATTTATTTAATTCCCAAAAAAATTAAATGAATTGTAGAAGTTAAAAGTCAAGTTATTATTTATAATATAAACATATTTTATCTGTTTATGATATAACACAATTTTATTAATTATTATAAAGTCCGCAATACTGAAGAGTAATTAAATTAAACATATACAAATGTATACGTACACTCATACACGTATACATATATACACGTCTATATGTTTAATTATTATATATTGTTTGTTAAATAATATTTAATTGAATAAAAGAATACATATTTAATTTTTATATATTCAATTACTCTTTACAGTATAATGGTACTACAAAATACTTTTTGCAACTTAATGTTTAAATACGAAAATAAGAAATATAAATGTAATAATGCATAATTAAAAGTTAACTTAAATATTTTAAAAGAGTGTAAGCAACTTCCAAATTAGAAAGAGTGTATATGTGTCTTTCAAACTGTGAAAACTAAGTTATGACATCTTAGCTGAATATTTACATTTCGAAGATACGCATGTGACTAAACTGAGCGACTCTTTGATTATAATTTTCTTTTGTAAAGATACAACAGATTGAATTTTTTTTAGTAACAGTTTCATTTAAAATTTATCAATTTATCAAGAAATGTTTTAAAGGTATAAAAAATAGTTTTTGAATTATTTAGCTTTAAAGTTTAAGATACACGACTTATTGCATTAACTGAAGATTGTCTAATGCTGAAATTAGGTAGACACATAAGTTTTATAATATTAAACATTATTTAAGCACATGCTACGTAACGTTTAGAACTTGTTTATAAAATAAAAATAAATTGACTTTTTTGAAAATTTTCGATCATACTCTACCCTTAATGTATGGTTTATGTATATCACATTCTTTAACATCTACTAATGATATTGTTGCTAAATTTGAAAGTTATTCCCCGCAGTCATATCCGTAAAGTCCCGACGAGTAATTAATTACAGTTACGATCAAAAGCAGGAGGAATAATCTCTTTGCCATCTGTAAATAAGATAATTTTTCTATGCTTTCATTGCCCTTGTATGAAGTTACAAAGTTATTTTCTATTTGTCTATTCGAAACGGATTTCTATTTCTTCCGGAATGGTGTCTAATATTTCTTTAAAGTAACACAAAAGTATGAATATTCCCGCGATAAATAAAAATATAACTACTCCTGTGGTTGAACAGATGAGAAACAATGTAGTGAATACAACGGTTTTTTCCGTATTAATCAATTTATCCCTACAGGAATTTTCCATATCCCAAAAGTCCCCCGAGTGTTTTAACGACGTCTGAGGAAATAATAAGTGATTTGAATATTCCGTTAGTACCTCATACATTTTTATAATTTCCCCGTTTATTTTAAACGTACAATTCGCTTTTGTGTGTATTATTCCGACTCCGTGTAATGATATGATTGTCCCTGTTAATCCGTCACAGCCAATCGACACTCTCGTAGTCATGGGCGCTGAGCATAATATTTTGTTTAATTTTTCAAGTTTTATTATCGTTAGTTTGGCATTGGTTTTATATTTAATATTGCAATTACCGTAGTTAAATTCGTAACCGTTGAGGCATACAATCGTCAAACCCTACAGCGCTAAGGTAGGCATCTTTAATGGCCAACCTGAAGCTTAAACTGTGATTGTATATAACGGATTAAAAGAAAGGCGTTTTTGTCGATTTTTATGAACAAACTATAAAAATTATTTAAATGGCGACGTTTCGATGGAAGTTCTCCATCCTCATCAGGCTATACCTTTATTAAAAACAATCATTTTACAATCATACTAACACTTAATATTTACTATAGAATTACTTACTAATTGGTCAATTTAATGCCCACATCTGGCATTTAAAACATCCATAGTATCTCTAATGCGTCGCTCTATAATTAAAAGCACAAGTAAGTAGATTTGTAAAACTGTTTTAAATTGAAATAAACTGAATGAAGAGACGAAAGCTTTTTTAGGTCCGATTTGATCGATAATATCTAGTATATTAGGCAATGGGTATCAATCTTTTACGGTTTTATCGTTTAATTGTCGAAAATCGACAATGAGTCGATCGTCTATCGTTTATTACCCTGACGATCAGGCTTCTTTGTTACTAGGAAAACAGGTGATGTATAATTGAAATTTGATGGTTCAATTATGTCTCCTTCAATCATTTCTTTTAATTGTTTATCAAGTTCGCTTTTGAGAGCATGAGGAAATCTATATGGCTTAGCTGTGATTGGTATGTCGTCGACAATCGGTATCTTATGTTCTATAGCATTTGACACGCCTAATTTTTCTCCTTTTAGACAGAAACAATCTGAATATTTATCAATTAAATTTTGTATAGATTGTCTTTGTTCCTTCTTCATTTTATCAAAATGCAAGGCTTCTTTTAACCGTTCATTACGATTAGGTGTACTTGTATCCTCCGTTATGTTAAGTATCCATCCTTCAGATCGATTGTCAGAGATGTCGTGAAAGTCGACCTCTTCACTTTCATAACTATAAAAATTGTTAATATAAGGTTTATTTGAGTAAACCAAATCACTGTTATTCATTTCGTTTTCGTGTGTGGCGTCGACAAATTCACTTCGTAAATTTTCGTTTATAACTCGATCATTCAATAAAAAATCGCTGGGGTCCTCATTCTGTTCATTTTCTACCTGTATGTTTATTAAATGCTCATTACACCGGCACACAAAAAAAAGTGGTCTGTTCAAGCAACCAGACCTATCTATCCTTATATATTTTGACGCGCTAAATCCGAATCCGAGGTCGGTTTTACTCAAATACCCCCAAAATTTTTTTTAAATCACGAAAAACTGTGAAAAATCACTGACAATCGTATTTAAGTGCGTGGGTTAAAGACAAAAAATTTTTTTGAGAGTATTATACACGATTTTTATATATTTTGATGTACTGAATTTGAATTCAGGGTTTATTGTACCTGTAGCAGAATAGGGACAGCAGGGACAGGCAGAATCACTATGTTCAAAAAATATGGTTGACTAGAACAGATTTTGAATCAGGATCGAAGAACATTATACGTCCAGTATTGATAGACCCATCAAAGTATCTCCTTCCTCCACTTCATATCAAACTTGGTCTAGTAAAACAGTTTGTTAAAGCTCTGAATAAAGATGGCGCTTGTTTCAAGTATTTAGGAGAAAAGTTTCCCGCAATAAGCGACGCTAAATTGAATGAAGGTATTTTTGATGGTCCTCAAATTCGTGCTGTATTTGAAGACAAATTTTAACACAAAAATGAGTTCCATTGAGAAAGCTTCATGGCAAAGTTTCAAATCTGTATGTGAGAACTTCTTAGGGAATAAAAAGAGTGAGAACTATGTGGAACTTGTCGAAGAAATGTTGAAAAATTTCAAAAATTTTGGTTGCTTGATGAACTATAAAATGCATTTCTTACATTCCTATCTCGACTACTTCCCTTATAATCTTGGAGACTTCAGTGAATAATAAGGAGAACGATTTCATCAAGAAAATTGAAAGAAAAACCTTTCTGATTAGTCTAAAACTGCTAACCCCAACCGCGTACGTTATACGTATGTAGTAAGGATATTCCCCAAGAGGTGGCGCTGTATGGGTGCATCGATGTTGGGGTTAGCAGTTTTAGACTAATCAGAAAGGTTTTTCTTTCAATTTTCGCCGCTTTTTGATGCACAGCCCAATTCTCTGCATCATTTTATATATCCTGTGCAAATTTCATTGAAATCCAGCAGCAAATAACAAAGAATAGTGTGAAACTGTAATTGCGAATATGTGCCATTAGGTAGAGTTACTCTGATGGTAAAAATGCTAGCTTCGACGTCCTCTTAAAAGAGACACTTTGAGTAACAGCAAAAAAAGAAAAAGAAATCCCTTACATAGGTCATTTGAAGAAAAAAGAGTTCGTTATAAAGGAAAAGGGAGTAGAGCAAACAGAGTTGACGTTATAATTATAAAAAAAGGAAAAAAAAACAAAAATCATGATTTTTGAATGACACTTACGTTTTTTTCTTTCTCACCATATAATGTTACATTTTCAGCGATTTTACAAGATTTTTTGACATTTTTTCTAGGTTGGGAGGATATAATAGTCAACTACTCACCAGATCTCATTTAGACGCCTAAAATTCACGTGAACCATACATTATACATTCACAAAAAAATGTATTGCAACAAAATTATGCTTTTAAAAGCAAATTTTCACGATTTTTCGTGGTGTTTCTCGATTTTGCATAGGTTTTCACTATTTTTTCACACTTTCAAGGGCGTACGGGTACAATAAACCCTAAATTCAAATGTAGCGCATCAAAATATATAAAAATCGTGTATAATACTCTCATAAAAAATTTTTTTGTCTTTAACCTACGTACTTAAATACGATTTTCAGTGATTTTTCACAGTTTTCCGCAATTTAAAAAAAATTTTGGGGGTGTTCGAGTAAAACCAACCTTGGATTCGGATTTAGCGCGTCAAAATACGTAAGGATAGATAGGTCCGGTTGCTTGAGCAGACCACTTTTTGTTTTTTGTGTGCCGGTGTTATTTATCTCATTTCCAGTTTCGTCAGTTCCTTGTTTGTTTATCCATAATATTTCAGTTCTCGGGATAATAGCTAACTTTTCCCCCGACATAACTAATTCTTTGTTTTTCAATTCACAAACATAACTAACATTTTTATCACGAGATTCGCATTTATCACCCTCCTCGATTTCGTAATCCATTCGTACTTGACAATTATTAACTGTCTTACAAATACAAATACAAGATGGGCTCTCAGCCAACCTATCGAACAATGGTGCTTTAATAATACCATAATTTTCAGTAATTTCATCAAATTTTTCTTTAATACATGGTTCAGTCACATCACATATCCGTGGCTGCGCTTTTTTTATTATTTATTTGTAATCGTTCTTCCTTCATTAATCCATAACAATTTTCACTTGCTTTACTTGTATAATTCTTTAGATCCATCTCCTCGTCGATGTAATGTACTTGTATTTCGTTATTTTTATAACCGTCATATAACTCTTATTCTTTTTCACTCTAATTGTATAGGTCTTTGTCGTTGCCATTTTGATTTCTTTCATTTCTTTGTTCTTGCTCGTACATTTCATACGATTCGTTTGTGTCAAATTTTATAAACGTTTCATCATTTTCATGCAACTGAAAATCACTTGACGTTTCTGAGTCACTATCGGTATAATTATAAAATCTTGAATTTTTCATGGTCGTATAATCGTTGTTTTCTCTTGCTTTTGTCATATATTGTATTAATTTTCGATCATTATTCTCGATGTTCTGCATTATATAAATCGATTAATCCGTTTTTGTGTTATTTATGTTTTCAAAGCGAAAGGTTAATCCGGTAATTTCTAAATATTACTCGGAATAATTGATATTTGCATCGTTTCTACGAAATAAATCGGTGCCTAAGATTCCGTCTTGTTGTATATGGAACGAATTATGTACTAAATTGAGTTCCATGGGAGATCCTTCGAAATCTATTTTAATTTTGCCACAAGTAGTTAATGAATGGTCAGTTATGTCTTCTAAATAATATCATTTTCGTAAATTTTCACGTTAGAGTCTACCTCTGACTCTTTAATTAGACTTAGCGATGCTCCTGTATCTAGCAAGAATTTTAACGGACGTCTTAACTGACCGGTATCGAGGATTACGACCGGAGCTGACCTTTTTGCCTTACATTTATTTTCGCGATGCGGAGGGGGCGTTTGAACGGGTTTCCGCGCTCAAAGTAGAGGGAATTTGATTCGTAGCCTCTCTCTCGACCCTCCGCGGAGAGAGAGTATCGGTGTTTCCCTGATTTTGATTTCCTTCTCTTATCTCTCTTTGTAACTTATAACTGGTGATCTTATATTATTATTCGATTCGTTATTTATATATCGTGATTCTTGGGAAGTTGAATTAACCAACTCGCGCACTCCGCGAGTCCCGGAATTATTTTCCCGATCTTCTTTGTTACATTGCTGCGACGAGTATTTATTATTATTATAACGAACAAAGGAATCATTTTTATCTTTATCTCTATTTGGTAAAAATTCCGTCTGATTTTGATACTCGTTTCAACCACCAAATTGTAAATTTGGCCTATTATAATTACGACTGTTATCCGAGCGACTTTGTGAGATATAAGAAATGTTTATGGGATTGCATCGGTTGTTAGTATCGGAAAATCTTTCTGCAAAACTTCGTGCTAATTTGAAACAATTTAATGGCTCCATGACCACTTTTAGAACAATATTGACATACAATCGGAGAGTTATACGAAATATAGTTCACTTTACGCGTTTCTCGAAGTGAACGAGAACGAGCCTCTGCTCGGCTCGGAATCTTCTCGTCCAAGACGCTACAAGCGAACTCGCGCTCCACCTCGAGCGCTTATTCACGAGCCTGTTTTATAGAAGTTGGAGTCCGTAAACGCGCACGACTTTCCCAACGAAGCCCAATTAAAAAGAATATTAAACAATCTCGCCTTAGTTCAAGCATGAAATGATCTGCTGCCGCGACTCGTTCCTCTCTGTCGGCCGCTTTGATTATTTCATTTTTTATTTCTTGTAACCGATTAAAATAAGCAACGACTGTCTCATTGTTTTTCTGTTTCAATTTAGCAAGGTCTCCCGCCCACTCGTAATATGTTTTTATTGATCCGAAGGTCTTTTCGAAAAAATCGTATATCTCTTGGATACAATTAAAATTTTCTCCGCACGCACAAGTTAAAGCTTCGTCATATAAACGCATTCGAATAAGTTTTGTTAATTATTTCTCGTATCCCGACGGTAAAATTTCTTTTGCTTAAATTATATCCGTCCAAAAATTGCGATAAATTTTTGTTATGAACGTTAAACCACGGTATTAAATCTAAAGCTTCCTTTAACGATAAACCTCGAATTTGTGACGTCATAGTTTTATTATTGATTTGTTTTTTAACTTCACTTCTATCTAATTTTTTTGGTTTTGTTCCGGTGTTTGTTATTAATTCGTCTAAATTAATTTTATTAAACAATTTCTCTTTAATCATAGAAGAGTTTGCTTGTTCGAGTGATCTTTTAATTAATTGATTATCGAAGGGAATTGTAAAATCTTTCGCGCTTTGAATTAGTTTATCGTCGAGTACTTTCGCCGTGTCTGTCACTAATGCTTTTGCTTCCTTAGTCTCTTTTTTGATCGGTGCGGAAAAAATATTTGACGCGCATTTAATCTTATTTAAAATACCTTGAAAAGTTGTCCCTTTTTTACACTTTCTTGTAAACTTTCTATGATTTTGGATTCCTCGAGATAAGAATCTAACAACTCTTTTTCCACTTCAGTCGCGAGCCGTTTTCTTACCGAGCTTGTAACGTTATCCGGTGTTAAAATCAATGGTTCATATGGACGATTAATTGGGGCTGGCGTACTAAAATTTATAGGATTATTCGCGATAAGTTCTTTTTGTTCCTCGTGTTTCAAAACAACGGGTTTTAAGCTAAAATGTTTTACGCGCGTGGGAGTAATTATTATGTCTTCTTGCTCGTTTTCACTAACTTCAGAAATAGAAAGATCAGTTGGAAAAAAGGGTCTCTATATTCAAAATCGCAAGGTATTTTTATAGATAATGAAATATTTGCTGCACTTTTTTCTAGTCTATCCTTTAAACAATTTATTTCTTTTGTCAAATTTTGCACTGTTTCCCTAAGCGTTTTAATTAAATCGAGAGTATCGAGAGTCTGAACTTTTTCTTTGTATAAATTTAATAACGCACCATTCAAAGAAAATCCTAAACTCGTGTTTCTTTGTTCATTTACATAACAATCAGTATTTTTAAGCGAACCTGACATTTTTTTTCTAAACACATTATTCTTTTAATGTCTTTTTGTTCTCTCAGAAATGTGAAAATCCCGGCCTATGCACCAAATTTATTATAATAACTAATACAATCTATCACGTCCCGACTTGCACCAACTACTATAAAAATATTACAAGAAGGCAAATGGTTAATAAACCATTCGCGTTCCTTTCGCTCTTGTTTGACTAGCACTAGCCTTAAGTCTCCAGGAGTAGCGAGCGAAATTATTTTGAGAGTAGAGATGCAGGATATAATGTGGGATAATAAAATAGTATACTTTTTTTATTCGTAGTAATCATGCATTATGTATTTAAATTTGTTAATATAATTATATAATGTCTTCTTTTCAAATAAACATATGTAACTATTTTCTTCTAGATTTTAATGAACAAAAACACACATGAAATTACAATATTTTATAAACAATTGCATAAAATTATTTAAGTTCAATAACAATTTTAAGTTTGATTAGATAAACAATTGATTATATAACAACATTACTAATTAAAAATCAAAATAAGAATTATTATAAATAAATGTATTTTAAATTAAAAATTGTTGTAGTTTAAAATATGAATTATTGTCAATAAATTGCAATTCTTACAATAAATATTGAAAAAAAATACAATGTAAAAGAAGAATTATTATAAATGAATTGCAGTTCGAAATAATAATTGTTGTAAAAAAAGTGGTTGGTTCAGTAATTGCTATAATACAAAATATCAGGTTTGCCTTTACGAATATTACATACCCTAGAGATAGCCGAAAAGAATATACCTTAAGTACCTAAATATATATATATATATATATATGGCTTCGCCTTACGGAAGCTTAAGACGAAAAACTAGGAGTAGCTGTGTCCGTTCTGGGTCCTCTTTATATACCCTAAAATCTATGCATCTGCCCTTATCTTACACTTTACTTTAGATGGAAATTGCGTAATTAGTTCTCGATTTTTCTGTGCTTGCACCCGATTGGGCCGTTAGATGTGCGTGATCAAAAAATGATCGAATCCCATGCATTTTCTTTTTCCCTATAGTTAATACAGAGAACATACTACCCCTTTCATCACTGCGACATTACCCGAAAAGTGGCTTCTTTTACTGGATTTCTTAAATTATTGCTTCCATCTAATGCTTGAGTTTTCTAGTCTATGTCGCTCATCGCCGGCTCTTCTTCGGGCATTGATATTATAGTGCAATATACAGAAACTCTTGCGCAACACATTCGTTTTGATCTCACTATCAGTATTTCTGCTTAAGTGCGCATTGGTTTTGAATAATATTTTAAACTCTACGTATCGGTCTCTTTTTCATTTAAATACCTTATTTCGTTCGTCTTCTACGCCGTAATTTTATTCTATACTGCGCAGTACTTTTTAAATTAAATAGTTATATCGGTTGTAGTGAATACATGACGAGTGACTAGAGAATAAATAAATATGCAAAATAAATATATAAATATTTTATATTACACACACGTGAATTTGTATTATAGGTAAGATTAACGATTGCTTAAACGAGTCAACTCGATTATCTAAGTGCACAACGTTTCGGATACACATTTGTCTCCATTTTCAGGTGCTAAACTTTATTAATAATAATTAATAAATAAATTGTAACAATATAATCGTCTTCAGTAATAAAAAAATTTTTACTTTATGATTGTCAATACATTGCGTTTTATTAACTTGTCAATATTTCTAAGTGGCAATTATTTTCTAAAATTTATTAGTAACATTATATCATTCGTAAATTATTTTAACTGCAAGAGCAAATAATAAATGAATTAGCAGAATACTCATTAGAAAGCAATCAAAATCAGATTAATTCTTTTTTCTGATGTTAATTAATTGAGTAACTTAATAAATTAAATAAATAATTATTCAAACGTCACAACAAAGAACTATATAAACACTTAATAAAATTGTATACGGGACGATACACTCGACTGTATAACATATATTAAACAGAATACAAATAAAATCAGAACGTCGAATTGACTAGAATATAATGGATAATACAGAAAACTACAAACCACGCGGTATATAAAAATGTTTAAATGTTGCTTGTAGTTTACTAACATCCTCTTTTATATTCATTGATTCTTTTTGTAAATTAATAGCATCCCCTGTCGCGGCTTCGCCCGCTCTGTAATTGCATAGAACTCGAAATATTAGAAAATAGCATAAAGATAGGTTTACCATATTTCAGTTTTCATTGGTTTTAAATAATGTTTTTAAAGAACTTTACGGTAGACAACATTTTTTGTTTATTATAGCGACCTCGATGTTGATTTGTAGTCACACGATCAGAATGAATTATTAATTTGAAATCGTCGTTTGAACTTAATGTTTTTTCCAAATTATACTTAAAACTTCTAATTAAATTATTATTAAGATGAAAAACATTCTGTAAGGTTTCAATTAATTCTCTACTTAAATTTGGAACAATATTCAATCGAAGTGATAATTAATCAGCATCGGAAAGAAAGTATATTTGTAAAAATTGGTGATTATTATTAGCCGCCGGCAGTAAACTTCCTATGCTATGGTAAACTTGGCCTTGGATTTTAAAAGTTGGCATAAAATTCTCTTCCACAACTTGTTTCGCTCCGAAAGAAGTCATTTGAAACAAAGTATTATATTTTCTAGCATTATCAAGAAAATGTTTTGATTGTGGATGCAATCCTAAAATTAAATCTTTTAGAGGTCCTCTTTATATAATAGTAAGAAGTAAGATAAGATAAGATATGTAGAATTTCTGAAACAATTATTTTTCTCCAATTATTTTCCCGGTCAAGAATACTAACATTATCAAAATAAAATGTGTGACCGAAATCGTTAATATGATTATTAATAACACATTGTTTATATTCTTTTATACTATTATTATGGTGCTCATTAAAGTATTTCCATGATGCTTTTTATCGAGATATTCATTATCATTCCAATAGTTCATAATTTCTTTAGAACGTATTTTCATTCAGTTTAATATAAGTTTCAAAGTCGAGTGTATCGTTCCGTATACAATTTTTTTAAGTACTTATATGGTTCTTTGTTGTGACGTTTGATTAATTATTTATTTAATTTATTAAGTTACTCAATTAATTTAAGTCAGAAAAAGGAAAAAAATGTGATTTTGATTGCTTTCTAACTTCTGTGAGTTTTTTGTTAATTAATTTATTGTTTGATTTTGCTGCTATAATAATTAACAAATAATATTATGTTAATAATTTTTAGATAATATTGGACATGTAGAAATATTGACAAGTTTATCAAACACAATGTGTTGACAATCATAAGGTAAAATAATTGTGTTATTGAAGATTATATTTTTACAATGTATTTATTAATTATTATTAATAAAGTTTAACACCAGAGCATGGGGACAAATATGTCTCCGAAACGTTGTACACTTAGATAATCAAGTTGCCTCGTTAAAGAAATCGTTAATCTTACATAAAAATTTTAAGTAAATAAATAAATAAATAAATAAATAGGGATAAAACCGGCAAGTACAGAGACAATTAAATGAAGTCTGCGAAGACAGAGCAGGTGATCCTTTCGCATTGGACTCTCAAGTTACACAACTGTCGATCCAACTCAGAGTGATGGGAAAGGAGAGTGGTTTTATATGAAGTCGTTAAATGAGGATTAAAGTCGGTGAACGAGAGCTGATTGATGAGGCGAGTGGCTATAATGACGAAAGAGGATTCTGTTCGAGGAGAATTGTCTTAATCAATCCAAGGTGGGGGAGATCCCAACTTCGAGTGATTTAACTTCCTTCTCGTAATCGAGGAATTGATTATTGATCAATACTCTCGGAGCAGTATCTAGATTAGAGCGCGAAATGAATGCCTAATTACTCAGGATCATTACTTTCCTTTTACTTAAACTAGGTCAGTTTTAAATGCTTACATGGTCATCAGCGCATACCATTGAATTGTGATTTGTGCCTCTTTCTCTCTCTCTCTTATTAATTATTCTCACTCATGACCTCTCATGGAATGCCCAAATTGCACGAACTTCCTCTACTATCCATGGTTTGCTTCATCGTCTTCGCTATAGAGGCTACAGATTACCAGTAAGAGCGCGATCACTACTAGCAAGTTCTCTAATTATACCTCACTTCGATTATGGGTGTCTCATAATGAACGATCTTCCTTCTTACTTAGAAATCAAGCTTCATAGGCTTCGTAACACGGTGATCCGTTTTATTTTTCATCTGAAGAGAGACGTGGCCTTGAAACCCTTTTATAAACGTCTTGGTTGGCTATCTATAAAGGATAGACGTTCTTACTTTCTCGGCATCTTTATGTACAAATTGATACTATCGCACAGGCCAAATTATCTCTATGATGATCTGAGATTTGTGAGTGATGAAAATCGTAGGTCTAGGAGAGCTGATATAGTTTTTAATTTACCGATAGCGACTAGAGACTCCTATAAATCTTCGTTCCATGTATCAGCAATGTCGCACTGGAATAATCTACCTTTGGAGATTAGAAACAGCCCTTCAATAGCTATGTTTAAACACTTGCTGAAAGGATATTTGCAAAGAGATTGCTAACACAAAAGGGTTTATATAAGTCGTGAATTATGCATACATGTAAATTCTGGTTTTTAGTAAAGATTACTAGGATGTATATATATATATTGTAAATGAACTGCGAAATTAAATCAAAATTAAATTTTTATTATAATGTAATGGCTGTGAACGTCTAGATACACGTGTAAACACAAATATACATAGATATCTATTGTACTATATAATATTGTAATATATAAAATGTAAATGTAAATTGTAATACTCTTGTGCCATACGGATAATTTTTCCTTGGCACTAATAAAAATCAGTTATCAATCAATCAATCTCTCTCTTTAGATAAAATTATATCTATCTACCGCTTTTTTTTTCATTTGCAGTCTTTCTCCTTAAGGTAGCTCTATTAAGAAACGTTTTACTGCAGTCAAATATAAAAAAATACGGATAAATCTCTGAATTTTGGAGAAATTTTCGGTATTTTTTATGTATGTTGCTAAACTATTTTAAGAGAAAAAAATTATTGAAAATTCTTACTTCAACATAACTATGTATAGGAAACATAGGGTTTTCCATGATTAATTAAAAAGTATTTACGTAAAAACACTGCATAGGCAATTGAAAAACGACATAATTGAAGTTTATGTTTTAAACTTTCAATTGGTATGTCGAAAAGCATAGCAAACCGGCCGATATTTTGAGATATTTGTCGTTAAAAAAAATAAGAGATGCTTGGTTAAATGTGTCGCATTCCGATTTGTAGATATGGTAACGTCGCATTTGAAAAAAATTCTAAGTGTAACTCGAATTACGTAATGTAATAATAATAAATAATTGAAAACAATTTGAATATATAAATAAATAAATAAACAATACATTAAGGTTTACACTATTCTAGTGCCAAGAAGTATCTCCGAGCAGCGGCCTTAAAACCCTTTAGTCAGGCCAGGCCACGGATATCTGTCGGTAAGGAGTTTCATACTGCGCACCCTGTATCTGGAGGGAGTGTTTACCAGTCTCGGTAAGCATCAGGGGAGGTACGAGTTCTCCTGTAACCCCCCTTGCAGAATCCCTGGTAGCACATCTAGAGAAGAGACTCTCCAGATACGCTGGAACTCGCATACGCACAATTTTGTACATGAGTACCGCCATAAAATACTGTCTCCTCGAATTTGTGCGCAGCCAGCCCAGAGAATATATGTGGGGCGTTACATGGTTATCCCTCCTAACACGGCAAGCGTAACACAACAGTATTTTGTAAAATCTGTAATCGGTTTCTAATCTCATGCGAAGCATCCAGCATGACTAGTGAACAATAGTCTGTGTGGGAAAACAACAGCGCCTCGACGAGTCGCTTTCTGAAAACCTGGGTAGTGTACCTGGGATAGCTCTGCGTTCACATAAGGCGGCCTGGATCTCTTCGGTTTGATGGTTTTAAGAGGAGCAAGTAAGTCCATAACCACTGATATATTATCACAGAGACATCTAAGCGCAAGCTCAATGTCAATTTCAGCAACACGAAAAGGTGACCAATTACACTGGGAAAGCAAACATTGAAGATCATTGAAAGTTCCGCTGATAAATTGCGAACGAACTTAGCATCATCCCACTCCTTGAGAATATCGGCATTCAGATCACCCATAATAAATTTCTGACTATAATCAAGACTAAATTTGCGTAGATTACTTAAAAAGTTAGATTCACCCACAAAGGCAATCTTTGGTGGCCGATAGATAACGGCAACAAATACAGGAGGTGAATCACGCTCTTCAATGCTGCATAAAATATATTCAGGTATGCCTGGTTTAAAAGGTAGCTCGGTTTTAGACGTCGATAATATTTGACATTTAAGGCCAGATGTTACGTATAAAGCCACCCCACCATCAATGGAATTTCGGTCTTGCCTAATTATCATATAGTCCCATATCTGAATGACGGTATCCTCAGTCCTCGAGTCAAGCCTAGACCCCTTCATCCCAAAGAGATCATGGGAGAGAAAATTAGAAAGAATCTGACGAACTTGATCAATATGAGCCCTGAGAGAACCCATGTTGAGAAAGCCCGCACGCAATCTCTCAACATTGGCACCCTGCGGCCCTCCGATGGCACTCTCATGCAGTCAATTTGCTTTAAAAAGTACATTGTTGTTATCATTATTACTGTTTTTGATATCATTATAATTATTATTATTACTAATATTACTCTTGTTATTATTTTTTTTGGAGTCTGTGGTATGACATTTTACGTACAACCGGCAAACTATCCACCTCCTCGCAAAAGCAGACAATGCACCGAGTGTGGGACTCAGTAGGAGCAAACTACTAATACCCACTAAACCCACATATCTCTGTTCGCACCGACACCAGCCCGGAACTGTTATTGACATTACATATAGCATGATCGAGTGGGTACGCTTATAAGTAGTCGTCGAGTGCTCGATCTCGGTCCGTTCATATTAGCCATGAATCTGTTCAAGGCTTTTGTCTGTTCTTGTGCTTTTTTAGTCACCGTGCGTATGTGAGGCCAGCTTCTCAGTTTCGTATCCAAAGTCACCCCTTGATACTTGACCTCGTCTCCGAGCACCACGCGTTCGCAGCCGACTGTCAACGGTATCCCCGTGTCGATTCTTCGTCTAATTAGACGCACAGGTTCCGTCTTCTGTAAGGCAAGTTGCAGTCCGTGGTCTTTCATCCATCCAATCACACGACGCATAACCTGTTTCAACTTTAGCTGAATCAGGTGTATGTCACGGGCCACGATAATGGTCGTAACGTCATCAGCGTAAGCGTCGAGGGATGTGTCCGTCGGCATCTCCATTTGGAGAAGACTGTCATTTAATATGTTCCAGAAGTCTGGCCCCAGAAAAGAACCCTGGGCGACTCCTGCGGTTATTCGTCTGTCTTTTCGTCCGTCAGTGGTCTCGTAAGTAAGACGTCGGTCCCTCAAGTAGGCCCACCTCGCCGAACTGAAGGCGTTCCTAACGTCCCGCATAGCCAGTAAAACTAGTGGCCTGATCACATGGCACCTAACGTTATGTTCGACAAAGTTGTTCCTAACGAGGTTTATTGCTCCGATTGCAGAACGCCCTTATCGGAACCCGTACTGTCGGTCCGATAAGTCCCCTGCGTCTTTTATTGACTGCAGAAGCCTTGGCCTAAGCATTAGTTCATACAGTGTTCCGGTCGTGTTAAGTAGGCTCAAGGGCCTGTAGGATGACGGGTTCTCAGGGTCCCCCATATTTTTACTAATGAGGACTAGTTGAGCCGTCTTCCACTGCTTACTAAAAACGCCCTCCACCACGCACCCGTTGAATGTGTCGAGGAGCACCGATGGTCGTCGCGAAACGACGAAACGTAAGATTTCCGACGACACACTGTAAGAGTCCGGTACCTTGTTAGGTCTCAACGAGTTTGCAGCTCTGGCGAGCTCCGTATTCGTGAAAAGAGGACATTCTCCGTTTGTACGTTTAACGGTTTCCTCCCTCCTCTCGGGATGAGTTGGAAAGAGACCGTCGACAATCTTGTCCATCGTCTCTGCGTCCTTAGTTACCGGCGGAATCCGTCTCTCCAGTGACGATCTTGTAACCCGCGTCCCAGGGACCCGAGTCCACCTCATCCATTAGTCTTTGCCAGCACTCTTTCTTGCTGTTATTTATGGCGTACCGCATGCGCCTTCTATTCTGTCTGTATTGTTCGGTGAGATTTAATGCGGTTTGTCGGTCGCGAGCCCGCTGGGCCTTCCGTCTGAGTGCTAGGCAACTACATCGGATGTCCTCGATCTCGGCTGTGCACCAGTATGTCTCTCGTTTGTTGCACAATTGTTGAAGAAACTACGTTGTTTCCCCGGCAAACGCTTCAGCTCTGACGCGATTAGTCATTTTACGAGGTTCCACCTGTGACAGTGGTTCCCGCGCGTCATTTGTCTGTCGAGTTTGTTTAAGTCTATCCGTTTCACGTCCCAACGATGGGGACGAGTTACCCGAGTTACTGCTCATTTGCGATTCGTCTATAAGACCGAAGGCGATGTACTGGTGATCGCTGGCTGTGTAGCTTCGACCACTCTCCATCTCCTCAGTCTTTGTGTCATCCTGTCCGAAACAAGGGTCACGGCGGGCACAGAATCACCAAAGCCGGATCGTCTGTATGTCGGCGTGTTTCCCTTATTTGCCACTGTCAGTTCAAGTCTTGCGGTCATCTTTAACAGCAACCGTCCGCGTTTGTTCGTCTCGGACATCCCCCAGTCCACCACACGCGCGTTAAAGTCGCCCGCCACGATTTTGTTGCCAGGGACGTCTCTCACGGCATCTTCGAGAGTATCCAGCTTCTCCGCGTATTCGAGAGCGCTATAATTCGGGCTAAGGTAGACGCTGACGTAAGTGACATCGCTCATCGTTCTCCAAACGTAGCTCTCCCCGGATCCGCGCGCGATGATCCGCGTTGCCCGTTCCTCGCGCACCCATAATGCTGCTATGCTCGTGCTGCTAGCGAGCCAGTTCGGCGGTGTTAAATCCCGGTACTGTTCGCTGATAACGAGGATGTTTGCGTCAAACTCCGCCACCCAGCTAATAACATCTGCTGTGTTACCGCTCTCCCCAGCATAGAACCCAGCGCAGTCCCGCCACGTTCGAAACACACCCGTTTATAGAGGTCTCCCCTTTCACGCAGGTCGGTCTCGTTTATAGAGCCGCCTTTTAATCATATCCCGCTTGGAAAATACCCGTTTATAGGGCTTCCTACTGCACATGGACTCAGCTAGCTCGAGCGGAAGCCTATGTGTGTTTAATGTATGAGTAGGTGTAAAAACAACAGCTTACCACTATCAGCTGCGTTTGTATCCCACTGTCCGCGGTCGCGTATTCAGTTTATTAGCGACTAGCCAGAGAGACTGGTTATAGTCTTCTATGATCACTACTCTCTCTCTCTCTCTGGTCCTTCCACTATCCACAACCTAGTGTGGACACGTCCGGTAGCATGGAAAAGTATTCTGCCATCCAAAGGGAGGAGGGGGTATTATTATTATTAATATTATTATTATTATTATTATTTGCTTCTCAGCAATCAGCAAGGACGGTGTCACATTTATTTGTGTTAGAAAATTTGTTTTTATTTTTATTTTTATTGCTTTTAATTTTGCTTTTAGTGTTATTTTAAGTTTTAGTAATCTTTTTCACTTTTTTTTACTGGTACTCCCTGCCTGACATTTCACGATACAGTTTTGTTCGTAATTTTTCGTTTCCCCGATAATTTTAATATTTGCCTCAGCTAATCCTTTTAGCTCTGTTAAATTAATAAAAAAAGGGCAGCTGTCCCTTCCCATACTTTAACATAAAAATTGCCAAATTTATGCCAGATATGCTTGAATTTCAGCTTTTTAGCAGAAATTTTCAGTTCCTTAAATTTTTGATACTTATTTTTATCCAGATATTTATTGATATACTAGCAACAATTCCTCGGTCGCTAACGCTCCCTCGGTCGAAACTACACTTAATATATACTTATTTTTTATACTTTTTTTTAATTTATAATTTTACAATTTAATTGAATAAAAATGTAAAATATAATATAATGTGTAATTAATTAACCTAGTATTCAGTTACCAACAGTTTTTTTTAGTCAATAAAATAAAAATAACAGTGTATTATATTTGCAACATTGTATATACTTATTTAATCTTAGTCAATTACACAAGAGTTTATAGATACTGAATATATTTCTACATATTACTGAAACAATTAAAAAAAATTAAAAATAATCGACATGATAAAACGTACACTGAAGTAAGAAATTTTAATTTTTATTTTTAATACGTAGTAACACGTATATCATTACTAATAATATTTCCACACTATTCCTGTAAGAAGCTACATCAATCTAGTAACAAATGTGTTATTTTTCTACCAGAATAATATTTTCAATAACAAAAATTAGAATATAAAATTATTCTTTGACCATTTTACACATATTTCATGCTTTTTCATGATGTTTCCCGGAAAGGAGATGAAAAATTCAAAATTTCATACAAAATTACTTAACTCAGCTAATGCATCATATATATTCAATTATTCTTTCAAGCAAGTAATTATACATACTAATTGAATTTATAAAAATTTTTTCAGATTAAAATTCTGGCTAAAAGATTTTCACATTTTATTAATTTTGTTTTATTTTCAAAAATCTTTTATAAAAAAGAATTTTAGTAATTGCAACCAAAAATATAAATGATATTATACAATTACAATAATAAAAAATTGAATATTAATTCTAAAAGTTATTTTATTATTACATTTGGTATTACATTAAAAAAATGAAAGAAAAATAATATTTTAAATTTTTAACCACCTTCCTCACGCAGTTTACATCTTAGAAATAGGAGATGATGAAAAATGTTTGTAAAAAAAATCTATATAAATGTAAAAAAAAAAAAATAAAACGTATCGTCAAATAAAATATGTATTACATTAAATTATATATATTATATTATATATGTTATCAAAATTTATTAGAGTAATAGTACTGTTTTTGTCAATATTCATATTACCGTGACCACTTTTTTTTACCAAAAACCCCTATATAATATTTTTGGAATTTTTTTACTAAACTCCCCTCTAACCCCCTACCACTTAATCATTACATGGGGGATAAATTAAGACTGGTTGTCATATTCAATGTTGACCCTTCCTCCCACCTTCCTTCCTCTTTAAAATAGGGGATAAAAAAGAGTGGTTGTCGTATTGTTATTCACCTGTACCGAAACCCCTAAATTATTTTTGGAATTTTTCTAATTTTATTTTCCACCTCCCCTCTTGCCCCTCCTCCACCTAGCAATAAATGGAGGATAAATGAAGAGTGATTATCATATCGCTATTCACCGTAACCAAAAACCTCATCTTAGTTTTTTTAGAATAAAAAAGAATGGTCGTCATATTCTAATTCACATATCGTCGGCTGAGTGGAAGAACAGTCTATCCGTTTGGAAAAACCCTATCTCGGAACTTGCTTGGAAAATGCCCTATCTCACGATCCGCTTGGAAAACGCCCTATCTCGCGATCCGCTTGGAAAACGCCCTATCTCGCGCCTCGGTTAAAGAACGCCCTATCTCAAATGAAATTTTTCACTTTCAAATTTTGTAGTGGCACCACTGCGCAACTTAAACATTCAAAGCTTAAAAATCTCTTCCGTTCTCTAATCTTTTTTTAAGGTTTATTAACTTAAAACACTTTTTAAATTGCACACAGGTCGACTGATATAATAAGTACTCGATAGATCGCCGCTAATAGACAGATAAAGTCAGAGAAGTCTCTCTTTCTCTGAGGAGACCCGATGCCGCCTAAACAATTTTTTCCAAATTTTAAACACTTTACTAATTAAGTTATTTTAATTAGAAAGACCGTATTTTTAAGTTGCGCAGTGGTGCCACTACAAAATTTGAAAACGAAAAATTTCATTTGAGATAGAGCGTTCTTCAACCGAGGCGCAAGATAGGGCGGATCGCGAGATAGGGTATTTTCCAAGCAAGTTCCGAGATAGGGCGTTTTCCAAGCGGATCTCGAGATAGGGCGATAGATAACCGGGATATCGAGATAGATAATCCCTATAAAATATGTATACTAGGGGGGCTTCGCCCCCCTGCGCGCTTCGAGCGCCGACCCACTATTTTTAATTTCGAAATAGGCTTTTCGTAATTAATTTATTTAAAATAATGATGAAATCAGAATTAAAATAATAAAAATAATAGAGACATATTAAATGTTAACTGTAAATTTAAACTATATGAATTCCTATAAAGCTTAAATTTATATTTTAATAATTATAAATGTTAATCAAAAATTAACTTACCAAAAATAGTAAAGTGCATATACTTACTAAATTGTAGTATTTAGTAACTACTTATTAAAATTTTGGAATATTTTAAACGGATCTAAATAGAACTTCACCCCCTAAAATTAATTTATTTAATGACGAAGGATCATCGCCAAAAGTTCTATGTCATTAATATTTTGTACTTTAATAGTAATAAAACTTTCTTTTTAAATAAATAAATTTTTGTATTAATTTTATAGAACTATTGATAACATTTTAGCGGAATATAAATCAAAACCTGTTTCTTCCATTTCTCCCGTATTTCGTCATTTGCACCCTCTTTCAAAATTTGCGTTTTAATCCATAATTATATCCAATTTATTTTCTCCTTTAGCTACAAAGCCCATATATTTATCTTGATTATTATAATCAAATTCATTTCTTAAAAAACCTTCTGTTTCTAATAAATACATACTTTGCAACCTCCATTTTTGCTCTTTTAAAATTTGTTCATTCTTAAAATAGATCCTTTCATCTGTTTCGCGTCGTCTTATGAATTCTTTATAATCATAATAATATAAAATTTAAGCCATGCAAATAAACTAAATAAATGCAACCTCGTAACCAAGCAGGAACAAGCAGCAAAAGAGTTTTAAAATAAAGAAAAAGCAGAAAATTTTATTGCATGCATTAATAATTTTACTTTTATGTATTATTGAGACGAAATGGTCGACGACGACGATGAACGCTCGGAAGGACCTCGAGCAAATCTTCCAACCTGTGGGTTCGTTTGGTTGCAACAAAAATTAAAATAAAATATAAATTTAAGAATCCATAAGCGTAATATAGGACCCGCATGAGGAAAGGAAATATCAGGGAAAGTCAACCAGAAAATACAAAAACATAATTTAAATTTCTATGTGGCCAATGGCATCTTTCATCTTTATTCAATGACATTCAACAAAAATACATAAACATAATTATAATTCTCCTTTCGCGGACAACTCGAAATTATATAATGATTATTTACGCAATCACGGATCGATTCCGTGATTACTCGGGGCTTGTCACCCGGTGGCTATCCAGCCCCTCTATGTTGATACAAACTAATATCAATCGCGAATAATTAATTATATAAACTAAACCTTAACCGGCGCGGATGTCCGACCATCAAACGGGAATCCAAAAAAAGCTGTAGACGCGCGATTGGGAAACCGTTTGGTTCACCCGGATCTAGCCTCAGGCATCGATCGCACATGGCCTTTTCAAGCCAAGGGGTACACAAACGGGAAAGAGATAAACTCTTTTCTACCCGTAAAAAAAATAAAAGGGTCGCAAATCCCGGACGAACCAGGATTCACTCGGGGCTTGTCGACTGTTGGCTACACAGCCCCTGGTTCATACTTACTATTGCTTAACAAAAGTCCTCGAAGGTCTCCCGGAAGAGTATGGACGCCTCTCTGCCAAGACAATCAATGAAAGAAAAGAAAAACCTTCCGAGTCGAAAACCGTAATAATCGTTAATTGTCTGCGCTAGCCCTTTTAAGGACTAAGGCATCTCGTTATCTCAAAGATTATCTAATGCGCGGTCGATGAATATTGATTTAACGCTATAGATACACGCGCATGATTTTCTATGAAGATTTTATTTATTTCCCTTTTTTGATTATTGTTTTTTAATAATTAATTTACTTATTTAACAGAATTTAAATCATTTAATTTATCTAGAAGGAATAATGTTCGATCTTGGTGAATAAACCACAAATCTGTGGTTTATTCACCAAGATCGAACATTATTCCTTCTAAATAAATACTGCGTGGATGATAAAGAGAACAAAATTTATCTATAAACATTTAATTTATCATTTAAGTTTAATACATCGTTTATCAACGTTATTTAATGCATATCTAAATTTCTAACGCGAAAAGCCCGTATTACAATAACTAATTGATTATTCATTTATTGAATTTGTTAAATTGTTATTTTAATACGACATTAATGAAAGAACTAATTTGTCGGATCTCCGGGACATTCAGATTAATTAAACTAATAATTACGTTAATTACATAAAGAAAACATGTTTCGTTAACTTAAAACACAGCGTAAACAGGCCTCGTCTTAATTGCGCAGTTAAAATAGCTCGTAGGCCGCGGTACGTGGGGTGAGACACGCGCCTCTCCAACTAGCCCGCGCGGTAAGGCGAGAGTGTGCGCGTGCACCGAAAGTTACTGAACTGTTTACGCGCGAGATTCAAAATCGAAAATTCTTTCACATTTATTTATTCATTTAATCGGTCGGTCAATTGGGTAGGTTGCAGTCTTGACTAAGGCGCGATTTTGACATAAAATCAGCGCGTCGAATTCCGTATAAAATAACCTTAATTACATGAATTTCACAAAAATGTTGCAGAAGATCGTGTAATTAACCGATTTGAATAAACTAAAGTGCATAGTAATCGTCTTGAAAAATGAGCCGGGACGACCCTACCTGATTTTTTCGTATCTGTCTTGACTAAGGCGCTATTATGACTTAAAATCGGCAGGTCCAATTCCGCATAATGTAACTTTAATTAATTTTATTCATTTAATCGCGGTTATTTGGGTAGGTTGCAACTTGTTTCTTTAAAATATTGTTTTCTATAAATATACATAATCTACTCGCATATATACCCATAGTTTTTGAAATGTTATTTGAAAAATATTTAAATTAAATGCTCCTAAATTAATAGTTTTTGAAAATCTTTTCAAGTGTAATTCGTATTTTATATTGCCACTGTTAAAATTTGAATTTTCTTTTGCCATTACTGTTTATAATAGGATTATCTTAAAAATGCAATAATTAATGTACTTAATTTTTAAATTATTGTATATATCACATATGTATATTTGGAAAAGTGTACGTTATACTTGACTAATATTTATTTTATCTTCGAAAAATTTTGCATCTGTATTCAAAACATTACATTGAATTTTAGGTCCGTTATTATTATTGAGTACACATTTAAAAATATTATGAGTTTTATTTTATCAGGAATGAGTAAACTAATACATATTCTTTCAAGTTATACTCATAACTTTTTTTTATCTATTATTGAAAAAACAATTTAAAAATATATATATATTACATAACTATTCCGCCGCACGCACACACACACCCACTCAACACATACCCACACACACACACACACACACACACATATATATATATATATATCTAAATATGTACTGTAGTCTCTGGAACCATATATATATATATATATATATATATATATATATATGAATGCCCATAATGGGGAGTAAAAAATGCAATAATTAAAGTATTTAATTTTTAACTTATTGTATATATCATATTGACGTTTAGAAAAGTGTATGATTTACTTCATTAATATTTATTTTATCTTCAAATAATCTTGCATCTACATTTAAAGCATTAAATTTTAGATCCGTTATTAACATTAAGTATACATTTAAAAATGTTATGAGTTTAATCATCAGGAATGCGTAAACTACATAATACACTTTCTTTCAAGTTATACTCATGACTTTTTTACGCACGGAAAAAATACATATATTATGTTTTCTTGAAAAAATAATTTTGAAGTCTTAAATAAATATGTTATATATATATCATATATGTTATATATATGTTATATATATGGGAAATTCCACGTGAAGTGGTCCGATCAAAATTTTAAAAATCACCAAATTTTGGGTACACATTGCAAATGTTTTTCAGCATACAGAAAAAAATTTTTAGGTACTGGAATCTATTTTCTCAAAAGTTATTCTAACCTCAAAAAGTGAATTTTTTCCAGTTTTTTTCAACACCAGCTGGGTTTACCGCTATTCAACTCAAAATCTATCAACTTTTACTATAAAACATTATATATAACGTTCGTTGCTAATTGTGTCTAGAATTTATCCTTCTGGGTCAGAATTTCTAATCTCAAGGTTAATGTTACATAAACTACATGTCAATATTCAACTTAAAAATAGTTTAAATGCGCCACAATTGATTTTTTTATCCAAAAGTCTAAAAGAAAGCTTGGAGCAATACCTTTCAAATGATCTGTAGCATTTTTATGGCCTTGAATTCTATAAAAAGTTATGATAATTTAAAGAAACACGAAATTTTTTTAAAAATGTAAATGGGAATTACCATGTTAATTTTTGTGAAATTTTTGTCTACGTATTTGTTTTGTGTACGTATTGTCAACGTATTTTTGTCGTAAGCACGTAGTACTCGTAAGCACATTAAGTGCAATAAACCTGCAATCTTTTTAGCTAAGTTTGCTTTATTTGTGTTTTAAATCGTGACTCCACCCTAATCCCCAGTGGACACGTCACATGGCGACCGTGACTTTTGATCCGAAAAAATAATTGTGATCGTGGACAATTAAATTGAGATTTTTATTATAAATAATCATTCTTGGAGGTAATTAGAACCTTTAGCCACCAAAATTATATTCAATTTAATTTATTTTTGAACAAAATACGACCTTTTAAATATTGAGAATTAAGATAGTAATATTTAATTGCTGTACGCTTATTAATTTTGAAATTGCATTAACAAGTAACATTTCACTATTTATTTGCATTGTGTATATATCTTTTCAAGAGTCATCACCCATCAAGCACCATTGTAACCCAATCCAGCACCATATATACCTATATACCCAACATGCTTAAATATTTCAAGCTTGGCTTGTAAATCATTCACTTATACGCTTGCCTTTCACTCAAGTTAATTGTTTGTGAATTCTTGCGTAGGTACTTAATTAGTTTTTGTTGATAAATTTGGTCATAACGGTATCGACAAAAATAATTTAACGAATTTTTTTTTTGCTTTTGGCTTTTTGTGCGCTTAAATTAACAATACTGACTTGTTAGTGTGTTGTATAATTTTAATTGCTTAGTAGCTAAAATTTAGTTTTGTTATTATTTTTATTTGCTTGCTCATAAATTAGTTTGCTTAAATTTAAAGCAATTTGATAATTTCATGCTTGCATAATTTTAATTAATTGTTAAGTCAAAATCTTGTTTTTTTTTTAAAGAAATTAAGCTACAAATGAGCTGTTTAGAAATAAATTTAATTGTTTTTGACTGACTACAAGTCGTATTGAGCTGCACTTACAAGGGAAGTACATGACCTCCGGGAAACGGATCTCATCCTAACTTTGGTATGTCTTTTATAATATAAAAATATGAAGAAAGCCATGTTATCTCTTGCCAGTGGCCACTTTTACGGAAGTTATTCGACATTCAATAATAATAGCAGTAAAAGTGGCCATCGGCAAGATATAACTTGGCTTTCTTCATATTTTTATATTATAAAAGACATACCAAAGTTAGGATGAGATCCGTTTCCCGGAGGTCATGTACTTCCCTTGTTAGTATTAAAATTTTTTTTTTTTTGACGTAATAGCGTGAATTAATTTACGTGTCCTAAGAAATGCTCAAAATGTCAGAACTAAATGGGAGTTTGACTCTGCATACGTTGGCAGAGAAGGATTATACTAGGTTATCGTTGGAACAGGGCATCCAGCGAATACGGCAAAATGTTTTTCAATGTAGTAACCAAGAAATACTACAATATGCTGATTTAAAAAATTTAAACGCCACAGATTCCATGTTTAATATAGGAAATCGAGTAGAAAGATTTGAAACACAGAAATGTTTCGGGTTAGCGGCGGCATATTAGGATCCTGGAGTAGACGAGGCGAATTTTGTTCCATTGGATATACCCGATAATAGAAATTTGAATTTAACCTCGGAAGTGGAAAATTACTTAGCTGGCACATGGAGGAATCCGTCCATCATGAGGCCAGTAAGTAGGGGAATTACAATAGGAAATCCTATGGTATCAATGGATAACATGGAAGTGCACAGTGGTTCTTACCCACGTATTCATGGGCAATTGCCGACAGGTCAAACATTGGGACCATATGCAGATCCGTTAACACTCCGCAATCCGCGGAATTCGACAGCACTGATTGGCGGAGAAAATGTGGTAACGACAAATGCTAATGTAAGATTACATTTGAACTTTCCATTGCTCACTTCAACGTCAGAACCTCTCCAGCACCCAAATAATAATTACAATTTACATAGTAATAGTATTAATCTCCCATGTGCGCAATCCACCCAACATCCAGCACACGGAAATGTGATAGAAAATAGACAAAATGAACAAAACGCTGCAGATCAGGTTGAATTTAGATTTCAAGATAGACAATTTTTAAGTGCGAGTTTTAATTCGGGAAATGCAGGCGAATATGATCAAACATCGTATTTGCAAATTAGACAGTTTGTGGCAACTAACACAAACATAGATAACATAAGATCACCACCAACCCCGAGACCGAGAAATCCAAATACAATCAATCTTCCGCGAAATGTTCAAAACCATGAATCACGTGTTCCACAAATAACGGAGGAAGATCTGGAGAATAGAACATTTCCAATCTACACTCAGGCGGGTAATAGGACACAAGGAGTGAGATTTAGTGATGAATTCACGAGAAATTGTGAAAGGCCAATACCTGCAACGAGTAGTTCGAACGAGACGAGGTACCGGATAGGAAATGAACGACAGTATTACGATCAGCCTGAACCGATCCAGCAGCCTTTTTACACCCAAAACAATTCCTTCCAGCAACAGGAAAATGCTAAAACCGTCCAGCAATTCCCACGAAATTATACTAGTTCATTTAATCCTAACCTCGAACGACAGCCTCCAGTTATGCCACAATCCCAATATAATATCCCTCCAGCACCATCACAAAATAATTTTAGACAATATCCCTACAATTATTCCCAACCTTACCCCCAGTCAAGCACCAGGCGAGAAGGATCACTTTTGGATAATTCAACCTTCCAAAGAGAAAAACGTGTCAGCGAAATTCTGAAACAATGGCATATTGAATTTAAAGGTGCTAAAAGAAACGATCCAGAGTCATTCCTAGTAAATTTGATGGAATGCGCACGCTCATACCAATTGACTATGGATGACATCACTAGGTCACTGCCAGTAGTACTAGATGAAGATGTCTGGTGTTGGTTTCGCAGGGAACATCGCAATTGGTTGATATTGGAAGACTTTCAACAAGCATTTAGACTCCAATATTGTAAAGAAGACTTACAATATCAAGCAAGAAAAAAAATAATGGTAAGAACACAGGGACCACAAGAAGATATTTCGACATCTTTCGAAATTCCGAAACTTATTGGATCAATTGAAGCCTCCAATGCCCCTAAGCGAACAACTCGCGATCACATACGATAATCTACATCCAGATTATAAGCGAAGAATTGACATAGACCAATTTTCATCATTTTTGGAATTGCAGCTGCTAGGAAAGAAGGAAGAAGCACGCAAACGCCAAGACACACTCTACCGTCCTCCGCCAATAGAAGACGACGAGCAACTCTTCAACTCCGCGTACGAACCAGTAAAAATAAAAAAGTCTGGTAAAACTGCTGCAATCGCTGGGAATGCCAGTGATACAGGCACTACGCACGAATAGGCACTTGCTGCCGCCTTACAGCAACCTCCAGCACCCTCAAACCCTCCGTCGTCCAACCCCAAGGGAAATAATAAAAGATCTTATAATAAAAAGTGAAACATAACGAATCAAAATGGAAAAAGGCCAAATGAGAAAAACAAACAGGCCCCAGCTGGAAATGGTAATAATGGAGAACAGAAAACCGGGACAGATAACTCCAATACTGAAAATAATGGCAAAACAAGAAATAAAGAAACAGACACTTGCCACACATGCGGCATCACAGGTCATTGGTCCTATGATTGCCCAGACAATTCTTGCAGAGGGTGTGGTAGGAAAAACACACTGAAGCGAAATTGTCCCGCGTGTAAAGTTTCCAGACCGGCGGGAAACGACTCGCGGAGGAACCAGTAGGAGTCGATGTGTTCTCCTTAGTAGAAAACGTTATAGTAGACTCCAAAACTACCAAATTTCCAGCAAATCCAAATAAGAGAAAGAAAACAGGTTCCAGGAATCCAAAAAGATTGAAAATTTCCCCTCCAGCACCAATGATGAATACCGAAAAAACTCATCCAGCACCATCCAAAAAACAAGAAAATTCCCATCCAGCACCCAAAAATTAAAGAAAAAATTCCTCTCTAGCACCCTCCACAACCCAAGAAAATTCCCTTCCAGCATCCAAAAAGACAAGGAAAAATTCCTCTCCAGCACCAACAGTAAAAGTAGTTAAACTGCCGGATGAATCGGGAGATAAATCGAATAACAGCGTAGTAGAAAATATGTTTTCAACCGCTGTCTTATCACCAGATTCACTCATCCAAAGGCATCCGTTAGGTAAGCTTGAGCCTAGATTGTTTTTCTTGATAGAATTAAACGGAAGGAAGATGATAGGACTTTTAGACGCCGGATCTGTTTATTCCTATATAGGAAAAGGTTTAGGAAAACAGTTTAGCGGGAAATTTAAACCTTGCAAGAGCGCCGTAAGCGTAGCCAATGGGATATCAGTTCCTGTGGAAGGAAAATTAGACGTAATGGTTAGTATCGATGGAATTGAGAAAACCTTACCTTTCCGAGTAGCAGACGGACTACAGTACGAGTGTATCTTGGGAATTGGTTTCAAACGTTTATTTGAACTCAAGATAGACTTCGGAAACGACACATGGTGGACACCAGCAAGGGAAGTTCATCAGTTTTATCCCTATGGGCAAGATCCCAGCTACCTTCCAGCACTAGCTAGATGGCCTTCGTCAAGCGTCAGAAGAAGAGGAAAAAGAAATAAAAAAAGGTCCTAGACAGTCTTATCCCAAAAACTCCGAAAACACTTGGTGCGACAACTTTGGCTTACCACAAAATAGATGTCCAGGGTCACGAGCCTATAAGACAAAGGATGAGGAAGTACTCAGCAAAGATGTTAAAAGCAGGGCAAAAAGAGGTAGACCGTATGTTAAAAGAAGACATAATAGAACCATCAGAGAGTCCTTGGTGTAGTTGCCCAGTAATAGTCCCAAAAGCTGACGGCAAATACCGATTTTGTATTGACTACCGGCAGGTCAATAAAGTAACAAAAGGATTTGCTTATCCATTGAAAAATATGGATGATATACTAGATAAGTTAAGAGGAGCAAAGTATATCTCAAAATTAGATTTGTCGCAAGCTTATCATCAGATTTTACTGGAAGAAGGCAGTAAAGAAATAACTGCATTTGGCATACCGGGACGAGGCCTACACCACTTCAAGAGAATGCCCTACGGTTTAACAAACACTCCAGCTACCTTTCAAAAGATCATGGAAAAATTAATCAAACCAGATTGGGAACCACATGTTTTCGTGTACTTAGACGATATAATTATTGTAACCCAAACGTTTAAAGATCATGTTTTCTGGTTAAGTAAAGTACTGAAGGCGTTAAAAGAAGTGAATTTACAACTTAATCGAAATAAGTCAAAATTTTGCTGTGCCGAAGTAAAATATCTTGGTTATGTTGTAAATGAACATGGTTTGTGTACTGATCCCGACAAATCTAAACCCGTAATCGAATATCCAGCACCCAAAAACCTCAAGCAACTCCGCAGATTCCTAGGGATGATCGGATGGTATTCCCGGTTTATTCCAAATCTATCCGAAATAAAAAATCCCCTTACTCAGTTAACTAGAAAAGGTGTTCGTTGGCACTGGGATGCAGAGCAACAGACAGACTTTGAAAAACTGAAAATATCCCTTACTCAAGCACCCATTCTTGCACGACCCAATCTCACCTTACCCTTTACGTTGCAGACGGACGCAAGCAATTACGCGATAGCAGGTGTGCTTACGCAGATAATTGATGGGGAGGAACATCCAATCTACTATGTGAGTAGAACAATGACCAAAGCCGAACGCAATTATGCTGTAACTGAAAAAGAGTGTTTAGCGGTTCTGTGGTCAGCAGATAGGCTTAAGGGGATGTCGGAGCTATAGCCTCCATCAAAAGCCGCTCGATCTCTCGGTTTCAAATGGCGCTGTAGTCAGGTGTCGATTTCTACGATAAACGTACTTAAAACATAAATTATAAATTTTACAGCTACATAGAGCTGTTGAAAGATACTTTCCCCCCTAGCTATAACTAAAATTAAGGTAATTGTAATATTACTCTTGGCAGCAAATGTTTATTTTTTTAAAGAAATGTGAAATACGTTGCATGTAGCATTACGGCAGATATAGACTCAATGAATACCAGACGTATTTCACATTTCTTTAAAAAAATAAACATTTGCTGCCAAGAGTAGTATTACAATTACCTTTATTTTAGTCATAGCTAGGGGGGAAAGTATTTTTCAACAGCTCTATGTAGCTGTCAAATTTATAATTTATGTTTTAAGTACGCTTATCGTAGAAATCGACACCTGACTACAGCGCCATTCGAAGCCGCGAGATCGAGCGGCTTTTGATGGAGGCTATAGCTCCGACATCCCCTTAAAGGATATCTTCAAGGAGAACAGTTTACCATAATAACAGACCATTTCAGTCTTTTATGGCTAAATAATCTCAAAGACCCTGCAGGCCGACTGTCACGATGGAATACAGCGCTACAAAATTACGATATCAAATTTGTACATCATAAAGGTGCTTTGCATCAAGAGCGTGGGAAGAGTCAGAAGTAGTAGCTGTAGTTCCGACTCACATAGATGATCCATGGTACATACGAAAAATGGAGAACGTACGGAAATTTCCAGCTAAGTATCCCGATTTTAAAATCGAGAATGGTTTTCTTTACGCACATCGTCCAAACCCATTAGTCGATCCATTGTTCCCTGATTTGGATGCGTGAAAATTAGTTCTTCCAGTATCAAACAGACCCCAAGCTCTTTTCGAAGCCCATAATACTCCTCAATCAGGACATTTAGGCATAGAAAAAACTTACGCACGTCTTGCGACTTATTATTATTGACCTGGTTATTTTTACGATACTTCTTGTTATGTCCGATCGTGTTATGAATGTCAAATCCACAAAAGTTGCCAATTACCCCCAGCAGGGTTAATGGGCGAAAGAAATATCGAGGGACCATGGAAAGTAGTGACTGCCGATATTATGGGCCCGAAACCAAAATCTAAACGAGGCTTCAAATACGTAATTGTTTTGAAGATTGTTATTCACTCGTTACGTAGAAATTCAGCCGCTTAGGAAGGCAGACGCTAAAACTGTATGGCAAGCTTTTGAGGATTTGATCATAAGCCGATGGGGATGCCCTAAGTTTTTGTTGACAGATAATTGGACTGAATTTGCCAATAAATTAATGTCAGAACGCTTAGAAGCTTACGGTATCAAGCAAACTACCACACCCCCTTATAGACCCCAAGCGAACCCGGTAAAGCGAGTAAACCGTAATTTAAAGCCTATGATTAACAGCTTTTTAGCTAAAGATCATAAAGAGTGGGATCTGCATTTAAAGGAATTTTGTTTCGCTTTAAATACAACGATTCACTCGTCGCTTAAAACAACACCAGCGTTTATGAATTTGGGTAGAAATCTGGAACCATTCATCCTAATCCGAAAGCACCTCGAGAATCCCATTCCTATCCTTCCTGAAGACTCAGAAAAGTGGTCAGATCGTATGAAGAGACTTCCAGCTCTTCACGATCTAGTTAAACATCATATGGATAAAGCCACTGCTAGGCAAGCCAAATATTATAACAGGAATAGAAGGGATATTACTTACCAGATAGAAGATAAAATAGCTAGATTAAATCGTGTACAATTTTCTGCAGAAGGAAATTTTGCAGCCAAACAGGCTCCGAAATTTGTAGGTCCAGCAACAGTAGTTGAAGTTAAATCCCCTACTGTTTATATCGTAGAAGATGACGATACAAAGAAAAGAACTGAAATATCCATAGAGGTTATTAAGCGATACATTCCGCCCCGAAAGGTAAATATCAATCCCATTTCTATTCCAGATGTTACAACGGCGAAGCAGCCTATGAGGAAGGGGAGGAAGAGGCGGAACGTCGGCAGTTCGACGACCGCTGATGAGCGAGGCGCCGATCTACCCGCCTCCCCAAAACGTAGCAACGTTGCCCAACCCAGCGACACCTCCAGCACCACCGTCGCCGGTGCTGCAACGGACGCTTCCGAGGAGGGAGAGGAGTCCGGAAGGTTGTCGGTACCGGGGTTACGTACCGTACCGGGCGAATGTGACGGAGACGCCGAGCCACTACGGCGACAGCTTCCCGCGGCACAGACCCCCACATCCACGGGGAAGAGAAAGGAGCCAGACGAGGGAGCCGGTGGCGAGAGAGCTCCAAGGCGCCGAGGTCGGCCACGGAAAGCCGCCTGCGCCATGCGAGCAACCGCAGGTCCCGGCGAACCCACCGCCTCCTCCATTCAGCATTACAGCCCCCTCCAGCACCATCTCATCAACCCCATTACTATCAAGCACCAACTTCCCAGTCCCATCTCATTCCAGCACCATTCCCTGTGACCCGTCTCCAACCCCTTGCGCCGCAATCTCCCGACCCCCTTCCCGAATTCCCCAAACCCATTACCCAAATATACCGCGACCCCTCCCAAGACCATGCGATGCGTACCGTGCATTTTGTCCCTATCTCTATCCCGTATACCCCTATCCCTACCCTTTCCGAATTGCCTCCACCCCTATTACCCCCTATCCAAAACGCCCCTCCCGCACCCCGCCAAACTACCCCACCCCCCAAAGAACGCCGTACGGGACCGGTTTCTCCAACTATCCCGTCCCTCTTGTCCCTGAAAATTTCCCCACCCTCAATTCCCCTCACCATCCAGCACCAGTTCCCTAGCACCCTCCCAACGATCCCAGCAAACCTGGATGCCCTGGCCCCACGTCCAACGGAGGCACGCACAAAGTTTTGCCGTGGATGTGGCAGAAGCGGGACGACCGTCGAGTCCTGTCCGGAGTGCCACAACGAGTGGGTGGAAGCCCTAAGGATTCACCCCAAATAGGGGAATGTAAAATTTTTCTTATTATTTTATTAAATTGATAAAACTTATTGAAATATGACTTATATTTTACTCCCTTAAGACCCACACCATTCCCAAATATAGAGAAAAATTTGCACACAATGTTAGTTTAGTATAATAGTTAATTGATAATTTCGAATTACATACAAACTTCACAAAGTATAATGGATTAATTTTTAATTGTTAAAGAATGAATTAATAAAGAAAACCAAATAATGTGTTTGATTCACTATAGTTATTCATAATAGTTTCATTATTATAGTTAAATTCATGTCATTATTTAATCTCAACGTAAAGCCACTTTCGAAGGAGGAGAGCAACTCACCAGGTTAGTAATGAATGAAAGTTTTCTATTCTAATACATTTTTTTGGGATGATTGTTTCATGTTAGTTTGGGTTATGAATGTCGCGAATTTCGGAATTGGTCGGAAAGCGAGCGTGATAAGAGTTTGTAAGCCAGTCACACGTAATTCGAATCGAATAAAGTAATTTAGTTATCGGAAAAGTAACAATTACACACTCAGCGTGTTACACGGTTACACAGATTAAGTCTAAAAGAAAAGCTGTTCCAGATTTCAGTGTTCCAGAATTCAAGAAACCCATTACACTTATTAATTGAAAAATTTGTTTTTTGTTGTTGTTCTTTTGAAGTTTAATAGTAATATGTACGAAAAAAGTTGATTCATTTTACGTCACAAACAACACAGACAGTTACACTTTACACCGCTGTAGATAGCACCGGCTATCTTAGGTTAAGTTTTTTTCGTACTAGGATCTATCTAGAATCGGTTTGATAGCTAGTATTGTATTCATACTTCTGTGTGCATTGTGCATCCCCTAGCGTATTCTAAATCAAAGTAAGGTATAACTTCGGTTTGGCAGGGGGGAGTTGTGACATTGTAGTTATACTACATGTCACTTGGAAAATAAAATAGCGAGACAAGGTATAGTATAGCACCTGTCAAGCTTACTATGCGAAGTAAGCGTGCTATACATACCAATCAAGTCCTAATATGACACACATATGCGAATGTGTGAAACCGGAATAGGCTTACATTGCGTAGTAAGCAGGAGAACCCGAAGCAAAGGAGATGCGACTCCTGACTGCGCACAATTGCACACACACACTGCTCCGTTGATCCAGCATCCTAATGCCTTGTCCAGCACGAGGAATGACCCGTACAGTATCCCCAGGTCCCATCCAGCCTTGAATGCCCTCTCCAGCACCCAAGAGAAGCCTCCGATGTTGAGCAGCCCAGGTGAAGACTCCAGGCCTTGGAATGAGTATAGCGCCCTTGCGCTCAAGCAACGGTGCCGTGCCAACCAAAGTACCTGAAACGGTAATTAATTACCAAGTTGGTCGACTACTAAGGAACGAGGATGGAGAAGCTATAACCAAGCATAGCTTCTCCCAGGTATGTCAGCAGGACCGAATGGAAAGGAGATGACAGGTCTAGTTTGCGGTTATGGCAGACACAAATAAACATCTAAACCAGAGCCCGAGGAAAGCAGATAAATTACCTCGACGGCACTCCAAAGGACGACGACGATTCACCGCCGCCTGGCTCTGCTCACTGAGGGCTGTTATGGGGCGTCGATGTACTCCAGCTGTCCGGAAACTCCGAGCCGAGGATCTCGTATCGACGATATACGGCTCCTGCGATGAGGAAACTCGAGGGGCTCGATTTAGCCTAAAATCGAGGTAACGAGGAACGATCTAAAGCTTACCTCGCAGATAGTAATCTCAGCAGGGCCGCAATTACTCAATCGCCATCCAGCACCAAAGAAAGTCAACGTCGTCGACGACATCTCCATCGAGGCAGCGAAATCACGGCCCGAGCGGCCAGTACGAATAATACGTACAGAGAAACTCTCTCGCTTCGTGCGTGCCGATGATCGCGAGACTGCGACCGACCACCGACATTGTTCGACACGACCCAGCAATTCTACGGGCTACGCGTGTGTTAGCGAGATCTAGGAGACGAGCGTCCAGCTGAGCCGTGCTCCTTCCTCCCAAATCCAGCTTCCTTAAGGGGATGCCATATCTGAATTAAATCCTACTATGCCGACACCTGTATATTACACGCACTATTTATCCTATTACTATTATCTAATACAATGATAACCTATAAACGCAGTGGAGGCATATTTGTAATACATATATTAAATAAATTATAAGTACAAATGTTTGAATTCTGCTAAAATGTGCTTATAATTTGAAAAATACGATCTCAAACATAACCTCTTTTAGTTAACAGGCAACAACGATTTAATTGAATTTTGTAAAAACTGGAAAGATTTCTAACAAATACAGTGCAGATGCACAATTTCACGATATTGATAAATGTTGGAACACTAAAAAGAACAGTCAAAAGTGCACGACGAAGAAATAATTTGAAAAATACGACTGATACAAAGACGTTGGGAAGTTGGTACTAGATATTTGTGATGGAAATAAATCTAGATTGCAATTACAAGCATCAAGAAACAAAGTAGAGGCAACATTTTACATTATCTTAGAATCATTTTTCAGTAAAAACTAGAGGAATACATAATCGATTGAAAAATTAATCGAAAAATAAAAAAGATATTCATTCCTTCTAAAAATGTGCAATTTAGCAGACCGAAGAGTAAGAAAAAGTTTAGCTACGTAGTTTGAAAATCCACCAGTAGGTGGCGATGCTAAGCGTTTCCAGCTATGTCTTATTTCATTCGTGGTGGAATAGGCGACGGATTCTATAGGAGGTCCGTGCACGATCGGGCCGTTTACCGCACGCACATCGTACTTTCAAATACATTGTACTGTACCAACACTGAATGTTAGGTGCATTATTTGTTTAATTCGAATTACTTAACATAATGACAGCTACAAAACGGGATAGAGGTACATTTTTAGTATAGATATAAAGTAAATTACAAGTACAAAAGTTGAATTTATGGCTATATATCGTTAAAATTTGAAAAATACGAATTGAAACATAACCTCTCTGTCTACAGCGACGGATTCTATAGGAGGTGCGTGCACCGATTTGGGCCATCTGCCGCACGCACTTCGTACTTTCAAATACATTGTACTATGTCGACACTGAATGTTGGGTGTACTATTTGTTTAATTCCAATTATTTAACACAATGGCAGCTAGAAAACAGATTAGAGGCATATTTTTAATATACATTTTAAGTGTATAACAAGTACAAAAGTTGAATTTATGATAAAATATTGTTAAATTTAAAAAATTCGAGTTGAAACATAACCGCTCTTTGTCAACAGGCAACAACGATTTAATTTAATATTGTAAAAACTGGACTGTGTCCTAAGATATGCGGTGCACATATATAAGTTCACTATATTGGTAAAAGTTGTAATACTAAAAAAGCAGACAAAAGTGCACGACAAAAAATTAAAAGAAAAATACGATGAATACTAGGACGGTAGAAAGCTTGTATCACATATTAGAGATGGAAATAATCGTTTCCCCGTTATGCGTCAGTTCTAAAAAAGAATGTGCTGCCACTTTTATCACTTTTATTTGAAATACCGTATTTTGTTGGTTTTTTTATGTCAATTCGGATAGTTTAACGTTGGCTATATAGTAACCGAAAATTTCAAAATATCAATAAGGACAAAATGATAGTAAGAAAATAAAAATCGTTACCACTCCATAACATTGTGCAGTAATTAGTAATAATTTAATAGCTATTCGACGGATACCTGCGAGGCGAGACAATCTCAGCGACGCGCCGAGCGTGTCTGGCCTCGCAGGTTACCCGCGATAATAATCAATCGCTGAAGTCTTCCAAGAAATAGTATTACTGTGTATATATGACTAAAAATAATTTTCGGTTTACCTACACAAACACTGCTATAAAAAAAATATAAAATTTGTTACAATATATTATGTGTTTCCTTATAACATAACGGCGGATATCTACGAGGCGAGACACTCTCGGCGCGTCGTCCAGATTGTCTCGCCTCGTAGATATCCATCGAGAACTAAAAAGCAGCCATCCGAGAAAAAGTATTTTTTGTGTATATATTACTAAAAATAATATTCGGTTTACCTACACAAACACTGCTATAAAAACAATGTAAAATTTGTTACAATATATTATGTGTTTGCTTATAACATATCGGTGGATATCTACGAGGCGAGACACTCTCGTCGCGTCGTTCATATTGTCTCGCCTCGTAGATATCCATCGAGAACTAAAAAGCAGCTACCCGAGAAAAAGTATTTTTTGTGTATATATTACAAACAATAATTTTCGGTTTACCTTGACAAACGCTGCTATAATAAAAATATAAAATTTGTAACAATAAATTATGTGTTTGCTTTTCGTTCTCGATGGATATCTACGAGTCGAGACAATCTAAACAATACGCCGAGAGTGTCTCACCTCGAAGGTTCTACGCGACAATAATCAGTCGCCGCAGCGTTCCGAGAAAAAGTATTTTTTGTGTAAATATGACTAAAAATAATTTTCGGTTTACCTACACAAACACTGCTACAAAAAAAATATAAAATTTGTTACAATATATTATGTGTTTCCTTATAACATAACGGCGCATATCTACGAGGCGAGACACTCTTGGCGCGTCGTCCAGATTGACTCGCCTCGTAGATATCCATCGAGAACTAAAAAGCAGCCATCCGAGAAAAAGTATTTTTTGTGTATATATTACTAAAAATAATATTCGGTTTACCTACACAAACACTGCTATAAAAACAATGTAAAATTTGTTACAATATATTATGTGTTTGCTTATAACATATCGGTGGATATCTACGAGGCGAGACACTCTCGGCGCGTCGTTCATATTGTCTCGCCTCGTAGATATCCATCGAGAACTAAAAAGCAGCTACCCGAGAAAAAGTATTTTTTGTGTATATATTACAAACAATAATTTTCGGTTTACCTTGACAAACGCTGCTATAATAAAAATATAAAATTTGTAACAATAATCTCGATTGGCTATCGTCCTTCATTTTCCCGTGGCGGACTACCTTGTGTGTGTGTGTGTGTGTCAGGAAAGCAACATTTCAAGCGTCAACCCAGGATATGCTCCTCTATACTGACAAGGTGGATGCACGCCTTGGTTATAAGTGCAGTGCATTTATTCCTTCTTTTGTAAGTATGCTTCCCATCTCGTTTTATAATTTCGCCAAAATTATACGCGGCTGGCGTCCAAAATCCTTTATCTATTATTATAATTAATTATTACTATTTTTATCAATCGTTTATTTCGTCCTTGTCGCCATGCCCTAATACCCTGCGTGATCGTCACAAAATGTATATAGAAAACTATTTTGTATTAATAGCCATATCTCGATTGAGCTTATTAGGAACTAGCAGACGACGGTTTCCTCTAGAAGGTGCGTGCACAGTTCGACTCGACGATTACACGCACCTCCTACTAATTCCATTAGGTTATGTATTAACCATGTATTATATATTATTAGTTGTTCAACAGTATCATAGTAAATATCCATTTTATAATCTACATGTGCATTAATTATAGTGCATAAAAGTTAACATAAATAAACTTAATGAAACAATCAAAATTGTATATAAAGATAAAATCACATGTGTCCCTCCATCAACGTTCTCCATAGAAGTAGGTTTACTTGTTGTTTACCAATAACCGTTTTGCTCATTGCTTAATTTAGTGGTGATTAAAAAATTCATTTAAACATACCAATTAGTTGATAAAATTATGGAGATTATTCAGAAATACTTACTTTATTAATATTATAAGTTGTAGAAAACTTAAACAATTTAAACTTAATTTTAAAAAGCAGACGCTATTACCATTCAGAAAGTTTATTATTATGAAAATCTTATTAAGTTAAAGTAATGGTACATTTTTTTTATCAGGAATGAAGGGTACTAAAACTCTACAAAGTATATGAGTTAAACGGCGGTAATGAAAATTGAACTGGATTAAAAATTTAATTATATACAATAATAGATCATTTTTTAAGTTTATTGAAAATTATAATGTACGTAACACTGATAAGAAAATTGTAATTTTAGTAGATGAATATGCGTAACTTTTGTTATAATTAATTATAAATCAAAATTTACAATTAAATTGCAATACAAATGAAAGTGAAAATTGAAAAGTACAATACCGACTGACATTTGGTTACCATAAGGTGTACGTGCAGTACACGTTACCATAAAGTGTACGTACAGTACACGTTACCATAAAGTATACGTACAGTATACGGTACCATATAAAGTGTACGTACAGTACACAATTCATAAAGTGTACGTACAGTACACGTTACCATAAAGTACAAATACAGTAATACAGTACAAATAAAGTGTACGCAAAGTGTAGAGTTATTACATACATGCTATTACTTTAATTTTTAGAATTAATATTACACATGTATAATATAAAAATAATTTTTAAATATAATTTGCCATTTCTCCAGTTTATTCCAATCGGATAAACCAATTAGATACGTTTATAAGTTTTGCAGTATACTATTCATTTACTTTTACAGTAATTTTTATTTTTTTACAATCAATTTTGTAATTACTTTTACTAGCGTTGTATTCTATATCTTATATTACGTTAACGCTTGTTAGCGCCATCTGTGGGCATGCAACTAAATATGTATTAGTATATAATACAGAGGGCGCCACATATGATTTCTGTTAAGTTAGTTTATGTAGGGTATCGATAAAACAGAAAGCGCGGACCTGCACAACAATTTTTTGTCAGGTACGACATCCCCTTAAAGTGTGTGTGCGCGACACGTAGTTAGGTGCGGGACGGCCCGCAATCGCGCGAACGCGAGCGACCGCGGCCAACGTGACTGGCATTTTGAACGGCAAATCCGCTGCTTTGCCGTGTAGTACTCGTAAGCACATTAAGTGCAATAAACCTGCAATCTTTTTAGTTAAGTATGCTTTATTTGTGTTTTAAATCGTGACTCCACCCTAATCCCCAGTGGACACGTCACAAGGTATACCTGCTTATACCTACTATTTTGTGTTTGTAAGCAGCTTAGAGATTGAAAAGCATCAGTAACTAACATTAAATAGTATATTTTAGAATTATTGAAGAATAATAGTGCCACGTTGTTTGAATGCAAGTATACGGTTACTCTGTTTTTTTCATAAAATGTATTCGCACTCATTTTTTAAGAAATTTGCTGAAAAACACCATAAGTTTGTCGGAATGCTCTGCTGCATTCAAACTTTGCATCATTTTTAAGGTAATTATTCATCGATGAATTAGATTATTGGATGCATAAAATATTTTTGATCGTACAAACCTTTTTTTACTACAAAGGTTTTTATTAATTATAACTATATTCAATGTGTTAAACTAATATAAATGAAATATTTCAACAGATTCTTCTTGAAATTTATAAATTTTTTCAAATTTAATGTATATAAGAAAAAATTGTTTGATATTGAGTAATTAAGTGATAAAAATGGCCGTAAAGTCATTTTTTTCAAAAAATTCGATTTTTTGATTGGTTACAGCTCTGGTACTAATTGAAATTTAGGTCTAAAAATGTAGCTACACTCTATTCAAGTAGTTTTTTACTGATTCCATATATTAAAATAAGATTCTATTTTTTAACTGGATCACTTCACATGGAATCTCCCATATATATATATATATATATATATATATATATATATATATATATCTATAATATATAAATATTTCGCCGCCGCCGCCGCCGCCGCCGTGTCTAAGAATTCAGAATTCAACATATATGTATATGTTTTATATATATATAAAAGTGTGTGTGTGTGTGTGTGCGTGTGCGTGTGCGTGTGCGTGTGCGTGTGCGTGCGCGCGCGCGCGTGTGTGTGTGTGTGTGTGTGTGTGTGTGTGTGTGTGTGTGTGTGTGTGTGTGTGTGTGTGTGTGTGTGTGTGTGTGTGTGTGTGTGTGTGTGTGTGTGTGTGTGCGTGTGTGAGTGTGTGTGTATGTGTTATGCCCTAACATACATGAAAATTAGTGATTTTATGAGGTTTATGAGGCATAACTTACTCCAGAGGTCTTGGCCAATAATCTAACCCAAACCATTCGACAGCTCGCGAAAAATGTGAACTTTTGAGAGGTGTTAGATTAAAATCGATTGTGGCGTGGTCGCCTTTTTTTTATATTCAATATGTCCGGGTGTTCTATTGTTATGACCCGGCTTATCAAGACGGTGTCAGGCGTGAGTAGTTCACCTTAACATTAAATTATTTTTGTTTTAATGTGAAACTACTGTCAGCTCCGGAGCCTCTTAGTTCTTATAAGTCACGATTATCATGTGTCACGTAACGTTTCTATATCACGCGTCACGTAACGTTTCTACATCACGCGTCACGTAACGTTTCTACACCATGCGTCACGTAACGTTTCTATATCACACGTCACGTAACGTTTCTATATCACGCGTCACGTAACGTTTCTATACCATGCGTCACGTAACGTTTCTATATCACGCGTCACGTAACGTTTCTATATCAAGCGTCACTTAACTCTTCTATATTACTCGTCGCGTAACGTTTGTCACAGGTGGTAGATGATGTTGTAGTTACGCGTGACGCCACGCTGGTCATGCAACATATAACTAGGTTCTCCTGACGTTATATGTAACGTTACTCAAAATTGTTAAGTAAATTTGCAAACGTCACGTGTGACGGTCTAATAGGCGTAACTTTATTAAGTCGACGATTCTGTACTTACGTGCAGATGATGTGTCACGTTATCCGGCGTTAATACTTCTTGATGAAGATATTGTGTTTGTCGGTTTCTTTGGGTTTATTTACTGAAATTGAGATATATTTTGTGTTTATTTGATTATTTATTTAATCTTTTTATTTTAACATAAGATTAAAACTACACGAATAGTCTTCGTGGCCAAATTCGAGTTTTATTTTCTCTTAATACAATTCTAAGTTTTTATATATTTTTCTAGAGACCTTGGTGAATCTCTGTTAGAAAAATATTTCGCGAATGAATTTATACAAATCTAACTACTCGTTTAGAAACCTTGGTGAATCTCTAAATTGAAGTAGCCTCCAAATGATCTATATATCTTATATCGCGATTAGCTTAAAAGGGCAAGCATGGGGACGATCCCTTATATTTCAAGCTTTTATATACTTTTAAATTCTGTATATGAATTTCACAATATACTTACGCCGGAATCTAAAACGGCGGGCACTTCGCTCACTGTTACCACGAGTCTCACGAGATTCAAGAACAAGACTGAAGACTAAAGGCGTTAGATGGTGAGTTCGCGGGTTTATAAAGACTCGAAAGAAAGATGGACTCACGAATGTTTTAGAACCATATGAGAGTCGCGGGCCAATCAGCGATGAACGCGATTCTGACTCGGCGTAGGTGGGACAGTTAACAATTGTCAAATCGGCATGTTTGCAGGTCAGCGACCGACATTACTGCGTGTAACGACTGATTTAGCAAAATTTGTAAATTTATTTAAAGGCTTTATAGGTTAATGAGTGCATATATATATATCTCTATAATATATAAATATTTCGCCGCCGCCGCCGCCGCCGCCGCCGTGTCTAAGAATTCAGAATTCAACATATATATATGTGTCATATATATGTTATATATATATGTCATATATATATATATGTTATATATATATATGTCATATATATATATGTTATATATATATATGTTTTATATATATGTAATATATATGTTATATATATATATATGTCATATATATATAAGTGTGTGTGTGTGTGTGTGTGTGTGCGTGTGCGTGTGCGTGTGCGTGTGCGTGTGCGTGTGCGTGTGCGTGTGCGTGTGCGTGTGCTTGTGCTTGTGCGTGTGTGTGTGTACGTGTCATTTGCTTTTTCAAGAATAGATAATATATGTATTTTTTCCGTGCGCAAAGAAAAGTTGTGAATATAACTTTAAAGAATGTGTATTAGTTTATTTATTCCTGATAAAACTCATAAAATAAAAACGGACTTAAAGTTTAATGTAATGTTTTTAAAAATATGCACAATTTTACGAAGATAAAATAAATATTAATCAAGTATAACATACACTTTTTCAAATATCTATATGTGAAATATACAATAAATTAAAAATTAATACATTAATTATTGCATTTTTAAGATAATTCTATTATAAACAGTAATGGCAAAAGAAAATTCAAATTTTAACAGAGGCAATATAAAATACGAATTACATTTAAAAAATTTTTCGAAAATTATTATTTTAGTAGTATTTAATTTAAATATTAATCAAATCAAAATTTAAAAATTGTATGGATATATAAGTAACGAAATTACGTATATTTATATAAAACAATATTTTATATAAACAAGTATGTATTTATTAGAAACAAAAGGTTATTTAAGGAATGCCTTTGTTTATAATAATTAAAATAAATATATGGGCTCTGTAACTAAAGGGAAAAATAAATTGGATATAATTATGGATTAAAACGCAAATTTTGAAAGAGAGTGCAAATTACGAATTACGGGAGAAATGGAAGAAATAGGTTTTTATTTATATACCGCTAAAATGTTATAAAAAATTCTTTAAAGCTAATACAAAAATTAATTTAATTAAGAAGAAAGTTTTATTACTCTTAAAGTACAAAATATTAATGACATATAGAACTTTTGGCGATGACTTAAATAAATTAATTTTAGGAGGTAAAGTTCTATTAAATCCGTTTCAAATAATCTAAAATTTTAATAGGTTTTTACTAAATACTACAATTAAGTATATGCACTTTACTATTTTTGGTAAGTTAATTGTACATTACCATATATATGGGCTATTTTACTTCAGTGGTACGATGAAAATTTGAAATCACTCCAAATTTTGTGAACAGACTGGAAATATCTTCCAGAAGATAGAAAAAAAATTTGAGGTGTTAAAAATAATTTGCCTAAGAGTTATTCCACCATGAAAAATGGAAATTTTTCAATTTTTTAGAGAAATTATTATTTTCAAAGCTATTTATCTCAAAATCTATTGATTTTTTTAAAAATACATTAAAAACAACTTTTGTTCAAAATAATCTTTAGAACTTATCTACTTGGGTTACAATTCCTAATTTTAAAATCTCGAAGAGATAGAACGCCCGGAAATATTGAATATCAAAAAAAGGCGACCACGCCACAATCGATTTTGATCTAACACCGCTCAAAAGATCACATTTTTTGAACACACAAACACCAAATTTTTTTAAAAATTTAAATGGGAAATACCATGTTAATTTTTGTGAATTTTTTGTTTTTCTTTAAATTATCATAACTTTTTACAGAATTGAAGGCCATAAAAAGCTACAGACTATTTGAAAGGTATTGCTCCAAGCTTTCTTTTAGACTTTTGGATAAAAAAATCAATTGCGGCGAACTTACACTTTTTTAAGTTGAATATTGACATGTAGTTTATGTAACATTGACCTTAAGATTAGAAATTCTAACCCAGAAGGATAAATTCTACACATAATTAGCAACGAATGTTTGTATAGTAAAAGTTGATAGATTTTGAGTTAAATAGCGATAAACCCAGCTGGTGTTAAAAATACTGGATAAAGTTCACTTTTTGAGGTTATAATAACTTTTGAGCTAATAAATTCCAGTACCTAAAAATTTTTTTCTGTATTCTGCAAAAAAATTGGCAAAGTGTACTCAAAATTTGGTGCATTTTAAAATTTTGATCGGACCACTGCACGTGGAATACGCCATATATATTATATATATATTACACCTTTGGTGTAAGTTATGTCCTAAAATACGTGAAAATTAGTGATTTTATGAGGTTTATGAGGCATAACTTACAACAGCGGTCTTGGCCAATAAGCTAACCCAAGCCATTCGAAAGCTCGCGAAAAATGTGAACTTTGAGCGGTGTTAGATCAAAATCGATTGTGGCGTGGTCGCCTTTTTTTGATATTCAATATTTTCGAGTGCCCTATCTCTTCGAGATTTTAAAATTAAGAATGTAACCAGGTAGATAAGTTTAAAGATTATTTAAACAAAAGTTGCTTGTAATGTTTTTTCAAAAAAATCAACAGATTTTGAGATAAATGGCTTTAAAAATAGAAATTTTTCTAAAAATTTAAATGGGAAATACCATGTTAATTTTTGTGAATTTTTTGTTTTTCTTTAAATTATCATAACTTTTTACAGAATTGAAGGCCATAAAAAGCTACAGACTATTTGAAAGGTATTGCTCCAAGCTTTCTTTTAGACTTTTGGATAAAAAAATCAATTGCGGCGAACTTACACTTTTTTAAGTTGAATATTGACATGTAGTTTATGTAACATTGACCTTAAGATTAGAAATTCTAACCCAGAAGGATAAATTCTACACATAATTAGCAACGAATGTTTGTATAGTAAAAGTTGATAGATTTTGAGTTAAATAGCGATAAACCCAGCTGGTGTTAAAAATACTGGATAAAGTTCACTTTTTGAGGTTATAATAACTTTTGAGCTAATAAATTCCAGTACCTAAAATTTTTTTCTGTATTCTGCAAAAAATTGGCAAAGTGTACTCAAAATTTGGTGCATTTTAAAATTTTGATCGGACCACTGCACGTGGAATACGCCATATATATTATATATATATTACACCTTTGGTGTAAGTTATGTCCTAAAATACGTGAAAATTAGTGATTTTATGAGGTTTATGAGGCATAACTTACAACAGCGGTCTTGGCCAATAAGCTAACCCAAGCCATTCGAAAGCTCGCGAAAAATGTGAACTTTTGAGCGGTGTTAGATCAAAATCGATTGTGGCGTGGTCGCCTTTTTTTGATATTCAATATTTTCGAGTGCCCTATCTCTTCGAGATTTTAAAATTAAGAATTGTTACCCAGGTAGATAAATTTTAAAGATTATTTAGAACAAAAGTTGCTTGTAATGTTTTTTCAAAAAAATCAACAGATTTTGAGATAAATGGCTTTAAAAATAGAAATTTTTCTAAAAAATTGAAAAATTTCCACTTTTCATGGTCGAATAACTCTTAAGCAAATTATTTTTAACACTTAAATTTTTTTTGTATGTTCTGGAAGATGTTTCCAGTCTGTTCTCAAATTTTGGAGTGATTTAAAATTTTCATCGTACCACTTGACGTGAAATAGACCATATATATGTATATGTATGTATGTATGTATGTGTGTGTGTGTGCGTGCGGCGTAATATTTATATAATATTTATATATATATTTTAAAATTGTTTTTGCAAGAATACATAATATACGTATTTTTTCCGTGCGCAAAAAAAGTTGTGAACATAACTTGAAAGAATGTGTATTTGTCTACTCATTCTTGATAAAACTCATAAAATTTTTAAACGTATACCCAATAATAATAACGGATCTAAAATTCAATGTAATGCTTTAAATACAGATGCAAAATTGTTTGAAGATTAAATAAATATTAATCAAGTATAACATACACTTTTCCAAATATCCATATGATATATACAATGGGTTAAAAATTAAATATATTAATTATTGCATTTTTAAGATAATTCTGTTATAAACAGTATAGGCAAAAGAAAATTCAAATTTTAACAGTGGCAATATAAAATACGAATTACATTTGAATAGATTTTCAAAAACTATTAATTTAGGAGCATTTAATTTAAATATTTTTTAAATTAATATTTCAAAATTGTATGGATATATAAGTGTGTAGATAATTTATATTTATATAACACAATATTTTAAATAAACAAGTATGTATTTATTAGAAATAGAAGGATATTTAAGAAATGAATTTGTTCCGATCAAAATTTTAAAATGCACCAAATTTTGAGTACACATTGCAATTGTTTTTTAGAATACAGAAAAAAATTTGTAGGTACTGGAATTTATTAGCTCAAATGTTATTCTAACCTCAAAAAGTGAACTTTTTCCAGTTTTTTTCAACACCAGGTGGGTTCATCGTTATTTAACTCAAAATCTATCAACTTTTACTATACAACATTATATGTAACATTCGTTGCTAATTATGTCTAGAATTTATCCTTCTGGGTTAGAATTTCTAATCTCAAGGTCAATGTTACATAAACTACATGTCAATATTCAATTTATAAAAGTGTAAGTGCGCTACAATTGATTTTTTTATGCAAAAGTCTAAAAGAAAGTTTGGAGCAATACCTTTCAAATGGTCTATAGCATTTTTATGGCCTTTAATTTTGTAAAAAGTTATGACAATTTAAAGAAAGACAAAAATTCACAAAAATTAACATGGTATTTCCCATTTAAATTTTTAAAAAAATTTGGTGTTTTTTTAAATTATCATAACTTTTAACAGAATTGAAGGCCATAAAAATGCTACAGACCATTTGAAAGATATTGCTCCAAGCTTTATTTTCGACTTTTGGATAAAAAAATCAAATGTGGCGAACCTACACTTTTTTTAAGTTGGATATTGACATGTAGTTTATGTAACATTGACCTTGAGATTAGAAATTCTAACTCAGAAGAATAAATTCTACACATAATTAGCAACGAATGTTACATATAATGTTGTATAGTAAAAATTGATAGATTTTGAGTTAAATAGCGATGAACTCAGCTGGTGTTGAAAAAAACTGGAAAAAGTTCACTTTTTGAGGTTAGAATAACTTTTGAGCTAATAAATTCCAGTACCTACAAATTTTTTTCTGTATTCTAAAAAACATTTGCAATGTGTACTCAAAATTTGGTGAATTTTAAAATTTTGATCGGACCACTTCACGTGGAATACCCCAAATATATATATATATATATATATATATATATATGTGTGTGTGCGCGCGACGGAATATTTATGCAATATACATATTTTTAAATTGTTTTTTCAAAAATAGATAATATATCTATTTTTTCTGTGCGCAAAAAAAAGTTATGAGTATAACTTCAAAAAAATACTTATTCCTGATAAAATAAAACTCATAAAATTTTTAAATGTGTAATCAATAATAATAACGGACCTAAAATTCAATGTAATGCTATAAATACAGATGCAAAATTTTTCGAAGATAAAATAAATATTAATCAAGTATAAGATACAGTTTTCCAAATATCCATGTGTGATGTGGTTAAAAATTAAATACGTTAATTAATGCAATTTTAAGATAATTCTATTATAAACAGTAATGGCAAAAGAAAATTCAAATTTTAACAGTGGCAATATTAATTTAGGAGCATTTAATTTAAATATTTTTTAATTTAATATTTCAAAATTGTATGGATATACAAGTGAGTAGATTATGTATATTTATAGAAAACAATATTTTAAATAAACAAGTATGTATTTATTAGAAACAGAAGGTTATTTAAGGAATGAAATTGTTTATAATAATCAAAATAAATATATGGGCTCTGTAACTAAAGGGAAAAATAAATTGGATATAATTATGGATTAAAACGCAAATTTTGAAAGAGAGTGCAAATTACGAATCACGGGAGAAATGGAAGAAACAGGTTTTTATTTATATAGCGCTAAAATTTTATAAATAATTCTTTAAAAATAATACAAAAATTAATTTATTTCCGAAGAAAGTTTTAATACCCTAAAAGTACAAAATATTAATGATATGGAACTTTTGGCGATGATCCTTCGTCATTAAATAAATTAATTTTAGGAGTAATAATCCAAAATTTTAATAAGTTGTTACTAAATACTACAATTTAGTAAATATATGCACTTTACTATTTTTGGTAATTTAATTTTTCATTAACATTTATAATTATTAAAATATAAATTTAAGCTTTATAAGAATTCATATAGTTTAAAATTTACATTTAACGTTTAATATGTCTCTATTATTTTTATTATTTTTATTCTGATTTCATTACACTAAATTTTGGTAAAAACTTTTAATTATAAATTATAATCGTATTTAAAAAAAAATTAAATTTTTGGTACAAAACCCAATGCACTATAGCAGTACCTCCAAGGTGTTGCGTTAATCTGTTTAATTTTTAAGGTGTCCATGGTATTGAAAAAATAATATAATTTAAAACATTATTTTAAATAAATTAATTACGAAAAACCTTTTTCGAAATTAAAAATGGGGGTTTGGTGCGCGAAGCGCGCAGGGGCGCGATGCCCCCCTAGTGTATATATATATATATATATATATATATATATATGTTGAATTCTGAATTCTTAGACACGGCGGCGGCGAAATATTTATATATTATAGATATATTGTAACGGGGCAACGTAACACGTGCTCCTCCTCGAGCACCGTCGTCGGGGAGAGGACTTACCTGCGCGGCTCTCGTGCCGCGCTGCCCTGTCCCACGATGCAGCTTCACCGCGTACGGACGTTAGCCGTGGTGCAACCGCGGTGAAAGCTGGGCTGCGCCGATATCAACAACGGCGATTCTCCGCCGCGAGGAGAATCGTCGGATCCGAGTCGAACTCGGAGGAGAACAGGAGTTATGCTCCTGGTGACTCGTGCCCGTAATGGTGCACGAGGCTCGGCCGCTCAGAATGCGCGTCAACGAGGTTGTTGACGCGCCCGCGGAGGCGGCGGGGTAAGCGGGAATGGGAATACGGGGTATGGTATATAAAGAAATAATAACACGACGAGTATCTACGATAAACAACGGACGAGGTAATATAATTTAAAACTATTTACAAAAAGAATATACAAAAGATGTACAGGCGCTCGGTAGCGCTTAATAACGCACGGTGTTAAACAATTAACAAATACTGGGTTGTATAAGAATAAGAATTATCTACGAACCAAGGGAACCTCGACGGCGCGCAGGCAATCGCGACGGCCCGGTCGCGGCGATATCCACACGCGCGCACGCGCTCGTGCGCTTCTACGTCCCACGGGAAATACGCGGGAAATCGGGTAACCCGAGTTACCGATCTACCTAGCCGCGTGCGCGAGGAAGCCTGGTTGGGCGAATCGCGCCCTCGAACCGACAGTGCTCGCTGCACTGCGTCTCGCTCTTCCCGGAAGAAGTCGGTGCCACACGATCCAAGTTGTAAACAACTTACTTGGTGCGCAGGAATGCGCCGGTGAAATGGCTATTCTTAATCCCGTTCTCTCTCTCTCTCTCTCTCGCAAATCTTCGACTAGTGCAAGTCGTCCCGGGCGGCTACCCGTCCTGGAGATGAGCAGACACGTGTCCTCAAAACGGCTTGTTCTCCGGGAGCTGCCTCGACTCGTCTCGTACCGTGCTCGTCTCTCTATCTCTCGCACTAGGGCACTTGTCTCTTTCCCTCTATCAGTCACCTCGTTCACTCTCGCTCTCGATCTCGTCGCACGTATCGTCTCTCTTACGGCTTCCGACGGACTGCCGAGACTCGGTGTCTCGCGGCCCTTCGCCACGTTGCGCGATCGCGCGTAATCACTTAATTACGCGGTTTTCGAGTTTACGGGCTATCGCGATCGTGTTTAAGAACACGCGCCCGTTATAATATATATATATATATAGATAATAAATCAAAAATAAAATTTTAATTTTTTATCCACCTTTCTCACTCATTTTACACCTTTGCTATAGAGTATGATGAAAAATGTGCAAAAATGTATATTTAAATGTGATTAAAAACAGAACGAATCATCAATTAAAATATATATTACATTAAAATATATTATTTAAGTTATTAAAAATTATTGAACTGACAGTACTGTTTCAGTCTATGTTTATTATTATTTATTATTTATTATTAATTACTTAGAATATTACTTATAGGTATGTTCCTAATATAATAATTTAATTCGGTACAAAAATATACAAAAATTGGAGTACTGGCAAAAGTGCTTATATATAATAGTTTATTCCGTAATTAGTTGGGTTATCCCGGAATACCTTAGCAATTACCGAATATCCAGGTAAATCCCGTAATTAGTGGAGTTATCCAGAAATACCTCAGAAATTCCCAAAATATTCAGGAAATCCCGTAATTAGTGAAGTTATCCCGAAATAACTCAGAAACTCCCGAAGTATCCACTAAATCTCAAAATTAGTGAGGTTCACCCGGCATACCTCAGAAATTATCGAAATATTTAGAAAATCCCGAAATTAGTGGAGTTATCCTGAAATACCTCAAAAATTCCCGAAATATCGAGGAAATCCCGTAATTAATGAAATATCCCGAAATAACTAACAAATTCTCGAAATATCCAGGAAATCCCAAAAATAGTGAAGTTATCCTGGCATACCTCAGAAATTCCCGAAATATCAAGGAAATCCCGTAATTAGTGAAGTTATCCCGACATATCCAGGAAATCCCAAAATTAGTGAAGTATTCCGGCATACCTCAAAAATGACCGAATATTAAGAAAATCTCGAAATTTGTGGAGTTATCTCGGAATACATAAAAAATTCCCGAAATTTCCAGGAAATCCCGTAATTAGTAAAGTTATCTCGAAATAACTAAGAAAATCCCAAAATATCAGCGTTAACCCTTCCACTCCACACATACTATTAATTTTTACAACAGGAGACTGGACACCGGAGAACGGATGAATTTTAATATAATTTAGAAGATATATGGAAGAACGGGGAAGGGCAGTACCCATGAAAAAAGTGAGTTTTCGAGATCCAAAGTACACAACGCTGCTCGCCTACTTTTTTTCAACCAATAGAACAGAGACACCTCTCGGACCGTCCCCGATTTGACCACGCGAAACTACGAATGGATACAATATTTTCAAGTTGTATGGAGGGTACGATCGTGCCAAGAACAGCATTTACTAAATGCTCGTAAGTACTTGAGGGAGGAAACTCTCCAATACGACACGAAATTACTAACTTCTTTGTTCTGGGCACCTCATCACGCCTCTTGCAAGTAGAATTACCCAAAAACGCAGTACGCAGTTCTTCACATGGTTCAGTATATTGCATATTAAATTGGGCATGTATCTGTGTTTGTGCTTCAAAAAAAGTGTGATTGGAAACGGTATTCGTCACCTTAACAATACCGGAGTTTAATGTTTGAATATTATTATTAATTACTTCAAGATCATCATCCAACCTATTAAAAAGAATTGAACATTTACTGCTAATTTCAGTCAAAACATTGCCTTGAAATATAGTTTGAGAATCTAACAGTTACTTTTGAAAGTAAGAGAAAGATAGCTTAATTTGTCGGTTTTCAGATAGTAAATCGGATAATGCAATTCGATATTCAGCCAGAAGCAAGTCTTGACTATGCATTCTATCTACAACATTACCCAAAATCTTTGTTATGTTTTTTAAATTATTTTTAAATTCTGGCAAAACTTTTAAAGATTCTATATTTGAATTAAATCCGAATGATATTGCAGACAAAATGTTCTACAAACCATCCGGAAACGAGCCTGTGTTGCGACGGTAGCGCCACCTTTATTCGTTAAATAATCACCTACATGTTCGTCGAGATTTAAACTAAATTTTTCATATTCTCTAACGCAATGGATGTGCTGGGAGTTTGTGATGCTGCAACCTTTACATACAGGGAGTTCTCCGCCTGAACATCCGCAACCGGTAATACCCTTCCTACTTTGCTTGATTTATTACCCGGCGTTGAGGAAAGCAGAGACGAGGGGTTAAAGTTTATAAGAGGGAGAGTGCACGACATAGTTTGTCGTAAACCTGCTATGAGGCAGGATCTCCAGAACCGTAGTTTCGACCTGGAATCTTCGAGAAGGTACGGCGGACGAACAAATGTATAGCACAGACGCATAGTAAGTCGTATACTATCAACCAAACTCAGCGCTGTGCATCGTGCACTAATACGCGGCTCTGCATCTCTAAAATCAGGCCTCCTCGCATATGCGGTTATTCAGTTTGGTAAAGTCGTGTTTATTTGTACGTATATACTCAAACGATCACGCTGAGGATTGACTGAGGATGACATGGCGTGACGTCAAAGGCGAAATAAGTGCTTGTTTAAAAGTATAATAATAATAATTTATTACAAGAATAAAAGGGTTTGGGCGCCAGGCGCGTACGGTTGCGACGAATTTATATAAATGCTCGGATGCGTGCGAGCTGCGTCGACTTTCTGCGCGAGTGGGGGGGGAAGGGGGGAAGAGAGGGAAAAACACACTTACGGAAAAAGAGGAATACAGTGCACAGGTTGCAACAGCTTGCACCCACCTTTGCGACGGGGAGATCGTCTCCTAGAAAGATCTGCTGCTCAATGCGGTTCTCACACACACACAAATATCGGCGATAGCGGTCGGCTGGTAACTCGAGCCACAATGGCGTACCGATGAGCTCTCTCGAGCGCATCGTACAGTGAGTGCTCGCGGTCGTACTGTAACGAAGTGGATGACTTCGCATAGGCTGCTGCTTCCCACGCAGAGAGCGGTATTCGTGGTGATGTTGTCTACGAGGTAAATATTTAACATCGATCCGTTTGTGTTCGTTAATCGGCTAATTGGTTCTCCCTATTCCAGGTATAGACAGAACGGCCCACCTCGGATCTTCGCTCTCACTTACTCTCACGGCGCCCTATCAGGTGGAGCGCGTCGAGTGATCTGCTGCTGCTTTTCCTGAGTGCTACGTTGCTGCGGGGATTTCTGGCTGCTTCCTAGGTAAGTAACTACCTCCCGAGGGAGTGCTTCTTATTTATAAATAGCTAGTACTTGAGAGTTATGGTAACGTTGTGGTTACCATAACTTCACTTCCAATCCTCTCCTTCTGTAGCTGTCAGTATCTGTGTGTAGCTACATGCTTTCTTGTATCCTCCTAATCAAGCTCAAATCTAATTGATTACATTTTACAGCTTTCTGGAGTCCTTTGCTGCTGCTTGGTGCTGCTCAGTGTTACAGCCTTGGCCTTCGTATGATGCTTGGTTTGACCCTCGTGCGATGCTCCTTAAAGCAGTGTAATACCTCTCCTGCAATGCTGATCTTCATTGTGTTATTAGAGGGGAAGTGTTGGGTATTTGAGATGACTTGGGGTACGTTAGGTACGTTTAGTATAGGTCAAGTGTGCTTAGCGATGTGAGGGTAGCTAGGATAGTATAGGTTGGGACTCGTTCGCTTATATATTTGACAGGTACATAGTACTTTGTCACAATACTTAATTCGTATTTCCGAGTTACGCGCTATTGAGAGCTTATAATAGTTGTGCAAATAGCTTAATTATAATGTATTTATTTATTAAATTCATCTCTTGCGTTCCAGTTATCTGTACCCCGTAATCATATTTCCGTTTACGTTTTCCGCTTATGCCTCCACGTGTACATTAACACTTCCATCAACGTATATTCTGAGCTACCGAGCCTTGTGTTCCAGACTGCTATCTATGTTGCATCATAGCTAACGTCTGTACTCGATACCACTGCATCGAGGCACATGGTGGTGCGGCACAAGCTCCGCGCAAGTAAGTTTATACCTCGACATCAGTGCCTGATGAGCAGCACGCTAAAAAACAGCCACATTACATTCTATAGGTCTCAAAATTTGTACATAGAAACCAAAATATGTATAAGGACAAAGTGTATATAAACTTTAAATATGCATATGTTCTAAATTATTTATACTAAAATATTTATAAGGCCCAAAATTTTTAAGACCCATAAAAACTAAAAGGTTAATATAAAAAACATAAAAGGTTAGAAAGCATATTCCCGAATTAATTATAAATAATATAATATAAAAATAAAATATTGAACATACATATACATGATTACATCAGGCGGCGGAGAAAATCGTGAGGTGAAAAAAATGACACATAAAATTTGGGATCGATTTTAATATAATGAAGAATTTGCAACTATTCTTATTAAATATGAGTAAGAAATACGTTCAGTCACATGGAAATGAAATAACATGTAATATAGTTGATTTTTTACAACCTCCATTATGTGTATATAGATGAAATTTTTTCATCAATCTAGACCGTCAGTGATTAGATGAATAAAACACTTAATTTAACGTAAGCACATTTCGTCTGCTAGATTCGCAGACATGTTTAGGTGCTAAGTTATTGTCAAAAAAACAATTAATAAAAAGAATAACAAAACAATAATCAAACAATAAATAAAGTTACCAGTTTTGTCGCACGTAATTACACTGAGAAACCTAAGGTAGGCGTTCTCGAGTAAACAGAAACAGTAAATTCGAAAGCAGCTGATATTTGTATCAAAATAAGGGTAGAAACGTATGCAAATTCACACATAAACAGGTTTCAATTCTTGGAAACTAGCTTGTTATATTCATTATGTCTCTATATTGACAGGTTAGTTGTTGCGTAACTAGTTTCTTTTTTATCGTCGATTTACAATTATTATTAATATGCAACATTTCAGAAACAATACGTGTTTTATAACTAGAGTTCCTATCTAAAATTCTAGTATTGATAAAGTAAATTTCATGATTTTTATAATTTAAATAATGAACAATGACAACAGATTCTGGGTTTTTATTCTTTTGATGCTCTTTAAGCCGCATTTACGTGCGGCATAACTGGTAACTTTAGGAGTAGTTTAGGTTTTCCTCGATATTGATGAACAAACCATATTTATTTATTTGGCGACGTTTCGATGGATATCCTCCATCCTCATCAGGCTATACCTTTTTATTAAAAAATGATTTCATTTTACAACATCTTTTAAACACAATTTTTACATATATAAATCTAAGTTACTTACTATTTCGTCAATATATAGGTATACACATATTATTATGGGCAGCCCGGTAAGCCCGATGTTTGCTGATATTGTTATGACAGATTTGGAGCAATACTGTCTCAAAAAATTAGATTTTATTCCACCGTTCTATTACAGATATGTGGATGATACAATTATGTGTATTTCCGAAAATAAATTAACAAATGTAATTGAAGTTTTCATTAACTACCATGAGAAATTGCAGTTCACTCATGAAAAAGAGAATAATGGTTATATAAGTTTTTTAGAGGTATCACTAATAAGAAATGAAAATAGAAAAGTTATTACTAATTGGTATAGGAAAGATACCTTTTCAGGACGATTTTTACATTTTGAATCTAGTCATACAATACAGCGACGCGGTAAATTCAAATATATATTTTTGGTTTTTTTTTAATTTCTTCTCATTTAGGTTCATAATTAAAAGATTCTTCATTATTATAAAAATTGTTTAGTTAATCTACTATATTTAAAATTTAATAAAATACTTAACTACTTAAATTTAATTTTTTAAATTTTTATTACCAATTATTATTTGTTTTAACGGGAAAAAAATATTTTTTTATTGAAATGGTAAATTTTAATTTAGTCTTATAAAAAAATTTTTTGAGTTCTCTTGTAAATAATCATAAATAATTTATTAATTTTTATTACTTATCAGTACACATAATGTACTTAATTTGAAGTTTCGCGCCTGTGGTGGGGATGACTGTGTTGTCGATCTGATTAAGATTGATCGCATAGGTATCTCTGAAAACGGGGGACGTGATATTTCAAATTTTTCAGTATTAACCGTCTGTGATATACATTGTTAGCTTTATTTTAATATTTGACTGCCTTTTGCTTAATATGTGTGATTATGTGTTAATTTATTTTGTAATGTTCTTCAAGTATTTATTTAATTTTCAATTTTTTGTGTTGATTATGGACACAACAATAGGGGAAAGGTATGTTATATATAACCTCAATCTCTGTGCAAAAAAAAAAAATTGTTAAACGTTTGTTATTTTAATCATTGTTTTCAATTATAGAGCGACGCATCAGAGATGCTGTTAATAATATGTGTATACCTATATATTGACGAAATAGTAAGTAACTTAGATTTATATATGTAAAAATTGTGTTTAAAAGATGTTGTAAAATGAAATCATTTTTTAATAAAAAGGTATAGCCTGATGAGGATGGAGGATATCCATCGAAACGTCGCCAAATAAATAAATATGGTTTGTTCATCAATATCGAGGAAAACCTAAATTACTCCTAAATATACTGCATGGACGACAAAAAATCACTTAATAAACTGGTAACTTTATTTATTGTTCGACTATTGTTCTGTTATTCTTTTTATTAATTGTTTTTTTTTTGTCAATAAATTAGCACCTGAAAATGTCTGCGAATCTAGCAGACGGAACGTTATGCTTACGTTAAGTAAAGCGTTTTATTTAACTAGCCACTGACCCTCAAGATCTATCAGAAAAATTTTATCTAGATAAACATGAAATATAGTTGGATTTCGTGATGATAAAAAATTCAATATCTCGCTTTAAAAAATTATAGAAAAATTGGTAAATTTGTTAAAAAATTAAACAAAAATTGCAAAATATTCAGAATACTAGCTTTTAAAAAATGTGCAGAAACATATTTGTTTATATGCATTTATACATATCTACACATACTTTACATACTTAGTATAAAGTGCATTATTTTATTTATTAAAATTTCGTTGTGGTTTTTTAGGTTAAAGCAAATCAAAAGAAGCAGCCTATAGAACAACTTGGAAGTTATGATGCTTGCGTTAATAGTCAAAACGAAAAATTAATAACTTTTAATTATGAAAGAATTCAGTATTGGATTGGCAAAGGAGCTGTAATTTCTCGTCCTGTCCAAGAAATTTTAGGACTTGTTGGAATTTTACCTATCTATCCAAAAATTTATATTGATGCGTGGAGAAAACGTTTAAATAATATGAAATGATATTATTAGTCACAAATATCTGGAATAAAAATAAATTTTACTAAATTTTGATTTTAATATTATTTGACACTTCTAAATTAATATTTTTTTCATTCATTCAGTTTTCCCTTCGTATGCTTTGTAACAATGAGACTCATTTGCTACAAATTAAAAAAATGAAGCAGGCGGCGGGTCTCGAACCTGAGCCCTCTGGATCTGAAAGCGTTCACGCTAACCATTGTACTACGTCCGTAATTGGTCGTAACTGTACTTTACCCTGTCTTGTGCCACGTCACAATCTTAATGAGTTTCTTCTTGATGAAAGTGTCAACTTGCAACCCGTTGAATAAAGTTCCATCTCGCAACTCGGTTGAAAAAACTGCGATTTTTAGTGTAGGATGCCTAGTATATAACAAAAATTAACTTTTGACATTAACTTTTATTTCTCTTTCGCTTAGGAAGCGATAAATTAAGTTTGTATAAATAAATTCAAGATAAATTGCAAACATTTATTTAGAATTTTACGAATTACAGTGGTATAAATATGACTATCACTTGAAAAATATATATAATAATATAGATAAATATAATTTGTACGCATACGCTATAGTAAAAATGTTACAAAACACTAACATATGTTATACTTATGGGTTCAAACTTGATTCTGAACTATAATATTGTGCTTTCACAGCTATGAAAATTACAATAAATACATTAGATTAATGATTTTAAATTAATAATTATGAGGCAATTTTTTAGGTAATATCCCAAAATTATATTTTCCATTTGCAGGTCTGGATAGCAATATTATAATACAAAATAGGAATTGATGCTTAATTTTGTTATAGTTGTATACTGCATGAAATTTCCAGCCACACTAAAGATACAAAAAGGAACCGTTCATTTAAAAGGGTAGTATTAGATAAATCAAACTTCCAGACATGGATCATATCATAGTAGTTTTATTCGTACTTATATTGTATAGGAATGCACTTACTTTCTTCGATCCAATTATTATTTACGTATAATATACTACATATAAAATTTTAAACAACATCTGTAACATTTCAATACAATCCTTTAACAAATAAAGTACTACTTAAAATTATTTTTAAAAAGTTAAGATATTTTATTATTTTGCAAATTTTGAAATTTGAATCTTTTTACTCTCTACGTTTTAAAGCAAATTTGACATATTTAATTGTTGTAACTATAAATAATGTTAATATAATCATGAAATTAATTTTATCATATACATTAATAATAAAATAATAGGAAGCGTTAAAATGTATTTTATGGATAGATAATAAGAAAATTGCAAGGAATATAAAACGATAACGTAGCAGGCAATTATTAAAATTATTATATTGCCTATAATCATCTGCTTTGGATAAATAACAAGCAAGGAACTAAAACATGTGAACCATGTATGTATACATTAGCAGCAGCAGAAGAAACCTTACCAGTGTGCAATAGGAACACAAAATAACAGCACAACAACAGCAGTATGAGCAAGCATACCAGAGGAGCACATCCTACGAGCCACCACCACAAAATGAAAATTCCGAGAAAAACACGACATTTAGCATTCTCCTCCCGAACAGCAACAAAATCCATAACAGCAGCAGCAATATCGCCAATATCCAAATTATTCGAATTGCATCAATCTTAAAGAATCGCTTTTTACTAGAGAAAAAAGAACTGTGGCATTTTTCTCTAGGTACTATATTCAATCAACAGAAGCAAAGCGATCCTGAGACATTTTTAAGCAATCCCCAAGAATGTAAGGAGACATATAACTTATTGATTGGCGATATAATTAAAGCTGTCCTATCCGTACTTGACGATGAAGTGTCGCGTCCCGACGAAAATTATATTATTATTTTTCGTAAAAAAAGTACTGCGTAGTTTAGAATAAAAATACGGCGTAGAAGACGAACAAAATAAGGTTGATACAGAATGGTTCTAAGTAAATGCAGTAATATAAAATATAATTTATAGAACTAAGGAACAGATTATTTCACGAGTGTTTCAAACGAAACAGAGACTGATAAGTAGAGTTGAAGATATTATTCAAAGCCAATACGCATATAAGCGGGATCGCCGATAGTGAGATCGAAACGAAGGGTTACGCAAGAGTTTTTTTTGTACTGCACTATAAAATCAATGCTCGGAGAAGAGCCGGCAATGGGAAACATCGACTAGAAAATTCGAGCATTAGAAGGAAGTAATAAATTAAGCCGTTCTTTGGGTAACGTCGCAGTAATAAAAGGGGGACAGCAAATTCTCCGAATTAACTACGAAGCGATACAGAAAATGCATGGGATTCGATAATTTTTAACTACGCACATCTAACGGTCCAATCGGGTGCAAGCACAGAAAAATCGAGAACTACTTACACACTTTCCATATAAGGCAAAGTGTAAGACAAGGACAGATGCATAGAATTTTAGGGTATATAAAAAGGACCCAGAACAGACACAGCCACTCCTAATTTTTCATCTAAAGCTTTCGCAAGGCGAAGCTCTGCTGGTCAACTCTTTGATTTTTATCCGAGGGCGTGGCTCTGCTACTTGAACTTTAAAGTAATACGTATTAAAAATCACGAGAGGAATCGAGACGTATCATTGACATCTACAAGCCATAGTCGAGGAACTACGACTTCGACATCTGGAAATCGTCGAGCTCCAACAGCATACACATCTAACGTCGACGCCCGCAGGTCTAGCAGGACATTATCCGGGAATCTGACACCACTACCCAAGTTCAAGGCGGACCTTCGTTCCTCACCGAATACACACACACACATATATATATATATATCTATATATTTGGGTACTTAAGGTATATTCTTTTCGGCTATCTATACGCTTGTATTATTCGTAAAGGCAAACCTGATATTTTATGTTATTTCGATTGTTGAACCAACCGTTTTCTTTTAAAACAATTATTATTATATATTACAATTTATTTATAATAATTATTCGTTACATGGCAATTGATTTGAAATATTCACGGTTTGAATTACAATTTATTAACTATAATTCATGTTTTAAACGACAACCATTTTTTTATTTTATCTGCATTTATTTATAATGATTCTTATTTCAATTATTGATTATTAATGTTTATAATAAAAAAACCTTGTGTATCTTTTATTCTATAATGTGTTAATGTGTTCGCCGTACACTTGTTTATTCAATCAAAATTAATCGTTATTCGACTTAAATAATTTTATACAATTGTTAATAAAATAGTGTAATTTTATGTGTTTTTGCTCATTAAAAAGCTGTAATAATTTAGTCACACTTGTTCATTTAAGGGAAAACAGCATATTATATTTAAATAAATAATACATGATTAATACGAAATAAAACATATATTATTTTATTTATCCCGCATTATATCCTGCATCTCTACTCTCAAAATAACTTCGCTCGCTACTCCCGGAGACGTAAGGCTAGTTCTAGTCAAACAAGAGCGAAAGGAACGCGAATGGTTTATTAACCATTTGCCTTCTTGTAATATTTTTTATAGTGATTGGTGCAAGTCTGGACGTGACAGATTGTATTAATTATTATAATAAATTTGGTGCATCGGCCAGGAAACTCATATTTTTGAGAGAAAAAAAAGAGATTGAAGGAATAATGTGTTTAGATATAAAATGTCAGGTTCGCCTAAAAATACTGATTGTTATGTAAATAAACAAAGAAACACGAGTTTAGACTTTTGTATGAATGATACGTTATTAAATTTATACAAAGAAAAAGTTCAGACTCTCGATACTCTCGATTTAACTAAAACTCCTAGGGAAACAGTGCAAAATTTGACAAAAGAAATAAATTATTTAAAGGATAGACTAGAAAAAAGTGCAGCAAATATTTCATTATCTATAAAAATACCTCGCGATTTTGAATATAGAGAACCTTTTTTTCCAACTGATCTTTCTATTTCCGAAGTTAGTGAAGACGAACAAGAAGCCACAATAATTACTCCCACACGCGTAAAACATTTTAGTTTAAAACCCGCAGTTTTGAATTACGAGGAACAAAAAGAACTTATCGCGAATAATCCTGTAAATTTTAGTACGCCAGCCCCAATTAATCGTCCATATGAACCATTGATTTTAACACCGGATAACGTTATAAGCTCGGTAAGAAAACGGCTCGCGACTGAAGTAAAAAAAGAGTTGTTAGATTCTTACCTCGAGAAACCTAAAATCATAGAAAGTTTACAAGAAAGTGTAAAAAAAGGGACAACTTTTCAAGGTATCATAAATAAGATTAAAGACGCGTTAAATATTTTTTCCGCACCGATCGAAAAAGAGACTGAGGAAGCAAAGACACTAGTGACAGACACGGCGAAAGTACTCGACGAAAAACTAATTCAAGGCGCGACAGATTTTAATGTTCCCTTCGATAATCAATTAATTAAAAAATCACCCGAACAAGCAAACTCTTCTAAGATTAAAGACGAATTATTTAATAAAATTAATTTAGACGAATTAAGAACAAGCACCGGAACAAAACCAAAAAAACTAGATAGGAGTGAAGTTAAAAAACAAATTAACAATAAAACAATGACGTCTCAAATTCGAGGTTTATCGCTAAAGGACGCTCTAGATTTAATACCGCGGTTTAACGGTCATAACATAAATTTATCACAATTTTTGGACGGATGCAATGAAGCAAAAGAAATTTTACCGTCGGAGTACGAGAAAGAATTAACAAAACTTATTCGAATGCGTTTATATGGGGAAGCTTTAACTTGTGCGCGCGGAGAAAATTTTAATTCTATCAAAGATATCCGATTTTTTCGAAAACACCTTCGGATCGATAAAAACATATTACGAGTGGACGGGAGAACTTGCTAAATTAAAACAGAAAAACAATGAGACAGTCGTTGCTTATTTTAATCGGTTACAAGAAATAAAAAATGAAATAGTCAAAGCGGCCGACAGAGAGGGACGAGTCGCGGTAGCAGATCATTTCATGCTTGAGCTAAGGCGAGATTGTTTAAAATTCTTTTTAAAAGGGCTTCGTTGGGAAATTCGCGCGCGTTTAGGGACTCCAAGTTCTATAAAACAAGCTCGTGAACAAGCGCTCGAGGTGGAGCGCGAGTTCGCTTGTAGCGTCTTGGACGAGGAGACGCCGACCCGAGAAGAGGCTCGTTTTCGTTCAACTCGAGAAACGCGTAAAGTAAACTATATTTCTAATAACTCTCCGATTGTATGTCAATATTGTTCTAAGACTGGTCATGGAGCCATAAATTGTTTCAAATTAGCACGAAGTTTTGCGGAAAGATTTTCCGATAATAACAACCGACGCAATCCCATAAACAGTTCATATAGCCCACAAAATCGCTCGGATAACAGTCGTAATTTTAATAGACCAAATTTACAATTTGGTGGTTGGAATGAGTATCAAAATCAGACGGAATTTTTACCAAATAGAGACAGAGATAAAAATGATTCCTTTGTTCGTTATAATAATAATAAATATTCATCGCAACAATTTAACAAAGGAGATCGGGGAAATAATTCCGGGACTCGCGGTGTGCGCGAGCCGGTTAATCCAACTTCCCAAGAATCACGATATATTAATAACGAATCGAATAATAATATAAGATCACCAGTTACTTGTTTCCATTGCGGAAAACCCGGTCACATAAAGCGGGATTGTTATAAGTTACAAAGAGAAATAAGAGAAGGAAATCAAAATCAGGGAAACACCGATACTCTCTCTCCGAGGAGGGTCGAGAGAGAGGCTACGAATCAAATTCCCTCTTCGCTCAAACGTCCCCTCCGCACCGCGAAAATAAATTTAAGCCAACAGAGTTCAGCCCCGGTCGTAATCTTCGATACCGGTCAGTTAAGACGTCCGTTAAAATTCTTGCTAGATACAGGAGCATCGGTAAGTCTAATTAAAAAGTCAGAGGTAGACTCTCGCGTAAAAATTGACGAAAATGATATTATATTGTTAAAAGGCATAACTGACCACTCATTAGCTACTCGTGGTAAAATTAAAATAGATTTCGAAGGATCTCCCGTGGAACTCAATTTAGTACATGATTCGTTCCCTATACAACAAGACGGAATCTTAGGCACCGATTTTTTCCGTAGAAACGAGGCAAAAATCAATTATTTGGAACAATATTTAGAATTTAACGGATTAATCCTCCCCTTTGAAAATTCAAATAATATGCAAACGGATGAATCGGTTTATATAATGGAGGATATCGAAAATTATGACCGAAAATCAATACGATATATGCCAAAACCAAGGGAAAACAATGGTTATACGAATATGGAAAATTCAAGATTTTATAATTATCCCGATAGTGACTCAGAAACGTCAAGTGATTTTCAATTACACAAAAATGATGAAACGTTTATAAAATTTGACACAAACGAATCGTATGAAATCTACGAACAAGAACAAAAAAATGAAAGAAATCAAAATGGCAACGACAAAAACCTATACAATCACAGTGAAAAAGAACAAGAGTTATATGACGATTATAAAAATGACGAAATACAAGTACATCAGATCGACGAGGAGTCGGATCTAAAGAATAATACATGTAAAGCAAGTGAAAATTGTTATGGATTAATGAAGGAAGAACTATTACAAATAAATAATGGAAAAGCGCAGCCACGGGTATGTGATGTGACTGAGCCACGTATTAAAGAAAAATTTGATGAAATTACTGAAAATTATGGTATTATTGAAGCACCATTGTTCGATAGGATGGCTGGGAGTCCATCCTGTACTAATTATGAAAATGAAGTTGACCTGAAGTATGATATTGAAAATGAAATAAAAAATGAAGAAAATTTATTGGATAAGACAGTTAATAATTGTCGAGTACAAATGGACTATGAAATCGAGGAGGGCGATAAATGCGGACCTCGTGAAAATAAGGAAAATTTTTTGATAAAAAGATGAATTGTCGAGTACAAATGGATTATGAAATCGAGGAGGGCGATAAATGCGGACCTCGTGAAAATAAGGAAAATTTTGTTGATAAAAAGATGAATTGTCGAGTACAAATGGATTATGAAATCGAGGAGGGCGATAAATGCGGACCTCGTGAAAATAAGGAAAATTTTGTTGATAAAAAGATGAATTGTCGAGTACAAATGGATTATGAAATCGAGGAGGGCGATAAATGCGGACCTCGTGATAAAAATGTTAGTTATGTTTGTAAATTGAATAACAAAGAATTGGTTATGTCGGGGGAAGAGTTAGATACTATCCGGAGAACCGAAATATTATGGATAATCAAACAAGGAACTGAAGAAACTGAAAATGAGATAAATAATGAGAATTTAATAAACATACAGGAAGAAAATGAACAGGATGAGGACCCTAGCGATTTTTTATTGAATGAACGAGTTATAAACGAAAATTTACGAAGTGAATTTGTTGAAGCCATACACGAAAATGAAATGAATAACAGTTATTTGGTTTATTCAAATAAACCTTATATTAATATTGTTAATAGTTATGAAAGTGAAGAGGTCGACATACACGACATTTCTGACGATCGATCTGAAGCGAGGATACTTAACATAACGGAGGATACAAGTGCACTTAATCGTAGTGAACGGTTAAAAAAAGCCTTGCATTTTGATAAAATGGATGAGGAACAAAGACAATCTATAGAAAATTTAATTGATAAATATTCGGATTGTTTCTATCTAAAAGGAGAAAAATTAGGCGTGACAAATGCTATAGAACATAAGATACCGACTGTCGACGACATACCAATCACAGCTAAGCCATATAGATTTCCTCATGCTCTCAAAAGCGAACTTGATAAACAATTAAAAGAAATGATTGTAGGAGACATAATTGAACCATCAAGTTCCAGTTATACATCACCTGCTTTTCTAGTAACAAAAAAGTCTGATAGTCAGGGTAATAAACAATACCGACTGGTTGTCGATTTTCGACAATTAAACGACAAAACCGTAAAAGATCGATACCCATTACCTAATATATTAGATATTATCGATCAAATCGGACCAGAAAATCGTGTATTCACCGTCTTGGATTTATGTCAAGGATTTTTACAAGTTCCGTTAGCTCAAGAAGATCGACATAAAACAGCTTTCGCCTCTTCTTTCGGTCTATTTCAATTTAAAACAATGCCTATGGGATTATGCAATTCTCCAGCCACTTTTCAAAGAATGATTGATCGCGTTTTTGAGGGCATGCAAGGCAAAGAAATATTTTTATTCCTCGACGACGCAGTTATATACGCTAAAAATATTCAAGAGCATAACCAAAAGTTTGAAACATTTTTGCAAAGAGTACGCGCCGCAAATCTGAAATTACAGCCAGACAAATGTGAATTTTTGAAGAGAGAAGTAGTGTATCTGGGACACGTACTATCACCAGAAGGTGTTTTGCCGGATCCAAAAAAATTAGAAGCAGTAAAAAAATTTCCAATTCCAAAAACAGTGAAAAACATACGTCAATTTTTAGGATTAGCAGGTTATTATAGACGATTCATTGCGAATTTTTCGGGTATTGCTAGACCATTAAGTAATTTGTTAAAGAAAGACGCACCTTTCCTATGGTCCAGCGAGGTTCAAAAGGCATTCGATGATTTAAGAGAAAAATTGTGTAAACATCCAATACTACAAATCGCAGATTTTAACAAACCATTTATAGTGACTTGTGACGCTTGCGGTACAGCAATAGGAGCAATATTATCACAAGGAGAGGTGGGAACCGACCTACCAGTCGCTTATGTTTCACGAGTATTAAACAAAGCCGAACAAAAATATGATACTTACTCAAGGGAAGCATTAGCCATACTGTATGCCGTTACTCAGTTCGATTGTTTTTTAAGAGGCCGTCGTTTCCTCATTATAACAGATCATAAACCACTTGTTTGGTTTAAAAACTCAGTAGATCGGACATCCAGAGTTAGTAGATGGAGAATAAAACTGAATGCATACGACTTTGACATCGTATACAAAGCCGGTAAAAGTAACGTTAATGCTGACGCATTATCAAGAAATCCAATAGAAGAACCCGTTTATGTTATTAAAAATCATTCTATGGAAACACGCAGTCGTGCAGGAAAAATAACACGGCCAAACTACAACGAAAAGAGAGCTAAACGACCCAACAAGTCAAATATATCAAAAGAACCAGTCAAAAACCTTCCTATAATACAAGAAGCCCCCGAGGAAATTGAAACGATAGTCAACTCAGACAAAAGATTACAACCCATGGAGATAGATAATTTTAACAACAAATTTGACGAGTCCTGGGAAGAAAAGGATGTTTACGAAGAACCAAATGATGAAAAGAAATTCATTGAAGTTAAAGAACAACTCTTTATGAGAAAAGATAATTACGTTTATTTCATAACTACGACTGGAATGCCTTTAGATGAAGGATCCAGAAATTTGGCTTCCAAATTATTACTACCTCATTTTTCCAATTTAAATCCAGGAGAAATAAGAATCAATAACAAAAACGGAAAAATGCATTTTGCTATGGTGTTACGTGACGAAGAGCGACTAAGTACTTCAGAAATTATTAATAATCTAAAAACGAATCTATTAAATTTGAAAAATATTATATTAAAAGAAAAATTACGTTCAATAAGTATCGCAAAGAGCGAATTTATTGAAAACGTTTCATGGAACGAAATATTGAAACAAATAAGTATAACTCTACGAAAAATTAATGTAAAAATAATTATTTGTTTAGGATTCATAAAATGTGTGGAAGAGAGTAATAGGGAAAATATTATTCACGAAATGCACGAGTCTGCTTGTGCAGGACATAAAGGGGTAACAAAAACCTATAAACGTATAAAACAACGTTTTTATTGGCCAGATATTAAGAAAGACGTACAAAACTACATTAGACATTGTTTAACTTACCAACTAAAAAAATTGGTTCGTGTTAAAACTAAATAACGTATGATAATAACAGATACTCCGTACTCGGCTATGGAATCCATATCGGTCGATCTTGTGGGACCATTTCCCAGATCTCGAAATAATAACAATAATATATTAACCATTCAATGTAACCTTTCAAAATACTGTATGGCGATACCCATACCAGACGCGACCGCGGCCACGATCGCCGAAGCGTTAGTCCGTCGACACTTTTCAATTTTTAGCGCCCCGTTGTTAATTGTATCCGACCAAGGTACCTCATTTTTAAGTAGTCTGATGAGAGAAGTAGCGAAAATTTTTAAGATTAAACAAGTTAAAAGCACGGCTTATCACCCTCAGTCCAACTCCGTTGAGCGTTTTCATAGCAGTTTAGCAGATTATTTAAAAACAATGATAGAAAGAAATGACGCATGGGATGAGTTATGCGAATTAGCCACGTTTTCGTATAATACGTCGGTACATGAGGGTCATCTCTACACACCTTTTGAAATTGTTTTTGCTCGAAAAGCGCGACTACCATCAAACGAACCTTTAGACCCACGAGAACGAGTTCCAACGTATGATGATTACATTATAAATTTTTGACAACGTTTAAACGAAATACAGGGAATCGCGCGAGAAAAATTAATAGCTTCTAAACATAGGTCTAAATTCTATTACGACAGGAAAGCCAATCATCAAGAATTTCAGACAGGGGATAATGTCTGGTTATTAAAAGGAGGGAAGAAATACAAACTTGGCGATCAATATACTGGACCACATCGGATTTTAGAAATAGTTAATAACAAGGGAAATGTAAAAATAGAGCTAGCTCATAATAAAACGAAAATAGTGCATGTTAATAGGTTAAGATATTCATATATGGAGCCTTTGTAGTGCCTAAACATAGGTATATAATATATAATAGCCCCAATGTGCTTGAAAATATGTAAACGCACTTATATATATATTTTACAGTTCTAAAAGGTTGTTAATAGAATAATATTTATTATCTTGTAATCACAATTGGCATACTTTCAACCTAATATAAAATTATTTCAATTTATCTGACTTTATACAAAAAAAAACGATATAAAATAATATGTATATATCTAAATTAACGCGAAAATAAACTACAAGGAAATAATATTTTTTATTATACGGAAAGATCATTACAAGAAAAGCATACACTCACTTAAATTAAATAAATACGCGATTATTAAACTAGAAACGAATAAAGCAAATACAAAAAAAAAAGGTCTTTTTCTCTTTACTCTTCTCGCCTAAGATAACAATGATGTTAATGTACAAAGGAAAGTAAGAAAAGGTTTAAATTTTCAATGTCAGTTGACAAGTCAAATTTAATTTAATGATATAAAAAAAAATGATTCGTGTTAAAACTAAACAACGTATGATAATAACAGATACTCCGTACTCGGCTATGGAATCCATATCGGTCGATCTTGTGGGACCATTTCCCAGATCTCGAAATAATAACAATAATATATTAACCATTCAATGCAACCTTTCAAAATACTGTATGGCGATACCCATACCAGACGCGACCGCGGCAACGATCGCCGAAGCGTTAGTCCGTCGACACTTTTCAATTTTTAGCGCCCCGTTGTTAATTGTATCCGACCAAGGTACCTCATTTTTAAGTAGTCTGATGAGAGAAGTAGCGAAAATTTTTAAGATTAAACAAGTTAAAAGCACGGCTTATCACCCTCAGTCAACTCCGTTGAGCGTTTTCATAGCAGTTTAGCAGATTATTTAAAAACAATGATAGAAAGAAATGACGCATGGGATGAGTTATGCGAATTAGCCACGTTTTCGTATAATACGTCGGTACATGAGGGTCATCTCTACACACCTTTTGAAATTGTTTTTGCTCGAAAAGCGCGACTACCATCAAACGAACCTTTAGACCCACGAGAACGAGTTCCAACGTATGATGATTACATTATAAATTTTTGACAACGTTTAAACGAAATACAGGGAATCGCGCTGAGAAAAATTAATAGCTTCTAAACATAGGTCTAAATTCTATTACGACAGGAAAGCCAATCATCAAGAATTTCAGACAGGGGATAATGTCTGGTTATTAAAAGGAGGGAAGAAATACAAACTTGGCGATCAATATACTGGACCACATCGGATTTTAGAAATAGTTAATAACAAGGGAAATGTAAAAATAGAGCTAGCTCATAATAAAACGAAAATAGTGCATGTTAATAGGTTAAGATATTCATATATGGAGCCTTTGTAGTGCCTAAACATAGGTATATAATATATAATAGCCCCAATGTGCTTGAAAATATGTAAACGCACTTATATATATATTTTACAGTTCTAAAAGGTTGTTAATAGAATAATATTTATTATCTTGTAATCACAATTGGCATACTTTCAACCTAATATAAAATTATTTCAATTTATCTGACTTTATACAAAAAAAAACGATATGCAAATAATATGTAAATATCTTAATTAACGACGAAAACAAACTACAAGGAAATAATATTTTTTATTATACAGAAAGATCATTACAAGAAAAGCATATACTCACTTAAATTAAATAAATACGCGATTATTAAATTAGAAACGAATAAGGTAAATAACAAAAAAAATAAGGTCTTTTTCTCTTTACTCTTCTCTCCTAAGATAACAATCATGTACAAAGGAAAGTAAGGAAAAGATTTAAATTTTCAATATCAGTTGAGCTTAATCAAATTTACATTTAACTGCTATAAAAAAAAATGATTTACGATAAAATAGAATCATTGGAGTCTAACACATCACTAAACCTAAAACCTATATCCTATCCTGCCTAAGGAGTGCTTGATTGCACCCTTTCCTCCTCGTTGCGGTAAATGCTCCAGCAACACCGTCACTTATCCTTCCTAAGGAGTGCTTAATTGCACCCTTTCCTCCTCGTTGCGGTAAATGCTTTAGCAACACTGTCACTTATCCTTCCTAAGGAGTGCTTAGTTGCACCCTTTCCTCCTCGTTGCGGTAAAAGCTCCAGCAACACCGACACTTATTCTTCCTAAGGAGTGCTTAATTGCACTCTTTCCTCCTCGTTGCGGTAAAAGCTCCAGCAACACCGTCACTTATCCTTCCTAAGGAGTGCTTAATTGCACCCTTTCCTCCTCGTTGCGGTAAAAGCTCCAGCAACACCGTCACTTATCCTTCCTAAGGAGTGCTTAATTGCACCCTTTCCTCCTCGTTGCGGTAAAAGCTCCAGCAACACGGTCACTTATCCTTCCTACATACCGTTCAAAATGTAAACCTATATAAATAATTACAACTGAACTCACCTTGACTCTAGTAATTCTGTTAATTAGTCATACTTTGTTAAGGACGAGCAGGTATAAATATATAAAGAAAGTTTGGCATACTAGAAAAAAAAAAATCTATCACTAGGCTCAATGGACATAAGAGAATCTGTACAACAAAATAATGATTGCAAAGAAACGAGAAGGGGAGAGAAAAGAAAGATTTTATTAAAATTAATAAAAAAAAAAGGTTGAAAACTTCATTAATTAATGTAATTAAGTAAAGTAAACTCACCAATTGTATCAATACACATTTCGGATAAAATCATCGATTCAAATTCAAAGTATGAGAATATTTCTAATATTGATTTTAATAAAGAAATGCAGAAAATTCGATTAATTTGTTAATTTTGTGGACAAGGTTCAAAATTCAACTATTAATAAAAATAATAATTGAAATTGTACAATTTAGTGTTTATGCCAATGTAGTTCATACTAGTGTTCAATCTAATACTTTGTTCATAAATACTGATTTAAACAAACTATGTATATAAAAGAAAAAGGTTTAAAAAAATAAAAACAACATTTATTTTCATACGATTAATTCCACACGATTATTGAATTTTTATATAGAACTAGTAATATAAAACCTAAGACAGACACATTAGAAGATTTTCCTCTTATTTATAAACAATAGGTATGCTAGTTGTTTCGAATGGTATAAAAAAAAGTACATAACAAATAAATTTTAAAATTTTATAAAACAATTTAGGATATCCAATGATAATTGATACAGATAAATAATATTTTTCTCGTGTTTATATTACCAATAATACAATGCGTAGCAAAAAAAATATATACAAAAATAATATAATTAGTAATAAAATTCTGGTGAATTTATTTAAATAAACTAAAAAGTAAACAAATTCAAACGATTTCTCTTTATATTACTTGAACATAACAAATAAGTTTCTACAGTTATTAGTTTAAATAGAACCAAGAAAACGACGAATATTTAAATTGTTCCTCAAAATATAAAAATAAAAAGAGTGTAAATTAGTCATTTTAACGTGAAACGAAATGGAATTAAGCGAATAAAAACGAACGTTGCTGCCATAATTCTATGATGTGCAAGCATCGGGCAGTTCCGCAACTGCTTGGGTTATTCCGTCGTATCGTTTATTCAGCGTAGTCTACTCTTTCTCCTAAGATATAGGAGGATGGTTCTACATGGGCCTACTTAGCCTACTCAATTTTCGCACTGTCACTTATGTATTGCTCATTTTATTTTTTCATTTGTAGCGATTGTATCTTTTTCTTATGAAACTAAATTAACTATTTCTCAATTATATATTCTATTATATTAAAAGTGAATCTTTGTTTATAATGGCTGAAAAGAAAATTCTAAAAAAAAAGTCAAAAAAATTATGTGTTCGATTTATTTTGGGGGGAGGGGGAGCGAAGAAAATCAAATTTTCTTCACTCCTAATCCTTTTATAAAAAAATATATAAATATATTATTAAGATAGGATGTACTAACATTGTTCACATTGAAGGGAGAATCTATATTGCATAAGAACAGGAAATTTTTTTTTTCTTCTCTTTAACAATTCGTAACAGTAGAATTATTAATTGAATAAACGTAAAATAAAAAGTAAACTAATAATTAACTGTTTTGTTTAACTTTTTAGAAAATATATATGTAAGCATACAAATATTATAGAAGAAAATTAAAAATTTTGTAAAAAAAATGTAGCTACAAGAACAAAAAAATACTAACAACATATATTTTTAACATGACTTGATGTATACTAAAAATTAGGAGTACAAACTAAAGATAAATACATTTTTTTTTATCTACAGAAAACACATTTAATAATAATTATACAATTTTTCGGAATATCTAGAATAAAAATTGGAATAATAAAATTTTTTTTATTAGTATCTATTTTTATAAGTGAACTATATCAATACTGTTAAACTGTTTGAAATAATGTAATAGATGTATGAAAAATAATAACAAACGAAGTTGAACTACGAAAGAAATAATTGTAATATGGTTTATAAAGCTCACCATAAGAAATAAAAAAAAATTAATCGAAATAATGTTTATAATTTAAAATTAAGTATGATATCTTATGTCAAGAGAAATAATAATATAATAATAATATTGTTTAACGACGAGGGCGTCGTTTTTAAAAAGGGGGGGAGTTGTCGCGTCCCGACGAAAATTATATTATTATTTTTCGTAAAAAAAGTACTGCGTAGTTTAGAATAAAAATACGGCGTAGAAGACGAACAAAATAAGGTTGATACAGAATGGTTCTAAGTAAATGCAGTAATATAAAATATAATTTATAGAACTAAGGAACAGATTATTTCACGAGTGTTTCAAACGAAACAGAGACTGATAAGTAGAGTTGAAGATATTATTCAAAGCCAATACGCATATAAGCGGGATCGCCGATAGTGAGATCGAAACGAAGGGTTACGCAGGAGTTTTTTTTGTACTGCACTATAAAATCAATGCTCGGAGAAGAGCCGGCAATGGGAAACATCGACTAGAAAATTCGAGCATTAGAAGGAAGTAATAAATTAAGCCGTTCTTTGGGTAACGTCGCAGTAATAAAAGGGGGACAGCAAATTCTCCGAATTAACTACGAAGCGATACAGAAAATGCATGGGATTCGATAATTTTTAACTACGCACATCTAACGGTCCAATCGGGTGCAAGCACAGAAAAATCGAGAACTACTTACACACTTTCCATATAAGGCAAAGTGTAAGACAAGGACAGATGCATAGAATTTTAGGGTATATAAAAAGGACCCAGAACAGACACAGCCACTCCTAATTTTTCATCTAAAGCTTTCGCAAGGCGAAGCTCTGCTGGTCAACTCTTTGATTTTTATCCGAGGGCGTGGCTCTGCTACTTGAACTTTAAAGTAATACGTATTAAAAATCACGAGAGGAATCGAGACGTATCATTGACATCTACAAGCCATAGTCGAGGAACTACGACTTCGACATCTGGAAATCGTCGAGCTCCAACAGCATACACATCTAACGTCGACGCCCGCAGGTCTAGCAGGACATTATCCGGGAATCTGACACCGCTACCCAAGTTCAAGGCGGACCTTCGTTCCTCACCGAATACACATACACACACACACACACATATATATATGTATATATATATATATATATATATATATATATATATATATATATATATATATATACTTATATATATCTATATATTTGGGTACTTAAGGTATATTCTTTTCGGCTATCTATACGCTTGTATTATTCGTAAAGGCAAACCGGATATTTTATGTTATTTCGATTGCTGAACCAACTGTTTTCTCTTAAAACAATTATTCTTTGATACTACAATTTATTTATAATAATTATTCGTTGCATTGCATTTTATTTGCAATATTCACGGTTTGAATTGCAATTTATTAACAATAATTCATGTTTTAAACGACAACAATTTTTAATTTAATCTGCATTTATTTATAATAATTCTTATTTTGATTATTAATTATTAATGTTTATAAAAAAATAACCTTGTGTATATTTTATTCTATAATTTGTTAGCGTATTCGCAGTACAATTGTTTATTCAATCAAATTTAAAGTTGTTATTTGACTTAAATAAGTTTACGCATTTGTTAATAAAATAGTGTAATTTCATGTGTTTTTGCCCATTAAAAAGCAGTAAGAATTTCGTTACACGTGTTCATTTAAAGGAAAACAGCATATTATGATGTTAACATATTTAAATAAATAATGCATGATTAATACGAAATAAAACATATATTATTTTATTTATCCCACATTATATCCTACATCTCTACTCTCAAAATAACTTCGCTCGCTACTCCCGGAGACGTAAGGCTAGTCTTAGTCAAACAAGAGCGAAAGGAACGCGAATGGTTTATTAACCATTTGCCTTCTTGTAACATTTTTTATGGTAATAGGTACAAGTCTGGACGTGACAGATTGTATTAATTATTATAATAAAATTATAATATACATATATATATCTATATATTTGGGTACTTAAGGTATATTCTTTTCGGCTATCTATACGCTTGTATTATTCGTAAAGGCAAACCGGATATTTTATGTTATTTCGATTGCTGAACCAACCGTTTTCTTTTAAAACAATTATGATTATATATTACAATTTATTTATAATAATTATTCGTTACATTGCATTTGATTTAAAATATTCACGGTTTGAATTACAATTTATTAACTACAATTCATGTTTTAAACGACAACCATTTTTTTATTTTATCTGCATTTATTTATAATGATTCTTATTTCAATTATTGATTATTAATGTTTATAATAAAAAAACCTTGTGTATCTTTTATTCTATAATGTGTTAATGTGTTCGCCGTACACTTGTTTATTCAATCAAAATTAATCGTTATTCGACTTAAATAATTTTATACAATTGTTAATAAAATAGTGTAATTTTATGTGTTTTTGCTCATTAAAAAGCTGTAATAATTTAGTCACACTTGTTCATTTAAGGGAAAACAGCATATTATATTTAAATAAATAATGCATGATTAATACGAAATAAAACATATATTATTTTATTTATCCCGCATTATATCCTGCATCTCTACTCTCAAAATAACTTCGCTCGCTACTCCCGGAGACGTAAGGCTAGTCCTAGTCAAACAAGAGCGAAAGGAACGCGAATGGTTTATTAACCATTTGCCTTCTTGTAATATTTTTTATAGTGATTGGTGCAAGTCCGGACGTGACAGAAGTATGGGATTGGTTTGAATTAGATAAGAGCAGCTGGAGAAATTTCATCGACTTTGTCGACGCAGTGCAGCTATGACAGTATGGTACGGACGAAATTCAGAGCAACTTACGGCAAACAATAGAGAATCACACGCAAGATCCAAATAAAGATATTTCGACATGTCTTTCGATATTACGAGACACACTAGATCCAATTAATCCTCCTCTTTCCCTGGCAGATCAACTAAATAGAGCTGTTCGAAGTCTGCACCCCAGCTGCGGGTGCAAAATAGAAAGAAGCCAATTTGAAAGATTTGCACAACTATAAAGGCTAGGTAAAAAGGAAAAAGCTAAGCGATTAATGGACAAAGCTTATAAACCACCACCAACCCTGCAAGAATATGGTTTAGCGAAATATGGTTATATCGACCCAAAGCAGCAAAAACCGCGTAGCCTACCCCAAGCGGGCAGCTCCAAACTAAGAGTCAATCCCGCCGTCGGTTCCGATCGGGTGAAGACCCGGTGGCCGGCGCTGGTCTCATGAGTTTTGGGGGAGGTCACCAAGCGCTTCGTTTTATGAACACGTCAGAGGTGGGGCCCTCGAAAGAAAACCCCCAACAGCAGCCGTCGTTACAGATGTTGAGTATTGCATCCGCAAGCAGGTTACGAAGCGGCAGCGTTACCAGCCTTGGTAGTGCCATCAGTGGCATCTCTGCCTATAGTAAGGAATCTCAAGAGGAGATAGAAATATTCCGCAAGGAATACGAGAAGGTAAAGAAGGCGCAAGAGAAGATCGACTCCACCTACGACCACCTAAAAAGCGAACTGCAGGCTATGTTGGCTGCTTGTGCAAAGCAGCTTAACATCTCCATGATCGTGAAGACAGGGCTGAAGACCGTAGACACTCTTGTACAAGAGTTCTACGGGAAAACCAAGAAGATGTTTTCTGCAGTCGACTATTATAAGTGCCAAGTCGAGGATTATCGAGTTGGTCACAAGAATCGTCGGCGGCCTAAGAGAAGAGGCATAATAGCTAAAGCCGTTTTTACGGCTACAGCTAGAATGCAGGCTCAAAAGAGAAGTAGAGAGGGCCCCTAAAGCCCCCCCGAGATCTCTAAGAGCCGAAAGAAGAAGAAACTTCGAAAGGAGGTACCACCACGTGGCATGGACAAGGAGCAATCCAAGTCCGCGGCTGTGGCGGGAAAAAAGCCGTCAGTCAAGTCAGGACAGGCGCCTCTTGATAGTAGAAAGCGCCAGATGGCGCCGGTATCCACCCTGGTGGTCACTGTCGCGAGAGATCGTACGTTTGCTGAAGTCTTGGGGAAGTTCCAAAAGGAAGTCAATCCGGACGACAGCAGCGCCCAGGATCTGAGCGTACGGCCGACAGGGCGGGGAGATGTCCTGCTCCGGCTGGGCAAGAAGACGGACGCAGCAGCATTCGCGGAGAAAGTCCGCATGGCTACTCAAGGTATGGGAGAAGTTAGGATCCGAGATCGAAGGGTGAACCTGGAGATCAGAGATCTGGACGCTCTCACAACGAGGGACGAAGTGGTGGCGGCCCTAAATAAAGTTCTCGCGTCTCCGCCTGAGAGCCGAGAGGTGAAGCTTTTGGGTCCCAACCGCAATCAACAAAAGACAGTCATCGTGAAGCTAGATCACGAGACCGCTGACAAGCTAAAGTCGATGCGACATCTTTGCGTCGGCTTTGTAAGCTGTCGCATTCGGGATCGAGTTTTGGTCGAGAGGTGCTATCGGTGCCTAGACTTCGGCCACACGAAACGGAATTGTAAGGGAGTGGACTCGAAACCGCAAGGAAGGCCGTTTCACGATAAGTGGCAGTCTCAACGTGGGATGGTAGAATAAGGAACGAATGACGCATGTCACAGACACGCCTTCCAGCTTGAAGTAATGTGAAAAACTGTTCCGGGCTAGGCAGGTGAAAGCTTTGGGATAAGTGACGGTGTTGCTGGAGCTTTTACCGCAACGAGGAGGAAAGAGTGCAATTAAGCACTCCTTAGGAAGAATAAGTGTCGGTGTTGCTGGAGCTTTTACCGCAACGAGGAGGAAAGGGTGCAACTAAGCACTCCTTAGGAAGGATAAGTGACGGTGTTGCTGGAGCTTTTACCGCAACGAGGAGGAAAGGGTACAACTAAGCACTCCTTAGGAAGGATAAGTGACGGTGATGCTGGAGCTTTTACCGCAACGAGGAGGAAAGGGTGCAACTAAGCACTCCTTAGGAAGGATAGGATATAGGTTTTAGGTTTAGTGATGTATTAGACTCCAATGATTCTATTTGATTGTAAATCATTTTTTTATAGCAATTAAATTTAAATTTGACTAAGCTCAACTGACATTGAAAATTTAAACCTTTTTCTTACTTTCCTTTGTACATTAACATCATTGTTATCTTAGGCGAGAAGAGTAAAGAGAAAAAGACCTTATTTTTTTTGTTATTTGCCTTATTCGTTTCTAATTTAATAATCGCGTATTTATTTAATTTAAGTGAGTATATCGTCGCCTCCGAATAAAAACATTCTAACTCAGAAATCGCTTGGAAAATACGTTAACTCAGAATTCGCTTGGAGAACACGTAAACTCAGAAATTGCTTGGAGAACAAGTTAACTCAGAAATTGCTTGGAGAACACGTCAACTCAAAAATCGCTTGGAAAACACGTTAACTCAGATTTCGCTAGGAGAACACGTTAACTCAGAAATCGCTTGGAAAACACGTTAACTCAAAATTCGCTTGGACAACACGTTAACTCAAAAATCGCTTGGAGAAGACTTTAACTCAAAAGTTGCTTGGAGAACACGTTAATTCAGAGGATGATTTTTGGCGCCTCGATTTAAGTTGGCACCACTGCCAAAAATTTTTAACAGTTCAAGAATAAATAAAAAAACTTTCATATATTTATAAACCTATTTTTTTTTTATTTTCTCTAAGCGTTCTTATTATACACTAATGCGTTCTCCTAAAAAAGGTGGAAAATTCTTTAAATATTAGTACATAAATTTATTTCTACTATAAAATATAGTACACAGGTGTATATTCTCTCAGATAAAAGTTGTCGCCTCAGCATAAGCGAGGATAATAATATAATTCATTTGAGGGGATTATCGGATATTACTCCAGAAGTGTAAATAAAACTATTCACCCTGTTCACTTTGATAATAGCTTACTTAATTATATGAATTTCTAAATTGATTCAATGCTGCTAAATTTTGTATTAATTAACGTAAATAATGAATTTAATTTTGACTTAATTATAATACTAGCCAAGATGCTCGCTTCGCTCGCAGTTAAATAGTATTGTTAACATAATAATTCTTTACCATCAAATTACATGTAATGTAATATTCAAAAAATTACTTTTTAAAAACTATTTAGTAAAATAATTTATAGTACTAGTAATTAAATAAATATTACAATTATATAATTTGTTGGGATAAATCCGTAATAATTAATTGAAGAATGATCATTTTTACTATTTATATCATTAACAATTTCTGTTACTCCCAATAATTAATTCTAATATTATTATTTACATTAATACCTGATAAACTTTATATAATTCATAATAGATCGATTCATATTAATAAATTATTAATTATAACATTCCAATTAGAATTTAAAATATCACATGTACTAGGATGACAAATATTAGAAGTTCAAATAGAAATAACGATTTGTTTTTACAATTTTTGATATATTGATTTGTTATATTATTTTTGATATATTGTTTACTTATATATATATATATATATCCCCATTAAAAAATCTCACTGGAGATCTCAGATCATATCCCAGGTAAGATGTCATACCAAAAACTCATTTCAGCAATTTTTCGTTCATTACACGTTGTAAACCTTCTTATGTAGATTGATACCTTGTTTAAGTGGGTATCATACTCAATTACAAATACAAATTTCGCACCAGAAAATAGCAGACGAAAAAACAACTAATTTACTTATAACAATTAATAAAAACAAATTTACGCAAAAACAGGAGTTAGTTGCCCTCCGTTATGTAATTATCTATCATTTTACAAAGCTTCAAGTTACTATAACAACATGTCACCGAGAAAACCTTGAAAAATGCAATATTCTTATAATTTCTTGTATGAAAAATAAAATTCAACTCTTCAGACATTTTCGAAATTTCAATGAAAACAGCTTCAGCCCGGATTTGAACCGGGACCTAGCTCTTACTCTCGCACTCTATTACTCTAACTTTCGTTTTCTCTCTATCTCTGATTCTCTCTATCTCTCATTCTCTCTATCTCTGATTCTCTCTATCTCTCATTCTCTCCATCTCTCATTCTCTCTATCTCTCATTCTCTCCAGCTCTCATTCTCTCCAACTCTCATTCTCTCCATCTCTCATTCTCTCCAACTCTCATTCTCTTTATCTCTCATTCTCTCCATCTCTCATTCTCTCTATCCCTCATTCTCTCTATCTCTCATTCTCTCTCTATCTCTCATTCTCTCTATCTCTCATTCTCTCTATCTTTCATTCTCCCTCTCATTCTCTCTCTCTCCCTCACACAGACTCTCATTCTTACTCATTCTCACTCTCGCACTCCTTCACTCTCCCTCATTCTTACTCGCTCTGTACCTCTCGTTCTCTGTCTCTATCTCTCATACTCTCTCTCATTCTCTCTCTCTCACTCTCTCTCATTCTCTCTCCCTCATTCTCTCTCTCGCTCTGTACCTCTCGTTCTCTGTCTCTATCTCTCATACTCTCTCTCATTCTCTCTCTCTCACTCTCTCTCTCTCTCTCATTCTCTCTCCCTCATTCTATTAAAGTTTAACGCATGTGTAATACCGTTGTTAGATTTATTTTTCATCTAAAATGTGAGGTAGCATTGCAGCCTTTCTATGATCAGCTGAACTGGCTTCCATTAAATGTTCGACGGAAATATTTCCTTGGTCTTTTATGTATAAATTGTTGGCCACCCAAACACCTCAATATTTATTCGATAAGCTGGCTTTTCTTGGCATTGAATTGCGTAGATCCAAACGAGTAAATACTGTTTCTAACCTACCTAATGTTAAGAATCTTGCGTGTAAATCTTCGTTTATTTATTTAGCAATGGAAACGTGGGATAATATCATATCTAGAATAAGAAAGTGCTCTAATGTAAATATTTTTAAAATGTATTATAAAAATTTCTCCATGAGGATGGATAGCGACTTATCCGATTTTATGTCCAATGCTTGCGACGTAGATTATTTAAATTTTAATTTAGCGTGAATTATTATTTTACATATGTATTATCGGTTATATTAATTCTACTTTATTAAGTGATTTTTTGTCGCCCATGCAGTGTATTTATGTATGTTGAATTCTCTTGTAAATAATCATAAATAATTTATTAATTTTTATTACTTATCAGTACACATAATTTACTTAATTTGAAGTTTCGCGCCTGTGGTGGGGATGACTGTGTTGTCGATCTGATTGAGATTGATCGCATAGGTGTCTCTGAAAACGGGTGACGTGATATTTCAAATTTTTCAGTATTAACCGTCTGTGATATACATTGTTAGCTTTATTTTAATATTTGACTGCCTTTTGCTTAATATGTGTGTTTATGTGTTAATTTATTTTGTAATGTTCCTAAAGTATTTATTTAATTTTCAATTTTTTGTGTTGATTATGGACACAACAATAGGGGAAAGGTATGTTATATATAACCTCAATCTCTGTGCAAATATTGTTAAACGTTTGTTATTTTAATCATTGTTTTCAATTATAGAGCGACGTATCAGAGATGCTGTTAATAATATGTGCGTACCTATATATTGACAAAATAGTAAGTAACTTAGATTTATATATGTAAAAATTGTGTTTAAAAAATGTTGTAAAATGAAATCATTTTTTAATAAAAAGGTATAGCCTGATGAGAATGGAGGATATCCATCGAAACGTCGCCAAATAAATAAATATGGATTGTTCATCAATATCGAGGAAAACCTAAACTACATAATTCTACTTTAGTTGTCTAATTTATTTTATATGTTCTATTTTATATGGTTAGAGCCATCCGGTTGTATCAAATTTGGCGCAAATAAATATAGTTATCAATCGATCGCTCATTCTCTCTCTCTCTCTCTCTACCTCTAATTCTCTCTATCACCTGGATATATAAGTTTAAGTTTAATCAGCATTGCTGTGTTATTTCATCTGTCATTTCTTCTGCATTTCATTGCGTCATTATATGTCATTTTTGTTACTATTTATTTATTTATTCATTGTATTCATTATATATATTCTTTTTTATTTTATATTGCGGTTGATATGCAAAGCTAACTATTTTGTTATTAAACTATTATATAATTTATTTTTAAGTTTTAATTTATTAATCTATTAATCAATTGTACATATATTTTATTTTGTTATTTTAATTCTTTACTCTGTCATGGTTTTTATTTTATATTTTTGTTGTGCAATTTTATATTATTATTTATTTATTTATTCTATGTGTTTCTTTTTACCTTTGCGTGCGCCGTTATTTACTTATTTATTTATTTATTGTTTTCTGCGTCTGTACTTGCGTTTTATACTTATTTATTTACTTTATGTTACGCTGCGTTTTAACTCTTAACGACGACCTATTTGTTTTTACTTAATTTGTTTTTACTCAATTTTAGTTCATTTTATCTTATTTTATTTTATTTTATTTTGTAATCTTGTTATATTTTATATTGTATTTGCCGGTTTTATTTTATTTTTGTTATGCAATATTGATAGTTTGTTATTTTATTTTATTATTGTTATCTCATTTTTTACATTATTTATATTTATTATATGGAATTTTCCGGCTTTTATTTACTCTGATTATTAATATGTAACTACTGTGTATACGGGGGTTTCCCTAAAATACCAATAAACGAATCAATCAATCAATCAATCAATCTCTCCCTCTCACAGTCCCTCATTCTTACTCACTGTCATTCTCGCAATCCCTCACTCTCTCTCATTCTTACACGCTCTCACTCTCGCACTATATCACTCTCTCCCTCATTCCCTCTCTCTCTGCCTCTCCCTCCTTCTCTCTCTCTCTCTCTCTCTCTATCATTCACTCTATCTCTCATTCTCTCTCTCTATCTCTCATTCTCTCTCTCTATCTCTCATTCTCTCTCTCTATCTCTCATTATCTCTCTCTATCTCTCATTCTCTCTCTCTATCTCTCATTCTCTCTCTCTATCTTTCATTATCTCTCTCTATATCTCTCATTCTCTTTCCCATTCTCTCACTCCTTCCTTCACACTCCCTCACAATCCCTCATTCATATTCACACTCTCCCTCTTACAGTCCCTCATTCTTACTCACTCTTACTCTCGGACTCCCTCACTCTCTCTCATTCTTACTCGATCTCACTCTCGCGCTATATCACTCTCTCCCTCTCATAGTCCCTCATTCTTACTCGATCTCACTCTCGCGCTATATAACTCTCTCCCTCTCGTAGTCCCTCATTCTTACTCACTGTCACTCTCGCACTCCCTCACTCTCACTTTATCTATATCATCATATCTAAGTCATTCTCTCCATCTCAATCTCTTACACATTCTCTATCTCTCTCCCTCACTCTCTCTCTGTCTCCCTAACACTCCCTCTCTCTCCCTCACTCTCCCACATTCTTCCTTACTCTCTCCCTCTCACAGTCCCTCATTATTACTCACTCTCACTCTCGCACTTCCTCACTATCTCGCACTCTATCACTCACTCTCACTCTCGCACTCCCTCTCTATCGCGCACTCTATCACTCACTCTCTCTCTCTCATTCTCGCTCTCGCTCTCTATCCCCATTCACTCTTTCTTCTTCTCTCTTTCGCTCTCTCTATCTTTCATTCACTCTCTCTTATTCTCTCTCTTTCTTTCTATCTTTCATTCTCTCCCTTATTCTCTCTCTCTTTCTCTTTCTCTCTATCTTTCATTCTCTCTCTTATTCTCTCTATCTTTCATTCTCTCTCTTATTCTCTCGCTCTGACTCATTCTCTCTGACGCCAAGATGATGTTTGTCGGACGGACGGACGGACGGAGAATAAGAGAATGAGACAGAGCGAGAGAGACAGTGAGAGGAAGAGATAGAGAGACAGATAGAGAGAGAGAGAATGAGAGATTAAGAGAGAGAGAGAATGAGAGATTAAGAGAGAGAGAGAATGAGAGATTAAGAGAGAGAGAGAGAGAGAGAATAAGCTGGAGAGATAGAGAGAGAATGATAGATGGAAGGAGAGATATAGAAAGAATGATAGATGGTGAGAGAGAGAGGGGGAGATAGTGAATGAGTGATAGAGAGAGGGGGGAGAGAGAATGAGTGACAAAGAGAGGGGGGGAGAGAATGTGTGATAGAGAGAAAGAGAGAGAGAATAAGAGAGAGAGAATGAAAGATAGATATTGAAAGATAGAGTGAAAGAGCGAGAGAATAAGAGAGAGAATAAGAGAGAGAATGAAAGAAAGTGAATAAGGGAGAGTGAATGAAAGATAGAGAGAAAGAGAGAGAATAAGATAGAGTGAATTCAAAGATAGAAAGAATAAGAAAGAGTGAATGGGAGATAAAGAGCGAGAGCAAGAATGAGAGAGAGAGAGAGAGTGATAGAGTGCGAGAGTGGGAGCGAGTAAGATTGAGGGAGAGCGAGGACGTGCGAGAGTGAGAGTGAGTAATAATGAGGGACTGTGAGAGGGAGACAGTGAGTAAGAATGAGGGAGTGTGTGGGAGAGAGAGGGAGAGTTAGGGAGACAGAGTGAGAGAGTAGGGAGAGAGATAGAGAATGGGTAAGAGATTGAGAGGGAGAGAGTGAGATAATTAAAGAAAGAGAATGAGAGATCAAGAGATAGATAGAGAGAGAATGAGATAGATAAAGAGAGAGAATGAGTGATAAAGTGAGCGTGAGAGAGAGAGAGAAAAAACGAGATAGATAAAAAGAGAGAATGAGAGATAAATAGAGAGAGAGTATAATAAAGAGAGATAGAGTGATAGAGAGAGAATGATAGATGGAAGGAGAGATAGAGAGAGAATAATAAATGGAGAGAGGGTGTGAGAGAGTGGGAGCGAGTAAGATAAACAGAGAGAATGAGAAATAAAAAGATAGAGAGTGAGAGAGAGGGAGAGAGAGAGAGAATGAGAGATAGAGAGAGGGAGAGAGATAGAGAGAGGGAGAGAGATAGAGAGACTGAGAATGAAAGATAGAGTGAAAGAGAGAGAGATAATAAGAGAGAGAGCATGAAAGATAGAGAGAAAGAGAGAGAATAAGAGGGAGTGAATGAAAGATAGAGAGAAAGAGAGAGAGAATAAGAAAGAGTGAATGGGAGATAGAGAGCGAGAGAGAGAATGAAATAGATAAAGAGAGAGAATGAGAGATAAAGAATATCTCTCTCTCTCTATCTGTCGCCCTATCTGTTCCTCTCACTGTCTCTCTCACGCCAAGATAATGTTTGTCGGACGGACGGACGGACGGACATTATAATTTATCGGTTTTTTTTTTATATCACTTAGTAATTATAATAATAATTTTTTTGTCAGTAATATGATGCATTAACTTATGTTACACATATTTATCATAAAATATATATGTTTTAAGTATTTTTCGCAAGAATAGGGGAGTTTTTACAAAATCGCTCAAAAAGATAACTTTAATATAATGTAGATATATATATATATATATATATATGTGTGTGTATATATAAAGTATACTTTGCGTCGCAAGGGGGAATACAGTTGAACTTTCTCCCATACAAAATATTTTTTAGATAATCGCTAAAACTAAACAAAGCAAATTTTTTAATATTTATATTAAAAACAATATAATTATGAAATAATGCAATTTCATAAAAATAAAGTACCAACACATCACAATATCAATTCTTTCAAATATTTATTCTACGATTTATAGTAGAAATAAATTTATGTACTTTTACACATTTATGGAGAGCCCGTATACATATCGATTTCATAAAGTTATCGAAAACACTAATTTCTACGATTTTCTTAAATATTTAAAGAATTTTCCACCTTTTTTAGGAGAACGCATTAGTGTATAATAAGAACGCTTAGAGAAAATAAAAAAAAAATAGGTTTATAAATATATGAAAGTTTTTTTATTTATTCTTGAACTGTTAAAAATTTTTGGCAGTGGTGCCAACTTAAATCGAGGCGCCAAAAATCATCCTCTGAATTAACGTGTTCTCCAAGCAACTTTTGAGTTAAAGTCTTCTCCAAGCGATTTTTGAGTTTACGTGTTGTCCAAGCGAATTTTGAGTTAACGTGTTTTCCAAGCGATTTCTGAGTTAACGTGTTCTCCTAGCGAAATCTGAGTTAACGTGTTTTCCAAGCGATTTTTGAGTTGACGTGTTCTCCAAGCAATTTCTGAGTTAACTTGTTCTCCAAGCGATTTCTGAGTTAACGTGTTCTCCAAGCGAATTCTTTGTTAACGTATTTTCCAAGCGATTTCTGAGTTAGAATGTTTTTATTCGGAGGCGACGATATGCTTTTCTTGTAATGATCTTTCTGTATAATAAAAAATATTATTTCCTTGTACATTATTTTCGTCGTTAATTTAAATATATACATATTATTTTTATATCGTTTTTTTTGTATAAAGTCAGATAAATTGTAATAATTTTATTTTAAGTTGAATGTATGCCAATTGTGATTACAAGATAATAAATATTATTCTATTGACAACCTTTTAGAACTGTAAAATATATATATATATATATATATATATATATATATATATATATATATATATATATATATGTGCGTATACATATTTTCAAGCACATTGGGGCTATTATGTATTATATACCTATGTTTAGGCACTACAAAGGCTCCATATATGAATAGCTTAACCTATTAACATGCACTATTTTCGTTTTATTATGAGCTAGCTCTATTTTTACATTTCCCTTGTTATTAACTATTTCTAAAATCCGATGTGGTTCAGTATATTGATCGCCTAGTTTGTATTTCTTCCCTCCTTTTAATAACCAGACATTATCCCCTGTCTGAAATTCTTGATGATTGGCTTTCCTGTCGCAATAGAATTTCGACCTATGTTTAGAAGCTATTAATTTTTCTAGCGCGATTCCCTGTATTTCGTTTAAACGTTGTCGTAAATTTATAATGTAATCATCATACGTTGGAACTCGTTCTCGTGGGTCTAAAGGTTCGTTTAATGGTAGTCGCGCTTTTCGTGCAAAAACAATTTCATAAGGTGTGTAGAGATGACCCTCATGTACCGACGTATTATACGAAAACGCGGCTAATTCGCATAACTCATCCCATGCGTCATTTCTTTCTATCATTGTTATTAAATAATCTGCTAAGCTGCTATGAAAACGCTCAACGGAGTTGGACTGATGGTGATAAGCCGTGGTCTTAATTTGTTTAATCTTAAAAATTTTCGCTACTTCTCTCATCAGACTACTTAAAAATGAGGTACCTTGGTCGGAGATAATTAACAATGGGGCGCTAAAAATTGAAAAGTGTCGACGAACTAACGGTTCGGCGATCGTTGCCGCGATCGCGTCTGGTATGGGTATCGCCATACAGTATTTTAAAAGGTTACATTGAATGGTTAATATATTATTGTTATTATTTCGAGATCTGGGAAATGGTCCCACAAGATCGACCGATATGGATTCCATAGCCGAGTACGGAGTATCTGTTATTATCATACGTTGTTTAGTTTTAACACGAACCAATTTTTTTAGTTGGCAAGTTAAACAATGTCTAAGGTAGTTTTGTACGTCTTTCTTAATATCTGGCCAATAAAAACGTTGTTTTATACGTTTATAGGTTTTTGTTACCCCTTTATGCCCTGCATAAGCAGACTCGTGCATTTCGCGAATAATATTTTCCCTATTACTCTCTTCCACACATTTTATGAATCCTAAACAAATAATTATTTTTACATTAATTTTTCGTAGAGTTATACTTATTTGTTTCAATATTTCGTTCCATGAAACGTTTTCAATAAATTCGCTCTTCGCGATACTTATTGAACGTAATTTTTCTTTTAATATAATATTTTTCAAATTTAATAGATTCGTTTTTAGATTATTAATAATTTCTGAAGTACTCAGTCGCTCTTGCACCATAGCAAGATGTATTTTTCCGTTTTTGTTATTGATTCTTATTTCTCCCGCTAGCGTCACAACTCACTATAAATGGTTTATTAAAATCTGCGATTTATAGTATTGGTTGTTTACACAATTTTTCTCTTAAATCATCGAATGCCTTTTGAACCTCGCTGGACCATAGGAAAGGTGCGTCTTTCTTTAATAAATTACTTAATGGTCTAGCAATACCCGAAAAATTCGCAATGAATCGTTTATAATAACCTACTAATCCTAAAAATTGACGTATGTTTTTCACTGTTTTTGGAACTGGAAATTTTTTTACTGATTCTAATTTTTTTGGATCCGGCAAAACACCTTCTGGTGATAGTACGTGTCCCAGATACACTACTTCTCTCTTTAAAAATTCACATTTGTCTGGCTGTAATTTCAGATTTGCGGCGCGTACTCTTTGCAAAAATGTTTCATACTTTTGGTTATGCTCTTGAATATTTTTAGCGTATATAACTGCGTCGTCGAGGAATAAAAATATTTCTTTGCCTTGCATGCCCTCAAAAACGCGATCAATCATTCTTTGAAAAGTGGCTGGAGAATTGCATAATCCCATAGGCATTGTTTTAAATTGAAATAGACCGAAAGAAGAGGCGAAAGCTGTTTTATGTCGATCTTCTTGAGCTAACGGAACTTGTAAAAATCCGTGACATAAATCCAAGACGGTGAATACACGATTTTCTGGTCCGATTTGATCGATAATATCTAGTATATTAGGTAATGGGTATCGATCTTTTACGGTTTTATCGTTTAATTGTCGAAAATCGACAACTAGTCGATATCGTTTATTACCCTGACTATCAGGCTTTTTTGTTACTAGAAAAACAGGTGATGTATAATTGGAACTTGATGGTTCAATTATGTCTCCTTCAATCATTTCTTTTAATTGTTTATCAAGTTCGCTTTTGAGAGCATGAGGAAATCTATATGGCTTAGCTATGATTGGTATGTCGTCGACAGCCGGTATCTTATGTTCTATAGCATTTGTCACGCCTAATTTTTCTCCTTTTAGACAGAAACAATCCGAATATTTATCAATTAAATTTTCTATAGATTGTCTTTGTTCCTCGTCCATTTTATCAAAATGCAAGGCTTCTTATAACCGTTCATTACGATTAAGTGCACTTGTATCCTCCGTTATGTAAGTATCCTCGCTTCAGATCGATCGTCAGAAATGTCGTGTATGTCGACCTCTTCACTTTCATAACTATAAAAATATTAATATAAGGTTTATTTGAATAAACCAAATAACGGTTATTCATTTCGTAATTGAAATGAATAGACCGAAAGAAGAGGCGAAAGCTGTTTTAGTGTCGATCTCTTGAGCTAACTGGAACTTGTAAAAATCCGTGCCATAAATCCCAAGACGGTGAATACACGATTTTCTGGTCCGATTTGATCGATAATATCTAGTATATTAGGTAATGGGCTATCGATCTTTACGGTTTTATCGTTTAATTGTCGAAAATCGACAACTAGTCGATATCGTTTATTACCCGGACTATCAGGCTTTTTTGTTACTAGAAAAACAGGTGATGTATAATTGGAACTTGATGGTTCAATTATGTCTCCTTCAATCATTTCTTTTAATTGTTTATCAAGTTCGCTTTTGAGAGCATGAGGAAATCTATATGGCTTAGCTATGATTGGTATGGTCGTTCGTACAGCCGGTATCTTATGTTCTATAGCATTTGTCACGCCTAATTTTTCTCCTTTTAGACAGAAACAATCCGAATATTTATCAATTAAATTTTCTATAGATTGTCTTTGTTCCTCGTCCATTTTATCAAAATGCAAGGCTTCTTATAACCGTTCATTACGATTAAGTGCACTTGTATCCTCCGTTATGTTAAGTATCCTCGCTTCAGATCGATCGTCAGAAATGTCGTGTATGTCGACCTCTTCACTTTCATAACTATAAAAATATTAATATAAGGTTTATTTGAATAAACCAAATAACTGTTATTCATTTCGTTTTCGTGTATGGCTTCAACAAATTCACTTCGTAAATTTTCGTTCATTACTCGTTCATTGAATAAAAAGTCGCTAGGGTCCTCATCCTGTTCATTTTCTTCCTGTATGTTAATTAGATTCTCATTATTTATCTCATTTTCAGTTTCTTTAGTTCCTTGTTTGTTTATCCATAATATTTCGGTTCTCGGGGTAGTATCTAACTTTTCCCCCGACATAACTAACATTTTTATCACGAGGTCCGCATTTATCGCCCTCCTCGATTTCATAATCCATTTGTACTCGACAATTCATCTTTCTATCAGCAAAATTTTCCTTATTTTCACGAGGTCCGCCTTTATCGCCCTCCTCGATTTCATAGTCCATTTGTACTCGACAATTATTAACTGTCTTATCCAATAAATTTTCTTCATTTTTTATTTCATTTTCAATATCATACTTCAGGTCAACTTCATTTTCATAATTAGTACAGGATGGACTCCCAGCCATCCTATCGAACAATGGTGCTTCAATAATACCATAATTTTCAGTAATTTCATCAAATTTTTCTTTAATACGTGGCTCAGTCACATCACATACCCGTGGCTGCGCTTTTCCATTATTTATTTGTAATAGTTCTTCCTTCATTAATCCATAACAATTTTCACTTGCTTTACATGTATTATTCTTTAGATCCGACTCCTCGTCGATCTGATGTACTTGTATTTCGTCATTTTTGTAATCTTCATATAACTCTTGTTCTTTTTCACTGTGATTGTATAGGTTTTTGTCGTTGCCATTTTGATTTCTTTCATTTCTTTGTTCTTGCTCGTAGATTTCATACGATTCGTTTGTGTCAAATTTTATAAACGTTTCATCATTTTCGTGTAATTGAAAATCACTTGACGTTTCTGAGTCACTATCGGTATAATTATAAAATCTTGAGTTTTTCATGTTCGTGTAATCATTGTTTTCCCTTGGTTTTGGCATATATCGTATTGTTTTTCGGTCGTTATTTTCGATATCCTCCATTATATAAATCGATTCATCCGTTTGCATATTTTTTTTTTTTTGTTATTTAACGTCGCTCTATTTATGCTGCCAGGGCTAATCAGCGACGGAGGTAAACGGTGTGTCTGTAAACAAAGCACATGTTGTTGAAACTGTGGTGCTTGTGTCCATCGGAAGATATCATCGGTCACTGTAATTAGTCTAATAATTACAGTTTCCTGTCCTCCCGATGGAACCACCGCGATCCTCTTTACATCTTCGCATCCCTAACGTTCCCTATAGTTCAGATGCCCGTGCCTCTCATGCACTGACAAATGCACGAAACGCACGCGCACCTGAACTGGCGTCACATTATAGTGACACGCTGAGCCACTGAGTCGCGGTGTTCGAAAAATGCACCTGAAAAAATTTTCAGAGGTACACGTCTGGGATCGAACCCACGACCCTCGGTGTGAGAGTCGGGAGCTCTACCCATGAGCCACCGCGGTCTTGTTGTATAGGGAACGAATCATGTACTAAATTGAGTTCCACGGGAGATCCTTTGAAATCTATTCTAATATTACCACGAGTAGTTAATGAGTGGTCAGTTATGCCTTTTAACAATATAATATCATTTTCGTCAATTTTTACGCGAGAGTCTACCTCTGACTCTTTAATTAGACTTACCGATGCTCCTGTATCTAGCAAGAATTTATCGGACGTCTTAACTGACCGGTATCGAAGATTACGACCGGGGCTGAACTTTGTTGGCTTAAATTTATTATCGCGGTGGGGAGGGAACGTTTAAGCAGGTTTTCGTGCTTGAAGTAGAAGGAATTTGATTCGTAGCCTCTCTCTCGACCCTCCTCGGAGAGAGAGTATCGGTGTTTCCCTGGTTTTGATTTTCTTCTCTTATTTCTCTTTGTAATTTATAACAATCGCGCTTTATGTGACCGGGTTTTCCACAATGGAAACAAGTAACTGGTGATCTTATATTATTATTCGATTCGTTATTAATATATCGTGATTCTTGGGAAGTTGGATTAACCGGCTCGCGCACACCACGAGTCCCGGAATTATTTCCCCGATCTTCTTTGTTAAATTGTTGCGATGAATATTTATTATTATTATAACGAACAAAGGAATCATTTTTATCTCTGTCCCTATTTGGTAAAAATTCCATCTGATTTTGATACTCGTTCCAACCACCAAATTGTAAATTCGGTCTATTATAATTACGACTGTTATCCGAGCGATTCTGTGGGCATATAAACTGTTTATGGGATTGCGTCGGTTGTTATTATCGGAAAATCTTTCTGCGAAACTTCGTGCTAATTTGAAACAATTTATGGCTCCATGACCAGTCTCAGAACAATATTGACATACAATCGAAGAGTTATTAGAAATATAGTTTATTTTACGCGTTTCTCTAGTTGAACGGAAAAGAGCCTCTTCTCGGCTCGGCGTCTCCTCGTCCAGGACGCTACAAGCGAACTCGCGCTCCACCTCGAGCGCTTGTTCACGAGCTTGTTTTATAGAACTTGGAGTCCCTAAACGCGCACGAATTTCCCAACGTAGCCCTTTTAAAAAGAATTTTAAACAATCTCGCCTTAGTTCAAGCATGAAATGATCTGCTATCGCGACTCGTCCTTCTTTGTCGGCCGCTTTGACTATTTCATTTTTTATTTCTTGTAACCGATTAAAATAAGCAACGACTGTCTCATTGTTTTTCTGTTTTAATTTAGCAAGTTCTCCCGTCCACTCGTAATATGCTTTTATCAATCCGAAGGTGTTTTCGAAAAAATCGGATATCTCTTTGATAGAATTAAAATTTTCTCCGCGCGCACAAGTTAAAGCTTCCCCATATAAACGCATTTGAATAAGTTTTGTTAATTCTTTCTCGTACTCCGACGGTAAAATTTCTTTTGCTTCATTGCATCCGTCCAAAAATTGCGATAAATTTTTGTTATGAACGTTAAACCACGGTATTAAATCTAAAGCGTCCTTTAACGATAAACATCGAATTTGTGACGTCATAGTTTTATTATTGATTTGTTTTTTAACTTCACTTCTATCTAATTTTTTTGGTTTTGTTCCGGTGTTTGTTCTTAATTCGTCTAAATTAATTTCATTAAATAATTCGTCTGTAATCTTAGAAGAGTTTGCTTGTTCGGGTGATTTTTTAATTAATTGATTATCGAAGGGAACTGTAAAATCTGTCGCGCCTTGAATTAGTTTTTCGTCGAGTACTTTCGCCGTGTCTGTCACTAGTGTCTTTGCTTCCTTAGTCTCTTTTTCGATCGGTGCAGAAAAAATATTTAACGCGCCTTTAATCTTATTTATGATACCTTGAAAAGTTGTCCCTTTTTTTACACTTTCTTGTAAACTTTCTATGATTTTAGGTTCCTCGAGATAAGAATCTAACAACTCTTTTTTTACTTCAGTCGCGAGCCGTTTTCTTACCGAGCTTATAACGTTATCCGGTGTTAAAATCAATGGTTCATATGGACGATTAATTGGGGCTGGCGTACTAAAATTTACAGGATTATTCGCGATAAGTTCTTTTTGTTCCTCGTAATTCAAAACTGCGGGTTTTAAACTAAAATGTTTTACGCGTGTGGGAGTAATTATTGTGTCTTCTTGTTCGTCTTCACTAACTTCGGAAATAGAAAGATCAGTTGGAAAAAAAGGTCTCTATATTCAAAATCGCGAGGTATTTTTATAGATAATGAAATATTTGCTGCACTTTTTTCTAGTCTATCCTTTAAATAATTTATTTCTTTTGTCAAATTTTGCACTGTTTCCCTAGAAATTTTAGTTAAATCGTGAGTATCGAGAGTCTGAACTTTTTCTTTGTATAAATTTAATAACGTATCATTCATACAAAATTCTAAACTCGTGTTTCTTTGTTTATTTACATAACAATCAGTATTTTTAGGCGAACCTGATATTTTATATCTAAACACATTATTCCTTCAATCTCTTTATTTTTCTCTCAAAAATGTGAGTTTCCCGGTCGATGCACCAAATTTTATTATAATAATTAATACAATCTGTCACGTCCAGACTTGTACCTATTACCATAAAAAATGTTACAAGAAGGCAAATGGTTAATAAACCATTCGCGTTCCTTTCGCTCTTGTTTGACTAAGACTAGCCTTACGTCTCCGGGAGTAGCGAGCGAAGTTATTTTGAGAGTAGAGATGTAGGATATAATGTGGGATAAATAAAATAATATATGTTTTATTTCGTATTAATCATGCATTATTTATTTAAATATGTTAACATCATAATATGCTGTTTTCCTTTAAATGAACACGTGTAACGAAATTCTTACTGCTTTTTAATGGGCAAAAACACATAAAATTACACTATTGTATTAACAAATGCGTAAACTTATTTAAGTCAAATAACAATTTTAAATTTGATTGAATAAACAATTGTACTGCGAATACGCTAACAAATTATAGAATAAAATATACACAAGGTTATTTTTTTATAAACATTAATAATTAATAATCAAAATAAGAATTATTATAAATAAATGCAGATTAAATTAAAAATTGTTGTCGTTTAAAACATGAATTATTGTTAATAAATTGCAATTCAAACCGTGAATATTGCAAATAAAATGCAATGCAACGAATAATTATTATAAATAAATTGTAGTATCAAAGAATAATTGTTTTAAGAGAAAACAGTTGGTTCAGCAATCGAAATAACATAAAATATCCGGTTTGCCTTTACGAATAATACAAGCGTATAGATAGCCGAAAAGAATATACCTTAAGTACCCAAATATATAGATATATATAAGTATATATATATATATATATATATATATATATACATATATATGTGTGTGTGTGTGTGTGTGTGTGTGTGTGTGTGTGTGTGTGTGTGTGTGTATTCGGTGAGGAACGAAGGTCCGCCTCGAACGTGGATAACGGTGTCAAATTGCCGGATAATGTCCTGCTAGACCTGCGGGCGTCGACGTTAGATGTGTATGCTGTTGGAGTCCGATGATTTCCAGATGTCGAAGTCATAGTTCCTTGACTATGGCTCGTAGATGTCAACGATGCGTCTCGATTCCCGAATAGAAGATCTCTCTTGATTTTGAATGCGTATTGTTTTAAAGTTTGAGTAGCAGTGCCTCGCCCTCGGATAAAAATCAAAGAGTTGACTAGCAGAGCTTCGCCTTATGAAAACTTTAGATGAAAAATTAGGAGTAGCTGTGTCTGTTCTGGGTCCTCTTTATATACCCTAAAAATCTATGTATCTGTCCTTGTCTTGCGCTTTGCCTTATATGGAAATTACGTAAGTAGTTCTCGATTTTTCTGTGCTTGCACCCGATTGGACCGTTAGATGTGCGTTATTAAAAATGATCGAATCCCGTGCATTTTCTGTATTGCTTCGTAGTTAATTCGGAGAATTTGCTGTCCCCCTTTTATTACTGCGACGTTACCCAAAGAACGGCTTAATTTATTACTTCCTGCTAATGCTCGAATTTTCTAGTCGATGTTTCTCATCGCCGGCTCTTCTCCGAGCATTGATTTTATAGTGCAGTACAAAAAAACTCTTGCGTAACCCTTCGTTTCGATCTCGCTATCGGTGAGCCCGCTTATATGCGTATTGGCTTTGAATAATATCTTCAGCTCTACTTATCAGTCTCTTTTTCGTTTGAAACACTTGTAAAATAATCTGTTCCTTAGCTCTATAAATTATATTTTATATTACCCACATTTACTTAGAATCATTCTTTATCAACCTTATTTTGTTCGTCTTCTACGCCGTTTTTCTATTCTAAACTACGCAGTACTTTTTACAAAAAATAATAATATAATTTTCGTCGGGACGCGACAGATTAAATAAAGTTGTTAGAAATGGAGACAACTCACGCAGTGCAGCAGCGAAAAAAGACAACGATAGTCCGTCTACACTTCGACTCTTAGAATTTTAACCATGGCCTTCAATATCTCGCTTTCAGTAATATGCCTAAATTTAAAAGCAGACCGACTATTATCGACATCAGGACGACCCAATATAATAGCAAGGCTCTTCCATGAACAGACGGGTAACAGGAAGCAGCTTCTGCATAATATTGACTCAAAACATCGACGGGAGAAAAACTAAGGGGACTAACAGGTCGGTCTCCCAATAAGCCATGCTCACGGAGAACTTTCCATCTACCCGCAGTATCTACGCACTAATTTCACGTTCCACCTGTTTGCGGTACTCCCTATGTTGGTTTCGGGGTTAATAATTGGATTAAACTTGGATTTGAACTTCTTTATTGAACAGGTTGAAGAGCGTGGGCGCTAGAGCTGGACTGTCGGGTCCGCACCTTCCCGAAGAACAACTGCGACTGACTCCGGCGCGAGCTCCGTCAGGGCAGGGTTGCCAGATGGCGATTTTTTCTCTTTGTTGCTCTTGCTTAATAAACATCAATATAAGTAAGACAGAAAAGGAAAACAAAACGCCAACTGGTCACTCTGCGTCAGGGATGCCCGCGCTAGCGCCGCCCACGGCGAAAGAGGAGGGGGACAAAACTCGGTACTCAACAAAACACCCTATATTGGGCCAACAGAATTGTATCCCTCCCTCGTCTGGAATGTTTGTATAAAAGGTCACGGTGACGGCATATAGATTGGAGCTCATCTGAAAACCATGGAGCAAGCTTTTTATTAAGCATTCGATTGCGAAATGGAGCATACTGGTCAAGTAGGGCACGGGCATCAATTCCAAAAGTCTCGAGAACTATACCCATAGTATCATTTTGACAACTGAATCTTGTATTTAAGGAGGTCACCAACTCATGGATTTCACTGGAAAAAGTAGTAGCCTCGAAGTCCCTAAAGTCTCTTGACGGTAGCCTAATGGGTGACGGGCGAATGGACCCTGTAAGCTTATAATTAACGATGAGTAGGTCATGACAGTTAACTAGAGGAGCTGATGACTTTGTAAATGAAACAACCTTATCCTCAGAATCGACCAGCATGACATCAAGCCAAGTATCTGACCCATCTCTATGGTGCGTAGCTCCAAAGTTAACCAAGTGTAGATTAAGCTCATGAATACTACTACGTAGATGACGTGCATAGTAAGCATTATTCAAAATATCGGAATTTAAGTCATCCGCAAGAATAAAATCAGAATAACAATGAATATACGAATTGATAACATCGAAAACCCTAGATAAAACTTGGTCTTTAGGTCGTCTGTACACTGAAACAAAAAGAATTTTGTGGCCCAGACATGGAATAAGTTCAAGGATTCAATATTCGCAAGCATTTATGTCAGAATTAATAGATTGTGCAATAATTTTAAAACGAATAGCACAGCTAATATAGCATAGTATGCCACTGCCGTGTACATACTCCCCACGGCCACCAGAAGCCTTAATTGAACGATCATTGCAAGCAATAGCATAATCATCTCATATCATATCATCATCATATCATCATACTATAAGTAAAACTTTTCCGGTGTAAGGCGTACGGCGTACAGCGTTTAATTATCTAACGATTCAGATAAAGGGGGATTTAAAACAAGATAAATAACCCTTAAGATCTAATTAAAAAACAGATTTAAAAAGCTATCGATTGACTGCCTATAAGTAAAAATTAAATTATAAAATAATATTAAATTTAAATAAAAAATTTAAATTATTAAAATAATATAAAAAATTAAATAATATTAATAATCTCTATATTATATAATATAACGTTAAGGGTTGTTTCAAAACACACACGTTTCTCTGTCGTCCAATGCAAATCTATCTGAATGGATAGATAATTAAAAAAGCTATCAATTAACTTATTATAAGTCACAATTAAATGCCGCAAAGTACCTCTTTGATAGGCATATGTTTGAATTTATGAAATTAAATCCACATTTTAAAATGCAAAATACAATTTTTTTATCCGCTTTGAACAATATTAAAGAGCGTTATTATGATGAAGAATTTATACAAATATTGTTTAGTGGTCCAAGTGATAAAACACAACATAATTAAAACAAGTTTTTAAAAATTATAATATATCAGAGTATTCGGCTACTTATCATAATTCATTGCTAAATGTTCCATTGATTAATGAGTCAATCGATTTAATTAAACAAGATAACCAATTTCATAAAGAATTAAAAGAAAAAAGGACGACTATTAATGATAGTAAAACATAAATAACAAAACAAAAAACAAAACTTACTTTTGCTGACACTAAAACTACAAATTAAAGATGTAGATATGAAGAAATCACACGAAGAAGTATAAAAAAATATATGAAATTAAAGATTTAACAGTATCGCTATAAAAAAAATTCTAACCAACAGAATAAAGAGCTACACGTTATAAAAATCAAACCCTTTGAAATAAAACAACAAAGCAAAATTAATAAATCAGAATGAAAAAGAAAATTACGACCATCTCAATCTGAAGACGGAGAAACAGAATCAGCAACAATTAAAGACAAAAAAATAAAACAAATGACTCAAGAACAAAAAATAACCAAAGCAGATCGACAACGAAAGTTTAAGCATCACAATCTAAAGATAAAAAAATCTCAATTATAAAAAACAGGCAAAGAGAACAAATGACTGAAGATTACAAATTAGCTGAGGCAAAGCGAGTGCGTGAACTTAGAGCATCTCAATTTGCAGATAAAAAAAAAGAAATCTCAGTAATAAAAACCAAGAAAAGAATACAAATGACTGAAGAACAAAAATTAGCCGAAGCAGAACGACAACGTAAGTTTAGAGCATCACAATCTGCAGATAAAAAAAAGAAATCTCTAGAATAAAGAGTGAGAAAAGAAAACAAATGATCAAGGCACACAAAATAGCTGAACCAGAACAAATACACAAATTTCGGGCTCCACAATTTGAAGTTGAAAATAATGAACCTTTAAAATGAAGAGTGAAACAGACCGAAAACGAAAATGTAGTGTATCTCAATCTAGAAAAAAGTAAATTCTAATAACTAAAAGTAAAAATGAAAACAAATGACCAAAGTACATAAGTTGGCAGAATTTTATGAATCTACAATTGAGTGCAATTACCTTGGAAAACTTATTTACGAATGTCAATTTTGCGAAGCAATACATTTCAGAAACGAAATAAAAAAAGATAATAAGTATGCCGATTGTTTTCATAGAAACAAAGTAAAACTTGAAAGTATCACTCCGTATCCTGAAACTTTTAAAACTTATTTATTAGGACAATCTATTAAAGATAAAAATTTTAAACAAAATATAAGAACTGACAACAATTTATTAGCATTTGCAAGTTTTGGTGCAAAATTAGCTCATTTTACTGCTGGACTGCAAGTATTAAAAATTTGTGATCAAATTTACCACAACACGTAAGCTTTACATCCAAATGAATCTGAAAGTCCAAAATTTGGCGAATTATATATACTAGACAATAAAATAGCAAATGAATATAGATTATCTCAATGTCATCAGAACAATTTAGACAACGAACTAATACAAGAATAAAGATAGTGTACTACGTGAAATAAATCCATTTGCAAATGCATATAAAATGATGCATGAAATCGAAAAAGAAGAACATGCACGTTCAACTGAATTAAGTCGTCCAGTTCAAGAAATTAAAATGTATTTAACTAGAAATAAAACATTAAAAAATAAATCACAAATAGCGGTTTGTAATGAAGTTGCTATCGTATATGTTGGAGAAAATGGAGAACCACCTTCCAATAGAGATATATGTATTTTTCAAAAAGGAAAAGAATCTCAAACAATTGCAATTATTAACAAAGATATTGATCCAATGGTATATCCATTAATATTTCCATACGGTGATTCAGGTTAAGAACCATTTATGAAAAGTTCAGGTGAACGAAAATATGATAATATAACTGCTTTACAATATTATTCATACAGATTTAGTATACAAAAAGAATTTAATCCATGTTTAAATCTCAAAAGTTTATCCAACCAATTTATTCTCAATTCGTGGACGAAAGTTGAAAATAATCGTTTATATTTTATAAGAAAAGATCAACATAATATACGAACAGAACAATATAAAGGTTTAATGGATCAAATTAACAATAGATATCCATATTATATTAAAATTTTATAATGTCAAAATGACGATTTAAGTATAAATTATGTTATATTTTTTTAAATAGTTTGTATAATTTATTTTTTTTTAATTCAATATGATCGCGGCACCCAAAGAAATAATTAGACATAGTGGTTGACTTTTTTTATAGGTATTTAATTAATTTTTTAATGGTTTTAAAGTTTAATTCTGAGCGTACGTACGTACGTCCGTACGTCCGTACAGGCAGACTTTTTATTTTTTAATTCTTCTTATATCTCTCTTGGATTTTCGAAAAAATGAATTTTATTTAATGAAAGTGATCGCGGAATCACACGGATTAATTAGTAATAGTGTTTAACTTTGTTATAGGTTCTTAATTACTTTTTTAAATGGTTTAACCTCTGTCACGTCCAGACTTGCACCAATTACTATAAAAAAATATTACAAGAATGCAAATGGTTAATAAACCATTCGCGTTCCTTTCGCTCTTGTTTGACTAGGACTAGCCTTACGTCTCCGGGAGTAGCGAGCGAAGTTATTTTGAGAGTAGAGATGCAGGATATAATGTGGGACAAATAAAATAATATGTTTTATTTCGTATTAATTATGCATTATTTATTTAAATATAATATGCTGTTTTTCTTTAAATGAACACGTGAAACTAAATTATTACAGCTTTTTAATGGGCAAAAACACATAAATTTACACTATTTTATTAACAATTGAATAAAATTATTTAAGTCGAATAACGATTAATTTTGATTAAATAAACAAATGTACGGCGAACATATTAACACATTATAGAATAGAAAAATACACAAGGTTATTTTATTATAAACATTAATAATCAATAATTGAAATAGGAATCATTATAAGTAAATGCAGATAAAATAAAAAAATGGTTGTCGTTTAAAACATGAATTATAGTTAATAAATTGTATGTAATAATAATTGTTTTAAAAGAAAAACGGTTGGTTCAGCAATCGAAATAACATCAAATATCAGGTTGCCTTTACGAATAATACAAGCGTATAGATAGCCGAAAAGAATATACCTTAAGTACCCAAATATATAGATATATATATGTATATATATATATATATATGTGTGTATATTCGGTGAGGAACGAAGGTCCGCCTTGAACGTGGGTAGCGGTGTCAGATTGCCGTATAATGTCCTGCTAGACCTGCGGGCGTCGACGTTAGATGTGTATGCTGTTGGAGCTCGACGATTTCCAGATGTCGAAGTCGTAGTTCCTCGACTATGGCTTGTAGATGTCAATGATACGTCTCGATTCCTCTTGTGATTTTTAATACGTATTATTTCAAAGTTCAAGTAGCAGAGCCACGCCCTTGGATAAAAATCAAAGAGTTGTCCAGCAGAGCTTCGCCTTGCGAAAGCTTTAGATGAAAATTTAGGAGTGGCTGTGTCTGTTCTGGGTCCTCTTTATATACCCTAAAATCTATGCATCTCTCCTTGTCTTACACTTCTTCCTTGTCTTACACTTTGCCTTATATGGAAATTGTGTAAGTAGTTCTCGATTTTTCTGTGCTTGCACCCGATTGGACCGTTAGATGTGCGTAGTTAAAAATTGTCGAATCCCATGCATTTTCTGTATCGCTTCGTAGTTAATTCGGAGAATTTGCTGTTCCTTTTTTATTACTGCGACGTTATCCAAAGAACGGCTTAATTTATTACTTCCTTCTAATGCTCGAATTTTCTAGTCGATGTTTCCCATTGCCGGCTCTTCTCCGAGCATTGATTTTATAGTGCAGTACAAAAAAAACTCTTGCGTAACCCTTCGTTTCGATCTCACTATCGGCGATCCCGCTTATGTGCGTATTGGCTTTGAATAATATCTTCAACTCTACGTATCAGTCTCTGTTTCGTTTGAAACACTCGTAAAATAATCTGTTCCTTAGCTTTATAAATTATATTTTATATTACTGCATTTACTTAGAATCATTCTTTATCAACCTTATTTTGTTCGCCTTCTACGCCGTATTTTTATTCTAAACTACGCAGTACTTTTTACGAAAAATAATAATATAATTTTCGTCGGGACGCGACAACTCCCCCCCTTTTTAAAAACGACGCCCTCGTCGTTGATCAATATAATTATTATATTATTATTTCTCTTAACATAAGATATCATACTTAATTTTAAATTATAAACATTATTTCGATTAATTTTTCTTTATTTCTTATGGTGAACTTTATAAACCATATTACAATTATTTATTTCGTAGTTCAACTTTGTTTGTTATTACGTTACATACTTCGAGTACATTATTTCAAACAGTTGAACAGTATTGATATAATTCACCTATACAAATAGATACGTAATAAAAAAAGTTTTATTATTACAATTTTTATTCTAGATATTCCGAAAAATTGTATAATTATTATTAAATGTGTTTTCTATAGTTAACAAAAAAATTTATTTATCTTTAGTTTGTACCCTTAATTTTTAGTATACATCAAGTCATGTTAAAAATATATGTTACTAGTATTTTTTTTCTCGTAGCCACATATTTTTTTTTTACAAAATTTTCAATTTTCTTCTATAATATTTGTATGCTTACTTATATATTTTCTAAAAAGTTAAACAAAAGAGTTAAATATTAGTTTACTTTTTTTTTACATTTATTCAATTAATAATTCTACTGTTACGAATTGTTGAAGAGAAGAAAAAAAAAAAATTTCCTATTCTCCCTTTAATGTGAACAATGTTAGTATATCCTATCTTGATAATATATTTATATATTTTTATAAAAGGATTAGGAGTGAAGAAAATTTAATTTTCTTTGCTCCCCCTCCCCACCAAAATAAAACGAACACATAATTTTTTTACTTTTTTTTTTTTTTAGAATTTTCTTTTCAGCCATTATAAACAAAGATTCACTTTTAATAGAATATAATATATAATTAAGAAATAGTTAATTTAGTTTCATAAGAAAAAGATACAATCGATACAAATGAAAAAAATAGAATGAGCAATACATAAGTGACAGTGCGAAAATTGAGTAGGCTAAGTAGGCCCATGTAGAATCATCCTCCTATATCTTGGGAGAAAGAGTAGACTACACTGAATAAACGATACGACGGAATAACCCAAGCAGTTACGGAACTGCTCGATGCTTGCACATCATAGAATTATGGCAGCAACGTGCGTTTTTATTCGCTTCATTCCATTTTGTTTCACGTTAAAATGACTAATTTACACTCTTTTTATTTTTAGTTTTTGAGGAATTGTTTAAATATTCGTCATTTTCTTGATTTTATTTAAATTAACAACTGTAGAAACTTATTTGTTATGTTCAAGTAATATAATGAGAAATCGTTTGAATTTGTTTACTTTTTAGTTTCCAATGAAAGAATATTTATTTTGAATAATATTTAAATAAATTCACCAGAATTTTACTACTAATTATATTATTTTTGTATTTTTTTTTTTGCTACACATTGTATTATTAGTAATATAAACATAAGAAAAATATTATTTATCTGTATCAATTATTGTTGTATATCCTGATTCGGTTTATAAAATTTTAAAATTTATTTGTTATGTACGTTTTTTTTTTATACCTTTCGAAACAATTAGCATACCTATTGTTTATAAATAAGAGGAAAATCTTCTAATGTGCCTGTCTTAGGATTTATATTATTAGTTCCATATAAAAATTGATTAATCGTATGGAATTAATCGTATGAAAATAAGTGTTGTTTTATTTTTTTAAACCTGTTTCTTTTATATGCATAGTTTGTTTAAATCAGTATTTATAAGCAAAGTATTAGATTGAACACTAGTATGAACTACATTGGCATAAATACTAAATTGTACAATTTTAATTATTATTGTTTTTATTAATAGTTGAATTTTGAACTTTATCCACAAAATTACATAATTAATCGAATTTGCTGCATTTTTTTTTAATCGATATTAGTAATATCTCATATTTTGAATTTGAATCTACGATTTTATCCGACGTGTGTATTGATACTATTGGTGAGTTTACTTTACTTAATTACTTTAATTAATGAAGTTTTCAACCCCTTTTTTTTATTAATTTAAAAAAATCTTTCTTTTCTCTCCTCTTCTCGTTTCTTTGCAATCAGTATTTTGTTGTACAGATTCTCCTATGTCCATTGAGCCTAGTGTTAGATTATTTTGTTTTCTATTATGCCAAACTATCCATATATATTTATACCTGCGCGTTCTGTAAGAAAGTATGACTAATTAACAGAATTACTAGAGTCAAGGTAAGTTCAGTTGTAATTATTTATATAGGTTTACATTTTGAACGGTATGTAGGAAGGATAAGTGACCGTGTTGCTGGAGCATTTACCGCAACGAGGAGGAAAGGGTGCAACTAAGCACTCCTTAGGAAGGATAAGTGACGGTGTTGCTGGAGCTTTTACCGCAACGAGGAGGAAAGGGTGCAATCAAGCACTCCTTAGGAAGGATAAGTGACGGTGTTGCTGGAGCATTTACCGCAACGAGGAGGAAAGGGTGCAATCAAGCACTCCTTAGGAAGGATAAGTGACAGTGTTGCTGGACCATTTACCGCAACGAGGAGGAAAGGGTGCAATCAAGCACTCCTTAAGAAGGATAAGTGACAGTGTTGCTGGACCATTTACCGCAACGAGGAGGAAAGGGTGCAATCAAGCACTCCTTAGGAAGGATAAGTGACAGTGTTGCTGGACCATTTACCGCAACGAGGAGGAAAGGGTGCAATCAAGCACTGCTTAGGAAGGATAAGTGACGGTGTTGCTGGAGCTTTTACCGCAACGAGGAGGAAAGGGTGCAATCAAGCACTCCTTAGGAAGGATAGGATATAGGTTTTAGGTTTAGGGATGTGTTAGACTCCAATGATTCTATTTTATTGTAAATCATTTTTTTTTTATATATATATAAAAATTAAATTTAAATTTGACTAAGTTCAACTGACATTGAAAATTTAAACCTTTTTCTTACTTTCCTTTGTACATTAACATCATCCTTATCTTAGGCGTGAAGAGTAAAGAGAAAAAGACCTTTTTTTTTGTTATTTGCTTTATTCGTTTCTAGTTTAATAATCGCGTATTTATTTAATTTAAGTGAGTGTATGCTTTTCTTGTAATGATCTTTCCGTATAATAAAAAATATTATTTCCTTGTAGTTTATTTTCCTCGTTAATTTAGATATATACATATTATTTTTATATCGTTTTTTTTGTATAAAGTCAGATAAATTGAAATAATTTTATTTTAAGTTGAATGTATGCCAATTGTGATTACAAGATAATAAATATTATTCTATTGACAACTTTTAGAACTGTAAAATATACATATAAGTGCGTATACATATTTTCAAGCACATTGGGGCTATTATATATTATATACCTATGTTTACATGCACTATTTTCGTTTTATTATGAGCTAGCTCTATTTTTACATTTCCCTTGTCATTAACTATTTCTAAAATCCGATGTGGTCCAGTATATTGATCGCCTAGTTTGTATTTCTTCCCTCCTTTTAATAACCAGACATTATCCCCTGTCTGAAATTCTTGATGATTGGCTTTCCTGTCGTAATAGAATTTTGACCTATGTTTAGAAGCTATTAATTTTTCTCGCGCGATTCCCTGTATTTCGTTTAAACGTTGTCGTTAATTTATAATGTAATCTTCATACGTTGGAACTCGTTCTCGTGGGTCTAAAGGTTCGTTTGATGGTAGTCGCGATTTTCGTGCAAAAACAATTTCAAAAGGTGTGTAGAGATGACCCTCATGTACCGACGTATTATACGAAAACGCGGCTAATTCGCATAACTCATCCCATGAGTCATTTCTTTCTATCATTGTTTTTAAATAATCTGCTAAACTGCTATGAAAACGCTCAACGGAGTTGGACTGAGGGTGATAAGCCGTGGTTTTAACTTGTTTAATCTTAAAAATTTTCGCTACTTCTCTCATCAGACTACTTAAAAATGAGGTACCCTGGTCGGAGATAATTAACAATGGGGCGCTAAAAATTGAAAAGTGTCGACGAACTAACGCTTCGGCGATCGTTGCCGCGGTCGCGTCTGGTATGGGTATCGCCATACAGTATTTTGAAAGGTTACATTGAATGGTTAATATATTATTGTTATTATTTCGAGATCTGGGAAATGGTCCCACAAGATCGACCGATATGGATTCCATAGCCGAGTACGGAGTATCTGTTATTATCATACGTTGTTTAGTTTTAACACGAACCAATTTTTTTAGTTGGCAAGTTAAACAATGTCTAATGTAGTTTTGTACATCTTTCTTAATGTCTGGCCAATAAAAACGTTGTTTTATACGTTTATAGGTTTTTGTTACCCCTTTATGTCCTGCACAAGCAGACTCGTGCATTTCGCGAATGATATTTTCCCTATTACTCTCTTCCACACATTTTATGAATCCTAAACAAATAATTATTTTTACATTAATTTTTCGTAGGGTTATACTTATTTGTTTCAATATTTCGTTCCATGAAACGTTTTCAATAAATTCGTACTTTGCGATACTTATTGAACGTAATTTTTCTTTTAATATAATATTTTTCAAATTTAATAGATTCGTTTTTAGATTGTTAATAATTTCTGAAGTACTCAGTCGCTCTTCGTCACGTAACACCATAGCAAAATGCATTTTTCCTTTTTTGTTATTGATTCTTATTTCTCCTGGATTTAAATTGGAAAAATGAGGTAGTAATAATTTGGAAGCCAAATTTCTGGATCCTTCATCTAAAGGCATTCCAGTCGTAGTTATGAAATAAACGTAATTATCTTTTCTCATAAAGAGTTGTTCTTTAACTTCAATGAATTTCTTTTCATCATTTGGTTCTTCGTAAACATCCTTCTCTTCCCAGGACTCGTCAAACTTGTTGTTAAAATTATCTATCTCCATGGGTTGTAATCTTTTGTCTGAGTTGACTATCGTTTCAATTTCCTCGGGGGCTTCTTGTATTATAGGAAGGTTTTTGACTGGTTCTTTTGATATATTTGACTTGTTGGGTCGTTTAGCTCTCTTTTCGTTGTAGTTTGGCCGTGTTATTTTTCCTGCACGACTGCGTGTTTCCATAGAATGATTTTTAATAACATAAACGGGTTCTTCTATTGGATTTCTTGATAACGCGTCAGCATTAACGTTACTTTTACCGGCTTTGTATACGATGTCAAAGTCGTATGCATTCAGTTTTATTCTCCATCTACTAACTCTAGATGTCGGATCTACTGAGTTTTTAAACCAAACAAGTGGTTTATGATCTGTTATAATGAGGAAACGACGGCCTCTTAGATAGCAATCGAACTGAGTAATGGCATACAGTATGGCTAATGCTTCCCTTGAATAAGTATCATATTTTTGCTCGGCTTTGTTTAATACCCGCGAAACATAAGCAACTGGTAGGTCGGTTCCCACCTCTCCTTGTGATAATATTGCTCCTATTGCTGTATCGCTAGCGTCACAAGTCACTATAAATGGTTTATTAAAATCTGCAATTTGTAGTATTGGTTGTTTACACAATTTTTCTCTTAAATCATCGAATGCCTTTTGAACCTCGCTGGACCATAGGAAGGGTGCGTCTTTCTTTAATAAATTACTTAACGGTCTAGCAATACCCGAAAAATTCGCAATGAATCGTCTATAATAACCTGCTAATCCTAAAAATTGACGTATGTTTTTCACTGTCTTTGGAATTGGAAATTTTTTTACTGCTTCTAATTTTTTTGGATCCGGCAAAACACCTTCTGGTGATAGTACGTGTCCCAGATACACTACTTCTCTCTTCAAAAATTCACATTTGTCTGGCTGTAATTTCAGATTTGCGGCGCGTACTCTTTGCAAAAATTTTTCAAACTTTTGGTTATGCTCCTGAATATTTTTAGCGTATATAACTGCGTCGTCAAGGAATAAAAATATTTCTTTGCCTTGCATGCCTTCGAAAACACGATCAATCATTCTTTGAAAAGTGGCTGGAGAATTGCATAATCCCATAGGCATTGTTTTAAATTGAAATAAACCGAATGAAGATGCGAAAGCTGTTTTGTGTCGATCTTCTTGTGCTAACGGAACTTGTAAAAATCCTTGACATAAATCCAAGACGGTGAATACACGATTTTCTGGTCCGATTTGATCGATAATATCTAGTATATTAGGTAATGGGTATCGATCCTTTACGGTTTTATCGTTTAATTGTCGAAAATCGACAACTAGTCGGTATCGTTTATTACCCTGACTATCAGGCTTTTTTGTTACTAGAAAAACAGGTGATGTATAATTGGAACTTGACGGTTCAATTATGTCTCCTTCAATCATTTCTTTTAATTGTTTATCAAGTTCGCTTTTGAGAGCATGAGGAAATCTATATGGCTTAGCGGTGATTGGTATGTCGTCGACAGTCGGTATCTTATGTTCTATAGCATTTGTAACGCCTAATTTTTCTCCTTTTAGACAGAAACAATCCGAATATTTATCAATTAAATTCTCTATAGATTGTCTTTGTTCCTCATCCATTTTATCAAAACGCAATGCTTCTTTTAATCGTTCATTACGATTAAGTGTACTCGTATCCTCCGTTATGTTAAGTATCCTCGCTTCAGATCGATCGCCAGAAATGTCGTGAATGTCAACCTCTTCACTTTCATAACTATAAAAATTATTAATATAAGGTTTATTTGAATAAACCAAATAACTCTTATTCATTTCGTTTTCGTGTATGGCTTCAACAAATTCACTTCGTAAATTTTCGTTTATAACTCGTTCATTCAATAAAAAATCGCTAGGGTCCTCATATTGTTCATTTTCGTCTTGTATGTTTATTAAATTCTCATTATTTATCTCATTTTCAGTTTCTTCAGTTCCTTGTTTGTTTATCCATAATATTTCGGTTCTCGGGACAGTATCTAACTCTTCCCCCGACATAACCAATTCTTTGTTATCCAATTTACAAACATAACTAACATTTTTATCACGAGGTCCGCATTTATCGCCCTCCTCGATTTCGTGATCCATTCGTACTGGACAGTTCATGTTTTTATCAACAAAATCTTCCTTATTTTCACGAGGTCCGCATTTATCGCCCTCCTCGATTTCATAATCCATTTGTACTCGACAATTCGTCTTTTTATCAACAAAATCTTCCTTATTTTTACGAGGTCCGCATTTATCGCCCTCCTCGATTTCATAATCCATTTGTACTCGACAATTCATCTTTTTATCAACAAAATTTTCCTTATTTTCACGAGGTCCGCATTTATCGCCCTCCTCGATTTCATTAACCATTTGTACTCGACAATTATTGACTGTCTTATTCAATAAATTTTCTTCATTTTTTATTTCATTTTCAATATCATACTTCAGGTCAACTTCGTTTTCATAATTAGTACAGGAGGGACTCTCAGCCATCCTATCGAACAATGGTGCTTCAATAATACCATAATTTTCAGTAATTTCATCAAATTTCTCTTTAATACGTGACTCAGTCACATCACATACCCGTGGCTGCGCTTTTCCATTATTTATTTGTAATCGTTCTTTCTTCATTAATCCATAACAATTTTCACTTGCTTTACATGTATTATTCCTTAGATCCGACGCCTCGTCGATCTGATGTACTTGTATTTCGTCATCTTTATAATCGTCATATAACCCTTGTTCTTTTTCACTGTAATTGTATAGGTTTTTCGTTGCCATTTTGATTTCTTTCATTTTTTTGTTCTTGTTCGTAGATTTCATACGATTCGTTTGTGTCAAATTTTATAAACGTTTCATCATTTTCGTGTAATTGAAAATCACTTGACGTTTCTGAGTCACTATCGGTATAATTATAAAATCTTGAATTTTTCATGTTCGTATAACTATTGTTTTCCCTTGGTTTTGGCATATATCGTATTGATTTTCGGTCATAATTTTCGATATTCTCCATTATATATATCGATTCATCCGTTTGCATATTATTTGCATTTTCAAAGGGGAGGATTAATCCGTTAAATTCTAAATATTGTTCCAAATAATTGATTTTTGCATAGTTTCTACGGAAAAAATCGGTGCCTAAGATTCCGTCTTGTTGTATAGGAAACGAATCATGTACTAAATTGAGCTCCACGGGAGATCCTTCGAAATCTATTCTAATTTTACCACGAGTAGTTAATGAGTGATCAGTTATGCCTTTTAACAATATAATATCATTTTCGTCAATTTTTACGCGAGAGTCTACCTCTGACTCTTTAATTAGACTTACCGATGCTCCTGTATATAGCAAGAATTTTAACGGACGTCTTAACTGACCGATATCGAAGATTACGACCGGGGCTGCACTCTGTTGGCTTAAATTTATTTTCGCGGTGCGGAGGGGACGTTTGAGCGGGTTTCCGCGCTCGAAGTAGAGGGAATTTGATTCGTAGCCTCTCTCTCGACCCTCCTCGGAGAGAGAGTGTCGGTGTTTCCCTGATTTTGATTTCCTTCTCTTATCTCTCTTTGTAACTTATAACAATCGCGCTTTATGTGACCGGGTTTTCCGCAATGAAAACAATTAACTGGTGATCTTATATTATTATTCGATTCGTTATTAATATATCGTGATTCTTGGGAAGTTGGATTAACCGGCTCGCGCACACCGCGAGTCCCGGAATTATTTCCCCGATCTTCTTTGTTAAATTGCTGCGACGAGTATTTATTATTATTATAACGAACAAAGGAATCATTTTTATCTCTGTCTTCCTTTGGTAAAAATTCCGTCTGATTTTGATACTCATTCCAACCACCAAATTGTAAATTTGGTCTATTATAATTACGACTATTATCCGAGCGATTTTGTGGGCTATATGAACTGTTTATGGGATTGCGTCGGTTGTTATTATCGGAAAATCTTTCCGCAAAACTTCGTGCTAATTTGAAACAATTTATGGCTCCATGACCAGTCTTAGAACAATATTGACATACAATCGGAGAGTTATTAGAAATATAGTTTACTTTACGCGTTTCTCGAGTTGAACGAAAACGAGTCTCTTCTCGGCTCGGAGTCTCCTCGTCCAAGACGCTACAAGCGAACTCGCGCTCCACCTCGAGTGCTTGTTCACGAGCTTGTTTTATAGAACTTGGAGTCCCTAAACACGCACGAATTTCCCAACGAAGCCCTTTTAAAAAGAATTTTAAACAATCTCGCCTTAGTTCAAGCATGAAATGATCTGCTATCGCGACTCGTCCCTCTCTGTCGGCCGCTTTGACTATTTCATTTTTTATTTCTTGTAACCGATTAAAATAAGCAACGACTGTCTCATTGTTTTTTTGTTTTAATTTAGCTAGTTCTCCCGTCCACTCGTAATATGTTTTTATCGATCCGAAGGTGTTTTCGAAAAAATCGGATATCTCTTTGATAGAATTAAAATTTTCTCCGCGCGCACAAGTTAAAGCTTTTCCATATAAACGCATTCGAATAAGTTTTGTTAATTATTTTTCATACTCCGACGGTAAAATTTCTTTTGCTTCGTTGCATCCGTCCAAAAATTGCGATAAATTTATATTATGACCGTTAAATCGCGGTATTAAATCTAGAGCGTCCTTTAGCGATAAACCTCGAATTTGAGACGTCATTGTTTTATTGTTAATTTGTTTTTTAACTTCACTCCTATCTAGTTTTTTTGGTTTTGTTCCGGTGTTTATTCTTAATTCGTCTAAATTAATTTTATTAAATAATTCGTATGTAATCTTAGAAGAGTTTGCTTGTTCGGGTGATTTTTTAATTAATTGATTATCGAAGGGAACTGTAAAATCTGTCGCGCCTTGAATTAGTTTTTCGTCGAGTACTTTCGCCGTGTCTGTCACTAGTGTCTTTGCTTCCTTCGTCTCTTTTTCGATCGGTGCGGAAAAAATATTTAACGCGCCTTTAATCTTATTTATGATACCTTGAAAAGTTGTCCCTTTTTTTACACTTTCTTGTAAACTTTCTATGATTTTAGGTTCCTCGAGATAAGAATCTAACAACTCTTTTTTTACTTCAGTCGCGAGCCGTTTTCTTACCGAGCTTATAACGTTATCCGGTGTTAAAATCAATGGTTCATATGGACGATAAATTGGGGCTGGCGTACTAAAATTTACAGGATTATTCGCGATAAGTTCTTTTTGTTCCTCGTAATTCAAAACTGCGGGTTTTAAACTAAAATGTTTTACACGCGTGGGAGTAATTATTGTGTCTTCCTGTTCGTCTTCACTAACTTCGGAAATAGAAAGATCAGTTGGAAAAAAAGGTTCTCTATATTCAAAATCGCGAAGTATTTTTATAGATAATGAAATATTTGCTGCACTTTTTTCTAGTCTATCCTTTAAATAATTTATTTCTTTTGTCAAATTTTGCACTGTTTCCCTAGGAGTTTTAGTTATATCGAGAGTATCGAGAGTCTGAACTTTTTCTTTGTATAAATTTAATAACGTATCATTCATAGAAAATTCTAAACTCGTGTGTCTTTGTTTATTTACATAACAATCAGTATTTTTAGGCGAACCTGACATTTTATATCTAAACACATTATTCCTTTAATCTCTTTTTTTCTCTCAAAAATGTGAGTTTCCCGGCCGATGCACCAAATTTATTATAATAATTAATACAATCTGTCACGTCCAGACTTGCACCAATTACTATAAAAAAATATTACAAGAAGACAAATGGTTAATAAACCGTTCGCGTTCCTTTCGCTCTTGTTTGACTAGGACTAGCCTTACGTCTCCGGGAGTAGCGAGCGAAGTTATTTTGAGAGTAGAGATGCAGGATATAATGTGGGATAAATAAAATAATATGTTTTATTTCGTATTAATTATGCATTATTTATTTAAATATAATATGCTGTTTTTCTTTAAATGAACACGTGAAACTAAATTATTACAGCTTTTTAATGGGCAAAAACACATAAATTTACACTATTTTATTAACAATTGAATAAAATTATTTAAGTCGAATAACGATTAATTTTGATTAAATAAACAAATGTACGGCGAACATATTAACACATTATAGAATAGAAAAATACACAAGGTTATTTTATTATAAACATTAATAATCAATAATTGAAATAGGAATCATTATAAGTAAATGCAGATAAAATAAAAAAATGGTTGTCGTTTAAAACATGAATTATAGTTAATAAATTGTATGTAATAATAATTGTTTTAAAAGAAAAACGGTTGGTTCAGCAATCGAAATAACATCAAATATCAGGTTGCCTTTACGAATAATACAAGCGTATAGATAGCCGAAAAGAATATACCTTAAGTACCCAAATATATAGATATATATATGTATATATATATATATATGTGTGTATATTCGGTGAGGAACGAAGGTCCGCCTTGAACGTGGGTAGCGGTGTCAGATTGCCGTATAATGTCCTGCTAGACCTGCGGGCGTCGACGTTAGATGTGTATGCTGTTGGAGCTCGACGATTTCCAGATGTCGAAGTCGTAGTTCCTCGACTATGGCTTGTAGATGTCAATGATACGTCTCGATTCCTCTTGTGATTTTTAATACGTATTATTTCAAAGTTCAAGTAGCAGAGCCACGCCCTTGGATAAAAATCAAAGAGTTGTCCAGCAGAGCTTCGCCTTGCGAAAGCTTTAGATGAAAATTTAGGAGTGGCTGTGTCTGTTCTGGGTCCTCTTTATATACCCTAAAATCTATGCATCTCTCCTTGTCTTACACTTCTTCCTTGTCTTACACTTTGCCTTATATGGAAATTGTGTAAGTAGTTCTCGATTTTTCTGTGCTTGCACCCGATTGGACCGTTAGATGGCCGGCTCTTCTCCGAGCATTGATTTTATAGTGCAGTACAAAAAAAACTCTTGCGTAACCCTTCGTTTCGATCTCACTATCGGCGATCCCGCTTATGTGCGTATTGGCTTTGAATAATATCTTCAACTCTACGTATCAGTCTCTGTTTCGTTTGAAACACTCGTAAAATAATCTGTTCCTTAGCTTTATAAATTATATTTTATATTACTGCATTTACTTAGAATCATTCTTTATCAACCTTATTTTGTTCGCCTTCTACGCCGTATTTTTATTCTAAACTACGCAGTACTTTTTACGAAAAATAATAATATAATTTTCGTCGGGACGCGACACCTCGATTATTTAAAACGATTATTTATTTGTTTATCACGATCAGTTATAACTGAAGGTAACATTAAGTACTGGACATCATCAACAGGAAGGGAATATTTTTTTTAATTTCGTAATATGGGCTCCAGTAGATGATGCCCCGTCGACCTATGGGTAACAGTAGGGACCTAGACATCTTCTACAGGAAGAAAATTTTTTTTTTTACGTAATAGGTCTTTCAGTAGATATTTCCCCGATAAGCTGAAGATAACATTATCAACCTGGACATCTTCTACAGGAAGAAAAAGCTTTTTTTTTTATTTCGTAATATGCCTTCCAGTAGATGATGCCCCGTCGACCTGGAGGTAACAGTAGGGACCTAGACATCTTCTACAGGAAGAAAAAATTTTATTTTTTTTACGTAATAGGTCTTTCAGTAGATATTTGCCCGATGACCTGGAGGTAACATTACCGACCTGGCCATCTTCTACAGGAAGAAATTTTTTTTTTTATTTCGTAATAAGTCTTTCTCTAAATGTTGCCCCGATGACATGGAGGTAACATAACCGACCTGGACATCATCTACAGGAAGAAAAAATTTTTTTTTTATTTCGTAATAAGTCTTTCTCTAAATGTTGCCCCGATGCCCTGGAGGTAACATTACCGACCTGGACATCTTCTACAGGAAGAAAAAATTTTTTTGTTTGGTTTCGTAATATGCCTTCCAGTAGATGATGCCCCGTTGACCTATGGGTAACAGTAGGGACCTAGACATCTTCTACAGGAAGAAAAAATTTTATTTTTTTTACGTAATAGGTCTTTCAGTAGATATTTGCCCGATGACCTGGAGGTAACATTACCGACCTGGCCATCTTCTACAGGAAGAAATTTTTTTTTTATTTCGTAATAAGTCTTTCTCTAAATGTTGCCCCGATGCCCTGGAGGTAACATTACCGACTTGGACATCTTCTACAGGAAGAAAAAATTTTTTTTTTTGGTTTCGTAATAGGCCTTCCAGTAGATGATGCCCCGTCGACCTATGGGTAACAGTAGGGACCTAGACATCTTCTACAGGAAGAAACAATTTTTTTTTTTTTTTACGTAATAGGTCTTTTAGTAGATATTTCCCCGATGACCTGAAGGGAACATTACCGACCTGGACATCTTCTACAGGAAGAAAATTTTTTCTTTTATTTCGTAATAAGTCTTTCTCTAAATGGTGCCCCGATGACCTGGAGGTAACAATACCGACCTGGACATCTTCTACAGGAAGAAAAAATTTTTTTTTTTTGGTTTCGTAATAGGCCTTCCAGTAGATGATGCACCGTCGACCTGGAGGTAACAGTAAGGACCTGGACAACATCTACAGGAAGAAATTAATTTTTTTTTTAATTTTATATAAGCTATCAAGTAGATGATGCCGCGATGACCTGGATGACCTAGCTAAAATACTCCCTCGCTCACGATCGCTCGATGAAAAATCATTTTATAATAGATAATATTAAATTAAACTAAAAAATACTTTATTATTTAATTACATTCAATTATTATTTATTAAAATGTACCCATATAGATTTATTATCATATGTATAATAATTAATGATTATTATTATTATACGATGAATTAAAATGGTAATATTAAAAAAATAGAAATTATATATAAAAATATAAAAATAATTATTTTTGTATGAAATAGAGTTTAATTATTATTGCAATAGTACTTTTCATAAAGGAATTATTATTGATTTTTTATTGTCATGTGATATGTATACATCCTTTGCAAATAATTATTTTATTTATTTAGCAGTACTTATTAATTTGTGTGTTATTGGTAATTTGGTAATAGCACTTTTTATACACTGAGAATAATATTATAGTCTATATCAAAAAAATCTATATAAAATAATCTATATTAAAAATTACTATATTGTATAGGAAAAGTGTGACATCTCAGCAATATAATAATTTTTGCTATGTTATATAGTAAAATTTAGATATACTATCTTTTAATATCCAATATCGTAATTTTTGATATTCAATATAGTAATTTTTATTATATAAGTCAGCAAATTTTATTATTCAATCTGGTATTTTTTAAATGCGAACGTAAGGAAGTAAAAATGAATATATTTTGCTTTTAATTAATTCGAAATAGAATGTATATATTGGGGGAATTCCATTTGTCAATTAAGTACTACAGAAGCATTTAATATTTGGAGATTTAATTATATATTATTCTTACGCAGTTGATCGCAATTTTTATTCACTCGCATATATTTATTCATTACACGTATTAGTCACTAACTTAAATATTGTTTCAATCGCTATCATTGAATTACGCTGAACGGAAGATACATTTTCGCATAATACACATTTTTGAGCATTTGCGAGAAGAACTGGAAAAATAGAAAATTTTATACACGCCACCTATTGGACGAACGGAATAATTAGAATAGCCTTAAATTAAAAAGTCGTCTCAAAACAATTGAATACTGAAAAAGAAATGAACGTATACGCGAATATAAAATATTTATACATATTATACAAATTTTAATATATGTAGTATATATATTTAAAAAAAATCAACCAAATAATTAAATGTTTATCATACATATCCACATCCACATTATATTAAAATTTTATAATGTCAAAATGACGATTTAAGTATAAATTATGTTATATTTTTTTAAATAGTTTGTATAATTTATTTTTTTTTAATTCAATATGATCGCGGCACCCAAAGAAATAATTAGACATAGTGGTTGACTTTTTTATAGGTATTTAATTAATTTTTCAATGGTTTTAAAGTTTAATTCTGAGCGTACGTACGTACGTCCGTACGTCCGTACGGGCAGACTTTTTATTTTTTGATTCTTATATCTCTTGGATTTTCGAAAAAATGAATTTTATTTAATGAAAGTGATCGTGGAATCACACGGATTAATTAGTAATAGTGTTTAACTTTTTTATAGGTTCTTAATTACTTTTTTAAATGGTTTAACCTCGATTATTTAAAACGATTATTTATTTGTTTATCACGATCAGTTATAACTGAAGGTAACATTAAGGACTGGACATCATCAACAGGAAGGGAATATTTTTTTTTAATTTCGTAATATGGGCTCCAGTAGATGATGCCCCGTCGACCTATGGGTAACAGTAGGGACCTAGACATCTTCTACAGGAAGAAAATTTTTTTTTTTTTACGTAATAGGTCTTTCAGTAGATATTTCCCCGATGACCTGGAGGTAACATTATCAACCTGGACATCTTCTACAGGAAGAAAAAGCTTTTTTTTTTATTTCGTAATATGCCTTCCAGTAGATGATGCCCTGTCGACCTGGAGGTAACAGTAGGGACCTAGACATCTTCTACAGGAAGAAAAATTTTTTTTTTTTACGTAATAGGTCTTTCAGTAGATATTTCCCCGATGACCTGGAGGTAACATTACCGACCTGGACATCTTCTACAGGAAGAAAATTGTTATTTTATTTTTATAATAAACCTTCCAGTAGATGATGTCCCGATGACCTGGAGGTAACATTAGGGACCTGGACATCTACTACAGGAAGAAAATATTTTTTTTTGATTCCGTAATAGGCCTTTCAGTAAATGTTGCCCCGTTAACCTGTAGGTAATATTAGGGACCTGGAAATCATCTCCAGAAAGAAATGATTTTTTTTAATTTCGTAATGGACCTTCCAAGATACATAGTAATTATTATAAATTTATGATAATTTTGTTAATAAACTAAGAGATATTAACAACATTACTAGAATGTAGGATATAAGTAGTAGATCAATTCTCAGAAATTCAGGAAAATTCAGTTCATTAAGTAGATATTAAATGATATTATCCACATCCACATCCATCCACATTATATTAAAATTTTATACTGTCTAAATGACGATTTAAGTATAAATTATGTTATATTTTTTTAAATAGTTTATAAAAATTAATTTTTTTTAATTCAATATGATCGCGGCACCCAAAGGAATAATTAGACATAGTGTTTGAATTTTTATAGGTATTTAATTAATTTTTTAATGGTTTAAAAGTTTAAGTCTGAGCGTACGTTTTTTATTTTTTAACTCTTCTTATCTCTCTTGAATTTTCGAAAAAATGAATTTTTTTTAATGAAAGTGATCGCGGAACCACACGGATTTATTAGAAATAATGCTTAACTTTTTTATAAAAAAACCTCGATTATTTAACTCGATTATTTATTTGCTTATATCGATCAGTTATAACTAAAGGTAACATGAAGGACTGGATATCATCAACAGGAAGGGAATATTTTTTTTTTGATTTCGTAATGTTTGTTCCAGTAGATGATGCCGCGATGATCTGGAGGCAATATAAGGGACCTGGATATCATCTACAGGAAGAAATTAATTTTTTTTTAAATTTCGTAATGTGCGTTCCAGTAGATCGTCGTTCCCCGATAAGAAGGTGCTACCTCGGAATCTGATTATAAAAGGTGCTACCTCGGAATCCGGTTATAAAAGGTGCTACCTCGGAATCCGGTTATAAAAGGTGCTACCTCGGAGTCCGGTTATAAAAGGTGCTACCTCGGAGTCCGGTTTTAAAAGGTGCTACCTTGGAGTCCGGTTATAAAAGGTGCTAACTCAGGAACGAATTTTTCGTCTATGATTTTAAGTTGGTACTACTGCCGGTTTAGCTCAGCAATAATATTGACAATAGTTTTTTAGTAATTTTATAAAAGATTATTTTTATTTATCTATTTTTTAACGTTGTACTCTTATTTTTAATGCGGAATTTAACAATATATCGTAAAACTTAATACCGTAACATAATGTTTATAATAATTATAATTAAAACAAAATAGATGAAATATACACTTTAGTCAATTGTTGGTTTTAAATAACTCAATTTTTATAATACATTTCGACACAACTGCCGAAGGTTCTGTTTTACGGAGTGAGATTTTTTCGCTAGAGTTAAACAAGGGAGAGAAATGGAATAAGGTACAAAATGATTCGAATACAACCGCCAAAATTGAATAGTTGACATGCTTTAAAATTGTTTAAGAGGTATCTGTGTTAAATTACATTTGTCAAATTAAAATTAAAATTGCGAAAAATGACAGTTTGCGAGAAATTATTAAAATTTACGCATTTAGCTTATATTTTTATCATTTAAACATACTTAATTATTATTTACCATGTATTTTCTGCAGTTACTACTCATCATAATTAGTTTTTTAACTTTTGCAGTAGTATAATTTATAATTTAATAATTTATCAATGATTATCTATTGAATCTATATAAGAAATTATCAAGGTTTAGTACATATATATGTCGACGTAATTTTCTTATTTTGGAGATTAAAATATAAAAAGAAACAGTTTAAAATATATTCAAACTAAATAATAACTTTACCTGAATTACGTTTATTTAAATTTTTTGACGCTATACGCATAGGTACTACTAAATAATAATAAATAACTAATAGATAAATAAAAATAATCTTTTATAAAATTGCCAAAAACAATTGTCAATCTTATTGCTGAGCTTACACTTGCAGTAGTACCAACTTAAAATCATAGACTGAAATTTCGCTCCTGAGTTATCACCTTTTATAACCGGACTCCGAGGTAGCACCTTTTATAACCGGACTCCGAGGTAGCACCTTTTACAACCGGGCTCCGAGGTAGCACCTTTTATAACCGGATTCCGAGGTAGCACCTTCTATAACCGGATTTCGAGGTAGCATCTTCTTATCGGGGAACGACGAGATGATGCCGCGATGATCTGGAGGTAACATAAGAGACCTGGAAATCATCTACAGGAAGAAATTAATTTTTTTTTTAATTTCGTAATGTGCGTTCCAGTAGATGATGCCGCGATGATCTGGAGGTAACATTAGGGACCTGGAAATCATCTTCAGAAAGAAATGATTTTTTTTAATTTCGTATTGTGCGTTCCAGTAGATAATAATAAAAATAATAATAAATAGTAATAAAATAATTTAAATAACATAAATACCATAAATACTATAAGTACCATAATGCATAATAACATAAACTACCTAATATATAAATAAATTATAATTATATATGTATGATCAATATTTAATTATTTGGTTGAGTTTTTATATAAATTAGTTATATATATATATATATATAGACAAAAATTATTAAAATATTTATACTATATTTTGTTATTTTATAAAATTTATAAAATAAAGTTTTACAATATTTAATATGTAATGTTATAATTAATCTTACGTAAATAGCAAATTTTAATATCAAAATAACAAAAGTTCTTACATCATATATAGTGAAATGTATATACTACATATATTAAAATTTGTATAATATGTATTGTAGAAATATTTTATATACGCGTATACGTTCATTTCTTTTTCAGTATTCAATTTTTTTGAGACGACTTTTTAATTTAAGGCTATTAAAAATTTAACGCTATATTCTAATTACTCCATTCGACCAATAGGTGGTGTGTATAAAATTTTCTATTTTTCCAGTTCTTCTCGCAAATGCTCAAAAATGTGTCAAATAGTATATAAGAAACAACAAGATATTTAGTTATTATGCGAAAATGTATTTTCCGTTCAGCGTAATGCAATGATAGCGATTGAAATAATATTTACGTTTGTGACTAATAAGTGTAATGAATAAATATATGCGAGTGAATAAAAATTGCGATCAACTGCGTAAGAATAGTATATAATTAAATCTCCAAATATTAAATGTTTCTGCAGTACTTAATTGACAGAAGGAATTCCCCCAATATATACATTCTATTTCGAATTGTTTAAAAACAAAATATAATTTATTTTTACTTCCTTAAATTCGCATTTAAAAAATACTAGATTGAATAATAAAATTTGCTGACTTATATAATAAAAATTACTATATTGAATATCAAAAATTACTATATTAGATATTAAAAGATATTATATCTAAATTTTACTATATAACATAGCAAAAATTATTATATTGCTGAGATGTCACACTTTTCCTATACAATATAGTAATTTTTAATATAGATTATTTTAATATTTATTATAATATTTTTCTCAGTGTATAAAAAGTGTTATTACCAAATTACCAATAACACACAAATTAATAAGTACTGCTAAATAAATAAAATAATTATTTGCAAAGGATGTATACATATCACATGACAATAAAAAATCAATAATAATTCCTTTATGAAAAGTGCTATTGCAATAATAATTAAACTCTATTTCATACAAAAATAATTATTTTTATAGATAATTTCTATTTTTTTAATATTATCATTTTAATTCATCGTATAATAATAATAAATTCATTAATTATTATACATATGATAATAAATCTATATGGGTACAATTTAATAAATAATAATTGAATGTAGTTAAATAATAAAATATTTTTAGTTTAATTTAATATTATCTATTAGATAATGATTTTTCAGCGAGCGAGCGTAAGCGAGTGAGGATTTTAGCTAGTAGTAATGAAAATATTTCTATTAGTAAAATGGTTATTTTTCCATCTAGTTTTATAGGCAGCCCAAGAGCAATGCAACAGAATTTTTTAGATGCAACAAACGTAATGCAAATAATGGAAAACTGGATATTTTTGTAACAATGACATGTAATCCAAAATGGAAAGAAATTACAGAAAACTTATTAGAACACGAAGATACACTCGATAGACCAGATCTAGTAGTACGAGTATTTGATCAGAAAGTAAAGGTATTAATGAACGAGTTACTGCAGGAAGGAATTCTTGGTAAATTGAATTCATACATTTATGTAATCGAATTTCAAAAACGCGGATTGCCTCATATTCATATGTTACTATGGTTAGATGAAAAAGATAAAATTCAAAACACAGATCAAATTAATAATCTCATATGTGCTGAAATTCCTAATAGAAACAAATTTCCAAGATTATATGAGTTAGTAAAACAAAATATGATTCATGGCCCTTGTGGAGTTCAGAATAAAAATAGTGTCTCCATGCACGAAACTAAAACGTATTGCACAAAAAATTTTTCAAAATGTTTTCCTTCACAAACAGAATTATCTCATAATGGTTATCCTATTTATCGCAGATGGAATGATGGATCACTAATTATATACTCCAAAAACTAAACTGCGGATAATACTTTTGTTGTTCCATATAATCCACATTTACTTCTAAAACTTGAATGTCATATAAATGTAGAAATATGTAGTACAATAAAATCTGTAAAATACTTATTTAAGTATCTTTACAAAGGTCTAGACACAGCTTTAATAAAATTTAGTAATATGGAAACTAACAATGTAGAAGTTGAAAAGGTGCAAAAACAAAATATAACAAATTATGATGAAATCTCAGAATATTTTTCTACGAGGTACGTTTGTCCGCTCGAGGCTATTTATCGTTTGAAGAAATTCAAATTGCACTCTCAGTCACATGCAATATATAGATTGGCTGTACATCTTGAAGATCAACAATATGTTTATTTTCAAGAAGGATCTGAGCATAAATTAATTAACAAAAATTATGAAACAACATTGACAAGTTGGTTTTTATTAAATAAATCTAATGCAAAAGCAAAGCAATTTTTGTATACTGAAATCCCCCAATATTATGTTTACGATAATATGAAGAAAGTGCGGAATCAACGAAAAAAATTCAATAAACCTATATTAGTAAGAATGTTTCATGTAAATCCTAAAGATAGAGAACGATTTTTCCTTAGATTATTGTTACTACATGTACGTGGTGCCGAATCATTTGAAGATTTACGATCACTTAATGGCACTGTTTATGATACACTTTATGAAGCATGCATGAAGAGAGATTTAATCATTACTGATAATGAATGGGATAAATGTTTACAAGAAAATTGTTGCTTTCAATTTCCACACGCACTATGTAAACTTTTCGCTTTCATTCTATCTTTTGATTGCAACTGTGATGGATTGCAACTGTGATGGATTGCAACTTTATAACAAATATAAAGAACATTTTTTTAACCCAAGATTACCTGAAAGTTTAGGAGAACAAAAAGCTGTAAGAATTATAGACAACATTTTATCAATGCACCATTTAACATTGGAACAATTTAAACTACCAAAAATTGATAATGAAATTTACTTAGATTCGAATGTTATTGATGATATCAATAATGAAATTGAAGAAATAAAAATATTACTAAAATCTTTAACAACTGAACAAAAACTAATATTTGATATAGTAATAAACGCCCTCAACGATAAAAATAAAAACAATTTATATTTCATTGATGGTCCTGGTGGTAGTGGAAAAAATTATTTATTAAATACTATAATAAAATTTGTGAAATTGAATAAAATACCAGAGTTTAGCTGTTGCTTGGACAGATATTGTGGCAAATTTATTAATAGGTGGTAAAACTATACATTCGACATTCAAATTACCATTCAATTTAAATGAACAATCAACATGTAATATTTCTTCCAATTCAAAATTAGGTAAAATATTAAAAAATATTGAGTTAATTGTTTGGGACGAAATATCAATGACTTCAAAATATGCATTAGATACTATAGATATGTTTTCAAAGATTTATGTCGCAATAATAAACCATTCGGTGGTAAAATATTAGTAACATCTGGTGATTTTCGACAAACACTACCTATAGTTCGTTATGGAAACAGAACTCAAATACTAGAATCATGCGTTAAAAGTAGTTCGTTATGGCGTTTATTCCAAAAGTTAACTTTAAATAATAATTTACGATTAATCAATCAAAATAGTATGTTTAAAACGTGGTTATATTAGATATTGGAGAAAATAAAAACGATACAAAATTTGAAATTGATAATAAAGTAACAAAAATTCCTAATGAATTTATTACTTTTAATAATTCGATTGATGATATTTTTGGACATAAAATAAAAATCAACGATTTATTTACTCTTAAATACAAAGTTATACTTTCTCCAAGAAATAATGACGTTTTAGCTATTAATGATGAAATTGTTGAAAGAATTAAAGGTGACAGTAAAGTATATTTGATCATCGATAGTTTTAATGATGATGAAAATAATAAATTAGACGAATCAATTACGATTGAATTTTTAAATTCTTTAATGCCAAATGATTTACCACCCCATAAATGAGTGTTAAAGAAACGAATGATCATTATGTTACTTACCCTAATAGCACTGTCCGCCTCGAAGACGTTTTTAAAACGTTTTTAACCGTTTTAAACGTTTTAAAAACGTCTGATAACGTATTTAAGACGTTTTGTGCTGGCAGGGTAGGAATATGAATTTAAATGGAGGTTTATGTAATGGCACCAGACTTTATTACCGAATAAAAACAATATACTATATTATATGGTTAAATTATAACAGGACTAAATTCAGGACAAATCGTAATGATTCCAAGAATAGATTTAAGTCCATCAAAGGATAAAATTCCCTTTAATATGGTAAGACGACAATTTCCTATTAGACCAAGTTTTGCTATGACAATAAAAAAATCACAAGGTGAATCATTTGAAAAAGTAGGTTTATATTTACCAAAACCTGTATTTAGTCATAGTCAATTATATGTAGCATTATCGAGGGTTAAAGATGAAAAAAATTTGAAAATAAAATTTTTAAAATCATCAATGACAGTCACAAATACAGAAGGAGAAATACTTAATCTAAATGAAAACGATTTAAATGATACTGCAATAATATATACGACTAATGTAGTTTTTTCTGAAGTGTTTGAAAATAGTTAATAATTTTTTAATAAAAATTTCATTTTTGATATTAGAAAACTCAAAAATAAAAAAAATAAAAATATAATTGATTTTAATTTTTTAATTTAGTATTAATTTAATATTAATAATGTCATTATTTCAACTGAAAATGTTGTTACAAAAAAAAGTTGATTAACATGAACAAATGTATAAAGTATAAAACTGTCTGCATAAGGCAACATTATTTATATGAATTACTCATAAATAAAATTATTTTTTCAAATAATAAATTATCTGCATTAAGCGACATTTTCTATCTAAATTACGTACGAAAAATACATTTTTGAAATAACAAATTCTCTGCATTTTGAGCGATATTTTTTATATAAATTCCTTATTTCAACTAAATGTTTGAAATAATAAATTGTCTGCCATTAGCGACATTTATTAACAAAATTATTAGCAGAAAACACTATTTTTACAAATAATAAATTATCTGCAATATGTGGTACTATTTTATTTTTAATGCAGCCATATTTTGAACATAATTATATCGAGGCATTTAAATAATTAAATAATTGATACATATAATAATTTTGCAACATATATTATTCAAAAGTGTCTTTAAAATTTTGCAACTGTTTTAGCATATTTTAATCTCTATTTTATTTGTATTTTTTTTAACTTGTAGATAATATTACATTCGTCAATTGATTAATATTACATTCATAATATGACAGTCTCAAGCCTGTAAATACCAAGAGAAAATAAAATTAACCAACATTCAAGTATAAAATTTTATAGAAAAATATCATGATGAGTAAAGGTAATATAAGTTGTATATATTTTATAATTTTTTTTTGTTTTAATAATACAGTAATAAATTTTAATTAACAGATTATAACACATGACAAAAGTTATAAAAAATTAGTTAAAAAATTAGGTAAAATAATTATATTTAAAACATTTAAAATATATTTATAATTAACTGATTTAAGTATTACACTTTATAATCAACATTTACCCTCAAAAGCGGAATTCAACCGAGGGAGCGTTAGCGACCGAGGTAATATAGCTAGTTTTCAATATCATAAAGAACGGAAGATTGGCTTGAGTTCAACCAGAACTCAGACAGGGATAAAACGTCTAAAGAATATTTGCTGAGTGTATGTTCAACAACATGTAAGTTCGCTCTCAAAGAGTTTATATTAAGATGAGTTTCCGTTAATTCTTTCTGATTACTCACATTATCCCCGAGAACCCTTGGCATCTTAGTTAGTTAGCAGAGCTTATTTAAGTCCATCATGTTAGAAGTACGAATAATATCAGAGCCGTCACTACGTCTAACATAAACTTCACCTTCACGTGACCAAACATGCTTATAATTGAAATCGCGGGCTTTAAGTTTAGTGGCCTTCAGAAGCTTGAAGAGATCCTGTGGAAGCATATCGAACATATTAATCCTCGAGTCTTTCGACTTTTTAGAGGACGATGTTATTTCGTCTAATTGACATTACGCCTAAATTTACTTTTAGGCGAAATGTCAGTGCCATTTCCCCCAAATAAGAAAATTCAGAAAAACGTTGTAGGCGATATGACAATGTCATTTCGCCTAAATGGAATTTTTTAAAACTTCTTTTTAGGCGTTTTGGCAATGTCATTTCGCCTAACAAAAAAGTTGATATAAAAGGTTTAGGCGATATGACAATGTGATTTCGCCTAAATGAAATGTATTAATACCTGTAACGGGGTGGGTACTGGGGAATGTAAGGCCCCCGGTTAGGCCCAATCTGTTCCAACTTACCAACCTAAGTGTACAGTTCCACGATGCGGCCGGGAATCACTTTGATTCCCGTGCAATGCCGTTCACAACGTCAAACACCTCGTTTGACTTTAATATTGTGTGTTGGGCCCTATACCAAAAATTGCCAACTAGGATATACGCCGGAGAGGGCGGTATTCGTGGGATAGGACTATGACCGGTAAAACGTTATCAACAATCGAGTTATGTTAATCAGCGAGAAAGATCGTCTCGCTGAGTCAATTTATTAAATAAACAACAAAATAGTAATAAATTAACTTTAACAATTTAAGGGGAGTCGTACCGATGACTACCCCCGCGGTCAGCGCGAAACCAAATCGTTAAAACCTATTAACGGTCGAATTATGAGCAACCGATCCGGGAATGATCGGCTGCTTAGCCTGATGGCGATACGTCACGCCGTGTGACGTATGTACCTCTAACGTAACGAGCTCTGACGTATTAGCTGCCTACGTTACGAGCGCCTTTTCTCCTGAAGTGGCTCCCGCAAACCACTGACCTGTCTACCCGGGCGGGATTTGTCACGAGAGGGGGAAAAAGAGAAACGCTTCCTCTTCTGGACCGTACCAGGTAAATCGGGATCCCGAATAATGATAAGACACGAGCCTATATGTGGTGCACCACTTACCGCGAATCTTAGTAATTTATATCGTCGGCAAAAGACTGGACGACTGAGAGAGCTTGGCCTCGGCTCTATCTCTCTCTCTCTCTCTCTCTCTCTCTCTCTCTCTCTCTCCAACGGTCGGGACGGCTGCTGACTCCAGGGTTGCCAGATGGCGATTTTTTCTCCTTGTTGCTCTTGCTTAATAAACATCAATATACGTAAGAGAGAAAAGGAAAAAAAATCGCCAACTGGTCTCTCTGGCTGACTCCTGTCTTCCTTCTTTTTTCGTACGGCAGGACGTGCTACTGCGCACGCCGACGCACAGTGGTTCCAAATGCGAAAAAAATGGGCAAAATTCTCGACCCGGCATGCATTTTATCGTACGGATTTTTTTTCTGTGCGAAAAAGTATCTTTTACTACATAGAATACGAAACCGTGCAGGCGAAATCGCTAAAAATAAAGGTACTAAAACCCGCTGGAAGCGAAACTCGAATAAACGAGTTTTTGAGTGTTATTTCTTATATAACTTCATTTTTTCGTGTTTAAAAGCACCTTGAAGCCATGATTTTGATTAGTATTATTGTTAGTAAACGTAGGGTAAGGTGTCCCGCTATAAAAATAGTGTAAATAATAATTTTGGACTATCAAAATCATTTTTTCTTATGGAAATGTGGAAAATCCCTATTTTCATGCGTTAAAGCACACTGTTTAATACCTATATCGTGGGCGTACGAGCATTTACGCACGTGTATTTATGACTCTGTTTGTTTACGCGTGTATGTGTGTGTACGTATGTGTGTGTGAGTATGTATGCGTGTTATTTTTGTGTTTCATTATTCGCTTGTATGTCAAAATCCTCGAAAGCTAGCGATTTTTGAAGGATTAATTAACAATAATTAATTACCTAAGCCTGTACATTTATTGCATCCTACAGATACTTTTTTTTACACCTTTGGGATTGTATTTGTGTATTTATAGCTAATGCACATATTTAATTTTTATTAATTTCATGTCTAATTGTAAAAATTCCCAAAACTCCGTAAATCTTGGAGGCTCAATTAACAATAATTAATCAACGAGTACTATTTTTTAGATTCTTAGAACACTTTTAGTTTTCATTATTTTCACAGTTATATATGAAAATTCACGAAATCTAGCATAATTTGGTTTTTTAGTGATATTCAATAGCTTAACTGTGAATCGGTTTTAAAACTGCTGCGCGCGGAGCGGGACTAACCCAATTCCCGCTCCCATCTACCAACTTATTTTTAGACTTTTTAATAAATTTGTCGGTACAAATCAAAATATTACCAAAGTTTCTTTCAGTTTTTATGTTGCTCAATAGCATTTATTTGCAAGAAAATTATTTAATGTATTGTATAATTACGAATATTGAATAAAAAATACTGTTATTATTTTGAACCCAATAACCCAATACTCCCAAGGATCTAAAAAAAAAGTACTCATAAGTTGCAAGAAATATGCAGGGTTAGTTGATTAATTATTGTTAATTGAACCTCCAAGATTCACCGGATTTTGGGCATTTCTATAATTAGACATGAAATTAATAAAAATTAAATATGTGCATTAGCGATAAATATACAAATATAATCCTAAATGTGTAAAAAAAAGTATCTGTAGGATGCAATAAATGTACAGGCTTAGGTAATTAATTATTGTTAATTAATCCTTCAAAAATGAAACACAAAAATAACACGCATACATACTCACACACACATACGTACACACACATACACGCGTAAACAAACAGAGTCATAAATACACGTGCGTAAATGCTCGTACGCCCACGATATAGGTATTAAACAGTGTGCTTTAACGCATGAAAATAGGGATTTTCCACATTTCCATAAGAAAAAATGATTTTGATAGTCCAAAATTATTATTTACACTATTTTTATAGCGGGACACCTTACCCTACGTTTACTAACAATAATACTAATCAAAATCATGGCTTCAAGGTGCTTTTAAACACGAAAAAATGAAGTTATATAAGAAATAACACTCAAAAACTCGTTTATTCGAGTTTCGCTTCCAGCGGGTTTTAGTACCTTTATTTTTAGCGATTTCGCCTGCACGGTTTCGTATTCTATGTAGTAAAAGATACTTTTTCGCACAGAAAAAAAATCCGTACGATAAAATGCATGCCGGGTCGAGAATTTTGCCCATTTTTTTCGCATTTGGAACCACTGTGCGACGTGGAGGTTGGTGGGAGAAATACCTCACACCGACACTTGTACTTTTACTTATCTAAAAAGTTTGCGCCGGCTTTCACACCACGTTGTCTTACCGTGCGCATGCGAACTTGATACCTTTTCTCCCTGGGCGCGCACGACTCTCGCGCGTTCCTGCGCGCGCCGCGCTATACATCCTCTTTCGCGTTGCTCACCTGATCGGTAACTCGCTTACCGTTATAGACTACTTTTTAGGGTTTTTTTTTGTATATTTTCGATAGAAATACCTTTTAACGGTGTACTACAAGTTTGTTCCATATTTTGTATGATAGAATATTTTTCAGTTATCAAGTACTTCTGCATTTCTATGCACTTTGTCGTAGATACAACATTTTAAATAAATAATTTAGAATATGTAGAATTTTAAATATGAAATTGGACTTAAAGTTAAGAAATGGATAGTAAAACTGGTCAGGTTCTATCTCAAAATAAAACGCTTTTTCACACATTTCTTCACTATTTCTTAAATGTTTTGTGATATTTATTTGCTCTCCAATTGTGACTGTACATGAAAATTAAGTCGATCTGATGGAGGCGAGAAAAGGAGGAAGAAAACACAATACTTTCCCTTTGTTTTTTGCACAACGTTTCGTTGACTTGGTCTACCAACATCTTCAGGTGCCTTTATTCAAACACAAACAATTATTTAACAAATTTTCACAAAAAATAATTATGTAGATTACAAACAAGATATACACTATATTCAATATACCTTATAAATTCGAATTAACGGTGAGTTAAAGAGTCGAATCGACAGTGTCAAACATTGAAAGATGTAACGTAAATGTATATAAACACGAGTACTACCGTAGACATACATATATAATAATACGTCAGATGTATCAGCACTTTAAATTTCTAAGAATAGGAAAGTAAGTACTATTCAAAAACTTTATGTAATCTTTTGCATTGATATTATTACTGTCACATTTTATATGAATAATTTCAGAAATTAGTCTTTTATTGTAATTCACTTCTACATCTAAAATTTTTGTATTATCCCAATTAAATTCATGGTTAGAGTTTTTTACATGTTGATTTACAACCGAATCTGGATTATTATTTTTCACATGTTCATTGATTCTGGTTTTTAAAGAACGTTTGGTTTCACCGACATATGAAGCTGAACAATTTTTACATGAGAATTTATAAACATCGTTTTTTGAACCCATTTGTTGGTAACATCTTTACCTAATTTTATTACCGAATTTAAATGTACTAAGTTTATTTTTGATAACTCGTTTTTTGTGTTCAACAATTGTTATTACAAGCAAATTTATGGAACACCAATGAGTTCACCAATATCACGGTTATTGGCTGATATTGCTATGGATGATTTGGAAAAAGAATGTCTTAATAAGTTACAAACCATTCATAAATGTTTTCCAATTTTTTGTTATAGGTATGTAGACGATACGATAATGTGTATAAAAAAGCAACATGTGAATTTAGTAATTAAGATTTTTAATACTTATGATAAAAATTTACAATTTTCCTTTCAACTAGAGAAAAATAGAACAATTAATTTTTTAGACATTACATTAATTCGATAATCAGATAGTATAATTACTGATTGATACCAAAAACCGTCCAAGTCCGGTAGACTTATTAATTATTTTTCCAACCATCGAATGCAGCAAAAAAGGAACATTGTTTTTAATCTTGTTGATAGAGCTTGTTTGTTGGCAGATACAAAATTTTAGACAGAAAATTTAAAAATTATAAATAAATTACTGATTAGTAATAATTACCCTATTACATTTATTAGGCAAAACATACAAAGTAGATTAAATTACCTATAACAAAGGAAAAAATCAGATTTTCAAAAAAATAATAGAAAAGTAAATCGTTTAACCTATGTTTCTCTACGTTATATAAAAAATTTTGATAAATTAGCAAACATTTTATTATCTTACAATATTCAAGTGTTGCCGTTAGTTAGAAAACATTTAAATTCGGTAATAAAATTAGGTAAAGATGTTACCAACAAATTGGGTCAAACAAACCTTTTATAAATTCTCATGTAAAAATTGTTCAGCTTCATATGTCGGTGAAACCAAACGTTCTTGAAAAACCAGAATCAATGAACATGTGAAAAACAATAATCCAGATTCCGTTGTAAATCAACATGTTGTCACGTCCAGACTTGTACCAACCACTATAAAAAATGTTACAAGAAGGCAAATGGTTAATAAACCATTCGCGTTCCTTTCGCTCTTGTTTGACTAGGACTAGCTTTACGTCTCCGGGAGTAGCGAGCGAAGTTATTTTGCGAGTAGAAATGTAGGATATAATGTGGGATAATAAAATAATATATTTTTTTATTCGTATTAATCATGCATTATTTATTTAAATTTGTTAACATCATAATATGCTGTTTTCTTTTAAATGAACATGTGTAACTAAATTCTTCTAGCTTTTTAATGGGCAAAAACACACATAAAATTACACTATTTTATTAACAATTGCATAAAATTATTTAACTCAAATAACGATTTTAATTTTGATTAAATAAACAATTGTACGGCGAACACGTTAACATATTATAGAATGATATATACATAAAGTTATTTTATTATAAACATTAATAATTAATAAACGAAATAAGAATTATTATAAATAAATGCAGATTAAATTAAAAACTGTTGCCGTTATATGTGCGTGATTAAAAATTATCGAATCCCATGCATTTTCTGTATCGCTTCTTAGTTAATTCAGAGAAATTTGCTGTCCCCCTTTTATTACTGCGACGTTACCCAAAAACGGCTTAATTTATTACTTCCTTCTAATGCTTGAGTTTTCTAGTCCATGTTTCCCATCGCTGGCTCTTCTCCGAGCATTGATTTTATAGTGCAGTACAAAAAAAACTCTTGTGCAACCCTTCGTTTCGATCTCACTATCGGCGATCCCGCTTATATGCGTATTGGCTTTGAATAATATATTCAACTCTACTTATCAGTCTCTTTTTTAAGTTTTGGATACAAAATTTTAACTTACTTGAGGAAGGACTAAAGAGCAAGAGTGCACACCCCGGTGCGACATCCCTATTTATATCAAGGGTTTGGGGTGGAGTTTTGGTTCATCTTGACCAATCAAATATTGTACATTTACTTAATTAATTTATTATTTGTCATGCGTGACCTAATTAAGTTATTGGCTAGAATTTTTCAAGGCGGTTCCTGTCTTCGACGAGGACATCCTACTTTACGTATTAAATGTGTGCGCACGTGTGTGCGTATGTGTGTGTGCATATGTGTGTTGCGTACGTGGGTCATCAACGGGCACCTCGAGACAGTCGGAGGCCACTCCGACGACCTCTTCGGCAACACCCGACGTCGGAGTGTCTTCCCCCAGCAGAATGATCAATACCGTCTCCTGCCTCCAGGTCTCGGTTATGGTCCATCGGGGAGCTGAAAGAAAACAAAAGGTTAATTAGTCATAATTAAAGGTAAATTACGAATAAGGGAGGATTGCCCATTCACTCACACACAAGTATTTTCAAATATCACACTCTCAATGCATGGCATACAGTTACCAGGCCCAACCTTCGATAACTGTTCTCATGCAAACCGATACGCAACCCTTACTGCTTTACTTGACAACCCGAGGTGGTACATATCTTATTACATCAGATATGCGTACCTCGGTCCGTTTCCGACCGGACTCTTCAAGTCTCAGAATTACTGGAGATAATACTTCTTTAACTTCGAAGGGTCCGTCATACTTTGGTGCCAGTTTAGCAGATATGCCCTTCGCACCTCGGGAAAGCGTTCGGCACTTCATCATGACTAGATCTCCGACCTGAAACGAGTCAATACGTTTGTTTCTGTTGTAGGTCTTTTCTTGACGTCTTTGCTCCTCGTCAATGTATTTCTTGATCAAGTCGCGTAGAGCATCAAGTCTTTTAAGACGATCTAGCCATACTTTGGGATTGTCCAGGATCTTAAATTCCTGTTTTTCCACTTCCCTGCGGAGACTCTTCACAGGTTGTGGATGACGCCCGAAGTTTAAGAACGCGGGTGAAACTTTTGTACTTGACTGCATTGCCGTGTTTATTGCATGGCGAAATTCGTGCAAGTGTGTGTCCCACCCACGATGATCCGAATCCACAAACGTCGCAATCATCGTTTTTAACGTTCTATTTGTTCTCTCCACCGGGTTGGCTTGTGGTCGGTAAGGAGGGGTTCTGACATGTTTTATGCCATACTCCTCCAGCATTCGCGACATGATGCCGTTGATGAACTCCGTCCCATTATCCGTTATTAGGAAATCTGGCGTTTCCCAACGGAAGACTACGAGTTCCTCGAATGCTTTCGACACCGACTTACCGGTCGCCGTACGTAATGGTTTGAGCTCTATCCACCTTGTAAACAAGTCTTGAAATACTATGATGTATTTGTATTGACTTTTACTACGTGGAAGCTCCATTACGTCTGCTGCCACAACAGCCCAGGGTCTCTCAATGTTACGTTTACCCATCAAGCCTTGAGGACCTGCTTGAGACGTCTTATAGCTCTGACAGATCAGACACTGTAAAACAAATTGGCGGGTATCGTGGTAGATACCTGGCCAATAATAGTCTCTTGCAACACGTTCGTAAGTCTTTTCGACTCCCATATGACCCATGGATGGGTGGAAATGAGAATCTACTAAGACTCGGTTCCTCTGCTCTAAGGGTAGAACAAGGCGCCAGCCTTCTTCTCGTTCTGTTACAGAGTCCAAGAGTTTATCACTTGTAAAACGATATAGCATATCATCCTCAATTTTCCACTCCGGAAATTTCTGAGGGCATGAGCGTACATCGTTTAATCTAGCAATATACTATGGGTCTGTAATTACTTCGAACGAGGCAATCTCTTCTTCGTCGGGGGCTGGGTTGACGGCAAAGCGCGCCTGGGACATAGTGCAAGGCTCCTTTCTTATGCACTATTTCAAAGTCCCATTGCTGCATTTCAAGTATCCATCGTGCCAACCTACCCGACGGCTCTCTGAGATTTTTGAGCCATTTGAGAGCACTATGGTCGGTCACAGCCGTGAATTGATAGGCCTCAATGTATGGTCTCAATCTCTTAATAGCCCATATGAGAGCCAAGCATTCTTTTTCCGTTGTCATGCAATTACGTTCAGCGAGATTTAATAATCGGCTGACGTAGACAATCGGATGCTCGAAACCCTCGTCGTCCAGTTGCGTCAACATCGCACCTATTGCTAAGTCACTAGCGTCACTTTGGACGGTAAATGGCTTAGAAAAGTCTGGACGGGCTAGTACAGGCGCTTCAGCTAACGCAACTCTAAGCTGACAGAACGTCTCCTCCTGCTCCTCGCCCCAATCCCAAGCCTGGTTTTTACGCAGCAACTTGGTAAGGGGAGCTTTAATGTCAGCTTCGCGATTAATGAATCGAGAGTACCAGCCTATCATCTCGAGAGAGGATCTCAGCTGTTTGACATTACGAGGAGTAGGGTAATTAAGGACTGGAGCGACTCGTTCCTCGTCAGGCCTCAAGCCGTCCGCGTCCAATTTGTACCCAAGGAACGTTACGGTGGAACAACAAAACTCACACTTCTCTCGATTCACTTCGAGTCCAGCGTCATTTAACGTCCTTAGTACGTATTCGAGCCATTTTAGGTGGTCCTCAAAAGTTTCGGTAATGACGATCAAGTTGTCTAAATAACCAAACACATGAGGTTCCACCTTAGGCCCGAAAATTGCATCTATAAGCCGTGCAAAGGTCATAGGAGCATTCATGAGGCCAAAGGGCATTCTCGTGAACTGCCACAGCCCCGACCCTGGTACAGCAAATGCAGTATAATGCCGGCTCGCCTCGGCCATTAATATTTGGAAGTACGCTTTCTTAAGATCAATTTTCGATATATACCTTGCATTATGCAGCTTATCCAATATGGTATCCATATTAGGAATTGGATAAGAATCACGTTTTGTGACTGCGTTAAGGTCTCAAAAATCGATACAGAAGCGATAACTTCCTTCGTCCTTGCGAACGATGACCGGAGCAGCTGACCAATCACTCGCACTCGGTTCTATAATGCCCTTGTCAAACATCTTTTTGACCTCACTCTGGGCAAATTCGAGGACCTTGGGAGACATACGTCTTGGCTTATGACGAACCGGTCTTGCACCAGGCTCAACCTCTATGTGGTGCTCCGTTAACGTCGTAAAGCCGTGGACGTCTCCCGAGGGCAAGAGTAGGCTTTCAACTAACTCTTTGACTTGTTTGCGCTGGTCGTCCTGTACCTCAATTATACCAGCACATTCAGCGGAAATGCTCGAATCGATGTCATGAGCTGTATCTCTGACGAAGTGTCTCCAATCACTCTCGCCAATACGCCAGATAGCTTCGCCTAATTTGACTTCCATATTCCAATGTTGTAGAAAATCCATACCGAGAATGATGGAATGCTCAATATTCTCTACAATTCTCAGTTGGATATTGCCATCAAGGCCTTCTACACAGAACAGAAGAATGATTAGGCCAAGGACTTTAAGTGTCACAATATATATTATTGTATTTTGTTTATAAATACATATATGCATATGAATATATATTTTTTTGTATTTTTCTTTCATTTTGTGCATTTATTCTAGTAAATCTAAAAGAGGAAAAAGGAGAGAAATGAGAATAAACATGAGGAAGGAAAAGCTAAAAGAAAGGAAAAAATCATGCATTTGTTAATACTCTTGTCCAGCTATCATTCTTTGTCTTCTGAGGAGGTCGTATACTTCCTCCTTGCATGAGTCGCAGACGTGGAGTGATACGTCTCCGTATTCCCAGATGCACCAACAATTCAATCCTTGGTATCTGGGGATGTCGAATCGGCCAATAAATTCGCATCGCGGGCAATAATGCCGCGTGTTCTACACCCTCAAACCGCATTCCACGCAACGAGCCGGTCGTTCGACTTCTTCTGTGCTGCCGTAATCCAAGAGGGATAATCCCTCTAGGTTTAGATCGCTGTCCCAATGGTTTGTTACTCCTGGCTCCAGTAATCCGTCCATTACCTTTTCCAGAAAACTACGGTACTTCTGCCTGTGGTACCATACTGTATTTGGATCCAAGTCATTGCAGATCCTCTCTTGTACATGTTGCGTATTCCACCATTGGCTGGCTATTCTTTCATCAGCAGTGTATGCTGGATAGTGGTGTCCGGCTATTCCTATCCGGGCACGAGTTGTTCGACGTACTTGACCGTCTCTCATTAGGTATACCCATAAAGAAAAATATTTTCTTAGAAACTGCCACAGGACTGTTGTTCTTCTTAAAGCACGTCGTTCCGTCATCCATCCCACTGACGAATCGAGTTCTATTTCCATATCCAAGTTGTCGTTGCTCATCTTGGTGTGTGAGGGTTGACGTGTGGCCGTGTTGTTGCTACAAGTAAGAATAGATTGTCAAGCGTGAAACCCCCCTATTTATAGGCTGGTACTGTTGGATTTTATGTTTTCTCCACCCCCGTGACTTAATTATGATTCAGGGAAAGCCCTGGATTGGATAAAAAGAAATAGATAAAATCAAGGGTTTTTTTTATAATCTATATCCTATTCATATACATATATTTACTTATTGCGCAAGTTCGAAAGTTATTATAATTTATTTATAAACAAATATTTATATTTAAATGATAAGCGAGCATACTGTTTACATTATATATTTTGAAAACTGGCGTGTTCGGAGGTGGTTCTGGTTCATACGTCTTGGGTGGTCTTCTCGGAGTTGCATATACGTGTTCTCGAGGTAAGAAATTCTATTGTATTGTCGGATCAACTGGTGGCATTGGGACGTACTCTACTTTGTCTTTTCTTGATTTCCTAATACATTTTTGGAAAATATACCGACATAGTATTAAGCATCCGGCAAAAAGCATTAGTATAATAACCATTCCATGTAAGTAAGCATCAGTTATTTGATTTTCAATTTTAACATTAATAGTTTTATCCGGTTTTAAATCGCTCAGAAGGTTTTTTCCTGCTCCGATCAACTGCAATGGTGGTAAATATTACGTGTCCTTTTCTGTCACCAGCACCTCTGAAGCGTAGTAGATGTTATCGTGAACCTTAAAGTGGCAGCCCGCTGAGAGGGAAATCGTTCCTGCTTGTTGAAAAGTGTATGTCTCCTCGAATCCTGGACAAAATACATTTACGAGTGTAGGCTTTGCGACTGACTAAACATAGTGTCTTGGATGAGCAGTTTTAATGATGTATAAGTTCTTGCCTTTCATAAAATTAATTCTACATGATCTAAAAGTTGCATAGTCTTGTTCCAGTAATAATTTGCTTTCACACTCTCGTTGGAGATGCACAGGGTTTTCCCTTACGCATATATAATTCCTTTGTAATTTAATGCATCTCGACAGCTGTGTTGTACTTAAAAAGGTGTGTTTTTCCCCGTTGGGAAGAGAGGCTATAAAATCGTCCCTGGGTTGAATGTACGCTGCATTATGGATTAAATCCCCTTGTTGGAAAACTGGCACTGGAAGCATTTTGTACAAAATGTGCGTTTCCTTTTCTACCATTGGCATTATTATTTGCATAATTATGTGATCTTTATAAATTGTTAATTCTCTTGGAGCGAACTCGGCAATTATCGCCGCATTTATTTGTTCAATTTTTACCTAACTCTTGGTTTCGGATATTTTTTCTATCATTTTTAAAATAATTCTTAAATTTCTTGTAGCGCCGGAAAACTTTGTTGTTGACAATAAACTTGTTATCGTGTTGTTATATCCAAGTAACTATCCAAATTTTGTAATGCTAGATTGATTGTTTCCTCAACTCTTGATTTGTCAATATCTATTACTCCTTTTTCTCCTTGTAGTTGCAGTTGCTTCATTTCTACAGACATTTTTTCTAAAGTTTGCATGACTTCATTATCTATGTATGCCTTTGCTGTACCTCTTCCTAACATTGCTTCTCGAGAGTGATGTCTCATTTGCGTAATAATTGATACTATATCTAGTGATGAATTTTTTGTAAATGCGTTTTCGTCCCCCCCCCCTTATCTAAAACTTCGTCTCCTGACGAATATGAAGTTGCTGAAGTGATATAAGCGTCTCTTATTCTAGAGAACTCGCGCATTTTTTCTTGTAATAAATAAATTCTGCTTATCGTTACCGCGTCCTTTAGCCTTGTATACGTGTCGGATTGTACAATATCTTGTATTATTTTTGTAAAATTTTCTTGGATTCCGAAAACTTTCTGCGTGTCAATTGTAGTTATTATACACCATTCTTGTTTAATAAAGTCTATTTTTTGCAATCGATTAAAAATGATTCCGGGGTTATTTCGCTCTGTTACAATTGCCTTATTTTGAATCGTCGCAATCACAACGTAAATCACGATGAAAAATGCGCAAATAATCTTCTCCATTTTGTCTGTAACATAATAATAAAAAAAACCTTATTATGTCCAATATATCCTTTATTTATGTGCGTTTGTATATAAATTTTTTTTAACATATTTTTCCTATGCGTTCCAATTTATCGTATTATGTCAATTACACATATTTTTATGTTTCTCTGAGATTTATTTCAATACGCGCTTAATATCATCGGTATACGCATTATTTCTCTCATTCAGCTTCATTTTCTTTTTTCACCTCTTGAATCTTTGGATTTGTTGATTCCGCTCTACTGGTTTCTGTATGTTGGTCGATTCCTTTAGTGCTTCGTTTACATAATACTTTCGTGCTCTCTTCGAATAGAATACTATTTTATTTATTTACTCGCGCTGGAGTCAAGAAATTCCATTTAAGTTGTTCTCGAGGTTGTAATTGCGATGTTATACATTCGTGTAGCCCGCCATTTACGCGCGTTAGTACATATCCATTGCATTTAACTTCTTGCTCGATAAGACAACTTTTGAAAGGAATTGGGTCCGCAACAAAAACATTTTAGATCAGTAAAAGTACAAATTAATTCGCGTATCGTTCGTGTAGCACTTAATGAAAACCGAATTTTTTCTATGTGTGATAATTTTGACGTATAACAATAATGGCACAGGTATGTATTATGGCAAAAATAGCAAAGTCGCTCCCAATTTCTTACTAAAACTGACATTTTTTTATTAATATAGTATATTATTTAAACTTATAGAATATTCCTATACTGTTTAAATATAGGTAATATGTATATATATATCTTTAATTCTTAATTAAAACTTTATATCGATCGGCAAACCACAAACAGTAGCAAGTAAATAAATAATGAACTATATATATATTACATTCCCTTTTTTTTACGTAATATTAATTTTTAGTCCTAAGATTAATTGAGTCTTTTGTCCCTAAAGTACTCAGACAGATTTGCTAATAATATTTCATTAATATTTATCGCAAAAGGTTACTATAATCTTGCGTAGAAAAGAACTGGATGCGGCAGAATTGGCCTGTAGCATGAAAGGTTTCCCATCGATCTACACCATCGTCCATTCAATTCTGTATGGATAAAAAAAAATCGATTATTTATTTTATGTATTTAAATTAATTACTGTAGAATAATCAAACATCGTTTTCTAAACATTCTCGAGTCATCTAAATGATATTGAATGTTGCGCGCATGACGAATTGCATGGTCCGGATTAGTGTAGATTTCCGGTTTACAAATGTATCTTTTGACTTCCGGTCGAAGCCCCTTTAAAAATGCCCTGATTGCTAGATTTTCGCGTTGTAGGCATGAATCGGTTATTTCCCTACATTCTTCTTCTGCTATTTCTCCCAATGCTTTATAATTATGTAACATTCTTTCCATTCGTGCGCCGAATTGGAAAGTGCTTTCGTTTCGTTTTTGCGATGCCCATGTAATTTGAATTCTCAAACTAATCAAAGCGCTCATAACATTATATCTTTGTACTTCAGCTAATGTATATATATTTTTTTCCATTTTACAATTTTTTATTTTATAAATGACACTTTTTATTTTTTTTGTTTAATAAACCTGCAGTTGAAATAGCACAATTTACACGTTATCGAATTTGCGTTTTCTGCGTGGCGGTAGAGAAGATATATCTGGTTCTATAAATATTTGCGGATATAGATTATTTTGAGCTCCGCAACTTACTATTTTACCCCCTCCTGACTCATTGACTCTTACCACAGTAGGTTGTGCCGTGTAGGTGCTAGGTTCGGGCGGGGCAAAAGGTACGTACGAGTCCGAAAAATGTTCTGCTCGAGTGCCCGCTACTTCCGAAGGCGTAGCTTGTTCTTCCCTCTTTTTCCTTGCGTCACGCGCTGGTTTATCCCTTGCGACGTGCAGTAATAATTGAGTGACTGAATTCCAAATGGCTCCTATAATATGAAGTGACCACCCATATAAACTATACAAAGCATAACCATGTAAAATGGTATCAACTAAAAATTTTATTAAACGCCCTATCATAAAAATGTCTATAATAGCTGCGCTAAATGATCCGAAAGTACATAATTGCCCCCAAATTTTCATCCAGTGTTATTGGCTAATTCTGTCAATGTTTCTTCATCGAATAATCGGGTAATAGACATACCGTTTTTATCTACCTTTTTCCCGGTCATTCCTAATGCAATTGTGTTCAACATGGCTGGCCTTTCTACGGGAAACATACGGTGTTGTCTTAGTGCTTGGATCTCCGCTTGGGTGTCAATTCCGCTTTTTGCAAGTTCGGTTGGCTCTGTGTAATTCCAGTTATTTTTAGTAGTTGGTTTTAAAATGTCTGGTTTTACTCCCTTAGTTGTTCCTCTTGGTAAAATAGTAAACCAATCTTCCCCTAGTAAGAACATAGGAGGAATCAGAACACTGCAGGCAGCTTCGGTCCCATATTGTTTTAAAATATGTGTCCTTGGCGTCAAAAAATAATCTTTGCCGTCTATGGTTACTGGTAACTCTTGGTAACATTTTGTAGTTTCTCTTCGTTGAACGTCAATTTGTACGTACTTCATTAAGTGCACAACTTCTCCGGCTACCAAGCCCATGTAACCACTTTTTTTCCTGATTTGATATGCAAAAACGTCAGGTGCTGTTGCTGCAATGCTTAATGCATTTGATATAACTCTTCTTTCCAATTCGCATTTTTGCAAAATTAAATTGCGATATAATGTTTTTAATTGTCCTTTAATATGTTTTTCTACGTAAACGAATTTAGGGTTTACGTATGCAAAAATGTCGAGATTTTCTATTGACGGATTTCTTACGGCTTGGAAGGTTTCTGTTATTGGTCCTTGTAGAAAAAATAATTTTGGGTGCTCTGTTCTGAATAATTCATACGAACACACCGGAATTTGTCCTAAAGTCGTGTAAGCAAAGGTATCTCGCTCGATTCCATTACATATACCGGATGTTGCTCATTGCCTTGTTCTACAACTTTATTAACATAACCCGCGTATAATTCTGAGTATTTACTGCGTTCGCATGCCTGTACTGGTAACCTATCCCAAAAGGCGTACCCTGCTTCTACGTCAATACAATCATCTTGATTAAACTTACAGCGTGTACCGGATCGTAAAATAACCTCGTTAGCATTTAAGTTTACCGGTGCATAGTAATCCCTTAAAGTAATGGTAACATAGTCCGTGACTATAGCATCGTCAATAATACCATATGGATCCGCGTACATTCCTGCGTTACTACAATCTCCTGCTTGATCTACCTTCCCAACAAACGTCATTGGGTGGACAATCGATCCGTTCAGTTTTAAGTTACTTATTACTTCGTCTCGTACTCGGTGTGCGCGGTATACATGCATTTTATTACATTCTTCCCTACAAATTTCGTCAATAAACTGATCCTCCCCTCTGTTTTTGTCTTTTCTATGCGAAAACGCGCCGCAGTATGTTACCGATCTTTTTATTTCTACTTTACAAAGCTTTACATGAGTGCTTGAAAAATCATTTAATTGCAATAGTCGTACATAAATTTTTGTTGTATTTACTACCAGTTCAGGTATGTCGCATTCTCCTACGTAAATTAACGATAATGTTGTTAAATTTGAGACGTGCTGCGAACAGTCGTACCCTATGATTGCGTTAATATAGATTTTCCTTGGTATAATAGTTGTGAGATAAATGATGGCCAATAGTGTGTTACAACTCATCTGCAACATTAAATAAGTTCACGAAAGTGTACTTTTTTTTATTTATTTATAGAACCGTTGCAAAAATGCTTAGTTTTATCTTTCCGTTTTTTTTTTCTTAAAATTATCAGAATCTATTGACTGATTCTTTATTGATTTCCTTAGCATTTTTGCATTTGTGAAAATACATATCATTGTTAGAGTTTTGCTATATACATGGCTTATTTTTTTATTTACATTCGTCATGCTCTTAAATTTAAATACCAACAAGCTTATTCGGTTTCAATATGCGATTTGCGTAAGCGATTTACGTGCACTATTTTATTTTTATTTCCATTTATTTGAATTTTTACATTCCCATTGTCGGAAACGTCTAGAACTAAAAATGGACCCGAGTATTGATCGTCAAATTTCTTAGGTTTTGGCCCATTTGCAGCCATACGTAATCACCGATTTGTAGTGTTAAAACGTTTACCTTACGATCGTAGTATTCCTTGGCTCGAAGTTTTGCCTTTAAAAGGTTTTGTTGGGCTATGTTTTGTAGACTGTTTAGGGGCTTGACTAAATCTTCAAGATAACCATCGTATGTAGGCGCCAGGTCTTCTGTTTCGATCGATGCGTTCGAGGGTGTGCGTGCCAGTCGGCCGAACACGAGTTCAAACGGCGTATGCCATGTAGATTCACTAATTCCCGTGTTAAACTTGAAGGTAGTCAAATCCAGATAATCGTCCCAATCTGTTCAATTACTATGTCCAAAAAATTTCAAGTATTCAATGAGACTTGAGTGCGATCGTTCAAGTCCACCATTTGATTGTGGGTGGAACGCCGTGGTTTTAGTTTGTTTAATTCTAAATATTTTTGCTATTCTTTTCATTAATTTACTCATGAAATTCGTACCTTGATCCGTAAGGATTATTCGAGGTGCGCCAAATATGCATATGACTTTTCTTATTAAACCATTCGCTACATCCATGACCGAAATTCGCGCCAAGGGCTCAGCTAATGCGAATTTAGTTAATAAGTCTTGGAAGGTTAAAATGTACTCGTTTCCCCGATTGGTTTTGCATAAGGGACCAACAATATCCATACTTATTCGGTCCGTAGCGTGCGTTCCCGAGTTTGTAATAACCATTGGAGCTCTAGTTTTAACCCTAACCAATTTTTTTAATTGGCAATTCAAACATTTTCTTATAAAATCTTGTACCTCTATCTTTAAATTCTCCCAGTTATAATTTTGTTTAATACGGTTATAGGTTTTTGTGACACCTCTATGTCCTCCTATAGCCGAACAGTGTGCTTCTTCTATAATCGGAATTCGATCGTCTAGTGTTGGATATCGTATTAGACCTAAACAAACAATTAATTTTACCGTGCTTTGACTAAAAACTCCTTTTAGTTTTTCTAAAACTAATTCCCACTCTAAATTTTCAATTCTATCGGTTTTCGCTATAGTTATTGATTTTATCTGTATTGTATCTAAAGTTAATTATAGATTTTCGCATAATAAATTTAGGTTATTATCAATTCCACTTACAAGGAGAGTATCCCAGGTCCGGATTACGGATCATGTCCTAACTCTAGGATAAGTTTTGTTATATAAAAATATGAAGAAAGCCAGAGTTATAGACCCTAACGCTCGATATTACGGAAGTTATACACTGTTAATGCTATTTAAAAAAAAAAGAACCTTTACTTCAAATGCTTATAACTTTTAAACAATAAACTATCAGCCCTCAAATATAAATTCATTTAAAAGCTGAGATAAAATAGATACAGTTTAAAAAAAAATAAGCTCAAATCCGTTGCAATGGAGCAAAGTTATAGCAGAAATAAAAATTTGTAGAAATTTTGACTAAAATTAAGCACTGTGATTTGTTAAGCTAAATGTCTACAAATTTTTATTTCTGCTACAACTTTGCTCCATTGCAATGGATTTAAGCTTATTTTTTTTTAAACTGTATTCATTTTATCTCAGCTTTTTAATGAATTAAAGTTTGAGGGTTGATGTTAGATTGTTTAAAAGTTATAAGGGTTTTAAGTGAAAGTACATTTTTTTGAAATTTTGCTTTAATAGCGTATAACTTTTGTAAAATTAAGCGTTAGAGTCTATAACTCTGGCTTTCTTCATATTTTTATATTACAAAACTTATCCTAGAGTTAGGACAAGATCCGTGATCCGGACCTGGGATACTCTCCTTGTTAGCCCGATTAACGATTCTGTTCGTATCGGTAATGCTATATGAATTTTTGTATTTACATTTATCAAAACCGGTATTCCAACCTGCATTTCCTTGAATCTTGGTAATTTATTCTGTAGTTTTAATTGCGAAGCCCCATCGTCGCATGGTTCTCCTGTTGTAGTAACAAAATACATATAATTGTCCTTACGCATAAATAATTTTTCTCTGCATGTAATAATTACTTGTTTATCGTTAATTTGATTAAATTGTTCTTCATAGATCGACGTCTCTTCGTTTATTTGATCAGGACTGAACTGCGGATCGTTTTCAAGTAATGATTCATTAACATGATCAAGATCTTCGTGTAAGCGTAATCGCGCATTTTCCGAGTGAACGAGGGGTTCCGGCTTGAAAGTTTCCACCTCCGTATCGTCGTGCGTTCCTTCTCCACGGTCCGGTGATTGTTCGTTCGCTCGCCTTTCGTTTTTTCTTCCCCTTCGCGGGCGTAGAGCCTCTATCGCGTCTAAATATCGCTGGCCTACCTGGCGACCCGCCTTCGCTCTCGTGGTCATACCCCGCGGTGGTTCAACTAGGCTAGACTCGGGCTCATCACCTGCCGCTATTGCCTTGCTTCTCGTAATGACTAGGACCTTGTCTATGGGGTTTCTAGACAGTGCGTCTGCTACATTTAAACGACCCGGTCTGTATTTAATTTCGAAATCGTACTCCGCGAGCATAAGACGCCATCGCGTAACACGTGAGTTCGGGTCCTTGTGCGTTTGTAACCATACCAGTGGTTTATGATCTGTTATAAGATAAAATTTTCGTCCAAATAAATACTGTCGGAAATGCTTAATGCAAAATATTATTGCTAGTCCTTCTTTGTTAAACGTGTCCCAACGTTTTTCAACATCCGAAAGAACTCGAGAGACGTATGTAACGGGTTGATCTTTCCCTATCTCACCTTGACTTAAGACTCCAGCAATTGCATATCCCGAAGCGTTGGTCGTTAGATTGAAAGTAATTTCGAAATTTGGAAAAATTAATACTGGTTTTTCGCATAAACTAATGCGTAATGTCTCAAATGCCTTTTCTTTTCTTCTGACCATTTAAATTGAACGTCCTTTTTTAATAAATCCGTTAAAGGTTTTGCAATTTTTGAAAATTGATAAATAAATCTTCTATAGTAGCCCGCTAAACCCAAAAATTGCTTGATATTTTTAGCATTTTGAGGGCGTGGAAATTTTCGTACAGCTTCAATTTTCCGCGAATCTGGTTTAATTCCTTCTGCACTAATAACATGACCTAAATATGTAACTGTTTTTTTAAAAAATTCACATTTCTCTGGTTGTAATTTTTAAACCGCTTTTCGCAATCTAATAAATAAATTCTCTAATCTTTTAATATGCTCTTGTAGAGTCTCCGAATAACATATAATATCATCAATAAAGCAAAAAAGTTCCTTATTGATAAGTCCAGCGAGTGCAATTGAAAGTGCTCTTGAGAATGTAGCCGGCATTGTTCGTAGTCCAAAGCTTCCTCGGTTAAAATGATACAAATCTCCGTTTGTAACAAACGCGGTTTTGTGACGGTCTCGTTCGTCAATTTCTATTTGATGATACGAAGCCTTAAGATCAAAAGTTGAGAATTTTTTTGATCCGCCCAATTGGTCTATTATTTCAGTTATATTCGGTAGCGGAAATTGGTCGTCTAAGGTTTTCGCATTTAATTTGCGATAGTCGATCACCATTCTGTATTGCTTGCGTCCTTGTATGTCCTCTTTCTTAGGAACTAGAAAACAAAGGCTTGAGTATGATGAGGTAGATGGTTCGATAATGCCGTCTTTTAATAAGTCTTGCACTTGTCTTGCTATTTCTTCTTTATGTACCGGAGGTAATCGGTATTGTTTTGAAGTTATTGGTACATCATCCGTTGTTGGGATTGTTAGTTTTAAAATATGTGTTGCTGTTAATTTTTCACCCGGAAGGTAAAAGATGTCGCTATATTTCTCAATTAATTTTTCTATTTCTTCTCTTTCATCCGCAGCCAAATGGTCAAGTCGTAGTAATGATTTTACCTTTTCCGCTCTCCCTTTTGGTATGATACATGCTAAGCGATAAACTTTATGACTACCTCTTAGTTTCTTTCCGCCTTTTCCTTTTAAATTAATTCTTAATTTAAGTAAACCCGCCAATGTATCTTTAATAACATTTTTATGAGATTCTCCCCCAAAGGCATGTAGTTTTACATAATTTCCTAATTTATTTAGATTTTCTCTTAATTCCTTTGAGTTATTTGTTGAGTTGTCATGATACTTTATTTCCATTAGTAGATTACTTATTAACATTTCCATGTCTTGGTTATTATTCCACAGAATTCCATTACTCATTAAACCTTCCTCTAGAATTTTTTGTAACATGCGTGTCGAAATTAACAACCTTTCTTCATCGAATTCGTTTGCGTCTACATTTTCATTTTGTGCTAATGCCTTTTTATTTTTTGTATTATTATCGAGACCTTCCATATCTTTTCTCTTTATCTCAAAATTAGAATATTTTTCATTACTTATTTCGTTCTCGTTTCTTGGATTTGGGTGCGCGCTTGATTTATTAGTTGCCTTATCACTTTCGAGTTCATTTAAGAGATTATTTTTTTTATTTGAGGAGTGCTTTTGCAATCTTCATTAAAGTATTCTTCATCGTTCTCACTTGTTACTGGGTTCGATTTGGTATTTGTTTCTAATTTCTGAATGATTTTAATTTCTTGACTTGTCTCTTCGTTTCCTTGTTCGATTAATTTACATACATTAGGCTTACATACTGCCTTCGTACGTAAGACTTGATTTAGGCTTGGAATTTCATTTAGACTTCGATATTGAGTTACCTTTGAACTCGATTTTAGATTTTGAATTTGATTTTGAATTTCATTTGAACTTGAATTTTGATTTAGAATTTGATTTAGAATTTCATTTGAATTTGAATTTTGATTTAGAATTTGATTTTGAATTTCATTTGAACTCGAATTTTGATTTAGAATTTAATTTTGAATTGCATTTGAATTTGAATTTTGATTTAGAATTTGATATTGAATTTCATTTAAACTTGCATTTTGATTTAGATTTCGATTTTGAATTGGAATTTGATTTTGATTTCGTTTGGGATCTTGTATTTCCAATTTATTTTTACATTGAGATCGAATTTGAATATCTTTCTGATTTTTTAATTGATTTCGACTACCCGGTGGGTCCTGACTTTGAGATTTAATTAGAATTGACTCTTGCTTACGCGATGGGCTTATATGTCCTCGAATTCGCGTCTCTTCTACAAGATATACTTTCTCATTAATATGATCGACCTCTCAGGTCGACACCTCCCTTCGTTGAAAATTTTCATTAGCATAATTTGTTCTTCCTGTTTCCCTAAACGAATTCCTTTTAGGTGGTTTTATTACCTGTGTGATATGTTTTACGACTTCCTCACCGTCTCTTGCATTGACACTCACTGTTACGTTTTTCTATGGCATTAATCGTCGGGTCTTCATACTTTTCCTTTGTTTCGATCAATAATATGTTTTCTTCTACAAAAGAGATACAGACGTCTACAACTCTTAACATTCTTTTCGCATAATCAATTTTTGCACCTAATTGACAAAAAAAATCGCTTCTCAGTAAACCATCTTCGATTATAGGCACGTTGTCATTTATTATATGGAATTCAATGTTAAACTTTGGAAAATTGATGTCAACTTTGCCTAAAATGTGTAAATACTTTCTTCCGTGATTCCTTTTAATTCTAATATTTCATTTTTATTAATATTTTCGTCTTTTGGTATGTTTCGTAATTTTAGTAAATTGGGACCTGCTCCTGAATCTAAAATAAGAGTTATTTCCTCGTTGCTTCTCGGATTTTTAAGTTTAATAATTGGCGACTTGCAATTTTTACTTAATCGAACATATCTTTTGATGATATAGGTTCCTGTTTTTTGTAACTCGGGCGCCTCGTGTACTCGGTCACTCGTCTCGCGCCCTGTTGTCGGAGACCATTTTCGTTTTCCGATCGGTTCTCTCGATTTCGATTATTAAATTCCCGTTTTCTACATTCTTCTATAATATGGCCCTCTTTTTTGCAGTATCGGCATATCCTTTCTGTATTTGTTTAATTTTGTTTTGGGAAGGTTGCATTTTGGCGACGAACATATTGATTTTCTTGCTGCTTAAATTCATTAGTCCGTTTTTGACCTGGCCATTGTTGCGGTCTGCGTGACTCTCGAGACTCCGCCCAGTCATTCGTAGGCCGTCTTTCCCTAGCTTGGGGTTCTCTCATTTTTTCTAAATGCCAGCATTTCGGTGTCAGGTGGCCCTGTCTCCCGCAAAGTTGGCATTTATCGGTATATTTTGTCTCGGCAAAATGGACTCTTTGTATAGGATTTTTATTTTCTGTTATGACTTTAATTGTTTCATTTAGCTCTTCTACTTCATAGCATGCAAAATCTCTTTCGATTTCTATAGCTTCTGCAGTAGCTTCATCCAATTTACACACTTGCCCCATTCGTGCTTTTATTACCCAATGTAAACCTCGAATAAAAAATTTTACTAAATCATTTTCTAAAGATCGATTGAAATTATTAGTTATTCTTTTTTCTCTTCGAGCTGCTTCAGTGATTTCTTGACCGATGGATCTAACCCTGTTTGAAAAAACTACGACACTTTGTTCCCTTTTCTGTTTTACATTAGCTAATTCACCGTGTAATTGATGATAAGATTTCGCAGACCCAAAAATACTATCAAAAAAATTTGCAATATCTTCAATCGATTCAAAACTTTTTTTTGCTGCACTCTTCAATGCTTCTCCATATAATCTCATTTTAATTAATTTTGCGAGGTCCGGTTCATATTGTTCATGTATTATGTTGCAAGCTTCCCTACATCCGTCAACAAATTGACTTAATGGAATATTTACCCCATTATATTTTGGAATTAATTCAAGTGCGTCTTTTATAGAAAGGGGCCTCACTTGTCCTAAGGGTGAGTTTATTAAATACGAATTTAATCTTGGCAATCTCTCCGATACTAAATTAATATTATTACAGTTATTTGGTAAAATTGGTGTGCTTGTAGTAAATCTGACATTATTATCCCGTTTAACAATTTCAGGTTCATTTGTTGTTCTGAAGTTTTTGCATTTTTAATTGTTGTATTTTCTGCCGAAAAATAGGTTGTGTTATCGTCTGTTAGTTCGGGTTTAAAACCTATCCCATTTACTTCTACTTTTATTTTGCTTCTAAGTTTCCGATAATATAATCCATTATTAATTTTGGATTTACTCTTTTTTCTATAAAATCGCCTAAAGCTTCAATTAGATACTTATCTTCGCAAAATTCTATCATATCTTTTTTGTCTACGAATTCCTTTAACAAGTCAATTATTATAGGTATATTTTTATCGAGGCCTACCGCTTCATCTGACAAATGTATCCCGCTATCATGCCTATCTTTAAAAAATTTTAACAAACTAGCTAAAGATTTGTCCGGATTTTCAACAAAAAAATCTGGATTTATTTTAAGCGCCTGCTTAAGCAAAATTGAAGCCGCGTCTTTATTTCGAGAATTCTCTTTTTCATTGGTACCCATGATCTGTGCTAATAAGGAAGACAATTGCTCTAATCCTTCTTTAATTTTTAGGACGAGCCCCCACTTGTTACGTCCTAGGGTAGACGTAACGCAGAAAAATTAAATGAACTGAATTTAAATTCTCCTCGGTATAGCACAGGTCATAGACCCTTCCGAAATTTACGTGCATGGGTAAGCCCGAGGTGCAACAATGAGTGAAGGCGAGGAAAGGAAAACAACCAACCTTATCGGGGGGGAGATCTACGGTTGATCGGTGGCTGCAACTGCTAGGCTGTCTTTCTCGCTCTCGTTGATCCTCGATGCAAAGACTCCCTTACAATAGAAATGCGGTATAGACTAATTGGGATTTTAAAGGGAATAGGAAAATGACTGGTGTTTGAAGGTTTAAAGATACTGAACAATGACTTTCGATTTTCTTGCTTTATTTCGCGTTAAGTTTTGGATACAAGATTTTACCTTACTTGAGGAAGGACTAAAGAGCAAGAGTGCACATCCCGGTGCGACATCCCTATTTATATCAAGGGCTTGGGGTGGAGTTTTAGTTCCTCTTGACCAATCAAATATTGTACATTTACTTAATTAATTTATTTTTTGTCATGCGTGACCTAATTAAGTTATTGGCTAGAATTTTTCCAGGCGGTTCCTGTCTTTGACGAGGACATCCTACTTTACGTATTAAATGTGTGCGCACGTGTGTGCGTATGTGTGTGTGCATATGTGTGTGTGTATGTGTACGCGCATGTGTGTACGTTGCGTCTATCATGACGCGACATATGTAAATAAAAATTTTTTTGACTAGAATCATAAGCTGCAAAGGAGAAAAAATAATCACTAAAATCAAGATTTATTTTATTTCATTTATTGAATAATGTTGAATTATCGAGCTGTTGATAAGATGAAGGTGGTCATCGTAATCACTTAACTTCTGTGCATATGATAAAGTAAATTTCATTGTTTTTAAATATCCTTGTTTTCATTATTTTAGTGCGACGACTCAGTGATACTACGATCAAAATTTAAACGTTAATCGATTTATATTGACAAGTAGTAAGTAAAATGCTATTAATCATTAGGCTTAAAACAAAACCTACAATTATTTATGTATATTCAAACGTATTCGTTTTATAAATAAAGGTATAGCCTGAAGAGGATGACGAAAAGTCATCGAAACGTCGCCATCTAATTAAAAGTGTGGTTTATTCACCAAGATCGAGAAATATTTCTTCAAAATCAATTATGCGTGGATGATAAAGAAATATCTGTATTTATAAACATTGAATTAAATTTACTGTATAAAATTTTATAAAAACATTTCATTGGTATACGAATTAACTGATAATTTCTTATAAATAATTTTTTCTATAATTTTTTATGTGATATTTAGGGTGCAGAAACCACACAAAATTTTATACAATATTTTTGTTGTAAGTTTTTATGTGCCTTTGCAACCGGGATATACAATCATTGACTAAGGTTTTCTATTTTAGTTACATTTAATATTGTAAAACAATATGTTAATCGAATCGTTATTAAATAGATGTTAATAATTTGTGGATTCTTAACAATTCTGAACTTGAAATAATAAGTTTGTGGTACACTTTTTTTTAAGTTTGCAGTTTAAAATAAAAAAATCGTAAATACTTTTTTTTAAGCTTATACATATATTTTTTTTATTATTTTAACGTCGCTCTTTTTATGCTCCCAAACCGGTGCTAATCAGCGACGGGGTCATACGATGTCTTGGTGAAGAAAGCACTTGTCGAAAATACATTCGCCAGTGGTGCTTGTATCAATCGGCCGGGGCCGGGAATCGAACCTGGGACCTCCAGATTACGAGCCCGACGCCCTACCGACCGAGCCATCGCAGGCCTCTAAAGCTTATATATTTATACAACAATTATATTGAAACAAATAATCTTTGAATAATCTTTTTCTATTCAAATAGTTTTTAATGTAATAATATAGTAATAATATTATCATTCTTTGTCATCAGAATTCAATGAATTGTACAAATTAATTTTCAAACTAGAATAGCGACGCATCATATAAAACTATAAATAATTTTAAAGTAGGATGATTAGATTATTGTAATCAATGCTGAGTGGTATTTTGAAGTAATTATTAACATTGGAAAAGGTATTTTCAAAATAAAATTTATCGGGCTTTGCGAACCAATGTGCTTTATTAAGGGGATGTCGGAGCTATAGCCTCCATCAAAAGCCGCTCCATCTCTCGGTTTCGAATGGCGCTGTAGTCAGGTGTCGATTTCTACGATAAACGTACTTAAAACATAAATTATAAATTTTACAGCTACATAGAGCTGTTGAAAGATACTTTCCCCCCTAGCTATGACTAAACTTAAGGTAATTATAATATTACTCTTAGAATCAAATGTTTATTTTTTTAAAGAAATGTGAAATACGTCTCATATTCAATGAATCTATATCTGCTGTAATGCTACACGCAACGTATTTCACATTTCTTTAAAAAAATAAACATTTACTGCCAAGAGTAGTATTACAATTACCTTAATTTTAGTTATAGCTAGGGGGGAAAGTATCTTTCAACAGCTCTATGTAGCTGTAAAATTAATAATTTATGTTTTAAGTACGTTTATCGTAGAAATCGACACCTGACTACAGCGCCATTCGAAACCGAGAGATCGAGCGGCTTTTGATGGAGGCTATAGCTCCGACATCCCCTTAAGCGAGGTTTTTACTCTTCGTCCACTATGGTTGGTGGAAGTCCCAGAGTAAACCTTTAAAATTTTAAAATTGGCGTTTCGACCACAGCACTCTAGCTTTGGTCTCCTCAGTAAGGAGCTAGAGGCCTTCCTTAGACGCCCGTCGCAGATGGAAAGCGACGGCATATGAAAGAAATGCGGCTATATATATGCCTTGTTATCAACTGTTTCTCTAGCGGGTAGAGAGAACAGTCCTGACCTCCTGGTGGTAAGAACTTCCACCAACCAAGAGCGCGACATATTTTCACCCGAAGTCGTGAGTTTTAAGAAAAACGAAAATTTTAACGTTCGCTACAGGTTATTTTCAAAATAAAATTTATCGGGTTATGCGAACCAATATGCTTTATTAAGCGAGGTTTTTCGTCCACTATGGTTGGTGGAAGTCCCAGAGTAAACCTTTAAAATTTAAAAATTGGCGTTTCGACCACAGCCAAAAAAATTTTCGTTTTTTATTGGAAAAGGTAATTAATAACAAACCCCACAAAAAAAAGTCAAAGTATCAACGACCGAACCATGGTACTTATATCAATCGGCCGGGGCCGGGAATCGAACCTGGGACCTCCAGATTACGAGCCCGACGCCCTACCGACCGAGCCATCGCAGGCCTCTAAAGCTTATATATTTATACAACAATTATATTGAAACAAATAATCTTTGAATAATCTTTTTCTATTCAAATAGTTTTTAATGTAATAATATAGTAATAATATTATCATTCTTTGTCATCAGAATTCAATGAATTGTACAAATTAATTTTCAAACTAGAATAGCGACGCATCATATAAAACTATAAATAATTTTAAAGTAGGATGATTAGATTATTGTAATCAATGCTGAGTGGTATTTTGAAGTAATTATTAACATTGGAAAAGGTATTTTCAAAATAAAATTTATCGGGCTTTGCGAACCAATGTGCTTTATTAAGGGGATGTCGGAGCTATAGCCTCCATCAAAAGCCGCTCCATCTCTCGGTTTCGAATGGCGCTGTAGTCAGGTGTCGATTTCTACGATAAACGTACTTAAAACATAAATTATAAATTTTACAGCTACATAGAGCTGTTGAAAGATACTTTCCCCCCTAGCTATGACTAAACTTAAGGTAATTATAATATTACTCTTAGAATCAAATGTTTATTTTTTTAAAGAAATGTGAAATACGTCTCATATTCAATGAATCTATATCTGCTGTAATGCTACACGCAACGTATTTCACATTTCTTTAAAAAATAAACATTTACTGCCAAGAGTAGTATTACAATTACCTTAATTTTAGTTATAGCTAGGGGGGAAAGTATCTTTCAACAGCTCTATGTAGCTGTAAAATTAATAATTTATGTTTTAAGTACGTTTATCGTAGAAATCGACACCTGACTACAGCGCCATTCGAAACCGAGAGATCGAGCGGCTTTTGATGGAGGCTATAGCTCCGACATCCCCTTAAGCGAGGTTTTTACTCTTCGTCCACTATGGTTGGTGGAAGTCCCAGAGTAAACCTTTAAAATTTTAAAATTGGCGTTTCGACCACAGCACTCTAGCTTTGGTCTCCTCAGTAAGGAGCTAGAGGCCTTCCTTAGACGCCCGTCGCAGATGGAAAGCGACGGCATATGAAAGAAATGCGGCTATATATATGCCTTGTTATCAACTGTTTCTCTAGCGGGTAGAGAGAACAGTCCTGACCTCCTGGTGGTAAGAACTTCCACCAACCAAGAGCGCGACATATTTTCACCCGAAGTCGTGAGTTTTAAGAAAAACGAAAATTTTAACGTTCGCTACAGGTTATTTTCAAAATAAAATTTATCGGGTTATGCGAACCAATATGCTTTATTAAGCGAGGTTTTTCGTCCACTATGGTTGGTGGAAGTCCCAGAGTAAACCTTTAAAATTTAAAAATTGGCGTTTCGACCACAGCCAAAAAAAATTTTCGTTTTTCTTATTGGAAAAGGTAATTAATAACACAACCCCACAAAAAAAAGTCAAAGTATCAACGACCGAACCATGGTACTTATAAGTAATTTGGGTCGCTGATTCCGAATCCGGGGTCAGTTTGCCCCCATCAATGCGTCGCTATTCTGGTTTGAAAATTAATTTGTATAATTCATTGAATTCTGATGACAAAGAATGATAATATTATTACTATATTATTACATTAAAAACTATTTGAATAGAAAAAGATTATTCAAAGATTATTTGTTTCAATATAATTGTTGTATAAATATATAAGCTTTAAAAAAAAAGCATTTTACGATTTTTTGATTTTAAACTGCACACTTAAAAAAAAGTGTATCCCAAACTTTTTATTTCATGTTCAAAATTGTAAAGAATCCACAAATTATTAACATCTATTTAATAACAATTCGATTAACATATTGTTTTACAATATTAAATGTAACTAAAATAGAAAACCTTAGTCAATGATTGTATATCCCGGTTGCAAAGGCACATAAAAACTTACAACAAAAATATTGTATAAAATTTTATGTGGTTTCTGCACCCTAAATATCACATAAAAAATTATAGACAAAATTATTTATAAGAAATTATCAGTTAATTCGTATACCAATGAAAAGTTTTTGTAAAATTTTATACAGTAAATTTAATTCAATGTTTATAAGTTTCTATATTATTTTTTAATAAAATTTTATAAGAAAATGCTCATAAGTTAAAAGTTGAAAAACTCTGTATTAAAAATTCTATAAGATTTTATAAGGTTTACCTTGATATTTTAAATAAATAATAAATTTGATAAAATGCTATAGAGTACATTTTTTTCAAATTTATTTTAAATTGACCGAAGATATTAGATCTGGTTTTGTCGAACGTCTAGTCACTGTCGTATTATTGTTTGATTTTAGTAAGGCTTTCGATACATTATCTCCAACAATGATGATTTGCAAATTTAGTGAATTGGATATATCAAGGTCTTCCCTTCAGTGGATCTACTCTTATCTTCACAATGGGTAGATACCAATTTTGGAGTTCCGCCGGGTTCTGTGTTGGGCTCTTTGCTGTTTGGCCTTTATGAAAATGATGTCAGTGGGCTTTTTGATGCAGACATAAAGCATATACACTATGCTGTGATCTGCAAGTTTACATACAGATAAGAGGGATGAGATCAGTAAAGGTGTTCAACGATTGTCTGCAATTGTTGATAAAGTCGAAGATTGGGCATTAGAGTCGGGATTGTGGTTTAATACTAGCAAATCTAAAACAATTATCTTTTCTTTATCACGCCGTGAGCCGGATGAAGAAGCCGGTGTCGAGGATTTGCTACCTGATCGTCCGACAGAGCAGTAGAAGTTTCGTGAGGTTTATTATCTTAGTAGTTAGTAGTATTTTGAGGTGGAGTAGCCATTTTTTTTAGAGTAGAGTAGAGTAGAGTTGGGTTGGAGTTGTGAAGAACTAATTAGGCGAGTATAAGTTACGGTTAGCCCGACGGGCGGCCGAATTATTATTATTATTATTAATATAATATATTTTGATATTCGTCGGACGGAGTCGGAGTGTGAAGGTGTGCACGCGTGTGAGTCGGTCGCGAATCGCGTTATTAATTGTTAGTCTTTGTCTAGTTGTCTTCTATCAAAAATATGGTGGAGTTCCTTTCTGCGGGTGAAAAATTTTTGGATTCAAAGAATTGGTAAAATGTTTTCTTTTCAAAAAGTGCATTACAAACATAACGTATATAGTGCTGGATACAATCGTGTAAGAAAAATAGATGATTCGCAGTAATAAAACTACCATCTGGTGATTACTATCGTAAAAAATGAATACCTCATATATATATATTATTCAAATTTATTGACATTACATGAGTGCAGTAATTTAATCTTCCATTTCTTCGCATTTTACCGACATATCACATTAATAGAATAAATAAAACCTCGAAATATTGAAATAAAGTTTCCGAGTGATTTTGTTGAGAAAATGCGACAATCATTATGTAACAATCGGTTTCATGTATACATATACGATTTCTTATTTGTTTACTTCAGAAAAGTAGTCATTCGAAAGATATTTTAAGTTATATGAATCAGTCGAGTTATTTTTGACCTACTAATATCTTCTTATATCGATGGTAGTTAGTAGGTTATCGGTAAAATAATATGGTCAAATAAAGCATTCCAATGTTTTACATCTAAACTAAAATATAAAATAAATGTATTTTCGACTTGAAATTGGACTTCTATATTCTTTTTTTTACCATAAAATTGTTATCAAGTACTAGTGCTTCATTTCACTGCAAAAGCAAATCAAAATCAATCGCTGTCATATAGGCCTCAATAGAAACATATAATGTCGTTATATAAATCTTATAAATCTTAAGAAAACTTAAAATATTTTATAAGTCTTTGATACATAAACATGCATATGCAATACACTATTTAATTCAAATCAAACGTGTAATTCAAAAGTAAGATGGCTTTCAAAAGTAAAAAGCATAAAAAAAAGAGAAATTACTTTTTATTATTTATGTAGAAATTAATTTTGCACAAATGAATTATTATTATTCTATAAAATTGTTTATCTACTGATGTAAAGCACGGGAAGAATAGACATTGTTTATTTAAAGAGAATAAAAAAAGGAAGTTTCCTTTTTATCAGTTTTGTGGAAATTAATAAAAACTTTTTATAGAGTTAAAGCAAAATATATAAAAGTTTGATTCACAAGAATACAAAATTTGGTATAGTAAATAATACTTGTCGATTATTCCGCTTTGATTTAGTACTTTCTATTGCAGTAACTTTTTATGGAGTTTAAGCAAAATATAAGTAGAAAAAGGATGGGAGTAATAATTAAAGTTTTTTTTATCAGATAACATTTTTGAAAGTGTGATTGGAAATCATACTTGCAAATGTTGACACCTCCGTCGAAGGTGTTTTATATAAAGCACTGTCTACAGGTACAAATTCGACGAGGAATATTTAATAATAAGTAATAAAATTACTGAAAGTGAAACTCTAATAAATAAATAAAAAATTTCTGTTGATATCTATAAAATAGTTGCCGCTGCTCTTTTGATTTTGTTGATAGGTTATTCCTCGTATTAATTTGGAAGATGATCTCAAATATTCTAATTATACTGCGCATGTGCGTGAGACGCGAGCTTACCATGCTCACTGCGTCGCAGCCGTTCGAACAGCGCTACCGATCGTACCGATAGCACGCGCCCGTCCGGGAGACCGAAATCCCCACACGTTATACATATGTATTGCTAACGCGCATCACTCGATGTAGAGTAAATAAGTAAACTATTCATCTGATTAAAATATTACTATTGTGTTCAACATCAACAGGTTATGGGCTCAGAGTTCTAAGTTCTAAAGTATAGTGTGGAAGACGTTCGTATTATGTATAATTATTGGTTGGTATCTCTCGTGAATAGTGTTACTGACAAGATGGCGGACATGAATTTGAACAGTATGGTTAAATTTGACGGCACTAATTTTCAGATTTGGAAATTCCAAATACAAGCAGTTTTAGTAGCAAGCGGCATGAAAGAAATTGTTGATGGCACAACAGGACAGCCAAATGGCTTAGCAAGTGTCGAAGGACTCAAATGGACGAAGGACAACGCGTGTGCTATGTATATTTTGTCAACAGCCATAGTACCGTCTCAATTGGAAAATTTAATCATGTGCGACTCGGCTACTGAAATGTGGGCGCAATTGAGCGTATACATGAAGAGAGATCCGCAACATTCACCGGCAACATCGCATGGAAACTGATGAACCGATAATTCAGTATGTTACACGAATTCGAAACGAAGCCAGAGCATTAAAAGACATAGGCGAAGAAATTTCGGAGCTCTCGATTATTGCCAAAATTACTGACGGCCTGCCATCGAAATACGATGCTTTTATATCCGCGTGAAATAACGTCGAGTTCGAAAGACAAAAGGTGGAAATTATTCAAGAACGCCTACTGAAAGAAGAAAAGCGTATGTCAGAGAAGGACATCGAGATGATCGCACTGGCAGCAACAAAGGATCGAGAACGAAAATTTGACGACAGAGGTGATAAAGCCAAGCAGAGAAATACAGAAGGAGCGCTATTATTTGTTTTTATTGTCAGAAGCCTGGCCACTACGCGCGTAACTGCCGAAAAAGACTACGAGCTCAAGGTTTGCAAGATAAACAAGGTGAGAGTCAAAGTTCTTCGAATTTGTATACAAGCGCTCTTGTTGTTACGAGCGGTTTTAACAATTATCCCGCTCGAACCCAGAGTAATGTTGACAAATACAAGGCAAATATATTAAATGTCAACGTTACCGACGTATGGTTATCAGACAGTGGCGCTTCTTGCCACATGACCTATCGCAAGGAATGGTTTACGGAATTCTCACTTGCTCAAACGAGGTTGTACTTCTTGGTGATAGTAAGGCGTGCGAAATAAAAGGATGCGGAACTGTTCAAATCGAAAGACTAGTGAATGGCCAATGGATAACAGGTCGAATGGAAAACGTTTTATTCGTTCCAGCCATGACAAGGAACTTATTTTCTGTAGGCATTTGCACTGCTAAGAACTTCGAGGCACGTTTTATGGAACACGATGTAAAAATTTCTATGAATGGTGACGTGGTGGCTGAAGGCATCAAGCAGCAAAAGAATGTATATAGAATGCTTATTCGGATCCCAGCGAAATGCGAGGTTAATATCGCAACAACGGACGCAATTACGTGGCATGAAAGATTTGGGCACGTCAACAAACATAACCTCCAAGAAATGTTTAAAAAACAAGTCATCGATGGCGCAAAGGTAATTGGAGATGTGGATTTCTTTTGTGAAGCCTGTAACCTAGCAAAATCACATTGACTGCCTTTCAAGTGCGAAAGTGAGCAGTCAAATATATATCATGTCGGTGAATTTTTCCATTCCGATGTTTGTGGACCGATGCCAGTAGAGTCACTTGGAAGAGCAAGATATTTTCTCTTATTTAAAGATGACGTGTCGGGGTACAGATCTGTATTTTTTTTAAAGCATAAATCCGATGTTTTCGAATGTTTCAGAGACTTTGAAAAATTTATTAGTAACCAGTTCGGACAATCGATGAAGAGCCTTCGTTCGGACAATGGTTTGGAGTTTTGCGACAAAAGAATGCTGATACTTATGGCCGAAAAAGGGATTAAGCACAAGACGACTGCACCGTACATTCCACAGCAAAATGGGAAAGCTGAGCGCAATAATAGGACCATTATGGAAAGCGCAAGGGCAATGCTCAATGGTAGGAAGCTGCCTCATTTTCTGTGGGGAGAAGCTGTAAACACAGCTGTGTATGTTCTCACTCGGACTCTGAATGCCAGCATCGGATGTACTCCATACGAAAAATGGAATGGTCGTAAGCCTTTAGTATCGCACTTAAGAGTTTTTGGCTGTGATGCCTACGTGCATATCCCTAAATTGTTTCGTAAGAAATTAGACAGTAAATCGAAAAAGGTTGTTTTGGTAGGCTACCAAGGAGGCACTCGAAATTACAGATTGTATGATTCTGAAGCTCGCAGAATCATCCAATCTCGAGATGTTACTTTCAATGAGAAAGGTTTGCCGATAAATCACGAACCCTATGAAAAATATATCTCTTTCGATGAATGTATTTCAGAGTCGAGCACATGTTCTAAGGACGATTTAATGCGAGGCGAATGCAACGATACTCCAAAGAAATTTGACGATCGAATAGACGAATACGTGGAATCTCGGCCTGCTGCATCGGAACCGGCACCACCTGCTGACGTTAGTGCCATACGAACGCTCAGGTTACGAGACAGGCAATCGATCAGGGCCCCAACAAGGTCCGAGGCAAATATTGTCGAATGTTACGAACCGTAGACCTACGTTGAGGCAATATCATGTTCTGAAGCCGACGAGTGGTGTATTGCCATCGAAAAAGAACTTGAGGCTCACAAAAGCAATGAAACGTGGACAATCGTGAATAAACCCGAAAATGTAAATCTAATCGACTCCAAATGGGTCTTTAAACTTCAATCGATGAAATCCGGTAAAACAAATCGCTACAAGGTTCGATTATGCGCGAGAAGTTTTAGACAGCGTAAGGAATGTACAACGAGGAAACGTTTTCGCCTGTTGTAAGTTATGATACGAGTTCTTCTGGCGATTGCAACCGAACAAAATTTAGAAATAACTCAGTTTGATGTACGGACCGCGTTTTTATATGGTACGTTGGAGGAAAGATTTATATGCGAATTCCCGAGGGGTTAAAATTGACTTTATGTAATGACGACGTTGTATGTAAGCTTAACAGATCATTTTACGGTTTAAAGCAAGCATCTCGATGCTGGAATCGAACTTTCTCGTCTTTCCTATCGCGTTATGGTTTTGTGGCAATGTCGGCAGATACGTCAGTGTTTATCGGTTTAGCAAAAGATGTAAAAGTGTACTTGACTTTGTTTGTTGACGACGGTTTAGTAATGTCACATAAGCAAGAAATGATTGATGAAGTTATGAATGTCTTAATGTCCGAGTTTGATGTGACAATCGCAGATCCGGACCTATTCGTAGGAGTTCAGATTTAGAGGAATAGAGAAAATCATACTATGTTTATAAGTCAAAATATATATGCATCTCAATTAATAAATCGTTTTCGTATGACAGACGCGAAACCTGTTTCGACTCCTGCGGATACGGGGATGGATCTGAGAATTGATGCGAGTGAGAAGGATGAAAGCGTACCTTTTCGCGAATTAATTGGTTCTCTACTCTTTCTTTCAAACGTAACGCGACCCGATATATGTTTTGCGGTAAATCGATTAAGTAGTTTTTTAGGTAATTTTAATACTAGTAATTGGGAAGCGGCAAAAAGAATTTGCCGATACATTAAAGGAACTATCAATTACAAAGACAGCGTTCTGTTGCAATGAGCACTACGGAAGCTGAGTATGTGGCCGCAAGTTTAGCTTCTCGCGAAATTGTATGGTTACGAAAATTGTTAAAAGATCTTGGATGTCCATGTGCTGGTCCGACAAATCTTCATATAGACAATTAAAGTGCACTGCGATTAATTAAGAATCCCGAATTTCATAAGAGAACCGAAGAGAACAACACATTGACATACAATATCACTTCATTCGAGAGTTGTATCATGCGGGAGAAATTGATGTTGCATATGTACCAAGTCAAACTCAGCTTGCGGATTTTTTTACGAAGGCGCTACCAAGAGATAGTTTTGAAAGACTTAGGGAATGCATTGGTATATGTGTAAATTTTTGTATGTCAAGATGGTGTGAGTGTTTTGTAAATACTCGGAAAGCGGGAGTGTTGATAAGTTATTCCTCGTATTAATTTGGAAGATGATCTCGAATATTCTAATTATACTGCGCATGTGCGTGAGATGCGAGCCTACCATGCTCACTGCGTCGCAGCCGTTAGAACAGCGCTACCGATCGTACCGATAGCACGCGCCCGTCCGAGAGACCGAAATCCCCACACGTTATACATATATATTGCTAACGCGCATCACTCGATGTAGAGTAAATAAATAAACTATTCATCTGATTAAAATATTACTATTGTGTGCAACATCAACAGATTTCAGTACTTTCAATTGCAGAAACTTTTTATGGAGCTTTATAATGTACACTCAAAATGTGAAGAAAAGCGAAGAGAATAGTTGCACTTTAAACCAGTAATTTTTTAGTGAAAAAATTTTTTTATCTACCTTATAATCTGCAAATAACGCCTGAAATGTACGAAAATTTACAATTTGTTACTTTTTTAATACATTTACGATGGCAATATATCTCCCGGCATGTATAAACTATATGGTAAGACATTTATGTTTATCAAAAAAGCTATAATATATAAGTTATTTTTATGATTCAAGGTTACTTATTCGATAAATTAACAACAATTTGAAAAAACGTGTATTATTAAAAAAATACTGATTTAAACAGCAACTATTCTCTTCACCTTTCTTCATATTTTGAGCATAGATTATATTTGCAATAACATTCTGAAAAAAATGGAGTAAAAGTTTTTTTTTAATTAATTTTGGTGTTTTTTGTAATATTTAAATTGGTTTTGTCATTTCTCCTTTAAATCTGAGTATCTAGAAGCAACATTTTTTCAATGGTAGTAACAAAAACCATCGCATTGTATAGTCGCTAAAAAATTTGTACGCTTCAGCGCAGAAGTGATATATTTTTTTCGTATTGTTCTTATAAACTATTAAAATTTTTTTTTTACTTTATCTATTGTTTAATGAAATCCATCTATTTTTAATTTATATTTTGTGATTATTAAAACTTAAAAATATCTTAGCAATGAATGTCTTAGTCTGAATGTTTTAGCAACATACCAAAAATTTTCCAGATTCTTAAATTGATTATTTAAAATTACAATTTTTGCGTTAAAAGTTTGCGACTTATTTACTAATAATTAGCGTCTAAAAATTGTTTACACAATTATTATTAAAAAAGTTATTATTTCTTAAAAAATCAAAACGCTATGCCCTTGCTTTTGTTTTAAGCTACCTGTATGAATTTTTTTAGATTTTTAATTTAATATTTTGATTATAATATTTATGTTGAAATGTGTAGATTCGTTTAATTTGGGTCTGACATTTCATTCAGGAAAATTTAGTCAAATTAAAAGTTTCATCACACACTCTTAACCCCAAAGAGTAAAAACTGAACCTTAAATGAGTAATTTGTTGACTTTACTACTCTTTAAGTAACGTTAAAAATCCCAAAACTACACCTTTTAAACGACTAAACAACTAAAATTACTCTTTGGACAGTGCAAAATATAAAAATTACTCTTTACTATAGGGTAAAAAGTAAAAATTGCAGTCCTTTAACCTTAAGAGGACGGGGATTTAGGTTTACTGTTTTCTCTCACTTTTCTATAGAAATCGAGTTTTTGTGATGTCTCACATCTCAAAACTAACACATGTAAAGGGTCGATCATGGGCATGGCCCGTATCGGGACTATCCCGGCCAAAAGGGTAAAGCAAACGTTAATTTTTTAAGTTTCAATACAAATTGATTTTTGAACTCATAAATTCAACTGATTCGTACCCAATGAGTAGAGGAGGTATCTCGAAGTTCCTGATTAGTAATATTTCACCGTTTTAAAATTCAAGATGGCATGTCCAAGAAAAAATCAACAATGTCACACCAAATTTGGGAATAATTTCAAATAACTTTACGCCAAATTTCTGGGATTGTTGATTATATGAATATGAAATCAGCTTGAGAATATTTTTAGATCCAAGATGGCGGATCCAAAATGGCCGACAAGATTATCGAAAAATGAATAAATCCACGCATTACGGAGATGATTTCAAGTAATTTGACTGGATTTTGGATAATAAATATCAAATGAGTTTTAGGCTATTCTCTACCTCAAAATAGCAGATCCAAACGCACCAAGTAACCTAAACAGGAACTAAATCTCTCTTTCAGCGTTACCCGGAATTAACGACGTGGACGTAGAGAGAAAGTAGTTCTATTTTTTTTGTATTTTGTTTTTTTTTAGTATTTTTTTTTTGTATTTTTTTTGTATTTTTTTTGTATTTTTGTATTTTTTATTTTTTTTGTATTTTTTTCTATTTTTGTATTTTTTAATTTTTTTTGTATTTTATCTATTTTTTTATTTTTTTTGTATTTTTTTTCTATTTTTGTATTTTTGTATTTTTTATTTTTTTATCATGTTAATTTGTTTGTTAAGTTGTTTATTTTCTCATGTTCAAGCGAATAAGAAAAACAGACGACGCGTGCACCACGATTAAAAACTTATAACAAATTTTACGAAAATTAATTTAAATTATTAAATTAAAATTAATTTTAAATTCTCCAACACTTAGGGCAGATTCTTATAGGTCGTTTTTGGCAAATATTTGATGACTTTTTCAAAAATCTTGTCCCTGGCCCGTATACGGGCCATCCCGTCCTCTAAAGATTAAAGAAAGAAGAAAGTGGAACTATTGCTTTATTGAAAAGTATAAACTAATATAATCTGAATGGACTTCCCAGTTACTCGAGTTAATATTGTACTATTTATTTCCAATTACTGGAGTTGTAGTGAATTTCATCATGTTTAAACAATTATTAATTTATATCCACTATACTGGAGTCACTGGAGTCTATTGAGATTATACGCAAACTATCTTATATATGTAAAGTTTCTATTTTATTTCATGAATATATGCTCTCAAGAGACTACTGGCAAATAAATGAAACGAAAACAAACCAATTGATGACAATGTAAAAATTGATGAAAAGTGAAAAACTGAGCGACAGGTTATTAGCTGTATATAACGGCTCTCGCGTTATACTTGCGTCAGGCGCTATCGCGCCTTTTGATTTTCCGTCAAATTAATCGACAACATTTTTTATACCCTTTCCGTGGCCAAAAATTGGAGAGCTTCTTATGTAATTTAAAATTGCGAAAATAACATTTTAACCTAAGAAATGGCGTATTACGTCGTAATATTTATCGAATCTAACTAAATGAAACTATTAAATGGCTAGGAAAAGTTAAAAGGCGTCCATTCATACTCGAAAAATCTTTACATTTTCAGCCCATTTTGATTGAAACTGTCTTTTTACTGCCACGAAAATGAAATCAATTTCTACTAGCGTTGTGATATTATAAAAGTAATTGAATACTTTAATTCTTAGAATAATTTAACTTATAAAAACAATTAACAAAAATTGTTCGGTTAAGAGCAAATTAAGTTTGCTAAAGTAAAAAATATATTCTGCAATTCTTAACTTTTCTGTTTAAATACTCATATATATATGTAGCATTATAGATGATGATGTATGGAAAATAAGTTTTTTACTTGCTCGTCCGAAGTCTGTTAGAACGAAAATTTTTGCATTTTCTAGTTAAAAAAGTTTGTTCTATTATTATGTGTTTATTTTTCAATTTTAATCAATTGTAGTGCATTTAACGTTATAGGATGTAAAATAGTGTATTGATCTTAATCAAAATTATCTTACGGATAATAATAATTTATCTCTTATAGAAAATGATAAACACTTTATAAGATAATTAGTAAATAGTCGATTGTTGAGGGTCAATAATAAATAAATCCAATTTATTTATGTAAGTGCACAACGTTTCGTCTGCTAGGTTTGCAGACCTCTTCAGGTGCTGAATTTATTGGACAAAGTTATAAATATTTATATCGAATTTTAGAATACTTGTGAATTAAAAAATTAAATTTTTACCTTAATAATGAATATAATGTTACAGCCTAAGTGAGCTTCGTCGAATAACATTTGATACTTTATAAGATACTTATTACATATATACATGTTGTCCTGCAACAATCCTCATAAAAAATATTAATCAATTCATTATACAATTTTACAGGATAGATTCCTAAACAATTTTTATTAGTATAAACATATAAATTTTCATACAAGTAAATCATTGTCAAAAAAGTGATAAATTTGTAAATTGTAACAATCTATTTTACCAGATTAAACGTACAAAAACTAGAGGTGTGCGGGTACCCGAAAATACGGGTCGGGCCGGGTCGGGTTTTTTGGACCGGGTTCGGGTCGGGTCCCGACCTGTTCGGGTTACCCGAAAATTTTCGGGCTACCCGAGAAAATTCGAGTACCCGATAAATTTCGGGCTACCCGAAACTACTCGGGTAACCCGAAGAACTCGGACTACCCGAAACTACTCGGGTAACCCGACAATTTCGGGTTTTCTACAAATGTCGAATTATCCGACAATCTCGTATTGCGCGACATTCTCGGGTTACTGTAACAATAGGTGCAGTCTGTTATTATTAGAACTACTTACTTAAAACTATATATAACTCTATATACATTATTCAGTAATTACAACTTCAAAATTACTACTAAAAACAAATTTATTAAATAATTATAATTATTTGTGTGAAGTATATTTTATGTTTGTAAACTCCAATTTTCGTGTAAAAAAGCAACAGATTCTATACTTTCGTTTAATAATCTAGCTCTTGAATTATGAACTATATTACCCGCAGTTGAAAACAAACGTTCACTGCGAACTTGGGTTCCAACAAGGCCAAGATAATCCTTTGCAACCTTCCCTATTTTAGGGAACCGCATCTGATTATCTTTCCACCACTTTCCAATCGATACGTCATGATCAATACAAGTTTCATTAAACCATCGCTCGCATTCTTCTTCGATTGCTTCTTCTATTGACTCCTCATATGTTTTTCTTATATTAATTCTTTTTTGCAAAGCAATGATAAGTGAAGATTTTTTTTTGACTAATAAAACACGGTAATTAAGCATATTATTTTATATACAAAGTATCAAATCATTATTAAATATTTTTTCTAAGTATGTTATAAAGCTTTAATAAGAAATTTTTAAATAAACAATAATTTTTAATTTTACTTAATTTGAATAAATTACAATACGCGTGTAAGTAAAAATATGCTTACTCTGATCATTGGTATCAATTAAAGTAGCAGATGTTGAGGGTGCGGTAATTGATCCATTATCAACTGTGGGTCGGTTAGACACAGTATTTTGTTCCTTGCCAATCAGTAATTCTTTAAGTTTTTGTTTACATTGATTTTGTTTATCGATATCAGTGAAAATTTTGTTTTTAAATTGTGGATTCACAATCACGGCAATATATAAAATATCTATATTAAAATATTCATTCATTCGAATCTGCATTAACATAAACATTCATAAATGTTAAACAAAATTAAAATAACATACATTATAATAAAAACATTTCAATTATTTAATAATATAATATTATCTTTTTTCTTACTAACGTTAGTAAAATATTTTATTCATTTTCTATAGACAGTATAAATTTAATCTTAACGTTTTTTTACTTTCTTTTATTTAAAAAATTTTTTCATCTACCTGCTAACATTTTTGTTATTATTTAATTTTGATTTTACCTTAAGCGTCTTCAAAAGCAGTGTAGAAACAAAACGAACTGTTGAAGTCGCATTATGTATAGTAGATTCTAATACTTCAATGATCATTTGCAAAATTGGAATAATACTTGAAGCAGTAGGATATGTATCTTTACTCATTAATAATGTTGCATCTTTAATAGGCTCAAATGATACTACGTAGCTGTTTACTAATATCCAATCATCTTCAGTCAGTTTTGGGCAATTTTTTATTATAGTTGTAGAAGCATCAACAGCGAGTCTTATTTCTAAAAGTCTAATAAACATATCGTAAGTAGAATTCCAGCGTATATCAACGTGTTGTAGTAATTTCAGTGGACCACTATTAGGATATAGTTTTATTTGCATTTCTTGCAGAGTAGCTTTCGCCGTTGCAGATTTCGCAAAATGTGTTACAATGGAACTTGCTTTCTTTATAACGCTATCAATATCTGGTAATGCCTTCTTACAATCCTTAAAAAAACATACATATAGGTAATATTAAAAACAAAATATAAAAATATAGGTATATGGCATTTATCAAAGGCGAAAGTTTAGTTTAAAAGTTTATAAACGTTACATAACATAAATAATGCAAATGTTGAATCCAATTAATTATAAAATAATTGAGTAAACAAATTATTATTTTATTAAGCTTTGTAATATTTTAAAACAAAGTACAATTAAAGTCAATTATTAATAAAACTTACCATTTACAAACCAGTCGAATAAAAGTACTTTAAAAAGTTTTTTTTAAATATGAAGTATAATATTTAACTTAAAATATATTTTTGGATTTATAAATTACCTTGACCGCTAATTGGATTGTATGGGCAAAACAAGGAATTCTACTCCAGTCTGGTTTACTTTCTATAGCTTTAATCATATTTTTAGCGTTATCTGTTACCCAAACGACTAATTTATTTTCCACGTCAATATTCCATTCTTCAAGAATTGAGTCAAGAAAATTTCGGATATTTATTCCAGTATGTGAACCTGGCAGATGGCGCATATTTAAAACAATATTTTCATTTTCAAAATCATTATTAAGGTAATGAATTGTCAATGACATATATTGGTCTACTACTCTAGACGTCCAACCGTCAGTGGTAAAAGTTAAAATATTAGTATCTGCATAAAATAGGTATTAATATATTATTATTTTCATTCATGTTTGCATCTGCTATCGATTTATTAAGAATAAATCATGTTACCTTTTAAATCGAGCATTAGTTTACATTTGAATTTTTCGGTTTCTTCCTTATATATATTTGGAATTATAATTCTTGAAAATGTCCTTGAGGGTATTTCGTATCTAGGTTCTGTTTCTGCCATTACGCAATTAAAACCTTCATTTTCAACAACTTCGAATGGTTGCAGATCTTTACAGATCATGTACGCAATTTTTTTTGTAATGGCTTTATACTTCGTGGAAGATTTTTCCAGTGGCACAATTTGTTTTTTAACAATTTCTTCGCGTACGGATTCGGTTTTTACTCCGTGTTTGTTGTTGTAATGCCTCGTTAAACTACTTGTATTCCCGTATTTTGTAGCAAACTTCTGAGAACACAGATTGCATTGGGCTTCAACATTTGAATTTTTAGTAAAATGTTCCCAAACAATGCTTTTAAATTTTTTTGCTCGAGGTTCTACAACTTCAGAATTATTTTCATCGCTGTTATATAACACATCGTCGAAGTCAACTAATTGGTCCACAAATCAGTATCACTAACAAAGGGTACATTGCTATATTCGACTTTGCAAATATTTTGGCTCAATGTTGTATTCGAAGACGGTATTTGTACGCTTGTTTGTTGATTTATATTTGTTGTTGTAATAATACCTAGTAGTGCAAAAAAAGTATAAAATAAAAAAATAAGCTTTAATAATAATTTACATTATAAGCATTATTACTTATATGTTAGTTCAAAAATTGTAAAAAAAATAGTCAAATTAAAATACATAATATTATAGTAGTATATTGTACGCCAAGCGCTTAACAGTTTTAGTCCAAGTGTGGAGTTTGCGCATTGTGTGACGATTGTGGAGTGTGTATTGCTCACCGAAGCCGAGTACTGCAAACACGAGGTAAAAAAGCCCACTTAGCCCTTGGTACACAAGACATTTTTTGAGACCGATGCACGCATTTTCGCGTTTAAATAGCTTTAAAAATCGGTAGACTATGCAAGTATTGCACTGTAATTAATAAATTTATTTTGAATAGCCACCAAATTTAGATTTTAATATACAATATTACGTATACGCATTTTAATATATGTATAAAAATTCACACGTACACGAGCGCATGCATATATGCACAATCGAACATATACACTCGCTCATATACGCGCCCACGCACACGCACCGAAGCCGAGTACTACAAACACACGACACGAGGCATAAAAGCCCATTTAGCCCTTGGTGCATATCATATTTTTTGTGGCAAAAGTACGATTGTTCGCGAATATATATATATATATATATATATATATTTACAGCCTACTAACCCGTACGGCGAGTCTTACGCGCGGAGCACGCTAAATTCGTAAATACATCTAATGCAACCAAATACGTGGCCGACTGTATGCGCGTGATTATATCGATTACTAGGATGTATAGAAACGCTACACATCCTAGTAAGATGTATACAAATTCTCCATATCGTCAACCGTCCACTTGAAAATCGAGACCAACGTCTTCGAAACGCGTAGTACACAAACTCCAGCAGAAGAAATATATACAAAAGTAAACACAAGCTGCGATTTAGTGCAGTGCATCTAATACCCGCGGTGTCGAATTGCCGAAACTCGATGTGTCGTTGATCGCGCGCGCCCGGGCCAACACTTCTCTCTCTCTTCATTCAAATTATCTATATTATTTTCCATTTATTTCTATTAATTTCTCCGACACGTAAGACTCGCCACACGGGTTATAAGGCTGTAAAATCTTTTACGCACTATGGTATATATGATACGTTAGCGCAATTAGAGGAAAAATATTATTGTGAATGGATTAGTTATGCCTTGGACGCTCGCTGCGTTCGCGACCGCGGCCCAACTACTATCCATTCACAATGATATTTTCCCTCTGATCGCATTAACGTATCATATATACCAAAGTACATAAATAACTAATATATATATATATATATATATATATATATATATATATATTATACATATATATATATATATATATATATATATATACATATATATATATATATATATATATATATATATTATAATTACCAAAATAAATAATTACGTTTATTTGTGTATAAATATAAACAAATATAACGAAGATTAAATTTCAATTTTTATCAAAACTTGGTACACACACACTAATTCAAAATCTGTTTCTAGAACATATTTCTCACTCGACATACTCAAAAATATAATACGATAGTCGGGTAAAAAACATTCTCTCAAAACAGCTTAAAGATGAAAAAATTACCCTGGCGGAAGTATGCATTGTACATTTCTGTACATTTCCGTACATTTCTGTACATTTCTGTACATTTCTGTACATTTTTATCAGTTTTTAGACTTTTTTACAGAAATGTACAAAAATGTACAAAAATGTACAGAAATGTACAGAAATGTACGGAAATGTACAAAAATATACGGAAATTTACAGAAATGTATAAAAATGTATGAATATGTACGGTAATGTACATAAATATACAAAACCATATGGGGAGGGTAACATAATATACAGTTATATAAAATTAGATAAAAAATATTATATTTACGTAAATTTATGTGTTCAATTAATTCTGAATCCTCTCTGTTTGGTATCATCTTTTATTATCATTATGTTTATCATTAGGATTATCATTATCATTATCATTATTAATAATAATAATTATTATTATAATAATAATAATTATTATTATAATAATAATAATTATTATTATAATAATAATAATTATAATAATAATAATAATTATTATTATTATTAATATCATAATCATAATTCCCTCTAACTTCACTATCTCCCTCTCTCTGGCACGTAACAAAGCACACATGCGCTCAATACGTATCGTCTGACGGGGAGGGGGCGCGAAGCAGCCGGGCATATATAAACTCCGCGCGCACTCACGAGATCCAGTGTGTTCTGCACACTGACGAGTACCATGACTTATCAGTCATGGAAGCTCTGTCCCTCTCTCACCCTCTCTCTCTCTCTCTCTCTCTCTCTCTCTCTCTCTCTTTCCCCCTCTCTCCCTCTCTCTCTCTCTCTCTCTCTCTCTCTCTCTCTCTCTCTCTCTCTCTCTCTCTCTCTCTCTCTCTCTCGCTCTCTCGCTCGTTCTGTCTCTCGCTCGCTCGTTCTCTCTCTCGCTCTCTCGTTCTCTCTCTCGCTCGCTCGTTCTCTCTCTCGCTCGCTCGTTCTCTCTCTCGCTCCTCGTTCTCTCTTCGTTCTCTCTCTCGCTCCCTCGTTCTCTCTCTCGCTCGCTCGTTCTCTCTCTCGCTCGCTCGTTCTCTCTCTCGCTCGCTCGTTCTCTCTCTCGCTCGCTCGTTCTCTCTCTCGCTTGCTCGTTCTCTCTCTCGCTCTCTCGTTCTCTCTCTCTCTCGTTCGCTCTTTCGCTCTCTCGCTCTCCCGCTCTCGGACGGACGGACGGACGGACGGACAGAAACAAAATTTTAATATAATAAATAAAAAACATATGCGCTGTTACAAAAAAAAAGAAACAAAAAATTATAATTATTTTCTCAAAAATTAAAATAAATGGAAGTATTTGCTCTGCATTGAGACATGTAAAGGAATGTGAAATTTACCACGACAACCTTGAATATTGTAAAATAAAAGATTTGTACACGCAATGTATTTTAATGAATGTTAATAATAAGAATTATATAATAAATGTACCAGAAGCCTGTATTGGAGATTAATGCTTCATAAATATAGTTTAAATAAAAAAAAAACAATTGCCAATTATTGCAGTTTGATTTATAATTATTCCTTTATTAATTCTGGCTTATTTCTAATTGAAATGAATAAAATTTAATATTTCTTTATTCGAAATTGTTGAGCTCATATCCTTGTACATTCTTGTACATTCCCGTACATATTCACACATTTCTGTACATTTTTGCAAAAAAGTCTAAAAACTGATAAAAATGTACAGAAATGTACAGAAATGTACAGACATCTACAGAAATGTACGGAAATATATGAAAATGTTCCAAAATGTACGGAAAGGTACAGAAATGTACGAAAATATACAAAGAATACTTCCGCCAGGGTATTTTCCCGCATGTGTATCTTATGTACTGCATCATCAAACTGACTATGATTATGCAGTACTATTTATTTTAATAAATGCAATTTATGTTGTAACTTACATTTCTTATCCTCAGTATTATCCATATTTATTTTATCTTAACTATCCTATTCCTTAAGTGTTTTTTTAACTCTTATTTGCATCTATCTGTATGCAACTCTTCAAATGTATACGTATAATTAAGATAAGTAAATTATCGAAGTACCCATATATGTGTATAAACGTGTTGCATGTTGTGTGTATAAATGTGTTGCGCGTTGTCTGTACAAACATGTAAAAATGTATATACAATTGTAGTATTACGTGTTCTAAAATATTATCCTTTACAACTTATAAAAGTTGCTTTACTAAATGTGTGTTTTAAGCGTTCTTAAAAAATATTAAAAATTAACAAAAGCAAGTACGAAATTTTCGCGTACGTTTTCTTATGTAGTACTTTTCGATTCAAGTGCGCGAGTGTTTAATTCCGAACGGGTGTGAGTTTATACTTCCACGTATCGAAAATCATCTTTCGCACAGGTATCGAACAATACTTTTCAATTTTCCATAAGTGTAGACTCTAGATGCGATTTCTAAATGCCGAGCATTTTACACCCACTGTGTTGAAAAATAAAATTTTAAACGTACATAAATATATGTACACAATTTTTGTTTCATGCGTTCTTAAATACAGTTTTTAAATTGTAAAAGCAAATTTACAAGTATTTAAGCATTTATAAATAATCTTTTAAATAAATCTAGCCGGACAAATGGATATTTTCTAATACTCAATTTTTTGCGTATTTTTATTGATTTCTATTTTGATAATGAAGGTGACAAGAAATGTTTAATTTATAGATAGATATTAGTTTATTAATGCAGTAAGAAAGTTTAAAATTGCTAAACTTAGCTAGTATTCTACTAAAAAATTTAATTTAAATTTTATTAATTACGATTGATATAGAATTTATACTATAAAATAAATACTTATTTTAATACTGACATGTATAGATTTTTGGTTCAATTGTACATTTTTGTTTAAACTATATATTTTATGTTAACTCTAAACTTTATTTTCAATCAGCCCAAATTCAATTTTGCACACATACACACACACGTACGTATATATATATATATATATATATATATATATATATATATATACATATTACATGAGCACACCTCGAATTAGGGTTATTATTTCAAGTTTCTTGGTTATTGATGCACGCAAGCTGTTTCTATGTATGTATGTATATATATATATATGCTTTTGTGCGTGCGTGTGCGTGTGCGTACATGTACGTGAGCGTGTGTGTGTTTATATACGACTGAGTAAAAGTCTAAATATTCGTTATAAATGTTATAAATGCGGGCGTTTTCTTTATGGTCGCAAAAGGACTACTTTAGTGCATGTGTTACAAAAACGATTTATACTTTTTTATATTTGTTTGATACAACGCTTTATTGGATGCGAGTGTATATGCAATCCAATATTTTTCGGGTCACTCGAAAACAACGGGTACCCCGAGTTTCATCGGGTAGCCCGAAAATTGTCGGGTAGCCCGAAAATTGTCGGGTACCCCGAGTGTCATCGGGTAGCCCGAAACTTGCCGGGTACTCGAATTTTCTCGGGTAGCCCGAAAATTGTCGGGTACTCGAACTTTCTCGGGTAGCCCGATAATTTTCGGGTAACCCGAGTATTTTCTGGTTGTTGATATTGTCGGGTACCCGTGTATCGGGCTCGGGTCGGGCTCGGGTCGGGTTTTTTATCGGGCTACCCGAAATTTCGGGGACCCGCACACCTCTAACAAAAACCTATAGAATATAGCAGTACGATAAGTTTCTATACCTTACAAACCAGTAAAAAAATATAAGTCTTTTGTATCTGATCAGCATTAAAAAAGATTATTCCTATATATACATTCAGATAAAATAGTGTATTGCACTGTGTTTGTTAATCAAAATTATCTTAAGGATGATAATTTATCGCTTACAGAAATGGTTAAATACTTTATAAGATATTCTCTATAGAGATCTATAAGTATTTTCCTACAACAATTCTCATAAAAAAATATAAATGATATTCCGTGCAATATCTTGTAAATTACAATACAATTTTTCAATATAGAATTCCTATAGAAGCTGATAAATTTTGTAAATTGTAATGATTCCTTTTATATGAATAAAAGTATAAAAACCTATTTAATACAGCAATTAAAATTTTGATACTATTATGAGGTTTTTCGTAGAAATTACCATAAGTTTACACATTTTACATTTATACAAAAAAAGTTCTCGTATGTTTTTCTTTACATTAAATTACTATAAACTAGTAATTATATCAGTATTTATGTGGTATCTGCACCCTGGTTTTATTATAGATTCATATAGAATAATAAAATTTTTACATTAAAAAAATTAATAATTTATCATGCATGTCTCATTAAAACTGATAAATATGGTATAAATTATTTACCATAAAAATACATTCGTTTATTTAATAGGTATTTCTGATAGAAAATTATAAATAAATTTTACTTATTTTCTAATAAGTTACGATAAGTTAAATAAGTAGAAATTGTTTATAGAATTGCATAAAGTTTTTATCAATTTAAACTAATAAATTCTATATATATTATATATTTAAATGTCATATATACATATTACATGAGCACACCTCGAATTAGGGTTATTATTTCAAGTTTCTTGGTTATTGATGCACGCAAGCTGTTTCTATGTATGTATGTATATATATATATATGCTTTTGTGCGTGCGTGTGCGTGTGCGTACATGTACGTGAGCGTGTGTGTGTTTATATACGACTGAGTAAAAGTCTAAATATTCGTTATAAATGTTATAAATGCGGGCGTTTTCTTTATGGTCGCAAAAGGACTACTTTAGTGCATGTGTTACAAAAACGATTTATACTTTTTTATATTTGTTTGATACAACGCTTTATTGGATGCGAGTGTATATGCAATCCAATATTTTTCGGGTCACTCGAAAACAACGGGTACCCCGAGTTTCATCGGGTAGCCCGAAAATTGTCGGGTACCCCGAGTGTCATCGGGTAGCCCGAAACTTGCCGGGTACTCGAATTTTCTCGGGTAGCCCGAAAATTGTCGGGTACTCGAACTTTCTCGGGTAGCCCGATAATTTTCGGGTAACCCGAGTATTTTCTGGTTGTTGATATTGTCGGGTACCCGTGTATCGGGCTCGGGTCGGGCTCGGGTCGGGTTTTTTATCGGGCTACCCGAAATTTCGGGGACCCGCACACCTCTAACAAAACCTATAGAATATAGCAGTACGATAAGTTTCTATACCTTACAAACCAGTAAAAAATATAAGTCTTTGTATCTGATCAGCATTAAAAAAGATTATTCCTATATATACATTCAGATAAAATAGTGTATTGCACTGTTGTTTGTTAATCAAAATTATCTTAAGGATGATAATTTATCGCTACAGAAATGGTTAAATACTTTATAAGATATTCTCTATAGAGATCTATAAGTATTTTCCTACAACAATTCTCATAAAAAATATAAATGATATTCCGTGCAATATCTTGTAAATTACAATACAATTTTTCAATATAGAATTCCTATAGAAGCTGATAAATTTTGTAAATTGTAATGATTCCTTTTATATGAATAAAAGTATAAAAAACCTATTTATACAGAATTAAAATTTGCTACTATTATTTGAAGGTTTTTCGTAGAAATTACCATAGTTTTACACAATTTACATTTATACAAAAAAATTTCTCGTCTATGTTTTTTCTTACATAAATTACTATAAATAGTAATCTATACCAGTATTTCTGTGGGTTATCTGCACCCTGTTTTATTATAGACAGAGAGAATATAAAAATTTTACATTAAAAAAATTATACTTATCAGCGTCTGCATAAACTGCAAATTGGTATAAATTATTTACATAAAATACAGTGTTTATTAATAGGTATTTCTGATAGAAAATATAAATAAATTTTACTTATTTCTAATAAGTTACGATAAAGTTAAATCAAGTAGAAATTGTTTCTAGACTTGCATAAAGTTTTTATCAATTTACACACACACGTAAGTATATATATATATATATATATATATATATATACATATTACATGAGCACACCTCGAATTAGGGTTATTATTTCAAGTTTCTTGGTTATTGATGCACGCAAGCTGTTTCTATGTATGTATGTATATATATATATATGCTTTTGTGCGTGCGTGTGCGTGTGCGTACATGTACGTGAGCGTGTGTGTGTTTATATACGACTGAGTAAAAGTCTAAATATTCGTTATAAATGTTATAAATGCGGGCGTTTTCTTTATGGTCGCAAAAGGACTACTTTAGTGCATGTGTTACAAAAACGATTTATACTTTTTTATATTTGTTTGATACAACGCTTTATTGGATGCGAGTGTATATGCAATCCAATATTTTTCGGGTCACTCGAAAACAACGGGTACCCCGAGTTTCATCGGGTAGCCCGAAAATTGTCGGGTAGCCCGAAAATTGTCGGGTACCCCGAGTGTCATCGGGTAGCCCGAAACTTGCCGGGTACTCGAATTTTCTCGGGTAGCCCGAAAATTGTCGGGTACTCGAACTTTCTCGGGTAGCCCGATAATTTTCGGGTAACCCGAGTATTTTCTGGTTGTTGATATTGTCGGGTACCCGTGTATCGGGCTCGGGTCGGGCTCGGGTCGGGTTTTTTATCGGGCTACCCGAAATTTCGGGGACCCGCACACCTCTAACAAAAACCTATAGAATATAGCAGTACGATAAGTTTCTATACCTTACAAACCAGTAAAAAAATATAAGTCTTTTGTATCTGATCAGCATTAAAAAAGATTATTCCTATATATACATTCAGATAAAATAGTGTATTGCACTGTGTTTGTTAATCAAAATTATCTTAAGGATGATAATTTATCGCTTACAGAAATGGTTAAATACTTTATAAGATATTCTCTATAGAGATCTATAAGTATTTTCCTACAACAATTCTCATAAAAAAATATAAATGATATTCCGTGCAATATCTTGTAAATTACAATACAATTTTTCAATATAGAATTCCTATAGAAGCTGATAAATTTTGTAAATTGTAATGATTCCTTTTATATGAATAAAAGTATAAAAACCTATTTAATACAGCAATTAAAATTTTGATACTATTATGAGGTTTTTCGTAGAAATTACCATAAGTTTACACATTTTACATTTATACAAAAAAAGTTCTCGTATGTTTTTCTTTACATTAAATTACTATAAACTAGTAATTATATCAGTATTTATGTGGTATCTGCACCCTGGTTTTATTATAGATTCATATAGAATAATAAAATTTTTACATTAAAAAAATTAATAATTTATCATGCATGTCTCATTAAAACTGATAAATATGGTATAAATTATTTACCATAAAAATACATTCGTTTATTTAATAGGTATTTCTGATAGAAAATTATAAATAAATTTTACTTATTTTCTAATAAGTTACGATAAGTTAAATAAGTAGAAATTGTTTATAGAATTGCATAAAGTTTTTATCAATTTAAACTAATAAATTCTTATTAAGATTATTTATTTTAAATGTCAGATAAAAATGTATATAAGACGAATAATGAATGTCATAAAATAATATAAAACAATATTCTTATAAATTTTGATAAACTATATAATATTATACATTCTTATATAAACTTATTTATAACTTTTTTTCTATGTAATTTTTTCTTATAGAAATATATAAACTTTTTGTTAGAATACAAACCTATAGAATTTCTGTAAGATGTCTTACAGAAGTTATCCTATTTCTATAAGATTCTATGGGGCTTTTTCAACCGGCATGCTTTCGCCAAACGTGTATGAAAAGAAATGTTACATAATTAATAAGATACATATATTAAGGATTGTGTATTAACATTGTTATTGTATCTAACTTTCTATGTACTATTTTAAGTTCAAGTGATACATGGGAGCGTCCAAGAAACAGTCGCCACCCGACGCGCGCGGAGCCTTTTTTGCGCAAAAGGTGCTCTGTCCAACTCGCTCACGCACTGACCCCTGACCCTAAAAAAATATACCAAAGACACACATCGACATATTTTTACCTCAGATTTCGATTGGTGTCGTTATTTTCGCTTAAAAAGGCGTTTTAAGTGTCGAAAAAGTGAATTGAAAGTTCAGATCGATTTTATTCATTGTGGGACACGTTATTTTTCAAAATAAATTATACCGATCGAAAGAGCAAGTTTTAAGCTTTAAATCCCCCCCAAAATCAAGTTGGAGAAATAAAAGGCACGAAAGCGATTAAATGCCAAGACCGCGCGGAACTGCGCGGAGCGCCCGAACCACGCATTTTCCTACTCTTCCCGGCCGCCGCCTCCGTACTCTATTATTTGTAAATTAACCCCTACCGCAAAAAAATTAACCCAAGACATAAATCGAAAGATTTTTTTCTCAGCTATCGTATGGTATCATTATTTTTGCCTAAAACGCATTTTAAAGGTCGAAAAATTCAATTAAATCGTTTTTATTTAGTGCAGGACGCGAACTTTATTTAATAAATGCCATTTACTCACATACCGCTAGATGGCTAATGATTACTACAGCAAAATAAATCCTTAAATCATATTTAAATTAAATCCAAGATCTTCACTTTGTGAAAAATTTTCAAATCATCTTGTGCAACAATTCTTTTGAATATGTTTTCAATTCGCCGTTGCTGTAATCCCTTTAATACAAGAAACAGACAAAAAATAAAACAATGCATGCATTAAAATGCATAGATGAAAATTATTAACAAGATTAATTATTAAAATTAAAGTTATAAATGATAGAGTACGGTGGCGGCGGTCGGGTAGAATAGGAAAATGCGTGGTTCGGGCGCTGCGCGCAGTTCCGCGCGATCTTTGGCATTTAATCGATTTCGTACCTTTTATTTCTCCAACTTGATTTTGGAGGGGATTTCAAGTTTAAAACTTGATCTTTCGATCGGTATAATTTATTTTGAAAAATAACGTGTCCCACAGTGAATAAAATCGATCTGAACTTTCAATTCACTTTTTCGACACTTAAAACGCCTTTTTAAGCGAAAATAACGACACCAATCGAAATCTGAGGTAAAAATATGTCGATGTGTGTCTTTGGTATATTTTTTTAGGGTCAGGGGTCAGTGCGTGAGCGAGTTGGACAGAGCACCTTTTGCGCGAAAAAGGCTCCGCGCGCGTCGGGTGGCGTCTGTTTCTTGAACGCTCCCACATATATAATCTAATTATAATTTCTGTGTATAATTTATTATTAATGTATATCATATATTATGTTATATAACTGAACATTGCATAAATATTTATAGTTTAGTCAAATTAGCTTAAAAATGGGTCGTTTCATGAAAAAATTATATTGTCGACAAAAAAATACGTTGATATAGTATGAAATAACATGAATTAGCCTAACTATTTTCCAAACAATTTTTGTACGCTTCCCATTCAAACAATCGTGCGACACTACTTTTCGTCGGAGAAAATCTAATTGAACTAAATTATAAACCGACGGAGGTTCCGTCGTAGCGACGTTCCAAAATAGCTAGAATATCGCCGATTTCTATTTATTTGGGCGCCTGGCGATATTTAAAAATAAAAGAATAATTACTTTACAACAATACTCGGCAACCCGGCAAATCCTCACCTCGACTCCTCGTCACAGAGGGAATTCCGACGGCTGGCCACCTCGGAACCGGCGGCTTCTAGAATAAAGGAAAATAATTTATAGCACACTCTCGAATTCGATATTATAACCACAATTCAATTTATTAAAGATTTCAATAATAAGATATTACAATTCCGGCACCGACAGAATAGTGAACGCGATTCGCGACCGACTCTCATACGTGCTCACACTCACTCAATTCCGTCCGTCCGCCGAATATTAAAATCTTATATTATATTAAAGTGGATCGACTTTTGGTCTCCGGTTCTCCGGTTCTCCGGTTCTCCGGGTTTTTAAAAATGCATTTTTATAGTTTGAAAGTTTTATTTTAATTGAACTTTACACTTTTGGGCCTTACATTTTTTGGACCTTACATTTTTGGGCCTTATAAATTTTGGGCCTTACATTATTGGCAACGGAATTGTAAAGTTTTATTTTAATTGGACTTTACAATTTTAGGCCTTACATTTTGAGCCTTACATTTTGAGCCTTACATTTTTATCCTCATAAATTTTGGGCCTTACATTTTTGGGCCTTATAAATTTGGATCTTACATTTTTGGGCCTTATAAATTTTGGGCCTTACATTTTTGGCGTTACATTTTTGGGCCTTATAAATTTGGACCTTACATTTTGGCCTTATAAATTTTGGGCCTTATATTTTTGGGCCTTATAAATTTTGGGCCTTACATTTTGGGTCTTATAAATTTAGACCTTACATTTTTGGGCCTTATAAATTTTGGGTCTTATAGTTTTTTTTTAAACAAATAGATATCAACTACTATGTCGATATTATTACCAGAAAATTATCTTAATAACAATAAGTAAAATAACATTTGATTACGTAATTAAAATTAATAAAATTTCAACACTGGAACATACAATAAATCAAATTAATTTTTATTGTTTATTTTACAAACCTATTTTTGCAAAAATTTCAAATTACAATTATTATGTTATTAAATTAAATTACAATTATTATGTTACAATTGTACTCTATTCACTTGTATATTTCATAAGATATATTTTTTTCAATATATCGTTTTTATTGTTTATATAATTTATAAATTCAGCAAGTATTCATCGAAATCATTTTCAACAGAAAAATTAAATTATATCATTAAATATTAAATGTATAATTAATTAAACATTAGATAAAATATTCAAATAAATAATACTGTTTTTAAAATGCCATTAAGAAGATTTATATCCAATATGCATATTGACACATATTATTGATATTATATATGTTATATCTGTAACAAAAACATTTTTATTATTAATTATAAATAAATTGACAAAGTCAAAACTATACCTTTTAACTTAATCATTAAGAAATACTACTGCATTTTTTATTATTTCGATAGTCTTAATAAGCTAATCAGGATACTGAAATACAAAAAGACTTATTATATTTCAAACAATAATAATTTAAAATGAAAATTAGATAATTTTATAATATACCTTGTGACTTTAATCGTATGGAATGCCATTAGGAATATAATATTTTATTGATATAATGTTAATTGGAATGCTGCTGCCGTTTGTTATTTTTATTCAGCGCTGCATTCATTGGAATGCTGCTGCCCTTTGTTTTTTTTATTCAGCGCTGCATTTATTGGAATTGTGAGTGTCAAACTACTAACAAAGAATTTGTGCAAATATTGGCCCATTAGATGGAAAGTTTGGCCCTCTTTGTGTAAAGGTTGGCCCAGATTGTTTAAATGTTGGCCCATTTACAGAAAAGATTATTACAACATATTATTTACAACTGTGACGTGGTATTCGCGTACCCGATTAAATTAATTAATTAATGTAATTAATATAAACCGTTGGGCCGCGTTGCCCAATACCGCGCACACAATTAATTTATTATTGATCCGAACTGCGGGCTGTCGCCAGGAACGCGAGTTCGCTGGGACGATCGGTATGGAGGATTCGGGCAATCCTCCTTGCCTCGACGAATTATAAATTTAAAGGATGTCGGCGGGAGCGGGGAGAATAAAAGAAACGCACAATTAATTAAAATAAAAATGAATAAAACATTTATTAATTTATTTTAACAAGATGGCCATCCAGGCCGTGTGCCGCGACAAATATTGCTTCGCGCGGGCGGAAGTCCGGGAGTCAACCGGATCGAGATCCTCGCCTGCGGTTGACTCCTTCCTGAACCCCGCTATTCGGGTACCGGCGTACCCGAATACACTCCCGATGTACTCACACACATACACTCGGGGGAAGGGGGGGAACGCGCGGTAATACAAGAGGACTTACCGGGGTGCGCCCCGTGGATGGCCCAGCCGATCCTTGTCCCTGTGTCCTCCTGGGCAACGGAGGACGACGTCGGCTGCGGTGGTGGAAGGCGGCCCTGTGCCGCGGCGAGTGCCTCGCGATCCGCGTCCGCACTCACACCAACACTCCCGTCCTTAACACACACCAGAAATCACTCGCGGCTCACTCACGAGGATGTCCGGGTAACCGATGGCTTTCGCGCCTCACGCGCCTTATTAGCCAGAAAAACTCTCGATCGGTCCGGATTTATTTCGTCCGCCTCGAGCGGCGGATCGGGACATACCACTCAGGCAATCGCCTAATTTTCGAAAAAGGGATGAGAGTGGGGAACACACACACACTCGCGCTCTCATCCCTACGTACCATTGCGCGCGTAATTGTACACTTCGATCGACGTAAACAAATGTCGTCGGTTGGCCTTGACATACCAAAGGCTCCGACGACTTACATTTAACAGAATTTAAATGCTTCGTTTGCCGCGAAAAGATTGTGTGACGATTTCCGTCACAAAGCCCCCCCCCTAGACTCTACTTCCCTCGGGAAGGCCGAGTCGAAAGAAGGCACAATCTATTCGCGACCGCGCGCTGTCCTCTTCTCTCTTCAATCAGTGGCGGGAAGGGATGCGGTCCTTGAGGATATGGACCACCTCCTGTCCTACATCTCGTGCCACATCAGCTGGGAGATTGGCAGCAGCCTCCAGCAACATACGACATTCCCTGAGAATGTCCGCCTCGTTGCTGGATTGTGCTGTCGACCCAGCTGAAGAAGCCGATACCTCCGAAGATGTACGGGGCTTAGACCCACTTCCCGACTTTGGTGTCGGCTGACGAGATGGCCCAGCCATCCTCGTAGCGTCGACTTCCATCGGGGTGGGCCGTCGCAAGTCGCTAGGCCGAGCCTTCTGCGACTGCTCCCCACGAGGTTTCGGAACAGAGGTCTTGGTCTTACCCTTTCCACTGACTCGTTGGACAGGGACTGGCTGAGCCCCGCTCTCTTCGCGTCCCTGCCTTCCTGCTTCCGCTGCTTGGTCGCTGGTCGAGGGAGCGTTCAGGCTTTCTCTGTACTCCCTCGACTTCTGGTCCGCTTTAGCTTGGACGACCGCACTTAGGGCTGCCTTCACTTGCTCGAAGGGCCCCGTGGAATCCAAGCCAAATGCAGCGGCCTGGCGGCGAGTCGCCTCTTCCACACGGCGACCCACCACCACTTCCGCATAGGAAGGTTTGTTGCTGGAAGGCTTCACACACGAGCCCTTCCTAGCGCCTTCCTTGCGGGTGGGCGTCTCCACCCGTCGCTTCTTCGACTCCTTCGGACCTGCCCGTGGCGTTGGTCGCTTCGGTGCTTGTGGCGAGACAGGGACCTTAGCGGCTGGTGCAACGGGGTTAGATGGCGCGAAGGGGGAGTAGCCCCGTTCTCGGACCCACAAATCATGCGGCTCCGAACATCTGGGGCACTCCCTCACAGTCACCCCTCGGCGTCCGCAATTAAGACAGTATGTCTTTTGCGAAATCGCACACTCCCGGTGACTGTGGTCGCTTGCCCAGCAATTGTAGCAGGCGTTTTTAGGGGGATCTACCCACCGATCGAATGGTATTGCTACCAATCGTCGGAGGACAATTCCCCTAGTAATAACCGGGCCGGATGTAGATGACCCAGTCTTCGCCTGCTTGGGCAGGGACTCGACCCCAACATCGAGTTTCCCTGCTCGTGATGGACCTACGACAGGTGTCCCTGCTTCCGAGAACGGCCGAATCGTTGCTCGGGGTGGGGCGGGGACTCCTGATTCGTAGTCGTCCATCGTCAATTGCCTGTTGCCGCTAGATTTCTTCTTCTTGCGGCGTGGGCGATTTGCGGCGACGGACTTCTGCTGCTCCCGTTCTGCCTCACGCAGCTCCTCAGCATATTCTGCGGGGTAGATGTTGGCGGATGGCCCCGGTACTAATACCGCAGGCACATCCACTTCCATCCGCTCCACTGGGGTTGACTCAGCCGACGAAGTGAGGTCCACCGTTGAGGCACGTGGTGTCCCTTCCAACTCCACTAGCACCTGGTCGATGTCCCGCACCGACTGGGCACATCCAGCGAGCGGGTCATCTGCAGGTACCTCGAAGCCTTCGGGAGACACCGGAGTTACCTCGTTAGTGGTCTCCAAAGTCGGTGGGCTTTCCCCCAACAGTATGAGCTGAGGTGGAGATGGAGTGACGCCGTCTCCTGCCTCCAGGTCTCGGGCGTCCGGCGATATTGCGCGACGATTTCTGGCCGCCTCCTTCTCAAACCGGCGGTGGCCTTCTTCGTCGCGCTCGATCGCTCTTTGTTGGAGCATCTGCTCCGTCAGGGCGATCAACTCGCCGTTTGGGTCCATCTGGGAGCTGAAATAAAACAGAAGCTTATTAGTCATAATTAAAATATAAATTACGAATAAGGGAGAATTGCCCACTCACTCACACACAAGTATTCTCAAATATCACTCTCTCAATGCATGGCATACAGTTACCAGGCCCAACCTTCGATAACTGTTCTCATGCGAACCGATACGCAACCCTTACTGCTTTACTTGACGACCCGAGGTGGTACATATCTTTTTACATCAGATATGTGTACCTCGGTTCGTTTCCGACCGGACTCTTCTAGTCTCAGAATTACTGGAGATAGTACTTCTTTAACTTCGAAGGGTCCGTCATACTTTGGTGCAAGCTTAGCAGATATGCCCTTCGCACCTTGGGAAAGCGTTCGGCACTTCCTCATGACTAGATCTCCGACCTGAAACGAGGCAATACGTCTGTTTCTGTTGTAGGTCTTTTCTTGACGTCTTTGCTCCTCGTCAATGTATTTCTTGACCAAGTCGCGTAGAGCATCAAGTCTTTTAAGACGATCTAGCCATACTTCGGGATTGTCCAGGATCTTAAATTCCTGTTTTTCCACTTCCCTGCGGAGACTCTTCACAGGTTGTGGATGACGCCCGAAGTTTAAGAACGCGGGTGAGACTTTGGTACTCGACTGCATTGCCGTGTTTATTGCATGACGAAATTCGTGCAAGTGTGTGTCCCACCCACGATGATCCGAATCCACAAACGTCGCAATCATCGTTTTTAACGTTCTATTTGTTCTCTCCACTGGGTTGGCTTGTGGTCGGTAAGGAGGGGTTCTGACATGTTTTATGCCATACTCCTCCAGCATTCGCGACATGATGCCGTTGATGAACTCCGTCCCATTATCCGTTATTAGGAAATCTGGCGTTTCCCAACGGAAGACTACGAGTTCCTCGGATGCTTTCGACACCGACTTACCGGTCGCCGTACGTAATGGTTTGAGCTCTATCCACCTTGTAAACAAGTCTTGAAATACTATGATGTATTTGTATTGACTTTTACTACGTGGAAGCTCCATTACGTCTGCTGCCACAACAGCCCAGGGTCTCTCAATGTTACGTTTACCCATCAAGCCTTGAGGACCTGCTTGAGACGTCTTATAGCTCTGACAGATCAGACACTGTAAAACAAATTGGCGGGTATCGTGGTAGATACCTGGCCAATAATAGTCTCTCGCAACACGTTCGTAAGTCTTTTCGACTCCCATATGACCCATGGATGGGTGGAAATGAGAATCTACTAAGACTCGGTTCCTCTGCTCTAAAGGTAGAACAAGGCGCCAGCCTTCTTCTCGTTCTGTTACAGAGTCCAAGAGTTTATCACTTGTAAAACGATATAGCATATCATCCTCAATTTTCCACTCCGGAAATTTCTGAGGGCATGAGCGTACATCGTTTAACCTAGCAATATACCATGGGTCTGTAATTACTTCGAACGAGGCAATCTCTTCTTCGTCGGGGTCTGGGTTGACGGCACGAGAAAGCGCGTCCGGGACATAGTGCAAGGCTCCTTTCTTATGCACTATTTCAAAGTCCCATTGCTGCATTTCAAGTATCCATCGTGCCAACCTACCCGACGGCTCTCTGAGATTTTTGAGCCATTTGAGAGCACTATGGTCGGTCACAGCCGTGAATCGATAGGCCTCAATATATGGTCTCAATCTCTTAATAGCCCATATGAGGGCCAAGCATTCTTTTTCCGTTGTCATGTAATTACGTTCAGCGCGATTTAATAATCGGCTGACGTAGACAATCGGATGCTCGAATCCCTCGTCGTCCAGTTGCGTCAACACCGCACCTATTGCTAAGTCACTAGCGTCACTTTGGACGGTAAATGGCTTAGAAAAGTCTGGACGGGCTAGTACAGGCGCTTCAGCTAACGCAACTCTAAGCTGACAGAACGCCTCCTCCTGCTCCTCGCCCCAATCCCAAGCCTGGTCTTTACGCAGCAACTTGGTAAGGGGAGCTTTAATGTCAGCTTCTCGATTAATGAATCGAGAGTACCAGCCTACCATCCCGAGAAAGGATCTCAGCTGTTTGACATTACGAGGAGTAGGGTAATTAAGGACTGGAGCGACTCGTTCCTCGTCAGGCCTCAAGCCGTCCGCGTCCAATTTGTACCCAAGGAACGTTACGCTGGAACAACAGAACTCACACTTCTCTCGATTCACTTCGAGTCCAGCGTCATTCAACGTCCTTAGTACGTATTCGAGCCATTTCAGATGGTCCTCAAAAGTTTCGGTAATGACGATCAAGTCGTCTAAATAACCAAACACATGAGGTTCCACCTTAGGCCCGAAAATTGCATCTATAAGCCGTGCAAAGGTCATAGGAGCATTCATGAGGCCAAAAGGCATTCTCGTGAACTGCCACAGCCCCGACCCTGGTACAGCAAATGCAGTATAATGCCGGCTCGCCTCGGCCATTAATATTTGGAAGTACGCTTTCTTAAGATCAATTTTCGATATATACCTTGCATTATGCAGCTTATCCAATATGGTATCCATATTAGGAATTGGATAAGAATCACGTTTTGTGACTGCATTAAGGTCTCGAAAATCGATACAGAAGCGATAACTTCCTTCGTCCTTGCGAACGATGACCGGAGCAGCTGACCAATCACTCGCACTCGGTTCAATAATGCCCTTGTCAAACATCTTTTTGACCTCACTCTGGGCAAATTCGAGGACCTTGGGAGACATACGTCTTGGCTTATGACGAACCGGTCTTGCACCAGGATCAACCTCTATGTGGTGCTCCGTTAACGTCGTAAAGCCGTGGACGTCTCCCGAGGGCAAGAGTAGGCTTTCAACTAACTCTTTGACTTGTTTCCGCTGGTCGTCCTGTATCTCAATTATACCAGCACATTCAGCGGAAATCCTCGAATCGATGTCATGAGATGTATCTCTGACGAAGTGTCTCCAATCACTCTCGCCAATACGCCAAATAGCTTCGCCTAGTTTGACTTCCATATTCCAATGTTGTAGAAAATCCATACCGAGAATGATGGAATGCTCAATATTCTCTACAATTCTCAGTTGGATATTGCCATCAAGGCCTTCTACACAGAATAGGATGTCAATTAGGCCAAGGACTTTAAGAGCTGGTCCAGCCACACCTTTCACGATAACCTTGACAGGTCTCCATTTAAACTTGTGCTGTTCGACAACATCTGATCGTACAAGAGAGACCATGGCGCCAGGATCGAAAAGTGCTTTAAAGTCCTTTCCACCGAGTCGTACCAAAAAGAATAGCCGGTTATCCGATTGGATTCCAGCAATTATCTGATCGGTTTGACTATCGTCGTTAGGAGTCGATGCCGTGTGCGTCATTTTAGACGTACTTGGTACGGCATCTGCCCCCCCCTGAACTGTACTTCTCGGCAACGAGCTTGTACGGTTCATGTTATGCACACCATCGACAACTACCTTCTCCACCAAGGGCTCGTTGTTGAGGACAATTTCCTTCTCCACCAAGGGCTTCTTGTCCTCATTACTAGGTGTGTCACAACGGGGTGACGATGAGCAACAACCAAGGTCGTTCACTCCGATGGTGCTAAGCGGCTGAGATAACGATCTCTTTACACCTTCTTCACCAATAATATCTCTGCTATCAGAGTATATTTGCCTTTGGAGTTCCTTAGACCAATCTTTAGCCTCACGCTTTTGTTGGTCTAATAAGGTTCCTTGTTCTGTTTTACCTTGCAAAGCTCGGGTGGGATTGACAGGTTGTGTTCTAAGAACTTTTCCATCTGTCGAATCCCCAGAACGTTTAGGATCCTTACACTCAGACTTACTTTCAACACCAACTTCGGTCTGAGAGGGAATTTGATCTCCGTTAAGGACTTTAGAGAAGTCAGCAAATGATTTGCTAGACTTCTTAAAGAGTTTAGAGGGTTCTCCAACCTTAAACTCTTGCCCTTGTAAACCATGCGGTTTACTTACTGCAGTGCAGGGCGCCCGGGGCAGCTCGGGTGCCCTGCGTTCAGGTTTCCCACGTTTTGTAGGAACCTGACGCAGTTAGGACATGTTTGGAGTGTAACGCCACTAGTTCCACACAGCTGGCACTCCTTTGCTACCAATTCGGTAGAGCACTGCTCAGCGGAGTGCCCAATGTTTCCGCATCGGTAGCATGTTCGGCTCGGGCAATCCGACGACCTATGACCGACTTTTTGGCATGTGAAACACACGCCGACAAAGTTGGTGCTCAGGTTCGTTGGATTTACTGCCGTCGCCTGTGGTTGCACATACCTCACCAGGTTTTGTGCCATTTGTGGGACAAAAACATTTTGCTGGGGCAGTTGAGAATTCGTCAAAACACGTCTTTCTCTCTTGCCCGAGCTCTGTTTTTGTTGCCCAGGTGACTGTTGAGAAACAGGCACGTACGATACGGATTTCGAATTGGGGGCACTCACTCCATTATTCGATTTGCCGTATCGTTTCTGAAAACTATTAGCGACGTTGGAAGTACCGTACACAGCGGCTGCTTCGTATTCGCTTGAAGAAGAGTTTGGCGAGTTTTTCGCACTTTTCTTGCTCTTCTTCTTAATAGTTTTCTTCGACGACTGTTTATCCGCATGAGAAGACTCATCCTTACTCTTTTCGGTAACAGTCGCCACTTTGCCCGAAACTCGTGCTGCACCACTCTGTTTCGGAAAAGCTTCTGGTACGAGCTTCTCGCGTTTAACGTTGGAACTGGAAAATTTCGTGTCCCATGTTAAATGCTGCTCGTACTCTTTACCGTAGCTTGTCAAATCAGAGAAATTCCTGATTTGACGTACTGGTATGTACCTACGGTAGTCTGGCCTCATCTGCGAGTAGGCCATCTTCACCTGTTGTTCTAATGAGGGGGGGCTTTTAAACTTATTTACGATCGCTCTGAAACAGTTCAAGAACGTCGTAGCCTTTTCTCCCTCATTTTGTGTTCTTGATCGAAGTTCCATGAGTAAATCTTCGTCATTTATTATACGGCCATACTCATTTAGGAACTCGATCTCAAAATCACGCCAATCTCGAAGAGATGGCTGAACTGTTCTATACCAGAACAGTGCTGATTTTGAGAACACATTGGGCAGGGCACTGATCATCCTGCGATCTGAGAACTCGTTGTCATTTCTGAAGTCGTGCAAACGGTTCAGAAATTCTTCCGCGTCCTTTTTGGTCTCACCATCAAAGGACATGTTCCAGATACGCAGCTCTCGTGCGCACCCTGTCCGATCGTGCGTTCGGTTATCGTCTTCACGATACCTTGGCCTGGCCTCGTAGGATTCTCTTTCCCGACGGTCATCTCTATTATCCGTCCGGGAACTCCTACGCCTGCTGGTAGAAGGATTCCTATTCTCTTGTCGGCCTTCAGCCGCCCTACGAGAATCGGATCTCCTACGAGCAGGTTCGCGATCAGACTGATACCCATCGGACGAATCCGTCTGAGTACTCTGATCGCAAGTGGCCACCGCACGATTCTCTCGAGGCGTTTCTCTACGTCTGTCCGACCTCTCTCTGTGACCTTGCTCCGAAATTTCCGGCTGTGCTCGGTCGTCGAGTTTACGGTTGGACTGACGTTTATGAGTACGTCTCTCCGTACAGCTGTCACGACGTTCATCGTCGCTTGAGGCTCTACTCACAGAACGATGGTATCGTGACTTTCCGTTTGGAGTCGTGTACTCACGCCTCTCTCTTCTATCTTGTCCTTCACAAGTCTTAGAAGAGGTCTGACGACGTCTCTGTTCAAACCTCGGTTTTTCGTAAGATTGAACACTGACGTCATTAGGAAGGTCATATCCATTCCTATCATCAACGAATTGACGTTCAGTTGTATTAGCTTCAGGTTGCCTGTTGTCGTATTGTCTAGAGGTGTATCCTCGTGACGTACGACGGTCGGCTTCCGTCTGCGAACCCAAGTCAAAATGTTGTGTTGGCACTTCACTCTCTCTAGTGCCAAGATGTTCGCTGTTTCTCTGCTCTTCAATTGGGAGGTAATGTGCGGGTGCATAAAAACCTCCGAGTTGAGCAGTCGTCACGGTCGTAACCGTCGACGTAGTGGTTGTGCACGAGGTTGCAGCCACCGAAACAGGAACATAAGGGATTGCAGTCGTGGTCATGTTAGCTGCCAGTACCTCACCAAACCGTTTAGGTATAGCACCTGTTGATGCCAACCTCGGGCTTTGTGCAGTACTCATTGGCGAGTTTCTAGACAGACCACTTGGTGACTGAGCTCCATCTTCTTCAGGGATAGGTGCTCTGTCACTAGCAACCTTTTCGCGATCCGACATTTCGGACTCGCAGGAAACTTCCGTTCCTGATGGGACCACACTCCCTTTCCTGGAACGAGGTTTCCTAATTTCCCACAGTTCCTGACATACTAGAGGTTTATGTGCAGGCTCTGCCCTTACATTCTCATCGTATTCAGGGAACCATGGTATTTCCAGATTAATGTCTACACATCTTATCCGGTGACGCAAAAGGCGTTCGCGGCACTCCGCCTCTTCGCCATTTGCGTTTAAACTCAGGTGCTCCAATTGGGCATACACTGCCTCAATCGGAAGCTTCTTCGTTTCCCGACGAATATCCCTAGCTATGCGTGATTCACGCATAAGCTGGGCCATTCGGGCTTCATAGCTGCTGGCCATTATTTTTTTGACCAGCAGCAGCCGACGTGTTACGTCGGGAGAAGTACTCTCAACCGGGATTTCAGATGAAATCCCTAGTGTTTCAAATACTTCGGAAGTATCCAATTTTCAATTGGAAATTATTTTATTGGACTCACCACAATAAAATAATTATTACTCCCAACGAGTAAAAAAAAAAATTTGGTGTCGGCTTAATTACAATAAATTGTAAAAATGCACCGACTAGTGTACCAACAAAATTAATTCACTTAATTAAAATCCAAAAGATTTTCTTTAAAAGGAATTTATTTCGTCCTTAGAAGGACAAAATAATTAAATTTTGTTGGTTAAAGTTGTGACAAATCACACACTTAACACTTGCACCAAATTAAAATTAATTATTTAACTTGCTCACAAGTCTAAATAATTAATGTTTATAATAGTGTCTTGTGACTCACACGCACCAAGACTCTATACAATTGCTTCTGCAAGCAAAAATAATTAATTATTAACAAAAAGAAATCCTTAAATTATTTCAATATCGTCGGTAATTTACCAGTAATGGTAAATTTAACGATTTCCCAAAATATCTCTCTCACCAGTTATAATCCAAAAGATTCCTCACTGGCGAAAAGAATTTATTTTGTTATGGAAATTGAAATAATTAAAGTTTCAATCTATTAATAAATACAGAACACCAAATTATAAAGGAAGAAAGGACAAAGAAAAAATTAATTATTTATCTCACTAACGAGCCTAAATAATTAATTTTAAAATAAATATAAAAATAAATACAGTGTCTTGTGATTCACACACACCAAGACACTATTTATTATTTTGCTTTTCCAAGCCCAACAACACAAAAAAAAATTTCCTTTATAATTTACACTACACAACAAACACAAATTTAATTAAATTATTTCAACGGTAGGTTTGGAGTCGTGTACTCACGCCTCTCTCTTCTATCTTGTCCTTCACAAGTCTTAGAAGAGGTCTCACGACGTCTCTGTTCAAATCTCGGTTTTTCGTAAGATTGAACACTGACGTCATTAGGAAGGTCATATCCATTCCTATCATCAACAAATTGACGTTCGGTTGTATTAGCTTCAGGTTGCCTGTTGTCGTATTGTCTAGAGGTGTATCCTCGTGACGTACGACGGTCGGCTTCCGTCTGCGAACCCAAGTCAAAATGTTGTGTTGGCACTTCACTCTCTCTAGTGCCAAGATGTTCGCTGTTCTCTGCTCTTCAATTGGGAGGTAATGTGCGGGTGCATAAAAACCTCCGAGTTGAGCAGTCGTCACGGTCGTAACCGTCGACGTAGTGGTTGTGCACGAGGTTGCAGCCACCGAAACAGGAACATAAGGGATTGCAGTCGTGGTCATGTTAGCTGCCAGTACCTCACCAAACCGTTTAGGTATAGCACCTGTTGATGCCAACCTCGGGCTTTGTGCAGTACTCATTGGCGAGTTTCTAGACAGACCACTTGGTGACTGAGCTCCATCTTCTTCAGGGATAGGTGCTCTGTCACTAGCAACCCTTTTCGCGATCCGACATTTCGGACTCGCAGGAAACTTCCGTTCCTGATGGGACCACACTCCCTTTCCTGGAACGAGGTTTCCTAATTTCCCACAGTTCCTGACATACTAGAGGTTTATGTGCAGGCTCTGCCCTTACATTCTCATCGTATTCAGGGAACCATGGTATTTCCAGATTAATGTCTACACATCTTATCCGGTGACGCAAAAGGCGTTCGCGGCACTCCGCCTCTTCGCCATTTGCGTTTAAACTCAGGTGCTCCAATTGGGCATACACTGCCTCAATCGGAAGCTTCTTCGTTTCCCGACGAATATCCCTAGCTATGCGTGATTCACGCATAAGCTGGGCCATTCGGGCTTCATAGCTGCTGGCCATTATTTTTTTGACCAGCAGCAGCCGACGTGTTACGTCGGGAGAAGTACTCTCAACCGGGATTTCAGATGAAATCCCTAGTGTTTCAAATACTTCGGAAGTATCCAATTTTCAATTGGAAATTATTTTATTGGACTCACCACAATAAAATAATTATTACTCCCAACGAGTAAAAAAAAAAATTTGGTGTCGGCTTAATTACAATAAATTGTAAAAATGCACCGACTAGTGTACCAACAAAATTAATTCACTTAATTAAAATCCAAAAGATTTTCTTTAAAAGGAATTTATTTCGTCCTTAGAAGGACAAAATAATTAAATTTTGTTGGTTAAAGTTGTGACAAATCACACACTTAACACTTGCACCAAATTAAAATTAATTATTTAACTTGCTCACAAGTCTAAATAATTAATGTTTATAATAGTGTCTTGTGACTCACACGCACCAAGACTCTATACAATTGCTTCTGCAAGCAAAAATAATTAATTATTAACAAAAAGAAATCCTTAAATTATTTCAATATCGTCGGTAATTTACCAGTAATGGTAAATTTAACGATTTCCCAAAATATCTCTCTCACCAGTTATAATCCAAAAGATTCCTCACTGGCGAAAAGAATTTATTTTGTTATGGAAATTGAAATAATTAAAGTTTCAATCTATTAATAAATACAGAACACCAAATTATAAAGGAAGAAAGGACAAAGAAAAATTTAAATTATTTATCTCACTAACGAGCCTAAATAATTAATTTTAAAATAAATATAAAAATAAATACAGTGTCTTGTGATTCACACACACCAAGACACTATTTATTATTTTGCTTTTCCAAGCCCAAAACAACAACAAAAAAAAATTTCCTTTATAATTTACACTATACAACAAACACAAATTTAATTAAATTATTTCAACGGTAGGTTTGCAACAAAATAATTATTTCACTAATTGTCGTCCCAAACGACAATTTTTAGCGAAATATATTTATTTTATCCTAAGAAGGACTAAATAAATAATTTATGTTGCTACCAAGTTGAAATAATTTATATTTCCCTTTTTTTTAACTAAATTGAACGAAAAGGAAATGAAAATTTAATTATTTAACTTGCCAACAAGTCTAAACAATTAAATTTATACACCGAATTAATTTTACTCAAACACACCAAAAAAAAATTATAACCAATTATTTAACTAACAAACAAGTCTAAATAATTGGCAAAAATGTGTGGAGATATAATTTAAACACACAAAAAGAGAAAAGAAAGTTTTTAACATATATTAAAATTTCACAGCAAATAACGAATACGAAATATTAGGTTAAATGCCGATCATTAAAATACATGCAAAAGAATTCAATTATTTAACTCACTCTCGAGTCTAAATAATTATATTTTACAACTCTCGCATCTTTGCGGAACAATCACACAAAGATACTTAACATTAATTGTTTAACTTGCAACAAGTCTAAACAACTAACACGAGTTATAAAAAAAAAATTTTCTCACACTCAAAAATTTACAAAAATATATTACAAGTATCGTGAACCGTAATACTCAATAAATACCAAATATTAGATCAAGTAATTACTGTCAGATAATTGTAATAAAGAAATAATTTTAATTATTTTACTCACACACGAGCTTAAATAATCAATATTACAACTATTGTAACTTTGCGGCTGATTCACACAAAGTTACTTAATGTTAATTATTTAACTTGCAACAAGTCTAAACAATTAACAATAGTTGTAAAATATATTTAATATACACAACAATTTATACATATATTATATAAATAAATAATAATAAATAATAAACACAATTATTAAATTATAATTACTACATAATATATGTCAGGGAGGGGAGAAAGCAGCAAAATTTTCGCTCTCAACTCAAAAATAAATTCAATTAAAATTTCGCCGCGTCCCGTATAAAAAGAAAACAAATATTATAATTTTAAAATTTTCTTTAAAAAGGGAGGGGGTGGGGCAACTACCTCTCCCGAAAGGATTTAATTGAAAACACTCTCACACCATAAATCTCAAATAAATCCCGCGCGGGAACGAATTTATTTTATTAAAACGAAATAAAATAATTCGCCGCAGTGGTTTCTATCTGCGAAACCAGCTGCGAAGACTTATACTCGCGAAGGGGCTAGGCGATCGCGCTATCTCTCTCACTCACACACCTATAGCCCGCCTAGCACCTACTCCGATTCCCGGCGACTAGGGATTCTCTCTCTCACTCCCACTCGCGGGCGCAATCGGAGAGAGCCGATGATGATCGGCTCTCGCAAAGTCTTTCCCGTTCGCTATTCGGGGGGGATTCTCGCTGCCCGCGATCCGCGGCGCAGGCTACTCTCTCCCTACTTTGCCGCACCCATACAAGCTAAGCAAAGATCTCCCGTCAAGCTCGCGATCGAGAGAGACCGATCTCGGTAAGTTCGAGCGCTTCCGGCTAAACACGGTCGCGCGCGAACTCTCTCTCGATATACCGGTGTATACCTCTCCTCGGATACCCGAGCAAGAGGGGGAATACTCCGGTATAGAGACGCGTCTCACACGCCGTCTCTCGCGCTCTCTCTCTCTCTCTCTCACTCTAACTCGTATAACTCACTCTCTCTCTCTCCCTCTTTCTCTCTCTCTCTCTCTCTCTCTCTCTCTCTCTCTCAAAACTCAACCCGCTCACGTTTCGCCGCGACACTGCTCGCGCGCGAAAGATGGCCGACAATTATTCTTTAATTTAAATTTAACATCGGTGAGGACGAAACCGAACGTCCTGTCACGGTCGCCATTTGTGACGTGGTATTCGCGTACCCGATTAAATTAATTAATTAATGTAATTAATATAAACCGTTGGGCCGCGTTGCCCAATACCGCGCACACAATTAATTTATTATTGATCCGAACTGCGGGCTGTCGCCAGGAACGCGAGTTCGCTGGGACGATCGGTATGGAGGATTCGGGCAATCCTCCTTGCCTCGACGAATTATAAATTTAAAGGATGTCGGCGGGAGCGGGGAGAATAAAAGAAACGCACAATTATTTAAAATAAAAATGAATAAAACATTTATTAATTTATTTTAACAAGATGGCCATCCAGGCCGTGTGCCGCGACAAATATTGCTTCGCGCGGGCGGAAGTCCGGGAGTCAACCGGATCGAGATCCTCGCCTGCGGTTGACTCCTTCCTGAACCCCGCTATTCGGGTACCGGCGTACCCGAATACACTCCCGATGTACTCACACACATACACTCGGGGGAAGGGGGGGGGGGGAACGCGCGGTAATACAAGAGGACTTACCGGGGTGCGCCCCGTGGATGGCCCAGCCGATCCTTGTCCCTGTGTCCTCCTGGGCAACGGAAGACGACGTCGGCTGCGGTGGTGGAAGGCGGCCCTGTGCCGCGGCGAGTGCCTCGCGATCCGCGTCCGCACTCACACCAACACTCCCGTCCTTAACACACACCAGAAATCACTCGCGGCTCACTCACGAGGATGTCCGGGTAACCGATGGCTTTCGCGCCTCACGCGCCTTATTAGCCAGAAAAACTCTCGATCGGTCCGGATTTATTTCGTCCGCCTCGAGCGGCGGATCGGGACATACTACTTAGGCAATCGCCTAATTTTCGAAAAAGGGATGAGAGTGGGGAACACACACACACTCGCGCTCTCATCCCTACGTACCATTGCGCGCGTAATTGTACACTTCGATCGACGTAAACAAATGTCGTCGGTTGGCCTTGACATACCAAAGGCTCCGACGACTTACATTTAACAGAATTTAAATGCTTCGTTTGCCGCGAAAAGATTGTGTGACGATTTCCGTCACACAACATATTATTATTGCAATATTAAATATTATCAACGCAATTAAGTGGGCCTTAATTTAAGAAATTGCATGTGAAAAACAATTTTTTACTGATTGAAAAATTTATTCCATAATCAATACAAAATGTTCCTAAATTGGCCAAAAGTGGGCTAAAGTTTGCCAAAACTGGAAAAATGTTCCAAATATTTCAATGTTGGTAAACATCGGCCCACTTTTGGCGCAAGTTGGCCCACTTTTAGCATACTTTGGAGCGTTTTCATCGAAAATGTATTTCCACTAGGGTATGTATAATATCAGTATTTATAAAATATTAAATTTATATTAACTATATTTCATTCATTACATTGAAGCTACTTTCTTATAAACACTATTTTCTAATAATTTATATTTTATTTTTTTCAGCTTTACAAAAAAATATTAAAAAAAAATTTAAAATAATCGTTTAGAAAAATAAAAAAAATTATAATTATTATTAAACAATTGAAACAAATTATTAATATTATTTTTATAATTGTGAATCATTTTGTAAAATAAACCATTTTTATAATGGGTTTGACGGAAATAAAAATATTAGTTGTAAAAACGATTGAACCATATAGCGACGATGCTTCTATGTTAAATGATGAACACATATTAGAATTTAATAACATCCTTAAATCATGTACACCATTCAATATGCAAACATCTCTTTTAGTTCAAAAACAATATAATATTAATTCAGTTCAAATGAATAATGAATACATTCAATTGTTATTTTCTGGAAAATATGAAAAAGGTCATTGTATTTGTATGTATTACAATAATAGAACGATACACATTAATGATAGTTTAAATGCTAAATATTTGCAAAATGAACATAAAGTATACATCAATAGATTATTTCCAGATAGTCAACAATTAAAAATTGTTTTTGAAACAGTGCAATTTCAAACCAATAGTTATGATTGTGGAATTTTCGCGATAGCTTTTGCTGTCTCTATTGTATTTAATTTATGCCCATGCAGTTTAAACTATGATATTTTCCAAATGCTTTCACATTTACTAAAAATATACGAAACACGTACTATTACGATGTTTCCAATTTTACAAAATATAAACTATAATATTTCAACAATACCAATCAAAAGATACATGATTCATATTTGTTGTATTAATGAAAAAAAAATTGAATTTCAATGTAGTAGAAATAAAAATAATAGAATAAAATTTTCAACAGAAATTTAATTCTGAACAACAAACAATAATGAATTTATATAATAAAGATAAAATCATTTCCGCTGATTCTATTACCCCAATGGAAATAGACTATGAAATACCAACTTATAGTTCATTTTATCAAAAAAATAAAAATAAACAATTTAATGATATAGAAATAAAACAGCTAAAAATGGAACAGCAGACTATCATAAAAAGGCAAACAATTAGCTGTATCGATATAAAAAATGAACGAGAAAAAGAAGCGTTGCATAAAAAAGAAGCTTATATGAGGAGTAAAGATAGTAATGACGGCAAAATAGAAGAAAAAAAATAAAGAGAAAACAGCAAACCATGATGAAAAGACAAAAATAAATAGTGACGAAATAAAAAATGAACGAGAAAAAGAAGCATTACGAAAAAAGAAGCTTATGTAAATAATAAAAATAGCAACGACGGCAGAATAGAAGAAAAAAAAATAAAGAGAAAACAGCAAACCATGATTAAAAGACAAAAAATGAATGGTGACGAAATAAAAAATGAACGAGAAAAAGGAGCATTACGAAAAAAAGAAGCTTATTTAAAAAGTAAAAATAGTAATGACGGCAAAATAGAAGAAAAAAAAATAAAGAGAAAACAGCAAACCATGATAAAAAGACAAAAAATTAATAGTGACGAAATAAAAAATGAACGAGAAAAAGAAGCATTACAAAAACAACATATTTATTATAATGAAAATACTGATCAATGTAAAAAAAATGAAAAGAAAAAATTAAATGGAAAAATATTAAACGAAAGTGGAAAAAATGATATCGATAAATTAGTATAAAACCATTTACAAAAAAATTTAAAAAGACGCATATGTAAGAAAAATGCCAAAGACATGGAAATACCAATCATATTGCTTAAAAAATTAAAAATTAATGAAGGAAAATTTTTTAACGTATATGATAAACCAATTAATACCAAAAAAGGTATAAATTATAAAGAATTAAATAAACGTATTTTAATTAAAAATGAACAAAATGGAAAATTATTAAGTAAATCCAAAATAATAGGTCGAATAGCAAATATAGATTTTGATGAAAAAATAATTATTGAAAACAATTTAGGTTATATGTCTGAAACTTGTAAACATTGTAATACTAAACATTTTGTTTTTGAATATACACTAGGTAAAGAATTTTCTAATTGTTGTCACAAAGGAAACGTAGACTTACCGAAAATGCCTCACTATCCGGAAGAATTAAAGCAATTAGCTACAGGAATATCGGAAGATAGTATTAATTTTCGCAAAAATATTCGGCTATATAATAATGCGTTAGCTTTTGCAAGCTTTGGAGCTAATTTTGACAAGTTATCTGAATCTTAAATGAAAATGAAGCTCGAAAATATGGGCAATTGTATGTTCTAGATAATGAATTAGCTGCAGCTGAAAGAAAAAGTTTTAAAAATAATTTAGATACAAAATTAGAATTGTCAAGTAAATTAGATAGCTTAATTAGAAATGTTAATCCTTATGCTAAAGCTTATAAAATGATGTATGAGGTAGAAAAAGAAAAATTAGAATATTATAAGAAAAATTAGATAAAAATATATATATATAATGAAGCTACTTGTAATGAAGTTGCAATGGTATTTGTAGGAAAAAATGGACTGCCTACTTCAGAGCGGGATATAGTTATATATTCAAAATATGACAATCCAATTAGTATTCCTTTAACAAGTAAACACATTGATCCAATGACATACCCACTTATTTATCCAAATGGAGGATATGGATGGATGCCTAATATGAAATGCAAATATAAGAAAAACAATATTTCATGTTTGCAATTTTATAATTACAGACTTTCTATGAGAAATGGATTTAATCCATACCTTAATATGGGAACAGTTTCTCAACAGTTTACAATTGATGCATTTGTAAAAGTTGAACAATCAAGATTATATTTTGTAAAGAAAAACCAAGATATTTTAAGAAGCGATTATTATAAAGGCGTAATGGATTATTTACACAAGAAAAAAGAATCTAAAAATATAAAAATTGGAAAAATGTTTATTTTGCCATCAAATTTTGTTGGAAGTTCAAGATTCCTAAAACAAAATTACATTGACTCAATGACTATAGTAAATCGTTACGGAAAACCTGACTTACTTATAACAATGATATATAATCCAAACTGAAAAGAAATAACTGAACATTAAAAAAATATGAAACTGTAATTGATAGACCAGATTTAGTATTTAAGGTATTTCATCAAAAAATAAAAGAATTTAAAGAATTGGTAATTAAGCAAGGTGTTTTAGGAAATTGTATCGCCTACACTTATGTTATCGAATTTCAAAAACGTGGACTTCCTCACATGCATATGCTATAATTTTTAGATAAAAATTATAACATTAATACTCCCGAAAAAGTAGATGAACTCATAAACGCAGAAATTCCAAACGAAGATATCTATCCACGGTTGTATAATATTGTAAAACAGTTTATGATTCATGGACCCTGTGGAGAGCAAAACATGAGTTCACCTTGCATGAGTAAAGACACAAAAAAATGTACGAAAAATTTTCCAAAAAAATTTAATAACAAAACAACTTTTAATTCATCAGGATATCCATTATATATAAGAAGAAATGATATCAAAAAAATCAATTATAAAGGTAAATATCACAATAGAATAGCTGATAATCGGTTTGTTGTTTCGTATAATCCTTATTTATTGTTAAAATTTAATTGTCACATTAATGTCGAAGTATGCTCAACAGTCCAATGTATAAAATACTTATTTAAATAGTGTTATAAAGGACATGACTGTGCGAACATAGAAATACGTGACACAGGTATCAGATCAAAAGACAGTTCTAATTTAACTCATGATGAAGATATTGAAAGCAATGAATATAATACTATTAGAATATCCTCTACACGAACTTTCACATACCATAATAAGATTAGCTATTCACAATGAAGATGAACAAGAAGTGTATTTTAAAGAAGGAAAAGAAACAGAAATTTAAAAAAAAATGTAGAAACGACATTAACAGCATACTTAAAATTAAATCAAATCGATTCTGATGCACGAAATTATTTATATTCCGAAATACCATTAAATTATGTATTTGATAATAATTCAAAAACATGGTATAAAAGAAAAAAAAAACAAAAAAACCTGTATTAAGCAGAATGTATTTAGTGAATCCAAAGGATCGAAAACGATATTTTATAAGATTATTACTTTTACATGTCAAAGGAATATCATCATTTCAGGATTTACGTACTGTTGATGATATAATTTATTCTACATTTTATGAAGCTTCTATAGCTAGACATTTGGTTAATGAAGATAAAGAATGGGACAGATGTTTGGAAGAAGCAACACAATTACACTTTCCTACTGCTCTTTGTGAATTATTTGCATATATTTATATTTTTCACAATCCTATTAATGCAAGAGATTTGTACGAAAAATAGAAACACTTTTTTTACCACCCAAAATATGAACAAAATGCTGATGAAAACCTTGCATTAAACATTATTGATAAGAACCTACAATTGAATGGATATTCTTTAAATAATTTTAATTTACCCGTTATATCTACATTTATAGAAGATTATGCTGATAAATCAACAACACATAACAAAAGTTGCACATTTACTGAAATAAACGTCAAAGTAAATTCTTTAAAAAATCATAACAAAGACATTTTTGATACTATCGTGCAACATTTAAAAATTGAAGACAAAAAAAGCTTTTTTATTGATGGACCAGGAGGAAGTGGGAAAAGCTGTTTACTTAATGTTCTAATAGACTATCTTAAATTCTCAAACATTTCATTTTTATGTGTTGCTTGGACAGGGATTGCAGCAAATTTATTACATAACGGGAAAACAGTACACACAACATTTAAACTACCACTTAATATCACAGAATGTACTATATGTAATATTAAATCTAATTCAATAGATGGTAAAAATTTAAAAGAAGTTCCAATTATAATATGGGATGAAATATCTATGACATCGAAATATGCTTTTGAAGCAGTCAATCGCCTATTTCAAGATATATGTAATAATAAAAAAATATTTGGTGGTAAAATGTTGGTTGTTTCAGGCGATTTTAGGCAAACATTACCAGTTATACGACATAGTAGTCGTACTGAAGTTATTGAAAATTTAGTTAAAAACAGTTTATTATTATTATTATTATTGATTGAGTCGGGCCTATAAGGCCTCCGGGCGCATGGGTAGTCCCTTGGCGTCCCTCTGATGCAGTGGGCTTATTCAAAGATATTATTCCAGAAGGAAATTATTCTTGGAATGTCCTCTGCCGTAAAGTCTATACAATGCAGAAGGAATTCCCCAAGATGGGTTTTCCTTCTCTCCATGAGGGCTGGACACTTGCAGACGATATGCAGTGTTGTCTCATCCTCTAATTTACAGAATCTACATGTTGGACTTTCGCTTAGTCCTATCATATGTCTGTATTTAAGTAACGCGCCGTGACCAGTTATTACAGCTGCCACTAATCTTGCGTTCCTCTTGCTTAACTTGGAGATTTGGGAAGCCCAGTCTCCTAGCATTTGGGGTTTAATAAAGCTTTTTGCTACACGACAGCCCGGCGCATTCTTCCAGGCCTCTTCGTGTTTCTTGGCTATCCACTCTCGGGTTATCTTTACGAATTCCGAGTTGCAGATGCCAACAATTGGCTCCGGTCCAATGAACCGTTCCCTGCTTGCTTGTTTGGCAAGTCTGTCTGCCACTTCGTTTCCCCTGATGCCAATGTGGCTTGGCACCCATAGTAGGGTCACAGAGCGGCAGCCAGCCAGTTCATTCAGAGCATGGTGGCACTCCGTCACCAGTTGGGATCTGTTGACAGGTGCGTCCAGGGCTTCTAAAGCACTCCTACTGTCCGAGCAGATATACAGATGCTCCCTGGATTTGTAGGAGGCCGCCCAGTGTGTACAGTAGATGATGGCCAGCAGCTCCGCTTGGTGCACAGTCGTGTACGCTCCGAGCGGTATGGTTTGTCCTTTTCCATCCCTCCTTCTGTAGACACCGGCTCCTGAGCCTCCCGCATTCTTTGAGCCGTCTGTATACCAGACCTCTCCAGATGCGGGAAGTTGAGCCTTTTGAGATGTCCAGTCTTCTTTTGAAGGAAGACTGATCCTGTATTTCTTGTCAAAGAGGTGGACAGTAGTCGCCTTGTCCATGGGCATGTCTTGCAGGCCTCCATAGAAATTGGCTCCCAATGTCTTCCCCCTTTCCTCCGCCCCTCCTACAACTCTGAGGAGTCCTTTGGCTGCCTCTGCTTCAATCGTGAGGGCTAAGGGCTCTATACCTAAATAATAATAATACTAAAAACAGTTACTTATGGCCGAATTTTATACGTATGACACTAAATGAAAATCTTCGAGTGACAGATAATGACAATTATTTTAGACAATGGTTATTAAATGTAGGTGAAGGTAAACGTTTAAATATGTATGAAGAAGAAAATGAACTGCTTGAAATCCCTCTTGATTTAATAACAAAAGAAAATGATATCATTGCAGAAATTTTTGGAAACGAAATAAAAATAAATGATAAAGTTATATTAGCCTTCACCAACAACGACGTAATTGAAATAAATAATAAAATTTTGGCTATAATGGAAGGGCAAATTATTGAATACTTAAGTGTAGATACAGCAGAAGATGATAATGGAGAAAACTTAGATGTCATGTTACTTACAGAATTTCTTAATTCCCTTACACCTAATGGACTTCCTCTACATAAATTACAATTAAAAGTAGGTGCAATAGTAATTCTTCTAAGAAATTTAAATGTGAATGAAGGTCTTTGTAATGGAACAAGATTATTAGTAATAAAACTTATGAAACATTTAATTAAAGCCGAAATTATAAGCGGAAAAAAAATTGGAAAATTAGTTTTAATACCAAGAATCACTTTGTCACCATCTAAAGAAGATATACCATTCAACATGCGCAGAAAACAATTTCCCATTCGATTAGGTTTTGCAATGACTATTAACAAATCACAAGGACAGTCATGCAAACAAGTTGGTATCTATTTACCATCTCCAATTTTTAGCCATGGTCAATTATACGTAGCTCTTTCAAGAGCTAAAAGTAGAAAAAATTTAAAAATATTACTGTTAAACAATGCAAAAATAGAAAATGATACATTAAAAAATAAACACAAAATTTACACTAACAATATAGTGTTTAAAAAAGTATTGTAAATGTGTAGACGAAAATTTATACACATTTTATATAAATTTTATAAATAAATAAAAATGGAAGTATGAAAAAAAACATTAAAATATTACAACTATTGAATGATTAAAGTGAATATGCAAAATAATTAATAATTGTTTGCGCTGAAAATCATTAAAATACAATTGAAAATCGGCTGCAACATATCATATTGTAAATGAAAATCATTACATTAGTTATAATAAATAAAAAAAATGAAATATAAGAAAAATCCATTGAAATATTACTACTACTGAATCATTAAAATAAATATGCAAAATAATTGATAATAGCCTGCCGTTCGACAAAACTTACAGACTTCAAAAAAGAATCAGAGTTTCCCAAAATACAACGACCGAAAGTTTAATTCTTATAATAACGTATAAACAGGTATTTAAAATTATTATTTAAAAACTTAAATTTGTTAAAATTTTACAATTAGAATTATATTTGCATATATCACGTATAAAATATTTCGACAGAGTCGCCATTTAGATACAATCACTCACCCAACGTGCGTAAAAAATGATTTTCATAACACTCAATTTTATAATAACAATTACTATACAGATTATATTAAATACCAAAATTTTTAAATATGCATTATAAAAACTATCACTTTGAAATAATACTACATTCACATACAAATTAAAACCATATATAACACAACAAAATTTTTAAATATGCATTATAAAAACTATCACTTTGAAATAATACTACATTCACATACAAATTAAAACCATATATAACACAACGACAGTATTATATACCACTTTATAAAAAATGTTACCACCGCCATTAAAGAAAAATCTAATTTATGAGAGTATATAACATGCTTATATTTTATGTATTCTGTAAACACATTATATTACATCAATTTATTTAAAATTACGATACCCCCCCAAATGGAAATTATTTTATGTGTGTGCATTTTAAATATATTAAATATATGGACATATTTCACTTTCTTTCTAAACACACGGACACACACCTTCTTTATAATAACCTATAATGATTATTTTTACACAGACACAATATATATATATATATATATATATATATATATATATATATATATGGGTGGTTCTCTGTGACATCGAAGATGAAAAAAATAAATATTGCTATAACTATGGGAATATGTTTTAGAGGTATCCAGTAGCTCTCCTGAATTTTTTTAGATTTTTTCTGGGCCATTATTTTAAGTTACAGAGAGTCAAAGTTGACATTTTAGCACTTTTTTGCATTATATGCCCATATTCATGAATTTTTAGCTCCCAGGGGATGCATTTTTCACTAAAAACATAAGTATGACTTTTTTTGTAAAATTTTCCGAACTTTTCATTAAAAATACTTTTAAAGACATAAATGAATGCTGTCACACTCTTGTAAGCCATTTAAACCTTAAATAGTGAAAATCAGCAATTCTGCTCCGGACTCTGGTAACCTAATACTGTCTAAAGGATGTCTTTTTATAGTCAGAAACTGCCTAAAAAGTTCCAGAGTGGGTCTAAATCATTAAGATCACTTATGGTCAAAATATCCGGGAAAAGTGCCCGAAATATTAATAGAAATGTATATTTGTTGCCTTATAACGTAGAATCTAGTAGCATGATCATTGCAAAAAAATTTATGCACTTACCTTGGAGTGGTAGAAAAGTATCTTCACTTGTTTCAGTATCCATCTAATCGCCTGTAAGCTGCTAAAAATACAAATATTATTATACAAATGTAAAAAATTAATTTTTAAACAGTTATAATGCTGAATTTTTAGTTTTACATCCCTTACAAGAATTATAATACTAATCTGAAGGATTACTATAAATATATAAACATCATTATTACAATAACTGAATATACGTATTTAATACATAAGATATATAAATAAATCGGATATATAATTATAATGAATAATATGATAACGTGACAGTGACAAGTTTGTGAAATCTAAACAATGTATTGCTGAATAATAATAATAATAATGTTGATACATTTATAGTAATCCTTCAGATTAGTATTATAATTCTTGTAAGGGATGTAAAACTAAAAATCCAGCATTATAAATGTTTAAAAAATAATTTTTTATAATTTTATAATAATATTTGTATTTTTAGCAGCTTACAGGGGATTAGATGGATACTGAAACAAGTGAAGATACTTTTCTACCACTCCAAGGTAAGTGCATAAATTTTTTTGCAATGATCATGCTACTAGATTCTACGTTATAAGGCAACAAATATACATTTCTATTAATATTTCGGGCACTTTTCCCGGATATTTTGACCATAAGTGATCTTAATGATTTAGACCCACTCTGGAACTTTTTAGGCAGTTTCTGACTATAAAAAGACATCTTTTAGACAGTATTAGGTTACCAGAGTCCGGAGCAGAATTGCTGATTTTCACTATTTAAGGTTTAAATGGCTTACAAGAGTGTGACAGCATTCATTTATGTTTTTAAAAGTATTTTTAATGAAAAGTTCGGAAAATTTTACAAAAAAAGTCATACTTATGTTTTTAGTGAAAAATGCATCCCCTGGGAGCTAAAAATTCATGAAAATGGGCATATAATGCAAAAAAGTGCTAAAATGTCAACTTTGACTCTCTGTAACTTAAAATAATGGCCCAGAAAAATTCTAAAAAAATTCAGGAGAGCTACTGGATACCTCTAAAACATATTCCCACAGTTATAGCAATATTTATTTTTTTCATCTTCGATGTCACAGAGAACCACCCATATATATATATATATATACTTATTTTATACTCTTTGTCATATTTATTTTCTTTCTGTATTTAATTCTATCATTATTAGCGTCAAAATTTAACAGTATACTTTTCTTTCCTTAACTTACACTGTTACAGAGCCCTTATTATGTTACTATTAAATGGATCATGCATTGAAAAAATATATGATTCTTGAAATGTATACCTTACCAGCACATCCTCGCCGTAAGAGTCGAATACAATATTCATATGTTGGCTAACGCTGGAAGCATAAATATATTTTACGGAGCGTGTGTTATAACTATACACGAAAAATCTAAATGACTTCAGTACAACATGTCTTGGTCTGCAGAAACGACATCAGGTTTTCATCAAATACACTATCCAAGAGCCTCACTCTTATCCAATAATGCATAAATAGTTATTTAAAATTATCAAATAAAACGAAAACATTGGAAAGTCGACACAAAACATATGGAGTTCTCACATCTTTTCAACTCGTCTACGCGAGATCAAGATTCGAGACGCCTTTTTGAAATGATTGCCCGCTCATATACTATAAAGGACCCCTGCAATAATGATGAAAATGGAGTCGAAATCTCACGAATGATTGACATTTGACGGATTCTTTGAATGTCACGAAATAATTGATAGTCATTAGATGATCAAGTTTTCAGTTGAACTTTATTTTCAGTTCTGTCTTTGATGTTTTTTTTAATCTATAACCTCTTTTAAAAAACCAAAATATTGGAAAGTCGACACAAAATATATCGAGTTCTCACACTCTTTTCAATCGTCTGTACAATAGTAGTTACATGTAATTTTAAAGAAATTTTGATTAATTTTAAAACTTTGGTAGTTAACTATCATATTTTGTTTATTTCTCAATTTTTTCTTACAAAAACGACATCTCAGTCACCACATTAATTATACCATAATCCTCTTCGCAATGCGCAAATTATCATTGTTGGTGTTAAGGGTAGAGTACGGTTATAAAAATATTTTTGTAATTTTTATAAAATATTATGTGACATGGCATGTTTATAAAATATATTATAAAAAATATTCTTTTTTGATGATTTTTAACACATTCATTAAGTAAAATATTAAAATATTCTCAAAAATAGGCTTAAAACCGGTGCAAATACAAAAAACTCCTTGCAGGATAAAAGTTGTCGAAGGGCTTTAATCCAAGAAAATTTAAATTTATATGCATATAAACTTCAACTTTACACAGCGAATTTGGTGTATCTATAAAAATGCAATTTTTGCCTTGATAAACCCAATTGGTTTACTAATTATTTAAAAAATGTAATGTTTTTCATTTAAAAAATGAACATAAAAATGTCACATTTAACTTTAAAGAAAAAAGGCTGTGTAACTATTTTACATATACTCATCTAAAATAAGCACGATCAAAATACAACCGAGTGAGCGTTAGAGCGAGGTATCTGTTGCTAGTATAATATTAATAACTATAATTCGGCCGCCCGTCGGGCTAACCGTAATTTTACTCGCCTAATAAATCTCTCTCAGCTCCAATACAACTCCACTCGATTCTATTTCTCGACTACAACTCTACTCTTCTCTGCTAACGAGTACAAAATGGCTACGTTGCCTCAAAATACTACTCGATGAAATAATTACAACCTCGCTGAACTACGACTATCTCGAAGGATATCGCTATCCTTCTCTATCTTACTCTACTCCTTATCTACCGGCGTTGATTAGGGTGGTTGATTGCGTGATCGATACGCGTAGTCAGCCTTGATCTTATTTCCGTCAAGGCCGATTATCCAATAATAGTGGTTTACGTCACCACCAACCTGTTAATTATTGGGTCAATCACGCAACCAATCATCCCCGACAATCGGAAGGCACGCATTACAAATAAATAATTACCATATCGGTAATTAATTAATACTAACTGTCCCGACACACTCACACAACAATTAAAATTTAATTTCGACTACTATTTACAGCTATATACATTTTAAAAACTATTAAAAATCGCCCCAAATTCTACCGACGGATCTAAATACTTTTACTTAATTAATAACGACGCGATCTAGCTAAAATAATTAATTAAGCTAATATACGTTTGCGCTATACAATAATATACACCAATACATAGGTGTGCGCGCACCGTCTATATCTATATATATGTTCTATTGTACCGCGGTATACCTTCGCACACATACATTACACTGAGAAATTCTTGGGGCATCTTCTGTACTTATGTGAAGGACAAATACAGTACATTACCTTTAGTACAGCAGCTCTCCTAGATTTGGGAGCTCAGCTATTCTAAATGACGAAAAAGTGTTTTGTTTTGCGACTACAGCACCACTTTTGAACGGCTCTTATACCATTTTAGGGCAGCAGCCGTCCTAAACATCGTACGATTGCACGAATAATATAGTTGGACATCGGGTGTTCCAAGAATTTTTCAGTGTAGGTATATACCGCGACTCCTACTCTACTCGCGCGCTCCACCTCGCTCCGCGCGCTCTCTCCCATAATCCCACTTACGGTCGCGCACTCGAGCTCTTCGCGCGCGCAACACTCTCGCTGCTCTAGTGATTTCCCTTTTCCGCGCACCACGCCTAGTGCCGTGCGATCGTCGCCGTCGGTGAGCTCCGTGAACTGTGCGAATAAAATGAATAATACGTTATAAAAAAAATACCAGAAATTGCGTAATCGTTAGCAGATTTTGCAAGTTGATTGCAAAAAATTGCGTTTCAAGCGGTTTTTTTGCAAAAAAATAAAAACTAAATTCGCAGCGAGAATTTACAAATTCAATGTTTTTTCACGATAGACGCGTCGTAAAAGCATGAACTTGACGCGAATCGTTTGCAATTTAATTGCCAATTTTAATTATGATGCGAGATTATCAAAATTCGCAATAGTAATTATTAAAAAAAATAATTTCTTCATTTATAGTTTTGTATGCTCGAGAGAGCGTTCCGCGTTCCGTTGCGTTCCTCTTATCCAGACTATACGCATGCCCAATATCTATAATATGAGTAGGAATAAACGCGAAATACTTTTATTATCACAAAAAATATAACTAATAATAAAAACAATTAGTGGTCTTTTGTAATCGTCTAATTATGATATTTAATTAGTTGCTTAATTTTCCTCGACTATGAAAATTAGTCTGCAGATTTTCATTGCTACGCTACGGTGTGCGATAAACGGTAACGGATCAGCTGTGGCCTGTGCGACTGCCGACAGTATTGTTGATTTTTGTTGACATGTGAGGTCAGCAACCTTCTCGCAAAAGAATATTGTGCTTAATTATAATTGCACAATGTATGTATTTAATAATTGGACACGTAAATACAAGCCTTTGATTTCAGGTGAGTATTGTATTTACAGATGTATGAATAAAAGATAGGTAGATTTATCGTCCAAAATAGCAATATCATTAGCTGTTATTAAACTTTTCTTCCATAGAATATTCTTTTAAATATAATTGTGCATACACTCTGTAGATAAAAAATTGTTTTGTACTATCTTACAGTAACACTCGAATGGCATATAATGGTAAATTTTTAAAATAATACTCATTTAAATAGTTTGTAGCAACCTTAGTTTCTGATCTATTTATTTATGTTGTTATTTACCACTTATTTAAATTAAATATCAATTTAGTTCTATTAATTATTGTGTGATTTACAGATACACATGGTGTGTTAGCTGGTATGGTTTAAGTACCAAAAACATGGTGTCGCAGTTTCTCATACTAATCTGGATTCTGGAAATAAATAGTGAAATTCACTTTACTAAGCTATCGATAACAACTTTATGGTTTAATTAATCAGATCATAAGAAAATAAACAGCTACATTAATGTACATTGTTTTGCTGTTGCATTTTCAGTAAACGTTTTGGAATGAATTGTGACAATTTATATTCTATCACGTATGTACAATAGTTTAATTTTTTTAACCATTATTAATCAACTTTTTTCTCTTTACTGTATAATCTATAAGCAAATAACTTCTTTATTTTAATCAATAATGATTGACTTTCTTTAACTACTTAGTCGCTTAAATTTGAAGAATTATCAAAAATCATCGATGAGTTTTAAAAGTTTTATATATTCATACTATTACTTTGCAAGTTTTCATTAAATTAATTAACATCCTTTGCATAGCTTCACATAACTCTAAGTACATACACTTTGTTGCTTGTTTTTGAACTCTTTCATAAACTTATTTCACAAGACATGTGTGCAAATATTGAAAATATTTATTATTAGCAAATTTTTTAAAATTGAATGCTCTACTTCCCTTTTGTACAATACATCATGTAACTAGGATATAAAAAAATGTAATTAAGTATCGCTAACTAGTATGTTATTGTCGGACAGGTTGACCAAAACTGCCTATCAAGTCACTAAGCGACTGCGTGGAGGATGTCATTTTATGCTTGGGAAAATGTATGGACACCAAACAGCTTCATCAGCCTGTTTAATAGCAGCTGTTATTCTTCCAACAACAAAAATTAATTTCTGATTCATAAACTGGTACCAATTAGACTAAATTAATTCTCTTTTTTACATAATTAACAATAAATTTTGTCCTATGCTTTAAGTCAATTAGTAAATAGACAAACAATTTTAAGGTGAAAAGTCTGAACTTTTAAGAGTAGCAAACTTAATGTAATTTATTATTTAATGTATGATTCAGTATATAGCTACTTAAAGTTTTTAGTAGCTATACTTTTCTGATGTTCCGAAACCATCATTTGAACTAAGTTAAACTTACTGCAATATACCACAGGAAACACTTGACCGAATGAGATGAAATTTTGACACAATCAATAAAACATCATTCTATAATGCACTTTGATTATAAAAAGAAAGTCAGTTCTATTATAAAAAGAATTTATTATAAAAGAATTGTAAAAAAATTGTATAATTGTTAAATTGCATGAATTTAATGATTTGACCAAACTTACATTAAAGACTATATTATTAGGTCAACTGGTTTTCGAAAGATCCTGTAGCAAGTGCATTTTGGTAAAAATTCAGAGTTGCGGATCATAAGTATATTCAATGAAAATTGCTACTTGTAAGTTTCATTATATAGATATCACCGCAATTTTTTTTAATAAACTTAAATTCATTGCGATTAGCTGAAAAATAGATACAGAGAGAATTATTATTAATTTAATAATCTATTTGTAGCTTTCAAAGTTTCAATTTAAAGCGGACTTATTATCTTACATATTATATTACAAAGCAAAAGATCATTACGTAATTTTAATTTTGTTTGTAAAATAGATCGACTGACTTAATATTTTTGCCTTTTTAAATAATTGATGAAAATCTTCATTTTTACCAAATTCATGTAACCATATTTTCTTTTTTCTTTCTTCTTTTAGTTTGATACTTACGAATTCATAGTGTGAGTGAACGTCCGCAGGACCTACTACGAGATCTCAAGGATATTTCTAACTACTAGCTACATCTCAAAACACTTTATCATGAATTTATAAATTATTAAACTTTAATCTTGTTTAAAGGAAAAGGCATTTAATAGGAAATTGAACAAAATAAATAATGACAAAACAAAAATAATGTTTATTGCTTTCATTAGTATTTACAAGTTTGTTAGCAATACACGCTTACAACAAATATCACGATGATAGGCACAAAATTAAAATAAAAGTACACTTAACTATAACAAACATTTTCATTCTTTGCCGTACACAATTAATGCTATTTTCTCTATTCGCGTCAAATAATCTTGATTAATTTTTATTATGTATCTTTTGACTAATTTTGTTAGTGTAGAATATCTTAATAATCAATATAGGTTAATCATATTTTAGAGTGTAATATAAATAGTGTCGCGTCATGATAGACGCAACGTACACACAGGCGCGTACACATACACACACATATACACACACATATGCACACACACATACGCACACACGTGCGCACACATTTAATACGTAAAGTAGGATGTCCTCGTCAAAGACAGGAACCGCCTTGAAAAAATCTAACCAATAACTTAATTAGGTCACGCATCACAAAGAATAAATTAATTAAGTAAATGTACAATATTGGATTGGTCAAGAGGAACCAAAACTCCACCCCAAACCCTTGATATAAATAGGGATGTCGCGCAGGGGTGTGCGCTCTTGCTCTTTAGTCCTTTCTCAAGTAAGGTAAACTCCTGTATCCAAATCTTAACGCGAAATAAAGCAAGAATACCGAAAGTCATTGTTCAGTATCTTTAAACCTTCAAACACCAGTCTTTTCCCTATTCCCTTTAAAATCCAAATTAGTCTATACCGCATTTCTATTGTAAGGGAGTCTCTGTATCGAGGATCAACGAGAGCGAGAAAGACAGCCGAGCAGTTGCAGCCACCGGTCAACCGTAGATCTCCCGCCCGATAAGGTTGGTTGTTTTCCTTTCCTCGCCTTCACTCATTGTTGCACCTCGGGCTTACCCATGCACGTAAATTTCGGAAGGGTCTATGACCTGTGCTATACCGAGGAGAATTGCCACCCATCCTTGACGCTATACGCGTACTAAAACGGGGAACTTCTATTTTTAATTTAAATTCAGTCTATTTAATTTTTCTACGTTACGTCTACCCTAGGACGTAACAAGTGGGGGCTCGTCCTAAAAATTAAAGAAGGATTAGAGCAATTGTCTTCCTTATTAGCACAGATCATGGGTACCAATGAAAAAGAGAATTCTCGAAATAAAGACGCGGCTTCAATTTTGCTTAAGCAGGCGCTTAAAATAAATCCAGATTTTTGTGTTGAAAATCCGGACAAATCTTTAGCTAGTTTGTTAAAATTTTTTAAAGATAGGCATGATAGCGGGATACATTTGTCAGATGAAGCGGTAGGCCTCGATAAAAATATACCTATAATAATTGACTTGTTAAAGGAATTCGTAGACAAAAAAGATATAATAGAATTTTGCGAAGATAAGTATCTAATTGAAGCTTTAGGCGATTTTATAGAAAAAAGAGTAAATCCAAAATTAATAATCGATTATATTATCGGAAACTTAGAAGCAAAAACAAAAGTAGAAGTAAATGGGATAGGTTTTAAACCCGAACTAACAGACGATAACACAACCTATTTTTCGGCAGAAAATACAACAATTAAAAATGCAAAAACTTCAGAACAACAAATGAAACCCGAAATTGTTAAACGGGATAATAATGTCAGATTTACTACAAGCACACCAATTTTACCAAATAATTGTAATAATATTAATTTAGTATCAGAGAGCTTGCCAAGATTAAATTCGTATTTAACAAACTCAACCTTGGGACAAGTGAGGCCCCTTTCTATAAAAGACGCACTTGAATTAATTCCAAAATATAATGGGGTAAATATTCCATTGAGTCAATTTGTTGACGGATGTAGGGAAGCTTGTAACATAATACATGAACAATATGAACCGGACCTCGCGAAATTAATTAAAATGAGATTATATGGAGAAGCATTAAAGAGTGCAGCAAAAAAAAGTTTTGAATCGATTGAAGATATTGCAAATTTTTTTGATAGTATTTTTGGGTCTGCGAAATCTTATCATCAATTACACGGTGAATTAGCTAACGTAAAACAGAAAAGGGAAGAGAGTGTCGTAGTTTTTTCAAACAGGGTTAGATCCATCGGGCAAGAAATCACTGAAGCAGCTCGAAGAGAAAAAAGATTAACTAATAATTTCAATCGATCTTTAGAAAATGATTTAGTAAAATTTTTTATTCGCGGTTTACATTGGGTAATAAAAGCACGAATGGGCCAAGTGTGTAAATTGGATGAAGCTACTGCAGAAGCTATAGAAATCGAAAGAGATTTTGCATGCTATGAAGTAGAAGAGTTAAATGAAACAATTAAAGTCATAACAGAAAATAAAAATCCTATACAAAGAGTCCATTTTGCCGAGACTAAATATACCGATAAATGCCAACTTTGCGGGAGACAGGGCCACCTGGCACCGAAATGCTGGCATTTAGAAAAAATGAGACAACCCCAAACCAGGGAAAGACGGCCTACGAATGACTGGGCGGAGTCTCGAGAGTCACGCAGACCGCAACAATGGCCAGGTGAAAAACGGACTAATGAATTTAAGCAGCAAGAAAATCAATATGTTCGTCGCCAAAATGCAACCTTCCCAAAACAAAATTATACAAATACAGAAAGGATATGCCGATACTGCAAAAAAGAGGGCCATATTATAGAAGAATGTAGAAAACGGGAATTTAATAATCGAAATCGAGAAAACCGATCGGAAAACGAAAATGGTCTCCGACAACAGGGCGCGAGACGAGAGACCGAGTACACGAGGCGCCCGAGTTACAAAAAACAGGAACCCTCATCATCAAAAGATATGTTCGATTAAGTAAAAATTGCAAGTCGCCAATTATTAAACTTAAAAATCCGAGAAGCAACGAGGAACTAACTCTTATTTTAGATTCAGGAGCAGGTCCCAATTTACTAAAATTACGAAACATACCAAAAGACGAAAATATTAATAAAAATGAAATATTAGAATTAAAAGGAATCACGGAAGAAAGTATTTACACTTTAGGCAAAGTTGACATCAATTTTCCAAAGTTTGACATCGAATTCCATATAATAAATGACAACGTGCCTATAATCGAAGATGGTTTACTGGGAAGCGATTTTTTCTGTCAATTAGGTGCAAAAATTGATTATGCGAAAAGAATGTTAAGAGTTGTAGACGTCTGTATCCCTTTTGTAGAAGAAAACATATTATTGATCGAAACAAAGGAAAGGTATGAAGACCCGACGATTAATGTAATAGAAAAACGTAACATTATATTGAACGAGAGAACAGGAACGCGTAAGGGAATTTCCGCTAACCCTATGAGTGTCAATGCAAGAGAGGGTGAGGAAGTCGTAAAACATATCACACAGGTAATAAAACCACCTAAAAGGAATTCGTTTGGGGAAACAGGAAAAACAAATTATGCTAATGAAAATTTTCAACGAAGGGAGGTGTCGACCCGAGAGGTCGATGATATTAATGAGAAAGTATATCTTGTAGAAGAAGCGCGAATTCGAGGACATATAAGCCCATCGCGTAAGCAAGAGTCAATCCTAATTAAATCTCAAAGTCAGGACCCACCGGGTAGTCGAAATCAATTAAAAAATCAGAAAGATATTCAAATTCGATCTCAATGTAAAAATAAATTGGAAATACAAGATCCCAAGCGAAATCAAAATCAAATTCCAATTCAAAACGAAATCTAAATCAAAATGCAAGTTTAAATGAAATTCAATATCAAATTCTAAATCAAAATTCAAATTCAAATGAAATTCAAAATCAAATTCTAAATCAAAATGCAAATTCAAATGAAATTCAAAATCAAATTCTAAATCAAAATTCGAATTCAAATGAAATTCAAAATCAAATTCTAAATCAAAATTCAAATTCAAATGAAAATCAAAATCAAATTCTAAATCAAAATTCAAATTCAAATGAAATTCAAAATCAAATTCTAAATCAAAATGCAAATTCAAATGAAATTCAAAATCAAAATCATAATTCAAGTTCAAATTTAATTCAAAATCAAATTCTAAATCAAAATTCAAGTTCAAATGAAATTCAAAATCAAATTCAAAATTTAAAATCGAGTTCAAAGGTAACTCAATATCGAAGTCTAAATGAAATTCCAAGCCTAAATCAAGTCTTACGTACGAAGGCAGTATGTAAGCCTAATGTATGTAAATTAATCGAACAAGGAAACGAAGAGACAAGTCAAGAAATTAAAATCATTAAGAAATTAGAAACAAATACCAAATCGAACCCAGTAATAAGGGAGAACGATGAAGAATACTTTAATCATGAAATTAATAAAGAAAGATTGCAAAAGCACTCCTCAAATAAAAAAAATAATCTCTTAAATGAACTCGAAAGTGATGAGGCAACTAATAAATCAAGCGCGCACCCAAATCCAAGAAACGAGAACGAAATAAGTAATGAAAAATATTCTAATTTTGAGATAAAGAGAAAAGATATGGTAAGTCTCGATAATAATACAAAAAATAAAAAGGCACTATCACAAAATGAAAATGTAGACGCAAACGAATTCGATGAAGAAAGGTTGTTAATTTCGACACGCATGTTACAAAAAATTCTAGAGGAAGGTTTAATGAATAATGGAATTCTGTGGAATAGTAACCAAGACATGGAAATGTTAATAAGTAATCTACTAATGGAAATAAAGTATCATGACAACTCAACAAATAACTCAAAGGAATTAAGAGAAAATCTAAATAAATTAGGAAATTATGTAAAACTACATGCCTTTGGGGGAGAATCTCATAAAAATGTTATTAAAGATACATTGGCGGGTTTACTTAAATTAAGAATTAATTTAAAAGGAAAAGGCGGAAAGAAACTAAGAGGTAGTCATAAAGTTTATCGCTTAGCATGTATCATACCAAAAGGGAGAGCGGAAAAGGTAAAATCATTACTACGACTTGACCATTTGGCTGCGGATGAAAGAGAAGAAATAGAAAAATTAATTGAGAAATATAGCGACATCTTTTACCTTCCGGGTGAAAAATTAACAGCAACACATATTTTAAAACTAACAATCCCAACAACGGATGATGTACCAATAACTTCAAAACAATACCGATTACCTCCGGTACATAAAGAAGAAATAGCAAGACAAGTGCAAGACTTATTAAAAGACGGCATTATCGAACCATCTACCTCATCGTACTCAAGCCCTTGTTTTCTAGTTCCTAAGAAAGAGGACATACAAGGACGCAAGCAATACAGAATGGTGATCGACTATCGCAAATTAAATGCGAAAACTTTAGACGACCAATTTCCGCTACCGAATATAACTGAAATAATAGACCAATTGGGCGGATCAAAAAAATTCTCAACTTTTGATCTTAAGGCTTCGTATCATCAAATAGAAATTGACGAACGAGACCGTCACAAAACCGCGCTTGTTACAAATGGAGATTTGTACCAATTTAATCGAGGAAGCTTTGGACTACGAACAATGCCGGCTACATTCTCAAGAGCACTTTCAATTGCACTCGCTGGACTTATCAATAAAGAACTTTTTTGCTTTATTGATGATATTATATGTTATTCGGAGACTCTACAAGAGCATATTCAAAGATTAGAGAATTTATTTCTTAGATTGCGAAAAGCGGTTTTAAAATTACAACCAGAGAAATGTGAATTTTTTAAAAAAACAGTTACATATTTAGGTCATGTTATTAGTGCAGAAGGAATTAAACCAGATTCGCGGAAAATTGAAGCTGTACGAAAATTTCCACGCCCTCAAAATGCTAAAAATATCAAGCAATTTTTGGGTTTAGCGGGCTACTATAGAAGATTTATTTATCAATTTTCAAAAATTGCAAAACCTTTAACGGATTTATTAAAAAAGGACGTTCAATTTAAATGGTCAGAAGAAACAGAAAAGGCATTTGAGACATTACGCATTAGTTTATGCGAAAAACCGGTATTAATTTTTCCAAATTTCGAAATTACTTTCAATCTAACGACCGACGCTTCGGGATATGCAATTGCTGGAGTCTTAAGTCAGGGTGAGATAGGGAAAGATCAACCCGTTGCATACGTCTCTCGAGTTCTTTCGGATGTTGAAAAACGTTGGGACACGTTTAACAAAGAAGGACTAGCAATAATATTTTGCATTAAGCATTTCCGACCGTATTTATTTGGACGAAAATTTTATCTTATAACAGATCATAAACCACTGGTATGGTTACAAACGCATAAGGACCCGAACTCACGAGTTACGCGATGGCGTCTTATGCTCGCGGAGTACGATTTCGAAATTAAATACCGACCGGGTCGTTTAAATGTAGCAGACGCACTGTCTAGAAACCCCATAGACAAGGTCCTAGTTATTACAAGAAGCAAGGCAATAGCGGCAAGTGATGAGCCCGAGTCTAGCCTAGTTGAACCACCGCGGGGTATGACCACGAGAGCGAAGGCGGGTCGCCATGTAGGCCAGCGATATTTAGACGCGATAGAGGCTCTACGCCCGCAAAGGGGAAGAAGAAACGAGAGGCGAGCGAACGAACAATCACCGGACCGTGAAGAAGGAACGCACGACGATACGGAGGTGGAAACTTTCGAGCCGGAACCCCTCGTTCACTCGGAAAACGCGCGGTTACGCTTACATGAAGATCTTGATCATGTTAATGAATCATTACTAGAAAACGATCCGCAATTCAGTCCTGATCAAATAAACGAAGAGACGTCGATCTATGAAGAACAATTTAATGAAATTAACGATAAACAAGTAATTATTACATGCAGAGAAAAATTATTTATGCGTAAGGACAATTATATGTATTTTGTTACTACAACAGGAGAACCATGCGACGATGGGGCTTCGCAATTAAAACTACAGAATAAATTACCAAGATTCAAGGAAATGCAGGTTGGAATACCGGTTTTGATAAATGTAAACACAAAGATTCATATAGCATTACCGATACGAACAGAATCGTTAATCGGGCTAAGTGGAATTGATAATAACCTAAATTTATTATGCGAAAATCTATATTTAACGTTAGATACTATACAGATAAAATCAATAAGTATAGCGAAAACCGATAGAATTGAAAATTTAGAGTGGGAATTAGTTTTAGAAAAACTAAAAGGAGTTTTTAGTCAAAGCACGATAAAATTAATTGTTTGTTTAGGTCTAATACGATATCCGACACTAGACGATCGAATTCCGATTATAGAAGAAGCTCATTGTTCGGCTATAGGAGGACATAGAGGTGTCACAAAAACCTATAACCGTATTAAACAAAATTATAACTGGGAGAATTTAAAGATAGAGGTACAAGATTTTATAAGAAAATGTTTGAATTGCCAATTAAAAAAATTGGTTAGGGTTAAAACTAGAGCTCCAATGGTTATTACAAACTCGGGAACGCACGCTATGGACCGAATAAGTATGGATATTTTTGGTCCCCTATGCAAAAGCAATCGGGGAAACGAGTACATTTTAACCTTCCAAGACTTATTAACTAAATTCGCATTAGCTGAGCCCTTGGCGCGAATTTCGGCCATGGATGTAGCGAATGGTTTAATAAGAAAAGTCATATGCATATTTGGCGCACCTCGAATAATCCTTACGGATCAAGGTACGAATTTCATGAGTAAATTAATGAAAAGAATAGCAAAAATATTTAGAATTAAACAAACTAAAACCACGGCGTTCCACCCACAATCAAACGGTGGACTTGAGCGATCGCACTCAAGTCTCATTGAATACTTGAAATTTTTTGTACATAGTAATCGAACAGATTGGGACGATTACCTGGATTTGGCTACCTTTAATTTTAACACGGGAATTAGTGAGTCTACATGGCATACGCCGTTTGAACTCGTGTTCGGCCGACTGGCACGCACACCCTCGAACGCACCGGTCGAAACAGAAGACCTGGCGCCTACATACGATGGTTATCTTGAAGATTTAGTCAAGCGCCTAAACAGTCTACAAAACATAGCCCAACAAAACCTTTTAAAGGCAAAACTTCGAGCCAAGAAATACTACGATCGTAAGGTAAACGTTTTAACACTACAAATCGGTGATTACGTATGGCTGCAAAAGGGGCCAAAACCTAAGAAATTTGACGATCAATACTCGGGTCCATTTTTAGTTCTAGACGTTTCCGACAATGGGAATGTAAAAATTCAAATAAATGGAAATAAAAATAAAATAGTGCACATAAATCGCTTACGCAAATCGCATATTGAAACCGAATAAGCTTGTTGGTATTTAAATTTAAGAGCATGACGAATGTAAATAAAAAAAATAAGCCATGTATATAGCAAAACTCTAACAATGATATGTATTTTCACAAATGCAAAAATGCTAAGGAAATCAATAAAGAATAAATAAATAAATAAACAAAAAAAACAACAAACAAAAAAAAATAAACAAACAAATAAACAAAAAAAAACAACAAACAAAAAAAAAACAAACAAGACAACAAACGTGTGGACGTTTACGCCTGGCGTTAAACTTCTCTAAGGGGAGAGGTGTCGCGTCATGATAGACGCAACGTACACACAGGCGCGTACACATACACACACATATACACACACATATGCACACACACATACGCACACACGTGCGCACACATTTAATACGTAAAGTAGGATGTCCTCGTCAAAGACAGGAACCGCCTTGAAAAATTCTAACCAATAACTTAATTAGGTCACGCATCACAAAGAATAAATTAATTAAGTAAATGTACAATATTGGATTGGTCAAGAGGAACCAAAACTCCACCCCAAACCCTTGATATAAATAGGGATGTCGCGCAGGGGTGTGCGCTCTTGCTCTTTAGTCCTTTCTCAAGTAAGGTAAACTCCTGTATCCAAATCTTAACGCGAAATAAAGCAAGAATACCGAAAGTCATTGTTCAGTATCTTTAAACCTTCAAACACCAGTCTTTTCCCTATTCCCTTTAAAATCCAAATTAGTCTATACCGCATTTCTATTGTAAGGGAGTCTCTGTATCGAGGATCAACGAGAGCGAGAAAGACAGCCGAGCAGTTGCAGCCACCGGTCAACCGTAGATCTCCCGCCCGATAAGGTTGGTTGTTTTCCTTTCCTCGCCTTCACTCATTGTTGCACCTCGGGCTTACCCATGCACGTAAATTTCGGAAGGGTCTATGACCTGTGCTATACCGAGGAGAATTGTCACCCATCCTTGACGCTATACGCGTACTAAAACGGGGAACTTCTATTTTTAATTTAAATTCAGTCTATTTAATTTTTCTACGTTACGTCTACCCTAGGACGTAACAATAGTCTTTTACTTCGTATCGTATTCTATGTATACAGCCATTCCGAAAACATTCAACAATTTGAAAGTATCGTCACATATATTATTATTATTGCAAATAGTACTTTCGAAGAAAAATCTTCTGAATGTTCTAAGAGCAAAGAAGAAATGCTTAGTATTCTGAGAACATTCGGATTTTATGCAGATAATAATACAGACAATCAGAACAATCAAACAACCACTATTCCGTTATGTGATTCAGACGAAAATAATGGATTTGAAGATAATGCGTTAACGGGGTATGTTGATAAATTATTTAAAAATGCGCTTCAAGTCTGCAATGCAGACGAAACAATAACTGATGAGGCTAATTTTCACTATTGTCCAGAATTGAAAAAACATTTTAAACAACTTTGTTACTCTTTTCCATCGTGGACAAACGTTATGAAAAAGTACTTTGCTTCACCGAACAGCGTAGGGACCTCTTGTAGGTCAGAAGCATTTTTTAGAATAAAAAAAAATAAAATTAAGCATCCCCTTTCTGCACCTAAATACATTTTAAAGGATATTAAAAAAATTAATGAATTAACAAAATTAGGTTTCATGAAATTGAATGGTACTGAAATAAAAACAGATATCGATTCAGAAGAAGTTGATAATAGCTTTTTAAATTTTGATACACTCAAATTATCTAAAATTAAACAAAAATAATAAAACTGAACCAAATTTTGAAGAAACCACTTTAAACAATAATTCAAGCCCAAATAATTCTTTATGTAACTTAAATTTTTTTACTTCTTCACCAAATAATAGCCACAATTTTAAGTCCACACTATTGAATGAAATTACAACTTGCAATGAAAACAGCTCTTTAAACAATTCTTCTATGAATAATAATTATTGTGATTTCACGTCCAAACTATTTGAGGAAAGTAACACTATTGATGATAATATTGACTCGCACGCTTCAGTTAAATACAGTAATGTACAGTGTAAAAAACTTGATCAATCCGAGATTTGCAATTCTACATACCCGCTATCTACAAATAATTACGATAATATCAAAAAGATAGAATTTGACGATTTATTGGTTATTGATGATTACGCAAATGACTTACAATTATCTGAAAAATTTGTTATAAAAAATACTTCTATGGTACATGAATCAGTACCATTTTTAAATGTTTTTGAAAATAATTATCAATTCAATGAACGTAATTTAATTTTAAATGGATTGATTAATAAATCAAAATATTACTATATTAATAATTCTCCAAAAGAATTAAATTTCATTAATACCTGTCCGTTCGATAGCGTATTTGAAATAATAACATCATTGTATATAGAAAGTAGTTACTTTGAAGTAGAAATTAATCAAACTGTATTAAACCAAGACGATCCTACAAACTTTTTAACTACTATAGTAGATTATTGCGCCGATTCATTTAATTTAGAGCATTTTTATCAAAGCAAAGCAGAAATTTTATATTTTAAATACAAAGACGTTTCACCCATTAATTCGCTTTATATCCAATGTAAAGATAACATTATAAACGTATATTCAATGAGTACATGAGTACATGTCCTTGTATTTTAAAAAAAACTTTTTGTGCTTCTTGCGGATACATTGACGTAAAACAACAATCTTCTTTATGTTTAAGCGCATCGCAATTTTACGATGTAGGCGTTGAAAAATTACAATCACATTTAACAACCATTTTAGGTGACAGGGAAAGAAATTGCCCTAGCGTAAACGAATTATGCGAAGAAAAAGCGAAAGTTACATTTGAAATAAAAAATTATATGGCAATAGACGTAGAATACCTACACGAAAAAAAGAATTACAATCTTATTGCTAGAGCAATAAAAAATAAAATCAATTCATTTACCACTGATTTCAATCTAATTCCAAAGCAAATATATTTAAAAGACAGTAATTTTAGATTACAAGGCTGCTTCTGTTTTGATGGAGACCCAGAATGTGAAACTTCATCAGCTATAGTTCATTACTACACTTTTAAATTTTCAAATAGTGAAAAGTGGCTGTTGTTTGATGATATGATTGGAAGCATACAGGATTTAGATTATGTACCTATAGAGAAAATAGCATTAATTGTGTACGGCAAAGAATGAAAATGTTTGTTATAGTTAAGTGTACTTTTATTTTAATTTTGTGCCTATCATCGTGATATTTGTTGTAAGCGTGTATTGCTAACAAACTTGTAAATACTAATGAAAGCAATAAACATTATTTTTGTTTTGTCATTATTTATTTTGTTCAATTTCCTATTAAATGCCTTTTCCTTTAAACAAGATTAAAGTTTAATAATTTATAAATTCATGATAAAGTGTTTTGAGATGTAGCTAGTAGTTAGAAATATCCTTGAGATCTCGTAGTAGGTCCTGCGGACGTTCACTCACACTATGAATTCGTAAGTATCAAACTAAAAGAAGAAAGAAAAAAGAAAATATGGTTACATGAATTTGGTAAAAATGAAGATTTTCATCAATTATTTAAAAAGGCAAAAATATTAAGTCAGTCGATCTATTTTACAAACAAAATTAAAATTACGTAATGATCTTTTGCTTTGTAATATAATATGTAAGATAATAAGTCCGCTTTAAATTGAAACTTTGAAAGCTACAAATAGATTATTAAATTAATAATAATTCTCTCTGTATCTATTTTTCAGCTAATCGCAATGAATTTAAGTTTATTAAAAAAAATTGCGGTGATATCTATATAATGAAACTTACAAGTAGCAATTTTCATTGAATATACTTATGATCCGCAACTCTGAATTTTTACCAAAATGCACTTGCTACAGGATCTTTCGAAAACCAGTTGACCTAATAATATAGTCTTTAATGTAAGTTTGGTCAAATCATTAAATTCATGCAATTTAACAATTATACAATTTTTTTACAATTCTTTTATAATAAATTCTTTTTATAATAGAACTGACTTTCTTTTTATAATCAAAGTGCATTATAGAATGATGTTTTATTGATTGTGTCAAAATTTCATCTCATTCGGTCAAGTGTTTCCTGTGGTATATTGCAGTAAGTTTAACTTAGTTCAAATGATGGTTTCGGAACATCAGAAAAGTATAGCTACTAACAACTTTAAGTAGCTATATACTGAATCATACATTAAATAATAAATTACATTAAGTTTGCTACTCTTAAAAGTTCAGACTTTTCACCTTAAAATTGTTTGTCTATTTACTAATTGACTTAAAGCATAGGACAAAATTTATTGTTAATTATGTAAAAAAGAGAATTAATTTAGTCTAATTGGTACCAGTATATGAATCAGAAATTAATTTTTGTTGTTGGAAGAATAACAGCTGCTATTAAACAGGCTGATGAAGCTGTTTGGTGTCCATACATTTTCCCAAGCATAAAATGACATCCTCCACGCAGTCGCTTAGTGACTTGATAGGCAGTTTTGGTCAACCTGTCCGACAATAACATACTAGTTAGCGATACTTAGTTACATTTTTTTATATCCTAGTTACATGATGTATTGTACAAAAGGGAAGTAGAGCATTCAATTTTAAAAAATTTGCTAATAATAAATATTTTCAATATTTGCACACATGTCTTGTGAAATAAGTTTATGAAAGAGTTCAAAAACAAGCAACAAAGTGTATGTACTTAGAGTTATGTGAAGCTATGCAAAGGATGTTAATTAATTTAATGAAAACTTGCAAAGTAATAGTATGAATATATAAAACTTTTAAAACTCATCGATGATTTTTGATAATTCTTCAAATTTAAGCGACTAAGTAGTTAAAGAAAGTCAATCATTATTGATTAAAATAAAGAAGTTATTTGCTTATAGATTATACAGTAAAGAGAAAAAAGTTGATTAATAATGGTTAAAAAAATTAAACTATTGTACATACGTGATAGAATATAAATTGTCACAATTCATTCCAAAACGTTTACTGAAAATGCAACAGCAAAACAATGTACATTAATGTAGCTGTTTATTTTCTTATGATCTGATTAATTAAACCATAAAGTTGTTATCGATAGCTTAGTAAAGTGAATTTCACTATTTATTTCCAGAATCCAGATTAGTATGAGAAACTGCGACACCATGTTTTTGGTACTTAAACCATACCAGCTAACACACCATGTGTATCTGTAAATCACACAATAATTAATAGAACTAAATTGATATTTAATTTAAATAAGTGGTAAATAACAACATAAATAAATAGATCAGAAACTAAGGTTGCTACAAACTATTTAAATGAGTATTATTTTAAAAATTTACCATTATCGGGGTGCCATAGTCAATATTTATCCTCCCTACCTTATCGGCATACGTGATTATTAGTAATAAATTTGTAAATAAAACAGTATGTGAAAAAATAAGAGAAGAGGCGCCTTCGTTTATTGCTAATCTAATTGTGTGCTGAATTTGAAATTGAAATATTATTGCGTTTTCGAGAAAAGTCTTACCAAAAATGTGAACCTAACCTCAACGAGGTGAAAAGATTTGATATTTTTGGTAAGACTTTTCTCAAAAACGCAATAATATTTTGATCTAAAATTTAGCATACAGTTAGATTGTCAATAAACGAAGGCGCCTCTTCTCTTATTTTTTCACATACTGTTCTAATTTTTTATTAATTAATCATCAAAAATTGAGTATGGAACCCCCTTATATGCCATTCGAGTGTTACTGTAAGATAGTACAAAACAATTTTTTATCTACAGAGTGTATGCACAATTATATTTAAAAGAATATTCTATGGAAGAAAAGTTTAATAACAGCTAATGATATTGCTATTTTGGACGATAAATCTACCTATCTTTTATTCATACATCTGTAAATACAATACTCACCTGAAATCAAAGGCTTGTATTTACGTGTCCAATTATTAAATACATACATTGTGCAATTATAATTAAGCACAATATTCTTTTGCGAGAAGGTTGCTGACCTCACATGTCAACAAAAATCAACAATACTGTCGGCAGTCGCACAGGCCACAGCTGATCCGTTACCGTTTATCGCACACCGTAGCGTAGCAATGAAAATCTGCAGACTAATTTTCATAGTCGAGGAAAATTAAGCAACTAATTAAATATCATAATTAGACGATTACAAAAGACCACTAATTGTTTTTATTATTAGTTATATTTTTTGTGATAATAAAAGTATTTCGCGTTTATTCCTACTCATATTATAGATATTGGGCATGCGTATACTCTGGATAAGAGGAACGCAACGGAACGCGGAACGCTCTCTCGAGCATACAAAACTATAAATGAAGAAATTATTTTTTTTAATAATTACTATTGCGAATTTTGATAATCTCGCATCATAATTAAAATTGGCAATTAAATTGCAAACGATTCGCGTCAAGTTCATGCTTTTACGACGCGTCTATCGTGAAAAAACATTGAATTTGTAAATTCTCGCTGCGAATTTAGTTTTTATTTTTTTGCAAAAAAACCGCTTGAAACGCAATTTTTTGCTGCTAACGATTACGCAAATTCTGGTATTTTTTTTATAACGTATTATTCATTTTATTCGCACAGTTCACGGAGCTCCGCCGGTGCCGTGTTCCCCGGCATACGGGTGTAAGGTGGGGGAGCACCCTGGCTCTCCCGACTAGTTGTACGTAGTTTGGGCGTGCGCGCACCCATGCGCCATCTCAACCGTCGTCGTCTGCTGAGCATGTGTGACGGTTGAGGTTAGGACGCCGTCTAACCTCCCGTCCTGTTGACATCAGCAGATATTGGTACGCCAGGTATCGTGAGACGACCTGGGCTCGGTTCTTGGCTGACGATACCTCTCGGCCGCGTCTTTCCTCGGCTCCGTCGCTAAAACATACCCATACCGTGAGTAACAATACTCATTTTAAAGTACATCGGTGCACTTCGGTCCGCCAGCGAGGGATTCGCTACCTGCGACGCGATCGCGAGCTAACGTATGGTGGAGGTATGCATGCACATGACTTGTAAATACAAGCCATGTGCATGTACTTGTGCGTTGTATATTTTACAACGTCACAATCGAAAAATTTCAAAAAACCGGTTTTTCGCTTATATTTTGAAACCAAATAATAATAGAGAAAAAGTTTTGAATACTTTTTATAGACCTTAAAAATATCTATCGAGTAATTAGTATAATAGTGGAATATATATAGTTTCATATTATAATATATAGTTGTACTTTTTCAATAATTGCCTATAGAAAGTCTTATATTTTTTAATAATCAAAATTTTTTATGCTATTTATAACTGCTGTTGCTCAGTAGTTTGTTTAATTAATGGTTTCCCTTTTATTTTATGATAAAAGTGAAAACATGGTAATTTAGCATGCTGACATTAAAATTGTTATTCAATATACTTGGTCTTTTTGATGCAACTTTTTTTGTATATAACAATTATTGAATAACATTAAAAATTTGTAATTAAAATGTAAAAATGATCATGTATTCGACACAGATTTTCGGGAAGCAACTTTTTCAATACACGCGAAACAGGCACCAAAAATTTTGTTCATTTCAACTGGCTTATATTTTTAAATTAATAACTACATCACGTCAATTGTATTTTTTGGTTTCCAACATCGAACCAACCTGTCCTCATCTAGTTAAAAAAAATTCTTAATTTTCTAAATCAACATGGAGGGTGAGACTTCAATCTTCTCAAATATATCATGTCAATTATAATTGAAAAATAACCTTCAAGCTCATATTCGTCTAACGGCGGGAGTAGTTATGGTGGTACTATGGACATACACAACAAACCTTCACCACCTACCCACTGACGTCGAGTCACCCGTCTATGACAGACTACTCGAAGTCAAGGTCAGGTTTGTTGTGTCTGTCCATAGTACCACCTCTTTTAAAATCAAGGCTACTACCCCTTTTCCCTATGTTCGACGAGAGTGTGTGTGTATGTGTGTGTGTCAGAAAGAGAGAGAGAGAGAGAGAGAGAGAGAGAGAGAGAGAGAGAGAGAGAGAGAGAGAGAGAGAGAGAGAGAGAGAGAGAGAGAGAGAGAGAGAGAGAGAGAGAGAGATTGATTGATTGATAAAATGTTTATTATGCCTAGGTCGAGTTTTCAACCGTAAGGCAAAAGCAATACAATACAATTTTATAATTTAGGCGCATAACAATTTCAATATTTTAATATTTTTCGGTCTACGTCTTTAACTAAACTACAAATATAAATGCGTAGATTTACCTATAAATTATAATACAATCGATCATTACAAAACATAAGAAACAGATTTAATATAAACAAATTAAACGCTTTAATCGCAGCCTAAAACACTAAAACGCTTAACATTTAAACACAAGAGCAGATGCTGACATAACGGTACTTATCACTATCTACTATTATGTGATGAGTTTTAAATAATCAAATAATCTTTTTTTGAAAATGCTGACACTATTACTAAGCCTCAATTCAGGGGGTAAGGAATCCCACAGATCCATGGCTTGAATAGTGAAAGATTTCTTGTAAGTAGTGGTAGATATTATTACTGGGCGGTCAAAGCAAGAGCACTTTATACGCTCAGAGCGACGCAGTTCGTCATTAGGTGCCGGAAACAACGCATGCATATACTCTGGCTTCATAGAGGTTAATACTTGGTATGTGAGAACCCCCATAAAATATTGGCGGCGTTTCGCAACCGATAACCAATTTAACTTGGTATAGAAAACGTCTAAGCGGGCATCTCTTCTAAGCCGAAAAATGTAGCGGACACATACGTTCATCAGGCGTTGAAGTTTAGCATTTAAATAATCAGGCAGATCACAATAAACAAGACATGCATAATCAAAAAGAGGCAGTATCAGAGCATTAACCAACTTCTTTTTCATAGGCATCGACAAGAAATTCCCTCGATTTCGCAGTTTATGAAGAGTGCAGTGAACTCTGGAGACCAACCCAGCAACGTGGGAATTCCATTGTAAATTTTCATTTATAATAATTCCTAGATTTCTCACAGAACTAACCAATTCAATTTTCTGACCACTAATAATAATTGGGTCCAAAAGTTCCCTATTTACAAATCTCAATTGTTGAACTGACCCGATGAGAAGGGCCTTAGTTTTATTGAAGTTTATCTCCAATCCACGCTCGTTCGCCCAACAAACGACCCTTGAACCATCAAAAGAAAGTTTATTCAGAGCATTATTACAATCATAAGGGCTACAATGCACATAAAGTTGTAAATCATCAGCGAACAGCATACCTGTCGAGTACAATAATTGGTTTACAATTGAATTTATAAATATGAGAAAAATGATGGGGCCCGGCGTTGATCCCTGAGGAACACCCGACGACGAAGAGACAAATTCAGAGGGAAGTCCATCTTCACCAATAACAGCCTGAGATCGCCCAGATAAATACGAGGAAAACCATTCAATAGTACTATTTTTAAAGTTTAGTTCCTTAAGAATCTTCAGAAGAACAGTATGGTCGATGGTATCAAACGCCTTCTTAAAATCAAATAGTAACAGAAAAGTGACCATGCCTTTCTCAATTGCCAATTGTATATCATCTGTTATTTTGATTAGAGCTGTTTGAGTACTGAAATGCTTACGAAAACCAGATTGGAGGGATGTCAGCATATTATTATTTTCTAGATGGTTAGTCATTTGTTCCGTAACCAAATGATCAAACACTTTGGCAAAATGAGGAAGGTTTGCAATCGGCCTCGTATCGGAGGGCGAAAGAGGCTTAGGGACCTTGCTAAGCGGAATTATCAAAGCTCGTTTCCATAGAGCTGGGTACGTATTTGTTAGTATCGATAAGTTGAATAACTCTACCAAGAAAGGAATAATTGTTGAAAAAATATCTTTAAAATAGATCAATGATAAACCATCAGAACTGCGACTTTTGGCCTTAGGAAGGCATAATGAAAGAGCTTTACTGACTTGGTCGTGGGTAACAAACTGCAATTCGAAGCAGGGATAATCTAATATCGAATCCATAGCCAAGATTTCCCTTAACTTAGCAAGATTACAGCATGGATGACAACTATTTACTGATGCAAAATGCTGAGAAAGTTCTTGGATAGAAAAAAACTTAAGAGGGGAATCCATAGTATCTCCAACAACACCCAACTTACGCAAAAATCGCCAATACTGAGAATGGTCAGAAACGTCCACTAACTTATGCAAACAATATAGGTCACGAGCCATCCTAATTTCACTTTTTAATCTTCTGCGCATTTCCTTATATTCATTCAGTAATTTGACATCACCTCGACGCTTAGCTGACTTGTATAAACAATCTCTAATACGACATCTAGCTTTTAAATCTTTAGTAATCCATGGAGCAGGGCGTGCGTTGACTAGACGTGAGACCAATGGAGCATGTTTATCAAGACTTTTAAGAAGAACGGTACGCAAGCAGTGGAGAAAAGAGTCCACAGTAAAAGATTCACTTAGGTATAGTTTCATGAGGGTAAAATCGCTAAAAAGATCTGAAGAGAATACTGAAGGCAAGAATATTCTGAAATCTCTAAACGTATACACATTGGAACTTTTCTTGAATGATGGCAATTTATAGTTAATTTTAATACAATCATGACCGTTAATAAATGGACTAGATGATTGATCTGAGGATATAACTTTTTCTGACGAATCTACAATAAAAACATCCAACCAAGTGTCAGTATTATCACGGTGATGAGTAGCATTATAGGGAACAAGATAAAGAGAATGTTCGTCAATCAAGTCAATCAAATGAGAACCGTAATAATCATCAGACAAAAGATCCGAGTTTAGATCTCCGGTTATGATGATATTACTATAGAAGTGAGCATACTCCTGTAACGTAGCAAAAAACTTAGTTAAAACATGACCTTTAGGCCTGCGATATATGACTGATAGGAGAATCTTAGTATTTCCAACAAGCAAATCCAAAATCAAGTACTCAGTTTCATTAATATTGCTAATTTGAGGAGCCTCAACAATCCTAAATACAATATCACTTCTCAAATAACACGCCACTCCACCTCCCTGCATAAACTCACGTTTACCAGTAACAGAAGCCAACCCACGATCGTTGCGTACCAAGGTGTAGTTTTCAATATTATAAATAGAATTCCCTCGATTTGGAGTCAGCCATGATTCTGACAAAGCAAGAATATCAAGATCCTCGGATAGCAAAAGTGATTCAACTTCAGAGTGGTGGTCTAGAAGAGAATTAACATTGGCATGGGCTAACCTTAATACAGAAACATCAGGGCAAACCATACTAGGTACATTTGACACAATATCAGAAACATTGGAGACCTCAGATAAAACTCGACCAGTTAATTTAACCTCAGGCAGTCATAGTGATAAGATGTCATTCAGATCCGCTTCAGTGAGAATCTGAAAACGCTCCGACTTATCATCCTTCTTAACATATAACACACTATCACAGGTCCAAATGTATTTAAAATTTAACGGCTCTAACTTACTCTTAACCAGCAAACGCAATTCATGTATAGCAGGAGGTAACATCTCGTACATGTTCACAAGATTCGATGAAAAGCTCCCAGCATTCTCAACTAAACTACCATACTTGATAACGCCAAACTTTCGTTTAGTCTCTAAAATAAAATTACGAATTTCCGCAGACTTAAACCTAATTATAAAAGATGTAGTGTTTCTTGTGGAAGTCTGACTTGATGTCTGTGATGACGATAACGGAGCCTTTGGAGCATTTTTCAAGAAAAATGGACGAACATCTAAAATGTCACCGACAAGATAATCAAGGCTCAAGACGCGCATCATATTCTCAGCTAATATTTTTACAGGAATAGAGCAAGATGCGGGAATACCAGTTATTTTTACTTGAGTATTAGGTACTCCTCTCACCAGCATATCTTTAAGTTGAGCTACCTCAGTGCGAAGCGCAGTATTTTCCAACTCTAAAGCAGTTATCCTAGTATTCTGATTTTCAAAAGAGTGAATGAGACCATCTAATTTACTGTTAATATTATCAGATTGTAATTTATTACTGCTAAATAGAAAAGCTGATTGTTGCGATGGGGTTAAAGAGTCCCAATTTTGAGGTAAGGCTGACATGGTTGGCGTTGGGCTATGTGCACTCGAAGAATTTAAACAAGAGGCGGAAAGAGAATCGAAACTCATATCTCGAGCAGAATCAATAGCTTTATGACGACTATTGTTCGACAATACACTCGCTTCCTTAAGCCTTAGTGCATTTAAATACGTAGATTTATCTACAGAGTCACCAAGGTTTGAAACACAACAGAAATCTGATGGTTTATTACGGAGATAAATTGTTGCGCAACCCGGATGAAAAACTCTCTCACACTGATTACAAGGTTTAATCAAGTCTGAAATATTCTTTGAGCAACGCACACACTGAACACCCTTCAAATTCCGTTTTCCGCTCATTTAGAAACCGCTACAAACATACACTCAACAATATTAAAATCATACAAAAAATAACACGAATAGATATAATTTTGCAACATTAAGCAATTCAAACCCGATTTACACACTAATAAAATCTCAGCCGTCGTGCAAATATAATAAAAGTATAAATCGCAAACAAAATTTTTAAATAAGATCGAACAATTTCATATCACAGCAGTTAATGTTCAGGACGCTATAATCAAAAACGCAAAGATAAAGTAAAATTTGAAAGATATATATACATAGATGTGCTCATTACAATTTAGGTGTCATAATCGCAAGTGTACAAATGCAAGCTAACTGAGTGTACGCGTACAAATTCAAAAACTTAATGGTGGTGCCATCTCTGATCGAAAAAAGAAACTACTTATCAGGCAACCGAAAAATAACAGACACGTGTTCATATAACCTTATAAATATAAAAATAAATATATTGCGGATGTACCGTATGTCGTAAATAAAGATAAAATCTTAAGTTAAAAATAAAAATAAAAGCCCTCGCATTTTACGCTATTTAATAAGTAAAAAACGTACTAAAAGAACAGAAAGATAAAGCTAATCTAGTCTCTCACTCTCACATAAGGTAACATTGTAGAAAAAGACAGAAAACCAAAGACGCAGTTATCACTAGTAATACACTAGGAACACAACAGCACTCATAAAGGTCACAAAACAGTCACTATAGTTTCTTCCAACGTAATCTCTTATTGAACGAATCTTGTACATCTGGACAACAAGTTGATGGAATTTTCAGGTCACATTACATCATTGACGACGCTGATATCCAAGTGTACGGAACAGACCAGTAGTAGATATGGGACCTCGTGCCAATAATTTGCGAAAAAAAGTAAAACTTTCTTTTGGAAACCTTCAGCTCTTGGTGCGTAAAACACTTAAAAGCATGGACCAATGTGAGCTTCAGGGAACCTGGTTTCTGCAAACAGTAGTTGGCTCCCACAAAAAATAGTATTAATATGCAGTCTAATAAGAATATTAGAGGAGCGATGGTGAGGCGCGTCAGTTTACTCACCTGAGAGAGAGAGAGAGAGAGAGAGAGAGAGAGAGAGAGAGAGAGAGAGCTTAATTAAAATATTTTGATTTACCCTTTCTCTATCTTCTCCTCGTAAACGTCGTCAACCAGGAAACTCACAATTGGTCGTAATCGCGGTGGCTGATAATCTGACCACCATAGAAAGTTTTTGCATTTCTACCACCTATCTCCCACCACCCCTACCCTAAAATTTGCTGACGTTTAAATATTGCAGCCATCGCAAAATTAGTTTCGCACGTACTAGTTCTGATAAATATTGCAAAATTTACAAAAATTTGTCCATACTCTGTGATTTATTACTCTGAATATTTCCTTTATATAAATATCAATTTACGTATTTTAACGATATAGATGAAATACAATCGTTAAAGTAGAATTTTAAAAGTTGTAAATTTAAAAAATAAATAAATGGAATCCCAACGAAATTGGAGTATACCTTGTACGACGGATTGAAAGAATACGTGTTGAGTGTAATGATAATGCATACCCACATACAAGTATAATTTAAATTACTTACATCTCTTTACCGATATTTAAGAAAGTATCAATCGAAAATACAATTAAAGTATTCGAATTTGAATAAAAAATCATATTATTGGTGTAATTATAGATATTGAATCGATTAAAATCGATATAAAAGTGATTTTCTTAATAAAATGTATTAGGAGAATAGAGCTGGTGAAATAAATATAACGCCATATTTTTTTTTTATTCTTGATTTTGTGCCTTTTTTTTTCCTGGCACTTCCTACCGTTTATCCCCTGGGGGACTTTAACGGTGTCCACCTACCACCTATGTGTGGGTGCTTTATCCCTCCCTTAAAAACCCCACCATCTCGCATTCGCCCGGGGTTATGCCCGTGGATGAGGGAAACCTATGAAGCAGGGAAAACCTCACCCGAGATGGCCGGTGTATTCGAAACATTCTTTTTGGGTGTCAAAGTCACATTGCATAGGCCTTGACACCGAAACCGAATGTTTCACACCTCCCGCTCACGTTATGAAGTGTGAAAAACACCTAACCGATCCCGAAAGTCGCATAAGAATGGTGTCACCCATCCAAGTGCCAACTGCACTCAGTGCTGCTTAACTTTCGTGATCGGCCGAGGTGCGTCTCCGCCACTCCGCCACCGCGTCGGTTAATATAACGCTATATTAAAAAGGCGGTGACGCTTTGCACCTATAGCTGTTAAGACCCCACTCCTCAACATTATATACGCCCACCGCTTTCTTTTATTCGTTAGATAAAGAGTATTCACCGCCTAAAACTAAAATTTCACTAGGTTTCTAATGGCGGTCTAAACGGTGACTCGACCCGTCTTTACAATCGTTCACTAATTCGCTTTGATGAATACATTTCATATTTATAAAAGAGGAATCTTTATTCACTGTTACTAGAGAAAAGAGAAACTCTTTACCACCAGCTGAAGCTAAATTGATATTTGGTGATCGATAATCGATATTTTACAAATAATTATTTTATCGTTTTGTTATGTAAACCATCATACAAAACGTTTAAATGTAATAATAAATCGCTACACTGCGATTTAATCGAATTCATATTTCCATAATTCGTAATCGATAACTCTCTAAATATTAATCTGATCAATTCGCGGTAGTAAACTTTTGTATAGCACGAGAAGAGACAAACAAAAAACCCTTATACCGCGAATTGATCCAATCGATATATGGTGATCGATAATCGATATCTTTACAAATAATTATAACTTTGCTTTAATTCGTATGTCGCTGTATAAAGTGTTCAAATTGTAAGATAAAACATATATTCGGTGATTGAGTAAAATCGATATATCGATAATCGATAATCGATAATCGATAACTCTTTGAATATTAATTTGATTAATTCGCGGTATTACGCTTTTTTAAAGATTTGCCAGAGACGAACAAAAAACTCTTATACCGCGAATTGATCCGATTGATATTTATTGTTGAATCACGTTAATTAAAAATTAAAAATATTAGGAGACCAGAAAAATGTAGAGGTAAAGAGTTATATTAATTTCGTGAATATCATCTTTACCTCGGTGCGATATTACGTTTATATAGTAATGGTAGAGACAAACGAAAAACGTCTATACCGTGAAATGATTGAATCGATACCTCGTGATCGACAATCGATATGTCTACAAATAATTATTCTATTGCTTTCTCTCGTATATCCCCACATAAAGTGCTTAAAATACAGAAAAAATGTCTATGTCGTGAATTGATCGAATCGATATTTCGAAGATCGAGAATCGATAACTCTCTAAATATTAATCTGATCAATTCGCGGTATCACACTTTTGTAACGTTTGATTAGAGACGCACAAAATATCCTTATCCCGCGAATTGTTATAACCATTATTGAGAAAGTTATAACTTTCGGTTCAATCAATTCGTGTTAGATACTGTAGCGTCACTCGCATCAGAAGAATGACAGTATATTTTCAAATTCGTGCATTGTCGAATTTATGCATTTTTTCAATCACTGCGCATATAACCCCACCACTATTTTACCCTTCTTTGTGGCCTGGTGGCATTATAAAAAGGTGACGTTTCCGTCGAGATTTATCAGTGTTTCGGGTTCTGCTTCTTCTTTTGCGTGTAACAAGGTGAAAATAGTGTGTCTATCACGATATGGAGAAGTCGGTATTGTTGAGAATCGTTCACGTAATATTGAGTGTAGCGATTCAACGTAAACCAGTAGTCAAGCTATTTTGCACTGACAAGTTTAGAAAAATTTGAAATACTGCACAATCAAGGAATTGTTTAGTAAATTAAAGTACACTAATATATTTATACAATTGTGGAATTTTTGAAAATAAAAAGAAATAATACGTATCGTTGGTGCGTGTATTGCACGACGTGGTCAACACAATGTTTGTCAGCTGCAAGATCTTATGCTGCAGTATCGCACTATTCTCGGTACGTAACAAATTTTACAATAGCATAATTGGCTTGTGCGATTTATAAAAACTTCTGAAATTTCAGCTTTTGATGCAATGATGACCGATGACAAGGGTGATGCTACTTCTATTGAGTGTAGAGGCGACACCTGCTCGACTGCCAGCACATTCGCTACCTATGGAGTCTGAAAAATCCAGCAGTACCGACACTGCCGATGAGTCGTCAGATACCGTTGATTGTATGTCTACATTTTGCATATGTTTAACAAAAAAAAGACAGCGAAATAACTACCTATAAAGTCAACAGGTCAGATAATCAGTGTGGGGCAGGTGTAAGTGGAGCCACTGCTCAATATATCGACATTCGCGAAGAATCGACGCGATTTTACCGACGATTCCAGCTACGAGAACATGAACTACTTGCAACTATAATCCAACCACCAGCAGGGGCAGATGTATGCAGCTGGTTAGAGAGGGCTGTTCATCAACTTCGTGGCCATGTAAGCGAAAACGTACGTCTCACGGATTATATAGATGTATCTGTCAATTCAGAATGGTTTGGTCAATTCAGAATGGAACGGAAGTGATTGATGCGCGATTTTCGGCGCAATGACTTGTTAGATTTGCTTGCTAGTGTAGCGCAAAGTAACGACGGTTTCGAAATTACCGATACGTTGTGGACGAGTTAAGCTTACAACAAAGCACGTGTACAAGAGATCAATTTTAAATATTATAAATACTGACGATTTGTGTTTACCACGCTCTTTGGTTACTGCGCACGTGCACGCTATACGCGGTAAAATTCGTACCGGTATTTTACATAAAAAATGGTTAAAAATACGCCATAGTGCCGGTAAATATCAGAAAGAGCAAGCCGAGAAATTAGTTAGAGCAGCACGAGTCGTTGTACCTGTAACGGGGAGTGGTATCGAAGAGCTGAAACTATTTCAAGAATATTGTGCACTGTTTGACGTTGCAATTGTTGTCTACGCATTTCGAGGCTTTGCTCGGGGTGATAAGCCGTTATACGACGGTACGCAGTACGTTTATAACGTCGGTAATATTGTAAGGTATACTCTTCGTATAATGTATTATGAAAGTAGTGGGCATTATCAACCAATTTTAAATGTAATAGGTGCGTCCGGTAATAGAGATTTCTGCATACGTTATAATAAAAAATTAACATGTAGGCAAAATCACAAGTGTCCGCATTAATGTCGAGGATGTTTGCAGGCTTCGCTTTGTAATGTTAATGAAATTAAAATAAAATGTACTCGGTGTAGTAGATAATTTTTCGATCCGTCTTGTTTATCGAAGCATTTAAAGGTAGATTCTTTTGGTAAAAATCTTTCGGTTTGTGAAAGTGTGAGAATTTGCAAAATATGTTGTAAGACTGTCAGGATTAGCGATCGAGATCCACATGAATGTAATATGATATTTTGTAAGATTTGCAATAAAAAAGCGGATGTTGATCATATGTGTTATATGCAAATTATAAAAGATAGTCCAAACAGATCAAAGAAAAAATTGACACTTTATGTATTTTATGATTTTGAGACTCAGCAGTTATTTATGTTAAATTTATGCGTTGCTCAACAAGTTTGTACGGTGTGTCTCGACAACGATGAGATTACGAATCCTTGTAATGTATACGGAATACGTGAGTATGTATTTAACATTGATCCGGTAAAACAGCTACTCGATCTCGCATTCACACCAAGACAAAATTTTCAAGAAGTCATCTGTATTGCGCACAATGCGCAAAGTTTCGATGCACAATTTATTTTACAACATCTAGCGGAAAGAAAAGATATACGGGAAAAGCCTTTGACAATTCTCAATGGCGGGAAGATAGTGGTTATGCGAGTGCTACACGTAAACTTTCTGGACAGTCTCAATTATTTACATTTGCCGTTAAGCACATTACCGAAGGCCTATGGACTTAATAATATTGAGAAGGGTACGTTCCCCCACTTATTTAATACTCCAGATAATCAAGGTTATGTGGGTGTGATGCCACCATTGTGGACGTACTCCCCTGTTGAAAAAAATATGTGACATATTTACGTGAAAAATATACATGAAAAATACATGTGAAAAATGTACTTGAAAAATATACGTGAAATAAGTACGTGGAAAATACACAAAAATAACTACGTGTAATGAACGTAAATCTGCTTACCTGGGTACTATTACCATGTAAAAGTAACCACTTATTCATGTGGAAATCTCCAAATCACCAATTTCAGAAATTAAAAGAATATTATCCGCCCACCGCTTTATTTATTAGTTAGATAAAGAGTATTCCCGCCTAAAACTAACAATTCACTTATGTTTCTAATTGGCGGTCTAACCGGTGAACGACCTTCTTTACAATCGTTCATAATTCGCTTGGATGAATAACATTTCATATTTATATAACGAGGAATCTTTATTCACTTTACTAGAGAAAAGAGGAACTCTTTACCACCAGCTGAAGCTAAATGATATTTGGTGATCGATAATCGATATTTTACAAATAATTATTTTATCGTTTTGTTATGTAAACCATCATACAAAACGTTTAAATGTAATAATAAATCGCTACACTGCGATTTAATCGAATTCATATTTCCATAATTCGTAATCGATAACTCTCTAAATATTAATCTGATCAATTCGCGGTAGTAAACTTTTGTATAGCACGAGAAGAGACAAACAAAAAACCCTTATACCGCGAATTGATCCAATCGATATATGGTGATCGATAATCGATATCTTTACAAATAATTATAACTTTGCTTTAATTCGTATGTCGCTGTATAAAGTGTTCAAATTGTAAGATAAAACATATATTCGGTGATTGAGTAAAATCGATATATCGATAATCGATAATCGATAATCGATAACTCTTTGAATATTAATTTGATTAATTCGCGGTATTACGCTTTTTTAAAGATTTGCCAGAGACGAACAAAAAACTCTTATACCGCGAATTGATCCGATTGATATTTATTGTTGAATCACGTTAATTAAAAATTAAAACTATTAGGAGACCAGAAAAATGTAGAGGTAAAGAGTTATATTAATTTCGTGAATATCATCTTTACCTCGGTGCGATATTACGTTTATATAGTAATGGTAGAGACAAACGAAAAACGTCTATACCGTGAAATGATTGAATCGATACCTCGTGATCGACAATCGATATGTCTACAAATAATTATTCTATTGCTTTCTCTCGTATATCCCCACATAAAGTGCTTAAAATACAGAAAAAATGTCTATGTCGTGAATTGATCGAATCGATATTTCGAAGATCGAGAATCGATAACTCTCTAAATATTAATCTGATCAATTCGCGGTATCACACTTTTGTAACGTTTGATTAGAGACGCACAAAATATCCTTATCCCGCGAATTGTTATAACCATTATTGAGAAAGTTATAACTTTCGGTTCAATCAATTCGTGTTAGATACTGTAGCGTCACTCGCATCAGAAGAATGACAGTATATTTTCAAATTCGTGCATTGTCGAATTTATGCATTTTTTCAATCACTGCGCATATAACCCCACCACTATTTTACCCTTCTTTGTGGCCTGGTGGCATTATAAAAAGGTGACGTTTCCGTCGAGATTTATCAGTGTTTCGGGTTCTGCTTCTTCTTTTGCGTGTAACAAGGTGAAAATAGTGTGTCTATCACGATATGGAGAAGTCGGTATTGTTGAGAATCGTTCACGTAATATTGAGTGTAGCGATTCAACGTAAACCAGTAGTCAAGCTATTTTGCACTGACAAGTTTAGAAAAATTTGAAATACTGCACAATCAAGGAATTGTTTAGTAAATTAAAGTACACTAATATATTTATACAATTGTGGAATTTTTGAAAATAAAAAGAAATAATACGTATCGTTGGTGCGTGTATTGCACGACGTGGTCAACACAATGTTTGTCAGCTGCAAGATCTTATGCTGCAGTATCGCACTATTCTCGGTACGTAACAAATTTTACAATAGCATAATTGGCTTGTGCGATTTATAAAAACTTCCTGAAATTTCAGCTTTTGATGCAATGATGACCGATGACAAGGGTGATGCTACTTCTATTGAGTGTAGAGGCGACACCTGCTCGACTGCCAGCACATTCGCTACCTATGGAGTCTGAAAAATCCAGCAGTACCGACACTGCCGATGAGTCGTCAGATACCGTTGATTGTATGTCTACATTTTGCATATGTTTAACAAAAAAAAGACAGCGAAATAACTACCTATAAAGTCAACAGGTCAGATAATCAGTGTGGGGCAGGTGTAAGTGGAGCCACTGCTCAATATATCGACATTCGCGAAGAATCGACGCGATTTTACCGACGATTCCAGCTACGAGAACATGAACTACTTGCAACTATAATCCAACCACCAGCAGGGGCAGATGTATGCAGCTGGTTAGAGAGGGCTGTTCATCAACTCGTGGCCATGTAAGCGAAAACGTACGTCTCACGGATTATATAGATGTATCTGTCAATCAGAATGGTTTGGTCAATTCAGAATGGAACGGAAGTGATTGATGCGCGATTTTCGGCGCAATGACTTGTTAGATTTGCTTGCTAGTGTAGCGCAAAGTAACGACGGTTTCGAAATTACCGATACGTTGTGGACGAGTTAAGCTTACAACAAAGCACGTGTACAAGAGATCAATTTTAAATATTATAAATACTGACGATTTGTGTTTACCACGCTCTTTGGTTACTGCGCACGTGCACGCTATACGCGGTAAAATTCGTACCGGTATTTTACATAAAAAATGGTTAAAAATACGCCATAGTGCCGGTAAATATCAGAAAGAGCAAGCCGAGAAATTAGTTAGAGCAGCACGAGTCGTTGTACCTGTAACGGGGAGTGGTATCGAAGAGCTGAAACTATTTCAAGAATATTGTGCACTGTTTGACGTTGCAATTGTTGTCTACGCATTTCGAGGCTTTGCTCGGGGTGATAAGCCGTTATACGACGGTACGCAGTACGTTTATAACGTCGGTAATATTGTAAGGTATACTCTTCGTATAATGTATTATGAAAGTAGTGGGCATTATCAACCAATTTTAAATGTAATAGGTGCGTCCGGTAATAGAGATTTCTGCATACGTTATAATAAAAAATTAACATGTAGGCAAAATCACAAGTGTCCGCATTAATGTCGAGGATGTTTGCAGGCTTCGCTTTGTAATGTTAATGAAATTAAAATAAAATGTACTCGGTGTAGTAGATAATTTTTCGATCCGTCTTGTTTATCGAAGCATTTAAAGGTAGATTCTTTTGGTAAAAATCTTTCGGTTTGTGAAAGTGTGAGAATTTGCAAAATATGTTGTAAGACTGTCAGGATTAGCGATCGAGATCCACATGAATGTAATATGATATTTTGTAAGATTTGCAATAAAAAAGCGGATGTTGATCATATGTGTTATATGCAAATTATAAAAGATAGTCCAAACAGATCAAAGAAAAAATTGACACTTTATGTATTTTATGATTTTGAGACTCAGCAGTTATTTATGTTAAATTTATGCGTTGCTCAACAAGTTTGTACGGTGTGTCTCGACAACGATGAGATTACGAATCCTTGTAATGTATACGGAATACGTGAGTATGTATTTAACATTGATCCGGTAAAACAGCTACTCGATCTCGCATTCACACCAAGACAAAATTTTCAAGAAGTCATCTGTATTGCGCACAATGCGCAAAGTTTCGATGCACAATTATTTACAACATCTAGCGGAAAGAAAAGATATACGGGAAAAGCCTTTGACAATTCTCAATGGCGGGAAGATAGTGGTTATGCGAGTGCTACACGTAAACTTTCTGGACAGTCTCAATTATTTACATTTGCCGTTAAGCACATTACCGAAGGCCTATGGACTTAATAATATTGAGAAGGGTACGTTCCCCCACTTATTTAATACTCCAGATAATCAAGGTTATGTGGGTGTGATGCCACCATTGTGGACGTACTCCCCTGTTGAAAAAAATATGTGACATATTTACGTGAAAAATATACATGAAAAATACATGTGAAAAATGTACTTGAAAAATATACGTGAAATAAGTACGTGGAAAATACACAAAAATAACTACGTGTAATGAACGTAAATCTGCTTACCTGGGTACTATTACCATGTAAAAGTAACCACTTATTCATGTGGAAATCTCCAAATCACCAATTTCAGAAATTAAAAGAATATTATTTTAGAATGTACACCCTTCATGGTCATGATAAAATCCAAAATAACGATTTTAAATGGTTAAACTCAGGTTGTAATGAAATTAACAAACAATTTGATTTTAAAAGTTGTACGACGTTTCATCTGCCAGGTTTTGTAGACCTCTTTAAGTACTAATATATTGAACAAAAAAAATATAAATAAATATACAAAAAACTTTTTAAATAACAACAATTCACAAAAAAAATTTCAAAAATTGTTATTGCTATATATAACGTGTGCAAAAGATTGACATATGTATAAGATTCGCAGAAGTACGAGGATGTACTCGGTCTAACGATTTTACAAGTTCTAAGATATACTTTTTAACGGACACAAGATGTTGTAAATTCTACTGAACATAACAGTATCTTCTTTCTTATTAATAGTATTTTTAGTACTTTTGATATGAAGCATTTCAGAAATCAAACGTTTTTTATTGCAGTTTTCAATATCTAAAACTTTAACATTTTCAAAATCGAATTCATGATTTTTATTCTTCTTATGTAAACTCACAACAGATTCCGAATTACGTGACTTACTATGTTCAGATGTGATGATGTTCAGAGATTCATGTTGATGTGGTTATAAGCGTTTTCAATAGTTTTAGTGAAATTCTTCAATTTACTTATTAATTGGAAAAAATAGCATTATAAACTTTTTAGATATCTCATTAATTAGATCAAATGACAGAATTTTAACTAATTGGTATAGAAAGCCTTCAAATTCTGATAGAATACTTAGTTTTTACTCAAATCACTCTGACCGACAGAAGAAAAATATAGTTTATAATTTAGTTGATAGAGCAATTTTACTGCCTCACACTGACTTCCACAATGATAATATAAATTTAATAAAATGTATTTTAAATCTGAATAACTATTCAAATAAATTTTATGACGAGGCTATTAATGAAAGACTTCGAAAAATAAAAATTTCTGTTAACTGTAAAGACAATAAAAAAGCACCATTTTTAGCTTTATCTCTATCCTTTTATGCTCATACATATTAAAAAAATTTAATATATCTACATTACTAATTATAAACAACAAACTCAGTAACATCATACAATTAGGAAAAGATAAATTAAAAAAAATGGATATATGTGGTGCTGTTTATAAATTTAATTGTAAAAATTGTTCGGTATCATATGTCGGTGAAACAAAGAAAGCACTTAGAGAACGCATTTCTGAACATAGTAAGTCACGTAATCTGGAATCCGTTGTGAGTTTACATAAGAAGAATAAAAATCATGAATTCGATTTTGAAACTGTTAAAGTTTTAGATATTGAAAACTGCTATAAAAAACGTTTGATTTCTGAAATGCTTCATATCAAAAGTACTAAAAATACTATTAATAAGAAAGAAGATACTGTTATGTTGAGTAGAATTTACAACAACATCTTGTGACCGTTGAAAATTATTCTTAGAACTTGTAAAATCGTTAGACCGAGCACATCTTTGTACTTTTGCAAATCTTATACATATGTCAATCTTTTGTATACGTTATATATAGCAATAACAATTTTTGAAATTTCACTTGACTCTACTCATCTACGAGTAATGGAAGATCAGTCCTAACTGTTTGACAATTATTTGGTAAAGATTGTTTTGTTATATATAGTGTTTTTTTTGTAAATTGTTTGTTATTTTAGAAGTTTTTTGTATATTTATTTATATATTTTTTGTTCAATAAATTAGTACTTGAAGAGGTCTGCAAAACCTGGCAGACGAAACGTCGTACAACTTTTAAAATCAAATTGGTTGTTAATTTCATTACAACCTGAGTTTAACCCTTTAAAATCGTAATTTTGGATTTTAAAAGAATATGAGGCTCTAATAGGCTCTTGACAGCTAATACCATAGTTGCAAATTAGGTAATTGTTTAAATGGCAACAAATTCTAATTAGTGTGTTAACAAACTTTTTTCTTTTTAATATGTAATACAAAAAATCAACCCACTTTGAGATATTTAAGTTCAAAGTTGGTCATAAAAGGAAAAAAGGAAAAATAAAGTAATTTTTTCAACTGCTATAACTTCAGTGCATATTCATTGATTGATCCAAAATTTTTTTGTACATATTCTGGAATATATCCCCAGACTATATCTAACTTTTTCAACATTTTAAAATTTTGACCTGCTTACTTGACGTGAAATCACCCTTCTATATATATATATATATATATATATATATATATATATTAATTTATTTACTCATTTATAATTTAGTAAAATTAGCTACAATTTTTGTCTAGGATTCGTCTTCTACGTAATGAACTGATGATTTTAACGATGAATGGTGTACAGATGATGCTACTTCACAAAGTCGATTTTGTGATTGGAATAGCAGTGATGCAAGTAGTTCTTCTGATGAAGGTATACATTTTAAAAAATTGAAAGAGGTTATCCGCAGCGATGATTATATTAACATAAGAATTCCGTTTAAAAAATCTGATTTATTACATGCTGCTCTGAAATATAGTGATACCTATGAATTAAGTCAGTCAGAAACACCTGATCTTTTTTAATTGATCAATTGCATCTTGCAATGGAAAATATTACCAGAATCGCGTTATTTATTTGATCAATTGTTTACTTCAAAAGAAGCAATAGAATATCATGGTATATGTTCAAATTGTAAAACATATATACAACCATATAGAAGTTACTTTATTGAAAAGTGCTTTATATCGTGAATTTTTTACAGGTATAAATATTGAAAATAATGTAATTTATTTACTTCAGCAAAATATAAAGCATTTAAAAGAGGTATTTCAAGATAGGATAAGAGATATAAATATATTTGGTGATTTTACTGACGGTTTGTTATATAAACAATTTTTAAGGTCATTACCTCAGGATGAAAGGTTAAATTTTGCAACAGCTATTTTTAATACTGATGGCACATCTGTCTTTGAAAGTTCAGGGATTGATACAATTTAATGGTTACTATGGATGCAACTGGTGTTTACATCTTGGCGAATACATTGAAACAATGCGAGGAGGTAGCGTAAAACATACCTTACAAAATAATTTACCAAGAAAAAGAACGCAAAATGAAACATTATAACATACGGAACAAAACTTAACCTGTCGACTTCCCGTTTATGGAGTGAAAAGTCCTTTACGTTTAATACTTCTCAACAATTTTAATATTATTGATGGATTTGTACCCGATGACATGCATTGCCTTTCTCTTGGCGTGGAGAAACAATTCTTATCATATTGGATTTAAAATAAAAACATGTCATATTCGTTGTGTGAGGAAAAAATTAATTCTATTAATAATATAATTATAAACCTAAAAGTTTTAAATTAATTAACTCGATTATCCCGAGGTTGTGACGTGGTATTCGCGAACCCGGTATAATTAATTATTATTAATAATTAAAATTAACCGTTGGGCCGCGTTGCCCAATACCGCGCACACAATTAATTTATTTATCCGAACTGCGGCTGTCGCCAGGAACGCGAGTTCGCTGGGACGTACGGTATGGAGGATTCGGGCGATCCTCCTTGCCTCGACACGATGTGTAAATTATTAAAATGTCGGCGGGAGCGGGGAGAATAAAAGAAAACACAGTTAATTAAAATAAAAATAAAAGAACATTTATTCTACTTTGATTAACAATTGGCCATCCAGGCCTCGTGCCGCGACAATGTTCTTTCGCGCGGGCGGAAGTCCGGGAGTCAACCGGATCGAGATCCTCGCCTGCGGTTGACTCCTTCCTGAACTCCGCTATTCGGGTACCGGCGTACCCGAATACACTCCCGATGTACTCACACACATACACTCGGGGAAAGGGGGGAACGCGCGGTAATACAAGATGACTTACCGGGGTGCGCCCCGTGGATGGCCCAGCCGATCCTTGTCCCTGTGTCCTCCTGGGCAACGGAGGACGACGTCGGCTGCGGTGGTGGAAGGCGGCCCTGTGCCGCGGCGAGTGCCTCGCGAACCGCGTCCGCACTCACACAACACTTCCCGTCCTTGCTCACACTCACCACGTCACTCGCGGCTCACTCACGAGGATGTTCCGGGTAACCGATGGCTTTGTTGCGCCTCACGCGCCTTATTAGCCGTAAACACTATATTCGGCACCGGAAAGATGTTTTTCCGCCTCGATCGGCGGATCGGGACATACTGCTTAGGTAATCGCCTAATTTTCGAAAAAGGGATGAGAGTGGGGAACACACACACACTCGCGCTCTCATCCCTACGTACCATTGCGCGCGTAATTGTACACTTCGATCGACGTAAACAAATGTCGTCGGTTGGCCTTGACATACCAAAGGCTCCGACGACTTACATTTAACAGAATTTAAATACTTCGTTTGCCGCGAAAAGATTGTGTGACGATTTCCGTCACAAAGCCCCCCCCTAGACTCTACTTCCCTCGGGAAGGCCGAGTCGAAAGAAGGCACAATCTATTCGCGACCGCGCGCTGTCCTCTTCTCTCTTCAATCAGTGGCGGGAAGGGATGCGGTCCTTGAGGATACGGACCACCTCCTGTCCTACATCTCGTGCCACATCAGCTGGGAGATTGGCAGCAGCCTCCAGCAACATACGACATTCCCTGAGAATGTCCGCCTCGTTGCTGGATTGTGCTGTCGACCCAGCTGAAGAAGCCGATACCTCCGAAGATGTACGGGGTTTAGACCCACTTCCCGACTTTGGTGTAGGCTGACGAGATGGCCCAGCCATCCTCGTAGCGTCGACTTCCATCGGGGTGGGCCGTCGCAAGTCGCTAGGCCGAGCCTTCTGCGACTGCTCCCCACGAGGTTTCGGAACAGAGGTCTTGGTCTTACCCTTTCCACTGACTCGTTGGACAGGGACTGGCTGAGCCCCGCTCTCTTCGCGTCCCTGCCTTCCTGCTTCCGCTGCTTGGTCGCTGGTCGAGGGAGCGTTCAGGCTTTCTCTGTACTCCCTCGACTTCTGGTCCGCTTTGGCTTGGACGACCGCACTTAGGGCTGCCTTCACTTGCTCGAAGGGCCCCGTGGAATCCAAGCCAAATGCAGCGGCCTGGCGGCGAGTCGCCTCTTCCACACGGCGACCCACCACCACTTCCGCATAGGAAGGTTTGTTGCTGGAAGGCTTCACACACGAGCCCTTCCTAGCGCCTTCCTTGCGGGTGGGCGTCTCCACCCGTCGCTTCTTCGACTCCTTCGGACCTGCCCGTGGCGTTGGTCGCTTCGGTGCCTGTGGCGAGACAGGGACCTTAGCGGCCGGTGCAACGGGGTTAGATGGCGCGAAGGGGGAGTAGCCCCGTTCTCGGACCCACAAATCATGCGGCTCCGAACATCTGGGGCACTCCCTCACAGTCACCCCTCGGCGTCCGCAATTAAGACAGTATGTCTTTTGCGAAATCGCACACTCCCGGTGACTGTGGTCGCTTGCCCAGCAATTGTAGCAGGCGTTTTTAGGGGGATCTACCGACCGATCGAATGGTATTGCTACCAATCGTCGGAGGACAATTCCCCTAGTAATGACCGGGCCGGATGTAGATGACCCAGTCTTCGCCTGCTTGGGCAGGGACTCGACCCCAACATCGAGTTTCCCTGCTCGTGATGGACCTACGACAGGTGTCCCTGCTTCCGAGAACGGCCGAATCGTTGCTCGGGGTGGGGCGGGGACTCCTGATTCGTAGTCGTCCATCGTCAATTGCCTGTTGCCGCTAGATTTCTTCTTCTTGCGGCGTGGGCGATTTGCGGCGACGGACTTCTGCTGCTCCCGTTCTGCCTCACGCAGCTCCTCAGCATATTCTGCGGGGTAGATGTTGGCGGATGGCCCCGGTACTAATATCGCAGGCACATCCACTTCCATCCGCTCCACTGGGGTTGACTCGGCCGACGAAGTGAGGTCCACCGTTGAGGCACGTGGTGTCCCTTCCAACTCCACTAGCACCTGGTCGATGTCCCGCACCGACTGGGCACATCCAGCGAGCGGGTCATCTGCAGGTACCTCGAAGCCTTCGGGAGACACCGGAGTTACCTCGTTAGTGGTCTCCAAAGTCGGTGGGCTTTCCCCCAACAGTATGAGCTGAGGTGGAGATGGAGTGACGCCGTCTCCTGCCTCCAGGTCTCGGGTGTCCGGCGATATTGCGCGACGATTTCTGGCCGCCTCCTTCTCAAACCGGCGGTGGCCTTCTTCGTCGCGCTCGATCGCTCTTTGTTGGAGCATCTGCTCCGTCAGGGCGATCAACTCGCCGTTTGGGTCCATCTGGGAGCTGAAATAAAACAGAAGCTTATTAGTCATAATTAAAATATAAATTACGAATAAGGGAGAATTGCCCATTCACTCACACACAAGTATTCTCAAATATCATTCTCTCAATGCATGGCATACAGTTACCAGGCCCAACCTTCGGTAACTGTTCTCATGCGAACCGATACGCAACCCTTACTGCTTTACTTGACGACCCGAGGTGGTACATATCTTTTTACATCAGATATGTGTACCTCGGTCCGTTTCCGACCGGACTCTTCTAGTCTCAGAATTACTGGAGATAGTACTTCTTTAACTTCGAAGGGTCCGTCATACTTTGGTGCAAGCTTAGCAGATATGCCCTTCGCACCTTGGGAAAGCGTTCGGCACTTCCTCATGACTAGATCTCCGACCTGAAACGAGGCAATACGTCTGTTTCTGTTGTAGGTCTTTTCTTGACGTCTTTGCTCCTCGTCAATGTATTTCTTGACCAAGTCGCGTAGAGCATCCAGTCTTTTAAGACGATCTAGCCATACTTCGGGATTGTCCAGGATCTTAAATTCCTGTTTTTCCACTTCCCTGCGGAGACTCTTCACAGGTTGTGGATGACGCCCGAAGTTTAAGAACGCGGGTGAGACTTTGGTACTCGACTGCATTGCCGTGTTTATTGCATGACGAAATTCGTGCAAGTGTGTGTCCCACCCACGATGATCCGAATCCACAAACGTCGCAATCATCGTTTTTAACGTTCTATTTGTTCTCTCCACTGGGTTGGCTTGTGGTCGGTAAGGAGGGGTTCTGACATGTTTTATGCCATACTCCTCCAGCATTCGCGACATGATGCCGTTGATGAACTCCGTCCCATTATCCGTTATTAGGAAATCTGGCGTTTTCCAACGGAAGACTACGAGTTCCTCGAATGCTTTCGACACCGACTTACCGGTCGCCGTACGTAATGGTTTGAGCTCTATCCACCTTGTAAACAAGTCTTGAAATACTATGATGTATTTGTATTGACTTTTACTACGTGGAAGCTCCATTACGTCTGCTGCCACAACAGCCCAGGGTCTCTCAATGTTACGTTTACCCATCAAGCCTTGAGGACCTGCTTGAGACGTCTTATAGCTCTGACAGATCAGACACTGTAAAACAAATTGGCGGGTATCGTGGTAGATACCTGGCCAATAATAATCTCTCGCAACACGTTCGTAAGTCTTTTCGACTCCCATATGACCCATGGATGGGTGGAAATGAGAATCTACTAAGACTCGGTTCCTCTGCTCTAAGGGTAGAACAAGGCGCCAGCCTTCTTCTGGTTCTGTTACAGAGTCCAAGAGTTTATCACTTGTAAAACGATATAGCATATCATCCTCAATTTTCCACTCCGGAAATTTCTGAGGGCATGAGCGTACATCGTTTAACCTAGCAATATACCATGGGTCTGTAATTACTTCGAACGAGGCAATCTCTTCTTCGTCGGGGTCTGGGTTGACGGCACGAGAAAGCGCGTCCGGGACATAGTGCAAGGCTCCTTTCTTATGCACTATTTCAAAGTCCCATTGCTGCATTTCAAGTATCCATCGTGCCAACCTACCCGACGGCTCTCTGAGATTTTTGAGCCATTTGAGAGCACTATGGTCGGTCACAGCCGTGAATCGATAGGCCTCAATATATGGTCTCAATCTCTTAATAGCCCATATGAGGGCCAAGCATTCCTTTTCCGTTGTCATGTAATTGCGTTCAGCGCGATTTAATAATCGGCTGACGTAGACAATCGGATGCTCGAAACCCTCGTCGTCCAGTTGCGTCAACACCGCACCTATTGCTAAGTCACTAGCGTCACTTTGGACGGTAAATGGCTTAGAAAAGTCTGGACGGGCTAGTACAGGCGCTTCAGCTAACGCAACTCTAAGCTGACAGAACGCCTCCTCCTGCTCCTCGCCCCAATCCCAAGCCTGGTCTTTACGCAGCAACTTGGTAAGGGGAGCTTTAATGTCAGCTTCTCGATTGATGAATCGAGAGTACCAGCCTACCATCCCGAGAAAGGATCTCAGCTGTTTGACATTACGAGGAGTAGGGTAATTAAGGACTGGAGCGACTCGTTCCTCGTCAGGCCTCAAGCCGTCCGCGTCCAATTTGTACCCAAGGAACGTTACGCTGGAACAACAGAACTCACACTTCTCTCGATTCACTTCGAGTCCAGCGTCATTCAACGTCCTTAGTACGTATTCGAGCCATTTCAGATGGTCCTCAAAAGTTTCGGTAATGACGATCAAGTCGTCTAAATAACCAAACACATGAGGTTCCACCTTAGGCCCGAAAATTGCATCTATAAGCCGTGCAAAGGTCATAGGAGCATTCATGAGGCCAAAAGGCATTCTCGTGAACTGCCACAGCCCCGACCCTGGTACAGCAAATGCAGTATAATGCCGGCTCGCCTCGGCCATTAATATTTGGAAGTACGCTTTCTTAAGATCAATTTTCGATATATACCTTGCATTATGCAGCTTATCCAATATGGTATCCATATTAGGAATTGGATAAGAATCACGTTTTGTGACTGCATTAAGGTCTCGAAAATCGATACAGAAGCGATAACTTCCTTCGTCCTTGCGGACGATGACCGGAGCAGCTGACCAATCACTCGCACTCGGTTCAATAATGCCCTTGTCAAACATCTTTTTGACCTCACTCTGGGCAAATTCGAGGACCTTGGGAGACATACGTCTTGGCTTATGACGAACCGGTCTTGCACCAGGATCAACCTCTATGTGGTGCTCCGTTAACGTCGTAAAGCCGTGGACGTCTCCCGAGGGCAAGAGTAGGCTTTCAACTAACTCTTTGACTTGTTTCCGCTGGTCGTCCTGTATCTCAATTATACCAGCACATTCAGCGGAAATCCTCGAATCGATGTCATGAGATGTATCTCTGACGAAGTGTCTCCAATCACTCTCGCCAATACGCCAAATAGCTTCGCCTAATTTGACTTCCATATTCCAATGTTGTAGAAAATCCATACCGAGAATGATGGAATGCTCAATATTCTCTACAATTCTCAGTTGGATATTGCCATCAAGGCCTTCTACACAGAATAGGATGTCAATTAGGCCAAGGACTTTAAGAGCTGGTCCAGCCACACCTTTCACGATAACCTTGACAGGTCTCCATTTAAACTTGTGCTGTTCGACAACATCTGATCGTACAAGAGAGACCATGGCGCCAGGATCGAAAAGTGCTTTAAAGTCCTTTCCACCGAGTCGTACCAAAAAGAATAGCCGGTTATCCGATTGGATTCCAGCAATTATCTGATCGGTTTGACTATCGTCGTTAGGAGTCGATGCCGTGTGCGTCATTTTAGACGTACTTGGTACGGCATCTGCCCCCCCCTGAACTGTACTTCTCGGCAACGAGCTTGTACGGTTCATGTTATGCACACCATCGACAACTACCTTCTCCACCAAGGGCTCGTTGTTGAGGACAATTTCCTTCTCCACCAAGGGCTTCTTGTCCTCATTACTAGGTGTGTCACAACGGGGTGACGATGAGCAACAACCAAGGTCGTTCACTCCGATGGTGCTAAGCGGCTGAGATAACGATCTCTTTACGCTTTCTTCACCAATAATATCTCTGCTATCAGAGTATATTTGCCTTTGGAGTTCCTTAGACGAATCTTTAGCCTCACGCTTTTGTTGGTCTAATAAGGTTCCTTGTTCTGTTTTACCTTGCAAAGCTCGGGTGGGATTGACAGGTTGTGTTCTAAGAACTTTTCCATCTGTCGAATCCCCAGAACGTTTAGGATCCTTACACTCAGACTTACTTTCAACACCAACTTCGGTCTGAGAGGGAATTTGATCTCCGTAAAGGACTTTATAGAAGTCAGCAAATGATTTGCTAGACTTCTCAAAGAGTTTAGAGGGTTCTCCAACCTTAAACTCTTGCCCTTGTAAACCATGCGGTTTACTTACTGCAGTGCAGGGCGCCCGGGGCAGCTCGGGTGCCCTGCGTTCAGGTTTCCCACGTTTTGTAGGAACCTGACGCAGTTAGGACATGTTTGGAGTGTAACGCCACTAGTTCCACACAGCTGGCACTCCTTTGCTACCAATTCGGTAGAGCACTGCTCAGCGGAGTGCCCAATGTTTCCGCATCGGTAGCATGTTCGGCTCGGGCAATCCGACGACCTATGACCGACTTTTTGGCATGTGAAACACACGCCGACAAAGTTGGTGCTCAGGTTCGTTGGATTTACTGCCGTCGCCTGTGGTTGCACATACCTCACCAGGTTTTGTGCCATTTGTGGGACAAAAACATTTTGCTGGGGCAGTTGAGAATTCGTCAAAACACGTCTTTCTCTCTTGCCCGAGCTCTGTTTTTGTTGCCCAGGTGACTGTTGAGAAACAGGCACGTACGATACGGATTTCGAATTGGGGGCACTCACTCCATTATTCGATTTGCCGTATCGTTTCTGAAAACTATTAGCGACGTTGGAAGTACCGTACACAGCGGCTGCTTCGTATTCGCTTGAAGAAGAGTTTGGCGAGTTTTTCGCACTTTTCTTGCTCTTCTTCTTAATAGTTTTCTTAGACGACTGTTTATCCGAATGAGAAGACTCATCCTTACTCTTTTCGGTAACAGTCGCCACTTTACCCGAAACTCGTGCTGCACCACTCTGTTTCGGAAAAGCTTCTGGTACGAGCTTCTCGCGTTTAACGTTGGAACTGGAAAATTTCGTGTCCCATGTTAAATGCTGCTCGTACTCTTTACCGTAGCTTGTCAAATCAGAGAAATTCCTGATTTGTCGTACTGGTATGTACCTACGGTAATCTGGCCTCATCTGCGAGTAGGCCATCTTCACCTGTTGTTCTAATGAGGGAGGGCATTTAAACTTATTCACGATCGCTCTGAAACAGTTCAAGAACGTCGTAGCCTTTTCTCCCTCATTTTGTGTTCTTGATCGAAGTTCCATGAGTAAATCTTCGTCATTTATTATACGGCCATACTCATTTAGGAACTCGATTTCAAAATCACGCCAATCTCGAAGAGATGGCTGAACTGTTCTATACCAGAACAGTGCTGATTTTGAGAACACATTGGGCAGGGCACTGAACATCCTGCGATCTGAGAACTCGTTGTCATTTCTGAAGTCGTGCAAACGGTTCAGAAATTCTTCTGCGTCCTTTTTGGTCTCACCATCAAAGGACATGTTCCAGATACGCAGCTCTCGTGCGCACCCTGTCCGATCGTGCGTTCGGTTATCGTCTTCACGATACCTTGGCCTGGCTTCGTAGGACTCTCTTTCCCGACGGTCGTCTCTATTATCCGTCCGGGAACTCCTACGCCTGCTGGTAGAAGGATTCCTATTCTCTTGTCGGCCTTCAGCCGCCCTACGAGAATCGGATCTCCTACGAGCAGGTTCGCGATCAGACTGATACCCATCGGACGAATCCGTCTGAGTGCACTGATCGCAAGTGGCCACCGCACGTTTCTCTCGAGGCGTTTCTCTACGTCTGTCCGACCTCTCTCTGTGACCTTGCTCCGAAATTTCCGGCTGTGCTCGGTCGTCGAGTTTATGGTTGGACTGACGTTTATGAGTACGTCTCTCCGTACAGCTTTCACGACGTTCATCGTTGCTTGAGGCTCTACTCACAGAACGATGGTATCGTGACTTTCCGTTTGGAGTCGTGTACTCACGCCTCTCTCTTCTATCTTGTCCTTCACAAGTCTTAGAAGAGGTCTGACGACGTCTCTGTTCAAATCTCGGTTTTTCGTAAGATTGAACACTGACGTCATTAGGAAGGTCATATCCATTCCTATCATCAACAAATTGACGTTCGGTTGTATTAGCTTCAGGTTGCCTGTTGTCGTATTGTCTAGAGGTGTATCCTCGTGACGTACGACGGTCGGCTTCCGTCTGCGAACCCAAGTCAAAATGTTGTGTTGGCACTTCACTCTCTCTAGTGCCAAGATGTCCACTGTTTCTCTGCTCTTCAATTGGGAGGTAATGTGCGGGTGCATAAAAACCTCCGAGTTGAGCAGTCGTCACGGTCGTAACCGTCGACGTAGTGGTTGTGCACGAGGTTGCAGCCACCGAAACAGGAACATAAGGGATTGCAGTCGTGGTCATGTTAGCTGCCAGTACCTCACCAAACCGTTTAGGTATAGCACCTGTTGATGCCAACCTCGGGCTCTGTGCAGTACTCATTGGCGAGTTTCTAGACAGACCACTTGGTGACAGAGCTCCATCTTCTTCAGGGATAGGTGCTCTGTCACTAGCAACCCTTTCGCGATCCGACATTTCGGACTCGCAGGAAACTTCCGTTCCTGATGGGACCACACTCCCTTTCCTGGAACGAGGTTTCCTAATTTCCCACAGTTCCTGACATACTAGAGGTTTATGTGCAGGCTCTGCCCTTACATTCTCATCGTATTCAGGGAACCATGGTATTTCCAGATTAATGTCTACACATCTTATCCGGTGACGCAAAAGGCGTTCGCGGCACTCCGCCTCTTCGCCATTTGCGTTTAAACTTAGATGCTCCAATTGGGCATACACTGCCTCAATCGGAAGCTTCTTCGTTTCCCGACGAATATCCCTAGCTATGCGTGATTCACGCATAAGCTGGGCCATTCGGGCTTCATAGCTGCTGGCCATTATTTTTTTGACCAGCAGCAGCCGACGTGTTACGTCGGGAGAAGTACTCTCAACCGGGATTTCAGATGAAATCCCTAGTGTCTCAAATACTTCGGAAGTATCCAATTTTCAATTGGAAATTATTTTATTGGACTCACCACAATAAAATAATTATTACTCCCAACGAGTAAAAAAAAATTTGGTATCGGCTTAATTACAATAAATTGTAAAAAATGCACCGACTAGTGTACCAACAAAATTAATTCACTTAATTAAAAATCCAAAAGATTTTCTTTAAAAGGAATTTATTTCGTCCTTAGAAGGACAAAATAATTAAATTTTGTTGGTTAAAGTTGTGACAAATCACACACTTAACACTTGCACCAAATTAAAATTAATTATTTAACTTACTCACAAGTCTAAATAATTAATGTTTATAATAGTGTCTTGTGACTCACACGCACCAAGACTCTATACAATTGCTTCTGCAAGCAAAAATAATTAATTATTAACAAAAAGAAATCCCTAAATTATTTCAATATCGTCGGTAATTTACCAGTAATGGTAAATTTAACGATTTCCCAAAATATCTCTCTCACCAGTTATAATCCAAAAGATTCCTCACTGGCGAAAAGAATTTATTTTGTTATGGAAATTGAAATAATTAAAGTTTCAATCTATTAATAAATACAGAACAACAGATTATAAAGGAAGAAAAGAAAAGAAAAAAAATTAAATTATTTATCTCACTAACGAGCCTAAATAATTAATTTTAAAATAAATATAAAAATAAATACAGTGTCTTGTGATTCACACACACCAAGACACTATTTATTATTTTGCTTTTCCAAGCCCAAAACAACAATAAAAAATTTCCTTTATAATTTACACTACAATACAAACACAAATTTAATTAAATTATTTCAACGGTAGGTTTGCAACAAAATAATTATTTCACTAATTGTCGTCCCAAACGACAATTTTTAGCGAAATATATTTATTTTATCCTAAGAAGGACTAAATAAATAATTTATGTTGCTACCAAGTTGAAATAATTTATATTTCCTTTTTTAATTAAATTGAACGAAAAGGAAATGAAAATTTAATTATTTAACTTGCCAACAAGTCTAAACAATTAAATTTATACACCGAATTAATTTACTCAAACACACCAAAAAAAATTATAACCAATTATTTAACTAACAAACAAGTCTAAATAATTGGCAAAAATGTGTGGAGATATAATTTAAACACACAAAAAAGAAAAAGAAATTTTTTTACATATATTAAAATTTCACAGCAAATAACGAATACGAAATATTAGGTTAAATGCCGATCATTAAAATACATGCAAAAAAAATTCAATTATTTAACTCACTCTCGAGTCTAAATAATTATATTTTACAACTCTCGTATCTTTGCGGAACGATCACACAAAGATACTTAACATTAATTGTTTAACTTGCAACAAGTCTAAACAATTAACACGAGTTATAAAAAAAAAATTTTCTCACACTCAAAAATTTCAAAAATATATTACAAGTATCGTGAACAGTAATACTTAATAAATACAAAATATTAAATCAAGTAATCACTGTCAGATAATTGCAATAAAAATAATTTTAATTATTTTGCTCACACACGAGTTTAAATAATTAATATTACAACTATTGTAACTTGGCGGCTGATTCACACAAAGTTACTTAATGTTAATTATTTAACTTGCAAACAAGTCTAAATAATTAACAATAGTTGCAAAATATATTTTATATACACAAAGATTTATACATATATTATATAAATAAATAATAATAAATAATAATCGCAATTATTAAATTATAACTACCATATAATATATGTCAGGGAGGGGAGAAAGCAACAAAAATTTCGCTCTCGAACTAAAAAAAAAAACAACAATAATTGTTTAGCCGCGTCCCGTATAAAAGAAAATTAAAATTGTTAAAAAATTTTCTTAAAAGGGAGGAGGGGTGGGGCAACTACCTCTCCCGAAAGGATCTATTTGAAAACACTCTCACACCATAAATCTCAAATAAATCCCGCGCGGGAACGAATTTATTTTATTAAAGCAAAATAAAAATAATTCGCCGCAGTGGTTTCTATCGGCGAAACCAGCTGCGAAGACTTATACTCGCGAAGGGGCTAGGCGATCGCGCTATCTCTCTCACTCACACACCTATAGCCCGCCTAGCGCCTACTCCGATTCCCCGCGACTAGGGATTCTCTCTCTCACTCCCACTCGCGGGCGCAATCGGAGAGAGCCGATGAAGATCGGCTCTCGCAAAGTCTTTCCCGTTCGCTATTCGGGGGGGATTCTCGCTGCCCGCGATCCGCGGCGCAGGCTACTCTCTCCCTACTTTGCCGCTCCCATACAAGCTAAGCAAAGATCTCCCGTCAAGCTTGCGATCGAGAGAGACCGATCTCGGTGAGATCGGGCGCTTCCGGCTAAACACGGTCGCGCGCGAACTCTCTCTCGATATACCGGTGTATACCTCTCCTCGGATACCCGAGCAAGAGGGGGAATACTCCGGTATAGAGACGCGTCTCACACGCCGTCTCTCGCGCTCTCTCTCTCTCACTCTAACTCTTTAACTCACTCTCTCTCTCTCTCTCTCTTTACCCGCTCCGTTTCGCCGCGACACTGCTCACGCGCGAAAATATGGCCGACAAATTTTCTTTAATTTAAATCGGTGAGGACGAAACCGAACGTCCTGTCACGGTCGCCATTTGTGACGTGGTATTCGCGAACCCGGTATAATTAATTATTATTAATAATTAAAATTAACCGTTGGGCCGCGTTGCCCAATACCGCGCACACAATTAATTTATTTATCCGAACTGCGGCTGTCGCCAGGAACGCGAGTTCGCTGGGACGTACGGTATGGAGGATTCGGGCGATCCTCCTTGCCTCGACACGATGTGTAAATTATTAAAATGTCGGCGGGAGCGGGGAGAATAAAAGAAAACACAGTTAATTAAAATAAAAATAGAAGAACATTTATTCTACTTTGATTAACAATTGGCCATCCAGGCCTCGTGCCGCGACAATGTTCTTTCGCGCGGGCGGAAGTCCGGGAGTCAACCGGATCGAGATCCTCGCCTGCGGTTGACTCCTTCCTGAACTCCGCTATTCGGGTACCGGCGTACCCGAATACACTCCCGATGTACTCACACACATACACTCGGGGAAAGGGGGGAACGCGCGGTAATACAAGATGACTTACCGGGGTGCGCCCCGTGGATGGCCCAGCCGATCCTTGTCCCTGTGTCCTCCTGGGCAACGGAGGACGACGTCGGCTGCGGTGGTGGAAGGCGGCCCTGTGCCGCGGCGAGTGCCTCGCGAACCGCGTCCGCACTCACACAACACTTCCCGTCCTTGCTCACACTCACCACGTCACTCGCGGCTCACTCACGAGGATGTTCCGGGTAACCGATGGCTTTGTTGCGCCTCACGCGCCTTATTAGCCGTAAACACTATATTCGGCACCGGAAAGATGTTTTTCCGCCTCGATCGGCGGATCGGGACATACTGCTTAGGTAATCGCCTAATTTTCGAAAAAGGGATGAGAGTGGGGAACACACACACACTCGCGCTCTCATCCCTACGTACCATTGCGCGCGTAATTGTACACTTCGATCGACGTAAACAAATGTCGTCGGTTGGCCTTGACATACCAAAGGCTCCGACGACTTACATTTAACAGAATTTAAATACTTCGTTTGCCGCGAAAAGATTGTGTGACGATTTCCGTCACAAGGTGTATAGAGAGAAATTTGGATTTTATTCTACAGCATTCCAGTAATGTTAAGCTTTCCTCGTCTGTTAATTTATATCCAACATTTGTCTTTATTAGTAGAAGCATTTTATTTATTAAATCAAAATATCATTAATCGTGCTTTCGTAGAAACTGCTCAAGAACTATTAAAAAAATTTGAATTTATGCAGAAGTATATTATACGAAACATGCCATGACGTATAACATTCACCAATTTTTGTACTTATCGCAGAGTGTTCTTAATTGGGGATCATTATGGGCGCATACTGGTTATACTTTTGAAACCGGCAATGGTCGACTGTTACAAAAAATACATGCTGCAAAAGAAGTAATTCACCAAATATGCAGATCAATCAATGAGGTTCAAAGCGAATGTTTATTACGTCAACATATGACTATTAAATTATATTCATCATTTCATTCCTATATTAATCCTCTTGAAAATAAAAAATTTCAGAATTCATTACAAATTGTAGGTATAAGATATTGTCTACCGATTAAAGTTAGATTAATAAGTTACAATTATCGAGAGAAAGTGTAATATAAAAAAAATTTATATATGAATAATAAGTCGATCTGTCGGAGGCGAGGGAAGGAGGAAGAAAACACAATTCTTTCCTTTATTTTTTGTACAACGTTTCGTTGGCTTGGTCTGCCAACACCTTCAGGTGCCTTTATTCAAACACGACAATTATTTAAAAAATTTTCAAAATATAAATACATAAATAACAAACAAGACATACACTATATTAAATATACCTTTTAAATTCGAATTAACGGTGAGTTAAAGAGTCGAATGAACAGTGTAAAATATTGAAAGATCTAACGTATATATATATAAACGCGGGTACTACCACAGACATACGTACATAATAATACGTCAGATGTATCAGCACTTTAAATTTCTAAGAATAGAAAAGTAAGTACTATTCAAAAACTTTATGCCATCTTTTGCATTGATGTTATTACTGTCACATTTTATATGAATCATTTCAGAAATTAGTCTTTTATTGTAATTCACTTCTACATCTAAAATTTTTGTATTATCCCAATTAAATTCATTGTTAGAGTTTTTTACGTGTTGATTTACAACCAAATCTGGATTATTGGTTTTCACATGTTCATTGATTCCGGTTTTTAAGGAACGTTTGGTTTCACCGTCATATGGAAGCTGAACAATTTTTACATGAGAATTTATAAACAACGTTTGTTTGAACTTATTTGTTGCTAGCATATTTAGTTTAGTTTACATAATTTTATTACCAAATTTAAATGTTTTCTAACTAACGGCAACACTTGAATATTGTAAGATAATAAAATGTTTGCTAATTTATCAAAATTATCTAAATAAGGTAGAGAAACATAGGTTAAACGATTTACTTTTCTATCATTTTTTTGAAAATCTGATTTTTTCCTTTGTTATAAATAATTTAATCTACTTTGTACATTTGCCTAATAAATGTAATAGGGTAATTATTACTAATCAGTAATTTATTTATAATTTTTAAATTTTTTGTGTAAAATTTTGTATCTGCCAACAAACAAGCTCTATCAACAAGAATAAATCAATGTTTCTTTTTTGCTGCATTGGATAGTTGGAAAAATAATTAGTAAGTCTACCGAAATTGGACGGTTTTTGGTACTGTTACGTCCTAGGGTAGACGTAACATAGAAAAATTAAATAGACTGAATTTAAATTAAAAATAGAAGTTCCCCGTTTTAGTACGCGTATAGCGTCAAGGATGGGTGGCAATTCTCCTCGGTATAGCACAGGTCATAGACCCTTCCGAAATTTACGTGCATGGGTAAGCCCGAGGTGCAACAATGAGTGAGGGCGAGAAAAGGAAAACAACCAACCTTATCGGGCGGGAGATCTACGGTTGACAGGTGGCTGCAACTGCTCGGCTGTCTTTCTCGCTCTCGTTGATCCTCGATACAGAGACTCCCTTACAATAGAAATGCGGTATAGACTAATTTGGATTTTAAAGGGAATAGGAAAAAGACTGGTGTTTGAAGGTTTAAAGATACTGCACAATGACTTTTGATATTCTTGCTTTATTTCGCGTTAAATTTTGGATACAGGATTTTACCTTACTTGAGAAAGGACTAAAGAGCAAGAGCGCACACCCCTGCGCGACATCCCTATTTATATCAAGGGTTTGGGGTGGAGTTTTGGTTCCTCTTGACCAAACAAATATTGTACATTTACTTAATTAATTTATTCTTTGTCATGCGTGACCTAATTAAGTTATTGGCTAGAATTTTTCAAGGCGGTTCCTGTCTTTGACGAGGACATCCTACTTTACGTATTAAATGTGTGCGCACGTGTGTGCGTATGTGTGTGTGCATATGTGTGTGTATATGTGTGTGTATGTGTACGCGCCTGTGTGTACGTTGCGTCTATCATGACGCGACACCTCTCCCCTTAGAGAAGTTTAACGCCAGGCGTAAACGTCCACACGTTTGTTGTCTTGTTTGTTTTTTTTTGTTTGTTGTTTTTTTGTTTGTTGTTTTTTTTTTGTTTATTTGTTTGTTAATTTTTTTGTTTGTTTATTATTTATTTATTTATTTATTTATTTATTTTTTTTCTTAAAAACTAGATATTACAATTATCGCTACATAAATTGGTATATATATATATATTATTGTATTTTGTTTATAAATACATATATGCATATGAATATTTTTTTTTATTTTTCTTTCATTTGTGCATTTATTCTAGTAAATCTAAAAAGAAGAAGAAGGAGAGAAATGAGAATAAACATGAGGAAGGAAAAGATAAAGCAAAAAATCATGCATTTGTTAATACTCTTGTCCAGCTATCCTTTTTTGTCTTCTGAGGAGGTCGTATACTTCCTCCTTGCATGAGTCACAGACGTGGAGTGATAAGTCTCCGTATTCCCAGATGCAGCAACAATTCAATCCTTGGTATCTGGGGATGTCGAATCGGCCAATGAATTCGCATCGCGGGCAATAATGCCGCGTGTTCTTCACCCTCAAACCGCATTCCACGCAACGAGCCGGTCGTTCGACTTCTTCCGTGCTGCCGTAATCTAAGAGGGATAATCCCTCTAGGTTTAGATCGCTGTCCCAATGGTTTGTTACTCCTGGCTCCAGTGATCCGTCCATTACCTTTTCCAGAAAACTACGGTACTTCTGCCTGTGGTACCGTACCGTATTTGGATCCAAGTCATTGCAGATCCTCTCTTGTACATGTTGTGTATGCCACCATTGGCTGGCTATTCTCTCATCAGCAGTGTATGCTGGGTAGTGGTGTCCGGCTATTCCTATCCGGGCACGAGTGGTTCGTCGTACTTGACCGTCTCTCATTAGGTATACCCATAAAGAAAAATATTTTCTTAGAAACTGCCACAGGACTGTCGTTTTTCTTAAAGCACGTCGTTCCGTCATCCATCCCACTGACGAATCGAGTTCTATTTCCATATCCCAGTTGTCGTTGCTCATCTTGGTGTGTGAGGGTTGACGTGTGGCCGTGTTGTTGCTACAAGTAAGAATAGATTGTCAAGCGTGAAACCCCCCTATTTATAGGCTGGTACTGTTGGATTTTATGTTTTCTCCACCCCCGTGACTTAATTATGATTCAGGGAAAGCCCTGGATTGGATAAAAAGAAATAGATAAAATCAAGGGTTTTTTTATAATCTACATCCTATTCATATACATATATTTACTTATTGCGCAAGTTCGAAAGTTATTATAATTTATTTATAAACAAATATTTATATTTAAATGATAAGCGAGCATACTGTTTACATTATACATTTTATTATAATAAGTAATTGTTAATTATAAGTCATTTTTAAATGCCTTAAACATTGTTACTTGGTTCAGTTTTCTCGGATAAAACTGGCGTGTTCGGAGGTGGTTCTGGTTCATACGTCTTGGGTGGTGTTCACGGAGTTGCATATACGTGTTCTCGAGGTAAGAAATTCCATTGGGACGTACTCTACTTTGTCTTTTTTTGATTTCCTAATACATTTTTGGAAAATATATCGACATAGTATTAAGCATCCGGCAAAAAGCATTAGTATAATAATCATTCCATGTAAGTAAGCATCAGTTATTTGATTTTCAATTTTAACATTAATAGTTTTATCCGGTTTTAAATCGCTCGGAAGGTTTTTTCCTGCTCCGATCAACTGCAATGGTGGTAAATAGTACGTGTCCTTTTCTCTCACCAGCAGCTCTGAAGCGTAGTAGATGTTATCGTGAACCTTAAAGTGGCAGCCCGCTGAGAGGGAAATCGTTCCTGTTTGTTGAAAAGTGTATGTCTCCTCGAATCCTGGACAAAATACATTTACGAGTGTAGGCTTTGCGACTGAGTAAACATAGTGTCTTGGATGAGCAGTTTTAATGATGTATAAGTTCTTGCCTTTCATAAAATTAATTTTACATGAACTAAAAGTTGCATAGTCTTGTTCCAGTAATAATTTGCTTTCACACTCTCGTTGGAGATGCACAGGGTTTTCCCTTACGCATATATAATTCCTTTGTAATTTAATGCATCTCGACAGCTGTGTTGTACTTAAAAAGGTGTGTTTTTCCCCGTTGGGAAGAGAGGCTTTAAAATCGTCCCTGGGTTGAATGTACGCTGCATTATGGATTAAATCCCCTTGTTGGAAAACTGGCACTGGAAGCATTTTGTACAAAGTGTGCGTTTCCTTTTCTACCATTGGCATTATTATTTGCATAATTATGTGATCTTTATAAATTGTTAATTCTCTTGGAGCGAACTCGGCAATTATTTGTTCAATTTTTACCGGACTCTTGGTTTCGGATACTTTTTCTATCATTTTTAAAATAATTCTTAAATTTCTTGTAGCGCCGGAAAACTTTGTTGTTGACAATAAACTTGTTATCGTGTTGGCTATATCCAAGTAACTATCCAAATTTTGTAATGCTAGATTGATTGTTTCCTCAACTCTTGATTTGTCAATATCTATTACTCCTATTTCTCCTTGTAGTATTTGTAATATTGCTTCCAGTTGCTTCATTTCTACAGACATTTTTTCTAGAGTTTGCATGATTTCATTATCTATGTACGCCTTTGCCGTACCTCTTCCTAAACATTGCTTCTCGAGAGTGATGTCTCATTTGCGTAATAATTGGTACTATATCTAGTGATGAATTTTTTGTAAATGCGTTTTCGTCCCCCCCCTTATCTAAAACTTCGTCCCCTGACGAATATGAAGTCGCTGAAGTGATATAAGCGTCTCTTATTCTAGAGAGCTCGCGCATTTTTTCTTGTAATAAATAAATTCTGCTTATCGTTACCGCGTCCTTTAGCCTTGTATACGTGTCGGATTGTACAATATCTTGTATTATTTTTGTAAAATTTTCTTGGATTCCAAAAACTTTCTGCGTGTCAATTGTAGTTATTATACACCATTCTTGTTTAATAAAGTCTATTTCTTGCAATCAATTAAAAATGATGCCGGGGTTATTTCGCTCTGTTACAATTGCCTTATTTTGAGTCGTCGCAATCACAACGTGAAACACGATGAAAAATGCGCACATAATCTTCTCCATTTTGTCTGTAACATAATAATAAAAAACTTTATTATGTCCAACATATTGTTCCTTTATTTATGTGCGTTTGTATATATATATATTTTTTTAACATATTTTTCCTATGCGTTCCAATTTATCGTATTATGTTAATTACACATATTTTTATGTTTCTCTGAGATTTATTTCAATACGCGCTTAATATCATCGGTATATGCATAATTTCTCTCATTCAGCTTTATTTTCTTTTTTCACCTCTTGAATCTTTGGATATGTTGATTCCGCTCTACTGGTTGCTGTATGTTGGTCGATTCCGTTAGTGCTTCGTTTACATAATACTTTCGTGCTCTCTTCGAATAGAATACTATTTTGTTTATTTACTCGCGCTGGAGTCAAGAAATTCCATTTAAGTTGTTCTCGAGGTTGTAATTGCGATGTTATACATTCGTGTAGTCCGCCATTTACGCGCGTTAGTACATATCCATTGCATTTAACTTCTTGCTCGATAAGACAACTTTTGAAAGGAATTGGGAGTCCGCAACAAAAACATTTTAGATCAGTAAAAGTACAAATTAATTCGCGTATCGTTCGTGTAGCACTTAATGAAAACCGAATTTTTTCTATGTGTGATAATTTTGTTGTATAACAATAATGACACAGGTATGTATTATGACAAAAATAGCAAAGTCGCTCCCAATTTCTTACTAAAACTGACATTTTTTTTTTATTAATATAGTATACTGTTTAAACTTATAGAATATTCCTATACTGTCTAAATATAGGTATTATGTATATATATATATATATATATATATATATATATATATATATATATCTTAAATTCTTAATTAAAATTTTATATCGATAGGCAAACCACAAACAGTAGCAAGTAAATAAATAATGAACTATATATATATATATATATATATTACGTTCCTTTATTTTACGTAATATTAATTTTTAGTCCTAAGATTAATTGAGTCTTTTGTCCCTAAAGTACTTAGACAGATTTGCTAATAATATTTCATTAGTATTTATCGCAAAAGGTTACTATAATCTTGCGTAGGAAAGAACTGGATGCGGCAGAATTGGCCTGTAGCATGAAAGGTTTCGATTTTCCCATCGATCTACACCATCATCCATTCAATTCTGTATGGATAAAAAAAAATCGTTTATTTATTTTATGTATTTAAATTAATTACTGTAGAATAATCGAACATCGTTTTCTAAACATTCTCAAGTCATCTAAATGATATTGAATGTTGCGCGCATGACGAATTGCATGGTCCAGATTTGTGTAGATTTCCGGTTTACAAATGTATCTTTTGACTTCCGGTCGAAGCCCCTTTAAAAATGCCCTAAGTGCTAAATTTTCGCGTTGTAGGCATGAATCGGTTATTTCCCTGCATTCTTCTTGTGCTATTTCTCCCAATGTTTTATAATTATGTAACATTCTTTCCATTCGTGCGCCGAATTGGAAAGTGCTTTCGTTTCGTTTTTGCGATGCCCATGTAATTTGAATTCTCAAATTAATCAAAGCGCTCATAACATTATATCTTTGTACTTCTGCTAATGTATATATTTTTTTTTCCATTTTACAATTTTTTGATTTTATAAATGACACCTTTTATTTTTTTTTGTTTAAAAAAAAACTGCAGTTGAAATAGCAAAATTTACACGTTATCGAATTTGCGTTTTAAGGTGTTGTCTTAGTGCTTGGATTTCCGCTTGGGTGTAAATTCCGCTTTTTGCAAGTTCGGTTGGCTCTGTGTAATTCCAGTTATTTTTAGTAGTTGGTTTTAAAATGTCTGGTTTTACTTCCTTAGTTGTTCCTCTTGGTAAAATAGTAAACCAATCTTCCCCTAGTAAGAACATAGGAGGAATCAGAACACTGCAGGCAGCTTCGGTTCCATATTGTTTTAAAATATGTGTCCTTGGCGTCAAAAAATAATCTTTGCCGTCTTTGGTTACTGGTAACTCTTGGTAACATTTTGTAGTTTCTCTTCGTTGAACGTCAATTTGTAAGCACTTCATTAAGTGCACAACTTCTCCGGCTACCAAGCCCATGTAACCACTTTTTTTCATAATTTGATATGTAAAAACGTCAGGTGCTGTTGCTGCAATGCTTAATGCATTTGATATAACTCTTCTTTCCAATTCGCATTTTTGCAAAATTAAATTGCTATTTAATGTTTTTAATTGTCCTTTAATATGTTTTTCTACGTAAACGAATTTAGAGTTTACGTATGCAAAAATGTCGAAATTTTCTATTGACGGATTTCTTACGGCTTGGAAGGTTTCTGTTATTGGTCCTTCTAGAAAAAATAATTTTGGGTGCTCTGTTCTAATTAATTCATACGAACACACCGGAATTTGTCCTAAAGTCGTAAAAGCAAAGGTTATCTCGCTCGATTCCATTACATATACCGGATGTTGCTCATTGCCTTGTTCTACAACTTTATTAACATAACCCGCGTATAATTCTGAGTATTTACTGCGTTCGCATGCCTGTACTGGTAACCTATCCCAAAAGACGTACCCTGCTTCTACGTCAATACAATCATCTTGATTAAACTTACAGCGCGTACCGGATCGTAAAATGACCTCGTTAGCATTTAAGTTTACCGGTGCATAGTAATCCCTTAAAGTAATGGTAACATAGCCCGTGACTATAGCATCGTCAAAAATACCATATGGATCCGCGTACATTCCTGCGTTACTACAATCTCCTGCTTGATCTACCTTTCCAACAAACGTCATTGGGTGGACAATCGATCCGTTCAGTTTTAAGTTACTTATTACTTCGTCTCGTACTCGGTGTTCGCGGTATACATGCATTCTATTACATTCTTCCCTAGAAATTTCATCAATAAACTGAACCTCCCCTCTGTTTTTGTCTTTTCTATGCGAAAACGCGCCGCAGTATGTTACCGATCTTTTTATTTCTACTTTATAAAGCTTTACATGAGTGCTTGAAAAATCATTTAATTGCAATAGTCGTACATAAATTTTTGTTGTATTTACTACTGGTTCAGGTATGTCGCATTCTCCTACGTGAATTAACGAAAATGTTGCTAAATTTGAGACGTGCTGCGAACAGTCGTACCCTATGATTGCGTTAATATAGATTTTCCTTGGTATAATAGTTGTGAGATAAATGATGGCCAATAGTGTTTTACAACTCATCTGCAACATTAAATAAGTTCATGAAAGCGTTCTTTTTTTATTTATTTATAGAACCGTTGCAAAAATGCTTAGTTTTATCTTTCCGTTTTTTTTTCTTAAATTATCAGAATCTATTGAGTGATTCTTTATTGATTTCCTTAGCATTTTTGCATTTGTGAAAATACATATCATTGTTAGAGTTTTGCTATATACATGGCTTATTATTTTTTTTATTTACATTCGTCATGCTCTTAAATTTAAATACCAACAAGCTTATTCGGTTTCAATATGCGATTTGCGTAAGCGATTTATGTGCACTATTTTATTTTTATTTCCATTTATTTGAATTTTTACATTCCCATTGTCGGAAACGTCTAGAACTAAAAATGGACCCGAGTATTGATCGTCAAATTTCTTAGGTTTTGGCCCCTTTTGCAGCCATACGTAATCACCGATTTGTAGTGTTAAAACGTTTACCTTACGATCGTAGTATTTCTTGGCTCGAAGTTTTGCCTTTAAAAGGTTTTGTTGGGCTATGTTTTGTAGACTGTTTAGGCGCTTGACTATAGCATCGTCAAAAATACCATATGGATCCGCGTACATTCCTGCGTTACTACAATCTCCTGCTTGATCTACCTTTCCAACAAACGTCATTGGGTGGACAATCGATCCGTTCAGTTTTAAGTTACTTATTACTTCGTCTCGTACTCGGTGTTCGCGGTATACATGCATTCTATTACATTCTTCCCTAGAAATTTCATCAATAAACTGAACCTCCCCTCTGTTTTTGTCTTTTCTATGCGAAAACGCGCCGCAGTATGTTACCGATCTTTTTATTTCTACTTTATAAAGCTTTACATGAGTGCTTGAAAAATCATTTAATTGCAATAGTCGTACATAAATTTTTGTTGTATTTACTACTGGTTCAGGTATGTCGCATTCTCCTACGTGAATTAACGAAAATGTTGCTAAATTTGAGACGTGCTGCGAACAGTCGTACCCTATGATTGCGTTAATATAGATTTTCCTTGGTATAATAGTTGTGAGATAAATGATGGCCAATAGTGTTTTACAACTCATCTGCAACATTAAATAAGTTCATGAAAGCGTTCTTTTTTTATTTATTTATAGAACCGTTGCAAAAATGCTTAGTTTTATCTTTCCGTTTTTTTTTCTTAAATTATCAGAATCTATTGAGTGATTCTTTATTGATTTCCTTAGCATTTTTGCATTTGTGAAAATACATATCATTGTTAGAGTTTTGCTATATACATGGCTTATTATTTTTTTTTATTTACATTCGTCATGCTCTTAAATTTAAATACCAACAAGCTTATTCGGTTTCAATATGCGATTTGTGTAAGCGATTTATGTGCACTATTTTATTTTTATTTCCATTTATTTGAATTTTTACATTCCCATTGTCGGAAACGTCTAGAACTAAAAATGGACCCGAGTATTGATCGTCAAATTTCTTAGGTTTTGGCCCCTTTTGCAGCCATACGTAATCACCGATTTGTAGTGTTAAAACGTTTACCTTACGATCGTAGTATTTCTTGGCTCGAAGTTTTGCCTTTAAAAGGTTTTGTTGGGCTATGTTTTGTAGACTGTTTAGGCGCTTGACTAAATCTTCAAGATAACCATCGTATGTAGGCGCCAGGTCTTCTGTTTCGACCGGTGCGTTCGAGGGTGTGCGTGCCAGTCGGCCGAACACGAGTTCAAACGGCGTATGCCATGTAGACTCACTAATTCCCGTGTTAAAATTAAAGGTAGCCAAATCCAGATAATCGTCCCAATCTGTTCGATTACTATGTACAAAAAATTTCAAGTATTCAATGAGACTTGAGTGCGATCGTTCAAGTCCACCGTTTGATTGTGGGTGGAACGCCGTGGTTTTAGTTTGTTTAATTCTAAATATTTTTGCTATTCTTTTCATTAATTTACTCATGAAATTCGTACCTTGATCCGTAAGGATTATTCGAGGTGCGCCAAATATGCTTATGACTTTTCTTATTAAACCATTCGCTACATCCATGGCCGAAATTCGCGCCAAAGGTTCAGCTAATGCGAATTTAGTTAATAAGTCTTGGAAGGTTAAAATGTACTCGTTTCCCCGATTGGTTTTGCATAAGGGACCAACAATATCCATACTTATTCGGTCCATAGCGTGCGTTCCCGAGTTTGTAATAACCATTGGAGCTCTAGTTTTAACCCTAACCAATTTTTTTAATTGGCAATTCAAACATTTTCTTATAAAATCTTGTACCTCTATCTTTAAATTCTCCCAGTTATAATTTTGTTTAATACGGTTATAGGTTTTTGTGACACCTCTATGTCCTCCTATAGCCGAACAATGAGCTTCTTCTATAATCGGAATTCGATCGTCTAGTGTCGGATATCGTATTAGACCTAAACAAACAATTAATTTTACCGTACTTTGACTAAAAACTCCTTTTAGTTTTTCTAAAACTAATTCCCACTCTAAATTTTCAATTCTATCGGTTTTCGCTATACTTATTGATTTTATCTGCATTGTATCTAAAGTTAAATACAGATTTTCGCATAATAAATTTAGGTTATTATCAATTCCACTTAGCCCGATTAACGATTCTGTTCGTATCGGTAATGCTATATGAATTTTTGTATTTACATTTATCAAAACTGGTATTCCAACCTGCATTTCCTTGAATCTTGGTAATTTATTCTGTAGTTTTAATTGCGAAGCCCCATCGTCGCATGGTTCTCCTGTTATAGTGACAAAATACATATAATTGTCCTTACGCATAAATAATTTTTCTCTGCATGTAATAATTACTTGTTTATCGTTAATTTGATTAAATTGTTCTTCATAGATCGACGTCTCTTCGTTTATTTGATCAGGACTGAATTGCGGATCGTTTTCAAGTAATGATTCATTAACATGATCAAGATCTTCGTGTAAGCGTAATCGCGCATTTTCCGAGTGAACGAGGGGTTCCGGCTCGAAAGTTTCCACCTCCGTATCGTCGTGCGTTCCTTCTCCACGGTCCGGTGATTGTTCGTTCGCTCGCCTCTCGTTTTTTCTTCCCCTTTGCGGGCGTAGAGCCTCTATCGCGTCTAAATATCGCTGGCCTACCTGGCGACCCGCCTTCGCTCTCGTGGTCATACCCCGCGGTGGTTCAACTAGGCTAGACTCGGGCTCATCACCTGCCGCTATTGCCTTGCTTCTCGTCATAACTAGGACCTTGTCTATGGGGTTTCTAGACAGTGCGTCTGCTACATTTAAACGACCCGGTCTGTATTTAATTTCGAAATCGTACTCCGCGAGCATAAGACGCCATCGCGTAACTCGTGAGTTCGGGTCCTTATGCGTTTGTAACCATACCAGTGGTTTATGATCTGTTATAAGATAAATTTTTCGTCCAAATAAATACGGTCGGAAATGCTTAATGCAAAATATTATTGCTAGTCCTTCTTTGTTAAACGTGTCCCAACGTTTTTCAACATCCGAAAGAACTCGAGAGACGTATGCAACGGGTTGATCTTTCCCTATCTCACCCTGACTTAAGACTCCAGCAATTGCATATCCCGAAGCGTCGGTCGTTAGATTGAAAGTAATTTCGAAATTTGGAAAAATTAATACCGGTTTTTCGCATAAACTAATGCGTAATGTCTCAAATGCCTTTTCTGATTCTTCTGACCATTTAAATTGAATGTCATTTTTTAATAAATCCGTTAAAGGTTTTGCAATTTTTGAAAATTGATAAATAAATCTTCTATAGTAGCCCGCTAAACCCAAAAATTGCTTGATATTTTTAGCATTTTGAGGGCGTGGAAATTTTCGTACAGTTTCAATTTTCCGCGAATCTGGTTTAATTCCTTCTGCACTAATAACATGACCTAAATATGTAACTGTTTTTTAAAAAAATTCACATTTCTCTGGTTGTAATTTTAAAACCGCTTTTCGCAATCTAAGAAATAAATTCTCTAATCTTTTAATATGCTCTTGTAGAGTCTCCGAATAACATATAATATCATCAATAAAGCAAAGAAGTTCTTTATTGATAAGTCCAGCGAGTGCAATTGAAAGTGCCCTTGAGAATGTAGCCGGCATTGTTCGTAGTCCAAAGCTTCCTCGATTAAAATGGTACAAATCTCCGTTTGTAACTAACGCGGTTTTGTGACGGTCTCGTTCGTCAATTTCTATTTGATGATACGAAGCCTTAAGATCAAAAGTTGAGAATTTTTTTGATCCGCCCAATTGGTCTATTATTTCAGTTATATTCGGTAGCGGAAATTGGTCGTCTAAAGTTTTCGCATTTAATTTGCGATAGTCGATCACCATTCTGTATTGCTTGCGTCCTTGTATGTCCTCTTTCTTAGGAACTAGAAAACAAGGGCTTGAGTACGATGAGGTAGATGGTTCGATAATGCCGTCTTTTAATAAGTCTTGCACTTGTCTTGCTATTTCTTGTTTATGTACCGGAGGTAATCGGTATTGTTTTGAAGTTATTGGTACATCATCCGTTGTTGGGATTGTTAGTTTTAAAATATGTGTTGCTGTTAATTTTTCACCCGGAAGGTAAAAGATGTCGCTATATTTCTCAATTAATTTTTCTATTTCTTCTCTTTCATCAACAGCCAAATAGTCAAGTCGTAGTAATGATTTTACCTTTTCCGCTCTCCCTTTTGGTATGACACATGCTAAGCGATAAACTTTATGACTACATTTTAGTTTCTTTCCGCCTTTTCCTTTTAAATTAATTCTTAATTTAAGTAAACCCTCCAATGTATCTTTAATAACATTTTTATGAGATTCTCTCCCAAAGGCATGTAGTTTTACATAATTTCCTAATTTATTTAGATTTCCTCTTAATTCCTTTGAGTTATTTGTTGAGTTGTCATGATACTTTATTCCCATTAGTAGATTACTTATTAACATTTCCATGTCTTGGTTATTGTTCCACAGAATTCCATTATTCATTAAACCTTCCTCTAGAATTTTTTGTAACATGCGTGTCGAAATTAACAACCTTTCTTCATCGAATTCGTTTGCGTCTACATTTTCATTTTGTGCTAATGCCTTTTTATTTTTTGTATTATTATCGAGACCTTCCATATCTTTTCTCTTTATCTCAAAATTAGAATATTTTTCATTACTTATTTCGTTCTCGTTTCTTGGATTTGGGTGCGCGCTTGATTTATTAGGCGCCTCATCACTCTCGAGTTCATTTAAGATTATTTTTTTTATTTGAGGAGTGCGTTTGCAATCTTTCTTTGTTAATTTCATGATTTAAGTATTCTTCATCCTTCTCCCTTATTACTGGGTTCGACTTGGTATTTGTTTCTAATTTCTTAATAATTTTAATTTCTTCACTTGTCTCTTCGTTTCCTTGTTCGATTAATTTACATACATTAGGCTTCCATACTGCCTTCGTACGTAAGACTCGATTTAGGCTTGGAATTTCATTTAGATTTCGATATTGAGTAACCTTTGAAATCGATTTTAGATTTTGAATTTGATTTTGAATTTCATTTGAATTTGAATTTTGATTTAGAATATGATTTTGAATTTGATTTGAATTTGAATTTTGATTTAGAATTTGATTTTGAATTTCATTTGAATTTGAATTTTGATTTAGAATTTGATTTTGACTTTCATTTGAATTTGAATTTTGATTTAGAATTTGATTTTGAATTTCATTTGAATTTGAATTTTGATTTAGAATTTGATATTGAATTTCATTTAAACTTGCATTTTGATTTAGATTTCGATTTTGAATTGGAATTTGTTTTTGATTTCGTTTGGGATCTTGTATTTCCAATTTATTTTTACATTGAGATCGAATTTGAATATCTTTCTGATTTTTTAATTGATTTCGACTACCCGGTGGGTCCTGACTTTGAGATTTAATTAGGATTGACTCTTACTTACGCGATGGGCTTATATGTCCTCGAATTCGCGTCTCTTCTACAAGATATACTTTCTCATTAATATGATCGACCTCTCGGGTCGACACCTCCCTCCGTTGAAAATTTTCATTAGCATAATTTGTTTTTCCTGTTTCCCCAAGCGAATTCCTTTTAGGTGGTTCTATTACCTGTGTGATATGTTTTACGACTTCCTCACCCTCTCTTGCATTGACACTCATAGGGTTAGCGGAAATTCCCTTACGCGTTCCCGTTCTCTCGTTCAATATACTGTTACGTTTTTCTATGACATTAATCGTCGGGTCTTCATACCTTTCGTTTGTTTCGATCAATAATATGTTTTCTTCTACAAAAGGGATACAGACGTCTACAACTCTTAACATTCTTTTCGCATAATCAATTTTTGCACCTAATTGACAGAAAAAATCGCTTCCCAGTAAACCATCTTCGATTATAGCCACGTTGTCATTTATTATATGGAATTCGATGTCAAACTTTGGAAAATTGATGTCAACTTTGCCTAAAGTGTAAATACTTTCTTCCGTGATTCCTTTTAATTCTAATATTTCATTTTTATTAATATTTTCGTCTTTTGGTATGTTTCGTAATTTTAGTAAATTGGGACCTGCTCCTGAATCTAAAATAAGAGTTATTTCCTCGTTGCTTCTCGGATTTTTAAGTTTAATAATTGGCGACTTGCAATTTTTACTTAATCGAACATATCTTTTGATGATGTGGGTTCCTGTTTTTTGTAACTCGGGCGCCTCGTGTACTCGGTCTCTCGTCTCGCGCAGTATCGGCATATCCTTCTTGTATTTGTATAATTTTGTTTTGGAAAGGTTGCATTTTGGCGACGAACATATTGATTTTCTTGCTGCTTAAATTCATTAGTCCGTTTTTCACCTGGCCATTGTTGCGGTCTGCGTGACTCTCGAGACTCCGCCCAGTCATTCGTAGGCCGTCTTCCCCTGGCTTGGGGTTGTCTCATTTTTTCGAAATGCCAGCATTTCGGTGCCAGGTGGCCCTGTCTCCCGCAAAGTTGGCATTTATCGGTATATTTGGCTCGGCAAAATGGACTCTTTGTATAGGATTTTTATTTTCTGTTATGACTTTAATTGTTTCATTTAACTCTTCTACTTCATAGCATGCAAAGTCTCTTTCGATTTATATAGCTTCAGCAGTAGCTTCATCCAATTTGCACACTTGCCCCATTCGTGCTTTTATTACCCAATGTAAACCGCGAATAAAAAATTTTACTAAATCATTTTCTAAAGATCGATTGAAATTATTAGTTAATCTTTTTTCTCTTCGAGCTGCTTCAGTGATTTCTTGACCGATGGATCTAACCCTGTTTGAAAAAACTACGACACTTTCCTCCCTTTTCTGTTTTACATTAGCTAATTCACCGTGTAATTGATGATAAGATTTCGCAGACCCAAAAATACTATCAAAAAAATTTGCAATTTCTTCAATCGATTCAAAACTTTTTTTTGCTGCACTCTTCAATGCTTCTCCATATAATCTCATTTTAATTAATTTCGCGAGGTCCGGTTCATATTGTTCATGTATTATGTTGCAAGCTTCCCTACATCCGTCAACAAATTGACTCAATGGAATATTTACCCCATTATATTTTGGTATTAATTCAAGTGCGTCTTTTATAGAAAGGGGCCTCACGTGTCCTAAGGTTGAGTTTGTTAAATACGAATTTAATCTTGGCAATCTCTCCGATACTAAATTAATATTATTACAGTTATTTGGTAAAATTGGTGTGCTTGTAGTAAATCTGACATTATTATCTCGTTTAACAATTTCAGGTTTCATTGGTTGTTCTGATGTTTTTGCATTTTTAATTGTTGTATTTTCTGCCGAAAAATAGGTTGTGTTATCGTCTGTTAGTTCGGGTTTAAAACCTATCCCATTTACTTCTACTTTTGTTTTTGCTTCTAAGTTTCCGATAATATAATCGATTATTAATTTTGGATTTACTCTTTTTTCTATAAAATCGCCTAAAGCTTCAATTAGATACTTATCTTCGCAAAATTTTATTATATCTTTTTTGTCTACGAATTCCTTTAACAAGTCAATTATTATAGGTATATTTTTATCGAGGCCTACCGCTTCATCTGACAAATGTATCCCGCTATCATGCCTATCTTTAACAAATTTTAACAAACTAGCTAAAGATTTGTCCGGATTTTCAACACAAAAATCTGGATTTATTTTAAGCGCCTGCTTAAGCAAAATTGAAGCCGCGTCTTTATTTCGAGAATTCTCTTTTTCATTGGTACCCATGATCTGTGCTAATAAGGAAGACAATTGCTCTAATCCTTCTTTAATTTTTAGGACGAGCCCCCACTTGTTACTTCCTAGGGTAGAAAAATTAAATGGAGTGAATTTAAATTAAAAATAGAAATTCCCCGTTTTAGTACGCGTATAGCGTCAAGGATGGGTGGCAATTCTCCTCGGTATAGCACAGGTCATAGACCCTTCCGAAATTTACGTGCATGGGTAAGCCCGAGGTGCAACAATGAGTGAAGGCGAGGAAAGGAAAACAACCAACCTTATCGGGCGGGAGATCTACGGTTGAACGGTGGCTGCAACTGCTCGGCTGTCTTTCTCGCTCTCGTTGATCCTCGATACAGAGACTCCCTTACAATAGAAATGCGGTATAGACTAATTGGGATTTTAAAGGGAATAGGAAAATGACTAGTGTTTGAAGGTTTAAAGATACTGAACAATGACTTTCGATTTCTTGCTTTATTTCGCGTTAAATTTTGGATACAGGAGTTTACCTTACTTGAGAAAAGACTAAAAAGCAAGAGCGCACACCCCTGCGCGACATCCCTATTTATATCAAGGGTTTGGGGTGGAGTTTTGGTTCCTCTTGACCAATCAAATATTGTACATTTACTTAATTAATTTATTCTTTGTCATGCGTGACCTAATTAAGTTATTTGCTAGAATTTTTCAAGGCGGTTCCTGTCTTTGACGAGGACATCCTACTTTACGTATTAAATGTGTGCGCACGTGTGTGCGTATGTGTGTGTGCGTATGTGTGTGTGTATGTGTAAGCGCATGTGTGTACGTTGCGTCTATCATGACGCGACACCTCTCCCCTTAGAGAAGTTTAACGCCAGGCGTAAACGTCCACACGTTTGTTGTCTTGTATTGTTATTTTGGTGGTTGTTTGTTTTCTTTTTTGTTTGTTGTTTTTTTTTGTTTGTTTATTATTATTATTATTTTTTTTTCTTAAAAACTAGATATTACAATTATCGCTACATAAATTGGTATATATATATATATATATTGTCACGCTGCACTGGGGATTAGGGTGCAGGTGATCGGGGAATAATAAAAATAAGGAATATATAAATACTTAATTTATTATCCGATGCGATATCTCTAAATTAATTACGGGTGCCTGTCTCGTCCGTTACGCGGGCTCAAGCTCGGCTGCGATCGGCTCAGGGGGGGGGGGGCGAATGTTGGAAGGCGAAATGCGGCTCACTGCTAATTGCACGGGTGCAAATTATAATTTAACTAACCCCGAATCGTTAGCTGAATCGGTGATACTCGTCCGCAACGAGTTTAATGTCGACCGACGGCGCGGCTGCGATACGCGATCGCGGGTCGAAAGCTGCTCGAAATAAAGAAAAGGGGGGAGAAGGGGGAAACGCGGTATCTCGCACACACACAGTACGGAAGCACGGGAATTGCACAAAAACGGAATAAAGGAGGCACAAGAGTATCCCCCAACCTTTGCTGCGATGCTGCTCTCGCTTAATTTTCGCTAAATAAATTTGCACACTCGATCGCTACACACACTGTGGTTCGCACACCGGATCGGACGTCGTGACGCTACGGCGATCGGAAGAGCTCTGCTCTCCTCGGCGTGGTCGACGCATTGCCCGTGTGCGCGCATGCGTTGCGACGGCCCACTTGCGGTGCGTACGCGGCGTTACTCGAGTGCGGCTTGAGTAACATGGCCGCGGCATCGTCTCGAAGTGTACACCTCGTCCGTTCCCGCAACAACAATGGTGCCGTTGACGACGACGTAGCTGCTTGCCAGGTAATTATAAATTCGTTCCTTATTGTTCGCCCGTCGGCTAATAATCTCGGTGGTTACAGGGCTGCGGAAGGTGCATATCCGCGGCACGTCGGTACGGGCTCGTGTGTTGTTGCGGCCGATATCTCTTTCTCTCTCGCTCTTCTGGAGGCGCACGGCTTGACAGGTGCAACGGCGGGCTCAGATGCTTGGATGGACACACGGCAATATCCAGGTAAATATCCACTTGGAGGACAGTTTGCTGCTTTATTATTAATCTGTGTGTGTGTGTGTGTGAGCACTTATAATGCTCACCTAACCTCTTCACAAGTCCTCTCCTATACACACTTATTTAAGTAAGTGTGTGCTCCCATCTGCTCCCTTATAGTGAACGTTACTACATTAACTGGTGCTTACAGGTTCCCTGGATAATTGCTGGCCGACGGACTTCCTGGATTTATTGGCTTATTCTTCTGGCTCAGGCTTCCTTGGCTTGCTGGGTACGCTGTTACTGAACTGAGGATTTAGCAGCTTGCTACCATCCAACATTTCAGCATGCTGCTTCACTTGGCTGGCTCTTCGTCAAGGCTTATGTTTAGATTATTGGAAAAGTGATCTATGCTTCACTGAACTCCTTCTGTGTCCTGCTCGGCTGCTCCCCTGTGTACGCTTGTTAGTGGGCTCGGTGATTTGTTATAGTGTTAAGGATCTCGGCTATTGGGAGGGTGTTTTACCTTTTATTATAGACTCTTAGGGAAATTAGGGAAATATAGGTTCGGTTAGGCTTGTATATGTGTGTGTGTGTGCTCGTACAGGGAAAAGGTTTAGCTATTCGTCGCTGTTAATGACATGCATTATTTGCATTGTCACAATATATATATATATATATATATATATATATATATATATATATATATTATTGTATTTTGTTTATAAATACATATATGCATATGAATATATTTTTTTTATTTTTCTTTCATTTTGTGCATTTATTCTAGTAAATCTATAAGAGGAAAAAGGAGAGAAATGAGAATAAACCTGAGGAAGGAAAAGCTAAAAGAAAGGAAAAAATCATGCATTTGTTAATACTCTTGTCCAGCTATCCTTCTTTGTCTTCTGAGAAGGTCGTATACTTCTTCCTTGCATGAGTCGCAGACGTGGAGTGATAAGTCTCCGTATTCCCAGATGCACCAACAATTCAATCCTTGGTATCTGGGGATGTCGAATCGGCCAATGAATTCGCATCGCGGGCAATAAAGCCGCGTGTTCTTCACCCTCAAACCGCATTCCACGCAACGAGCCGGTCGTTCGACTTTTTCCGTGCTGCCGTAATCCAAGAGGGATAATCCCTCTAGGTTTAGATCGCTGTCCCAATGGTTTGTTACTCCTGGCTCCAGTAATCCGTCCAATACCTTTTCCAGAAAACTACGGTACTTCTGCCTGTGGTACCGTACCGTATTTGGATCCAAGTCATTGCAGATCCTCTCTTGTACATGTTGTGTATTCCACCATTGGCTGGCTATTCTCTCATCAGCAGTGTATGCTGGGTAGTGGTGTCGGGCTATTCCTATCCGGGCACGAGTGGTTCGTCGTACTTGACCGTCTCTCATTAAGTATACACATAAAGAAAAATATTTTCTTAGAAACTGCCACAGGACTGTTGTTTTTCTTAAAGCACGTCGTTCCGTCATCCATCCCACTGACGAATCGAGTTCTATTTCCATATCCCAGTTGTCGTTGCTCATCTTGGTGTGTGAGGGTTAACGTGTGGCCGTGTTGTTGCTACAAGTAAGAATAGATTGTCAAGCGTGAAACCCCCCTATTTATAGGCTGGTACTGTTGGATTTTATGTTTTCTCCACCCCCGTGACTTAATTATGATTCAGGGAAAGCCCTGGATTGGATAAAAAGAAATAGATAAAATCAAGGGTTTTTTTTATAATCTATATCCTATTCATATACATATATTTACTTATTGCGCAAGTTCGAAAGTTATTATAATTTATTTATAAACAAATATTTATATTTAAATGATAAGCGAGCATACTGTTTACATTATATATTTTTGTTATAATAAGTAATTGTTAATTATAATTCATTTTTAAATGCCTTAAACATTGTTACTTGTTTCAGTTTTCTCGGATAAAACTGGCGTGTTCGGAGGTGGTTCTGGTTCATACGTCTTGGGTGGTGTTCTTGGAGTTGCATATACGTGTTCTCGAGGTAAGAAATTCCATTGTATTGTCGGATCAACTGGTCGCATTGGGACGTACTCTACTTTGTCTTTTCTTGATTTCCTAATACATTTTTGGAAAATATATCGACATAGTATTAAGCATCCGGCAAAAAGCATTAGTATAACCATTCCATGTAAGTAAGCATCAGTTATTTGATTTTCAATTTTAACATTCATAGTTTTATCCGGTTTTAGATCGCTCGGAAGGTTTTTTCCTGCTCCGATCAACTGCAATGGTGGTAAATAGTACGTGTCCTTTTCTCTCACCAGCAGCTCTGAAGCATAGTAGATGTTATCGTAAACCTTTAAGTGGCAGCCCGTTGAGAGGGAAATCGTTCCTGCTTGTTGAAAAGTGTATGTCTCCTCGAATCCTGGACAAAATACATTTACGAGTGTAGGCTTTGCGACTGAGTAAACATAGTGTCTTGGATGAGCAGTTTTAATGATGTATAAGTTCTTGCCTTTCATAAAATTAATTCTACACGAACTAAAAGTTGCATAGTCTTGTTCCAGTAATAATTTGCTTTCACACTCTCGTTGGAGATGCACAGGGTTTTCCCTTACGCATATATAATTCCTTTGTAATTTAATGCATCTCGACAGCTGTGTTGTACTTAAAAAGGTGTGTTTTTCCCCGTTGGGAAGAGAGGCTATAAAATCGTCCCTGGGTTGAATGTACGCTGCATTATGGATTAAATCCCCTTGTTGGAAAACTGGCACTGGGAGCATTTTGTACAAAGTGTGCGTTTCCTTTTCTACCATTGGCATTATTATTTGCATAATTATGTGATCTTTATAAATTGTTAATTCTCTTGGAGCGAACTCGGCAATTATCGCCGCATTTATTTGTTCAATTTTTACCGGACTCTTGGTTTCGGATACTTTTTCTATCATTTTTAAAATAATTCTTAAATTTCTTGTAGCGCCGGAAAACTTTGTTGTTGACAATAAACTTGTTATCGTGTTGGCTATATCCAAGTAACTATCCAAATTTTGTAATGCTAGATTGATTGTTTCCTCAACTCTTGATTTGTCAATATCTATTACTCCTTTTTCTCCTTGTAGTATTTGTAATATTGCTTCCAGTTGCTTCATTTCTACAGACATTTTTTCTAGAGTTTGCATGATTTCATTATCTATGTACGCCTTTGCCGTACCTCTTCCTAAACATTGCTTCTCGAGAGTGATGTCTCATTTGCGTAATAATTGGTACTATATCTAGTGATGAATTTTTTGTAAATGCGTTTTCGTCCCCCCCTTATCTAAAACTTCGTCCCCTGACGAATATGAAGTCGCTGAAGTGATATAAGCGTCTCTTATTCTAGAGAGCTCGCGCATTTTTTCTTGTAATAAATAAATTCTGCTTATCGTTACCGCGTCCTTTAGCCTTGTATACGTGTCGGATTGTACAATATCTTGTATTATTTTTGTAAAATTTTCTTGGATTCCAAAAACTTTCTGCGTGTCAATTGTAGTTATTATACACCATTCTTGTTTAATAAAGTCTATTTCTTGCAATCAATTAAAAATGATGCCGGGGTTATTTCGCTCTGTTACAATTGCCTTATTTTGAGTCGACGCAATCACAACGTGAAACACGATGAAAAATGCGCACATAATCTTCTCCATTTTGTCTGTAATATAATAATAAAAAACTTTATTATGTCCAACATATTGTTCCTTTATTTATGTGCGTTTGTATATATATATTTTTTTAACATATTTTTCCTATGCGTTCCAATTTATCGTATTATGTTAATTACACATATTTTTATGTTTCTCTGAGATTTATTTCAATACGCGCTTAATATCATCGGTATACGCATTATTTCTCTCATTCAGCTTCATTTTCTTTTTTCACCTCTTGAATCTTTGGATTTGTTGATTCCGCTCTACTGGTTTCTGTATGTTGGTCGATTCCTTTAGTGCTTCGTTTACATAATACTTTCGTGCTCTCTTCGAATAGAATACTATTTTATTTTTGTACTCGCGCTGGAGTCAAGAAATTCCATTTAAGTTGTTCTCGAGGTTGTAATTGCGATGTTATACATTCGTGTAGTCCGCCATTTACGCGCGTTAGTACATATCCATTGCATTTAACTTCTTGCTCGATAAGACAACTTTTGAAAGGAATTGGGAGTCCGCAACAAAAACATTTTAGATCAGTAAAAGTACAAATTAATTCGCGTATCGTTCGTGTAGCACTTAATGAAAACCGAATTTTTTCTATGTGTGATAATTTTGTCGTATAACAATAATGACACAGGTATGTATTATGACATAAATAGCAAAGTCGCTCCCAATTTCTTACTAAAACTGACATTTTTTTTTATTAATATAGTATACTGTTTAAACTTATAGAATATTCCTATACTGTCTAAATATAGGTATTATGTATATATATATATATATATCTTTAATTCTTAATCAAAACAGTAGCAAGTAAATAAATGAAGAACTATATATATATGGGTCATTCCAATACTTTTTTGTAAATCGGTCCGGGGGAGGTCAACCAATCGGGCTAAAAATTTAGTATGTTACTATACTATAAAAAAAAGTAAGTGAGCCAAAATTGTAGCCTTCTAAATCAATTAAGGACGTAGGGATGCGATTTTAAACATTCAAAAATAGGCTATTTTTCATCATTTTTTAACATTTTTCAAAGTAGCACCAAAATTCGAGTAATTAGTATTTTTGTATCCAGTCCACGGCAAAGTCTTCGTATTACTATAGACTTTTAATCTAGCTATATAGAATACAATTATTTTGTGAACAAAAATTTTGACGCAGCTAAATATAAACACTTGTTTTTTCAAATTTTGCACATTTTCTAAATGCTACCAAATTAACAGTTTTTGATGTTTTTAAAAAAACCCAACGCGGTTAGATTTGTATTGATATAAGCTTTTTTTCTGTTCCAGGTTTACTACAAAAAGTTAATTTGGCTTAAAGTTATGCTTATTTAAATGTGACCTAAAATGCAAAAAAACACGTTTTTTGGTATTTTCTAATGCTTACAACGTCGGTCTACCTAAATTTTTTTTACCAAAATTTGGGTGAAACTCGGTTTTTGTAGGTAGAAAATGATCCCGTAGTTACTGTAATGGATATTTGACCTTGGTACACGTTTATTAGCGTTTGAAAATATTTTTTTTTGCATTCTTGCGCAAGCCTTATCGGATTACTGCAAGGTCTAAAATGTCTTGTATTTTGATTGTTATCACAGGTAACATCCATACTATAGGTAACTTTTAAAACTAATAGGAATATAGTTTAAAGAAATTTTTATTTTTATTTTTTTATAACAATTTTTGGCCTGTTTTCGCTATTTTACTCGTTTATGTACATTTATCATTACAATGCGTCGAAAAACTTGTCATTTGTACAATAGAAAAAGGGTTTGTGATTGCGTGACAAACATTTTGTGTATTTACGTTTTTTAAATTGGCACAACAGATTTTGGGATTTTTGTACAAAAACTGATTTTATGGAATTTTAAAAAGTGTCAAAGCTTAAACATATTACTGCAGGTCTAAAATAAACCTCGTATTTTATAATATCATGTCAATATTACAGGTGACTTTCAAAATTAACACGGTATTATAGTTAAAAGAAATTTTTATTCTTTCTAACAATCAATTAATCATAATTTTGTATCAAACATTATTTACTGATGTTTTCATAATTATTTATAACTTTTAAATTAAATAATATTTAAAGTATATTGTTTGTACGAATCTTTTATGGTACCTACTTTTAATCTAATACATAGAATTACACGCATTATTTATAACATTTCAAATAGATCGTTAAAAATAGATAAGTACTTGTCGATATGAAAATCGGGCTGAAGAGAATAAGAAACGGAAACGGAATGCGATATCAGCCTGGATTAATTCAAGCCTCAATTATTAATTTTAACCTAAAGCTTATTTATTATTGTTTATTTGACATTTTTATATTAAGCACACCATCATGGGATACATATAATATTAATAATAATACAGAAGGCACGTGCTGAAAGATTCGTACAAACAATATACTTTAAATATTATTTAATTTAAAAGTTATAAATAATTATGAAAACATCAGTAAATAATGCTTGATACAAAATTATGATTAATTGATTGTTAGAAAGAATAAAAATTTCTTTTAACTATAATACCGTGTTAATTTTGAAAGTCACCTGTAATATTGACATGATATTATAAAATACGAGGTTTATTTTAGACCTGCAGTAATATGTTTAAGCTTTGACACTTTTTAAAATTCCATAAAATCAGTTTTTGTACAAAAATCCCAAATCTGTTGTGCCAATTTAAAAAACGTAAATACAAAAATGTTTGTCACGCAATCACAAACCCTTTTTCTATTGTACAAATGACAAGTTTTTCGACGCATTGTAATGATAAATGTACATAAACGAGTAAAATAGCGAAAACAGGCCAAAAATTGTTATAAAAAAATAAAAATAAAAATTTCTTTAAACTATATTCCTATTAGTTTTAAAAGTTACCTATAGTATGGATGTTACCTGTGATAACAATCAAAATACAAGACATTTTAGACCTTGCAGTAATCCGATAAGACTTGCGCAAGAATGCAAAAAAAAATATTTTCAAACGTTAATAAACGTGTACCAAGGTCAAATATCCATTACAGTAACTACGGGATCATTTTCTACCTACAAAAACCGAGTTTCACCCAAATTTTGGTAAAAAAAAATTTAGGTAGACCGACGTTGTAAGCATTAGAAAATACCAAAAAACGTGTTTTTTTGCATTTCAGGTCACATTTAAATAAGCATAACTTTAAGCCAAATTAACATTTTGTAGTAAACCTGGAACAGAAAAAAAGCTTATATCAATACAAATCTAACCGCGTTGGGTTTTTTTTAAAAACATCAAAAACTGTTAATTTGGTAGCATTTAGAAAATGTGCAAAATTTGAAAAAACAAGTGTTTATATTTAGCTGCGTCAAAATTTTTGTTCACAAAATAATTGTATTCTATATAGCTAGATTAAAAGTCTATAGTAATACGAAGACTTTGCCGTGGACTGGATACAAAAATACTAATTTCTCGAATTTTGGTGCTACTTTGAAAAATGTTAAAAAATGATGAAAAATAGCCTATTTTTGAATGTTTAAAATCGCATACCTACGTCCTTAATTGATTTAGAAGGCTACAATTTTGGCTCACTTACTTTTTTTTATAGTATAGTAACATACTAAATTTTTAGCCCGATTGGTTGACCTCCCCCGGACCGATTTACAAAAAAGTATTGGAATGACCCATATATATATACGTTCCCTTATTTTACGTAATATTAATTTTTAGTCCTAAGATTAATTGAGTCTTTTGTCCCTAAAGTACTTAGACAGATTTGCTAATAATATTTCATTAGTATTTATCGCAAAAGGTTACTATAATCTTGCGTAGAAAAGAACTGGATTCGGCAGAATTGGCCTGTAGCATGAAAGGTTTCGATTTTCCCATCGATCTACACCATCGTCCATTCAATTCTGTATGGATAAAAAAATCGATTATTTATGTTATGTATTTCAATTAATTACTGTAGAATAATCGAACATCGTTTTCTAAACATTCTCAAGTCATCTAAATGATATTGAATGTTGCGCGCATGACGAATTGCATGGTCCAGATTTGTGTAGATTTCCGGTTTACAAATGTATCTTTTGACTTCCGGTCGAAGCCCCTTTAAAATGCCCTAATTGCTACATTTTCGCGTGTAGGCATGAATCGGTTATTTCCCTGCATTCTTCTTGTGCTATTTCTCCCAATGTTTTATAATTATGTAACATTCTTTCCATTCGTGCGCCGAATTGGAAAGTGCTTTCGTTTCGTTTTTGCGATGCCCACGTAATTTGAATTCTCAAATTAATCAAAGCGCTCATAACATTATATCTTTGTACTTCTGCTAATGTATATATTTTTTTTTCCATTTTATAATTTTTTTTATTTTATAAATGACACCTTTTATTATTTTGTTTAAAAAAAAACTGCAGTTGAAATAGCAAATTTACACATTATCGAATTTGCGTTTTCTGCGTGGCGGTAGAGAAGATATATCCGGTTCTATAAATATTTGCGGATATAGATTATTTTGAGCTCCGCAACTTACTATTTTACCCCCTCCTGACTCATTGACTCTTACCACAGTGGGTTGTGCCGTGTAGGTGCTAGGTTCGGGCGGGGCGAATGGTACGTGCGAGTCCGAAAAATGTTCCGCTCGAGTGCCCGCTACTTCCGAAGGCGTAGCTTGTTCTTCCCTCTTTTTCCTTGCGTCACGCGTTGGTTTATCCCTTGCGACGTGCAGTAATAATTAAGTGACTGAATTCCAAATTGCTCCTATAATATGAAGTGACCACCCATATAAACTATACAAAGCATAACCATGTAAAATGGTATCAACTAAAAATTTTTATTAAACGCCCTATCATAAAAATGCCTATAATAGCTGCGCTAAATGATCCGAAAGTACATAATTGCCCCCAATTTTCATCCAAGTGTTATTGGCTAATTCTGTCAACGCTTCTTCATCGAATAATCGGGTAATAGACATACCGTTTTTATCTACCTTTTGCCCGGTCATTCCTAATGCAATTGTGTTCAACATGGCTGGCCTTTCTACGGGAAACATAAGGTGTTGTCTTAGTGCTTGGATCTCCGCTTGGGTGTAAATTCCGCTTTTTGCAAGTTCGGTTGGCTCTGTGTAATTCCAGTTATTTTTAGTAGTTGGTTTTAAAATGTCTGGTTTTACTCCCTTAGTTGTTCCTCTTGGTAAAATAGTAAACCAATCTTCCCCTAGTAAGAACATAGGAGGAATCAGAACACTGCAGGCAGCTTCGGTCCCATATTGTTTTAAATATGTGTCCTTGGCGTCAAAAAATAATCTTTGCCGTCTTTGGTTACTGGTAACTCTTGGTAACATTTTGTAGTTTCTCTTCGTTGAACGTCAATTTGTACGCACTTCATTAAGTGCACAACTTCTCCGGCTACCAAGCCCATGTAACCACTTTTTTTCATGATTTGATATGCAAAAACGTCAGGTGCTGTTGCTGCAATGCTTAATGCATTTGATATAACTCTTCTTTCCAATTCGCATTTTTGCAAAATTAATTGCGATATAATGTTTTTTAATTGTCCTTTAATATGTTTTTCTACGTAAACGAATTTAGAGTTTACGTATGCAAAATGACGAGATTTTCTATTGACGGATTTCTTACGGCTTGGAAGGTTTCTGTTATTGGTCCTTCTAGAAAAAATAATTTTGGGTGCTCTGTTCTAATTAATTCATACGAACACACCGGAATTCGTCCTAAAGTCGTAAAAGCAAAGGTTATCTCGCTCGATTCCATTACATATACCGGATGTTGCTCATTGCCTTGTTCTACAACTTTATTAACATAACCCGCGTATAATTCTGAGTATTTACTGCGTTCGCATGCCTGTACTGGTAACCTATCCCAAAGGCGTACTCTGCTTCTACGTCAATACAATCATCTTGATTAAACTTACAGCGCGTACCGGATCGTAAAATAACCTCGTTCGCATTTAAGTTTACCGGTGCATAGCAATCCCTTAAAGTAATGGCTCGACCGGTGCGTTCGAGGGTGTGCGTGCAGTCCGGCCGAACACGAGTTCAAACGGCGTATGCCATGTAGACTCACTAATTCCCGTGTTAAAATTAAAGGTAGCCAAATCCAGATAATCGTCCCAATCTGTTCGATTACTATGTACAAAAAATTTCAAGTATTCAATGAGACTTGAGTGCGATCGTTCAAGTCCACCGTTTGATTGTGGGTGGAACGCCGTGGTTTTAGTTTGTTTAATTCTAAATATTTTTGCTATTCTTTTCATTAATTTACTCATGAAATTCGTACCTTGATCCGTAAGGATTATTCGAGGTGCGCCAAATATGCTTATGACTTTTCTTATTAAACCATTCGCTACATCCATGGCCGAAATTCGCGCCAAAGGCTCAGCTAATGCGAATTTAGTTAATAAGTCTTGGAAGGTTAAAATGTACTCGTTTCCCCGATTGGTTTTGCATAAGGGACCAACAATATCCATACTTATTCGGTCCATAGCGTGCGTTCCCGAGTTTGTAATAACCATTGGAGCTCTAGTTTTAACCCTAACCAATTTTTTTTAATTGGCAATTCAAACATTTTCTTATAAAATCTTGTACCTCTATCTTTAAATTCTCCCAGTTATAATTTTGTTTAATACGGTTATAGGTTTTTGTGACACCTCTATGTCCCCCTATAGCCGAACAATGAGCTTCTTCTATAATCGGAATTCGATCGTCTAGTGTCGGATATCGTATTAGACCTAAACAAACAAATAATTTTACCGTGCTTTGACTAAAAAACTCCTTTTAGTTTTTCTAAAACTAATTCCCACTCTAAATTTTCAATTCTATCGGTTTTCGCTATACTTATTGATTTTATCTGCATTGTATCTAAAGTTAAATACAGATTTTCGCATAATAAATTTAGGTTATTATCAATTCCACTTAGCCCGATTAACGATTCTGTTCGTATCGGTAATGCTATATGAATTTTTGTATTTACATTTATCAAAACTGGTATTCCAACCTGCATTTCCTTGAATCTTGGTAATTTATTCTGTAGTTTTAATTGCGAAGCCCCATCGTCGCATGGTTCTCCTGTTATAGTGACAAAATACATATAATTGTCCTTACGCATAAATAATTTTTCTCTGCATGTAATAATTACTTGTTTATCGTTAATTTGATTAAATTGTTCTTCATAGATCGACGTCTCTTCGTTTATTTGATCAGGACTGAATTGCGGATCGTTTTCAAGTAATGATTCATTAACATGATCAAGATCTTCGTGTAAGCGTAATCGCGCATTTTCCGAGTGAACGAGGGGTTCCGGCTCGAAAGTTTCCACCTCCGTATCGTCGTGCGTTCCTTCTCCACGGTCCGGTGATTGTTCGTTCGCTCGCCTCTCGTTTTTTCTTCCCCTTTGCGGGCGTAGAGCCTCTATCGCGTCTAAATATCGCTGGCCTACCTGGCGACCCGCCTTCGCTCTCGTGGTCATACCCCGCGGTGGTTCAACTAGGCTAGACTCGGGCTCATCACCTGCCGCTATTGCCTTGCTTCTCGTCATAACTAGGACCTTGTCTATGGGGTTTCTAGACAGTGCGTCTGCTACATTTAAACGACCCGGTCTGTATTTAATTTCGAAATCGTACTCCGCGAGCATAAGACGCCATCGCGTAACTCGTGAGTTCGGGTCCTTATGCGTTTGTAACCATACCAGTGGTTTATGATCTGTTATAAGATAAATTTTTCGTCCAAATAAATACGGTCGGAAATGCTTAATGCAAAATATTATTGCTAGTCCTTCTTGTTAAACGTGTCCCAACGTTTTTCAACATCCGAAAGAACTCGAGAGACGTATGCAACGGGTTGATCTTTCCCTATCTCACCCTGACTTAAGACTCCAGCAATTGCATATCCCGAAGCGTCGGTCGTAGATTGAAAGTAATTTCGAAATTTGGAAAAATTAATACCGGTTTTTCGCATAAACTAATGCGTAATGTCTCAAATGCCTTTTCTGTTTCTTCTGACCATTTAAATTGAACGTCCTTTTTTAATAAATCCGTTAAAGGTTTTGCAATTTTTGAAAATTGATAAATAAATCTTCTATAGTAGCCCGCTAAACCCAAAAATTGCTTGATATTTTTAGCATTTTGAGGGCGTGGAAATTTCGTACAGCTTCAATTTTCCGCGAATCTGGTTTAATTCCTTCTGCACTAATAACATGACCTAAATATGTAACTGTTTTTTTAAAAAATTCACATTTCTCTGGTTGTAATTTTAAAACCGCTTTTCGCAATCTAAGAAATAAATTCTCTAATCTTTTAATATGCTCTTGTAGAGTCTCCGAATAACATATAATATCATCAATAAAGCAAAGAAGTTCTTTATTGATAAGTCCAGCGAGTGCAATTGAAAGTGCTCTTGAGAATGTAGCCGGCATTGTTCGTAGTCCAAAGCTTCCTCGATTAAATGGTACAAATCTCCGTTTGTAACTAACGCGGTTTTGTGACGGTCTCGTTCGTCAATTTCTATTTGATGATACGAAGCCTTAAGATCAAAAGTTGAGAATTTTTTTGATCCGCCCAATTGGTCTATTATTTCAGTTATATTCGGTAGCGGAAATTGGTCGTCTAAAGTTTTCGCATTTAATTTGCGATAGTCGATCACCATTCTGTATTGCTTGCGTCCTTGTATGTCCTCTTTCTTAGGAACTAGAAAACAAGGGCTTGAGTACGATGAGGTAGATGGTTCGATAATGCCGTCTTTTAATAAGTCTTGCACTTGTCTTGCTATTTCTTGTTTATGTACCGGAGGTAATCGGTATTGTTTTGAAGTTATTGGTACATCATCCGTTGTTGGGATTGTTAGTTTAAAATATGTGTTGCTGTTAATTTTTCACCCGGAAGGTAAAGATGTCGCTATATTTCTCAATTAATTTTTCTATTTCTTCTCTTTCATCAACAGCCAAATAGTCAAGTCGTAGTAATGATTTTACCTTTTCCGCTCTCCCTTTTGGTATGACACATGCTAAGCGATAAACTTATGACTACATTTTAGTTTCTTTCCGCCTTTTCCTTTTAAATTAATTCTTAATTAAGTAAACCCTCCAATGTATCTTTAATAACATTTTATGAGATTCTCCTCCCAAAGGCATGTAGTTTTACATAATTTCCTAATTTATTTAGATTTCCTCTTAATTCCTTTGAGTTATTTGTTGAGTTTGTCATGATACTTTATTCCAATTAGTAGATTACTTATTAACATTTCCATGTCTTGGTTATTGTTCCACAGAATTCCATTATTCATTAAACCTTCCTCTAGAATTTTTTGTAACATGCGTGTCGAAATTAACAACCTTTCTTCATCGAATTCGTTTGCGTCTACATTTTCATTTTGTGCTAATGCCTTTTATTTTTTGTATTATTATCGAGACCTTCCATATCTTTTCTCTTTATCTCAAAATTAGAATATTTTTCATTACTTATTTCGTTCTCGTTTCTTGGATTTGGGTGCGCGCTTGATTTATTAGGCGCCTCATCACTCTCGAGTTCATTTAAGATTATTTTTTTATTTGAGGAGTGCGTTTGCAATCTTTCTTTGTTAATTGTCATGATTTAAGTATTCTTCATCCTTCTCCCTTATTACTGGGTTCGACTTGGTATTTGTTTCTAATTTCGTAATAATTTAATTCTTCTTCACTTGTCTCTTCGTTTCCTTGTTCGATTAAATTTACATACATTAGGCTTCCATACTGCCTTCGTACGTAAGACTCGATTTAGGCTTGGAATTCATTTAGATTTCGATATTGAGTAACCTTTGAAATCGATTTTAGATTTTGAATTTGATTTTGAATTTCATTGAATTTGAATTTTGATTTAGAATATGATTTGAATTTGATTTGAATTTGAATTTTGATTTAGAATTTGATTTTGAATTCATTTGAATTTGAATTTTGATTTAGAATTTGAATTTTGACTTCATTTGAATTTGAATTTTGATTTAGAATTTGATTTTGAATTTCATTTGAATTTGAATTTTGATTTAGAATTTGATATTGAATTTCATTAAACTTGCATTTTGATTTAGATTTCGATTTGAATTGGAATTTGTTTTTGATTTCGTTTGGGATCTTGTATTTCCAATTATTTTTTACATTGAGATCCGAATTTGAATATCTTTCTGATTTTTTAATTGATTTCGACTACCCGGTGGGTCCTGACTTTGAGATTAATTAGGATTGACTCTTACTTACGCGATGGGCTTATATGTCCTCGAATTCGCGTCTCTTCTACAAGATATACTTTCTCATTAATATGATCGACCTCTCGGGTCGACACCTCCCTCCGTTGAAAATTTTCATTAGCATAATTTGTTTTTCCTGTTCCCCAAGCGAATTCCTTTAGGTGGTTCTATTACCTGGGTGATATGTTTTACGACTTTCCTCACCCTCCTCTTGCATTGACACTCATAGGGTTAGCGGAAATTCCCTTACGCGTTCCCGTTCGCTCGTTCAATATACTGTTACGTTTTCTATGACATTAATCGTCGGGTCTTCATACCTTTCGTTTGTTTCGATCAATAATATGTTTTCTTCTACAAAAGGGATACAGACGTCTACAACTCTTAACATTCTTTTCGCATAATCAATTTTTGCACCTATTGACAGAAAAAATCGCTTCCCAGTAAACCATCTTCGATTATAGCCACGTTGTCATTTATTATATGGAATTCGATGTCAAACTTTGGAAAATTGATGTCAACTTTGCCTAAAGTGTAAATACTTTCTTCCGTGATTCCTTTTAATTCTAATATTCATTTTTATTAATATTTTCGTCTTTTGGTATGTTTCGTAATTTTAGTAAATTGGGACCTGCTCCTGAATCTAAAATAAGAGTTATTTCCTCGTTGCTTCTCGGATTTTTTAAGTTTAATAATTGGCGACTTGCAATTTTTACTTAATCGAACATATCTTTTGATGATGTGGGTTCCTGTTTTTTGTAACTCGGGGCGCCTCGTGTACTCGGTCTCTCGTCTCGCGCAGTATCGGCATATCCTTCTTGTATTTGTATAATTTTGTTTTGGAAAGGTTGCATTTTGGCGACGAACATATTGATTTTCCCTTGCTTGCTTAATTCATTAGTCCGTTTTTCACCTGGCCATTGTTGCGGTCTGCGTGACTCTCGAGACTCCGCCCAGTCATTCGTAGGCCGTCTTCCCCTGGCTTGGGGTTGTCTCATTTTTCGAAATGCCAGCATTTCGGTGCCAGGTGGCCCTGTCTCCCGCAAAGTTGGCATTTATCGGTATATTTGGGCTCGGCAAAATGGACTCTTTGTATAGGATTTTTATTTTCTGTTATGACTTTTAATTGTTTCATTTAACTCTTCTACTTCATAGCATGCAAAGTCTCTTTCGATTTATATAGCTTCAGCAGTAGCTTCATCCAATTTGCAACACTTGCCCCATTCGTGCTTTTATTACCCAATGTAAACCGCGAATAAAAAATTTTACTAAATCATTTTCTAAAGATCGATTGAAATTATTAGTTAATCTTTTTTCCTCTTACTTCGAGCTGCTTCAGTGATTTCTTGACCGATGGATCTAACCCTGTTTGAAAAAACTACGACACTTTCCTCCCTTTTCTGTTTTACATTAGCTAATTCAACCGTGTAATTGATGATAAGATTTCGCAGACCCAAAAATACTATCAAAAAAATTTGCAATTTCTTCAATCGATTCAAAACTTTTTTTGCTGCACTCTTCAATGCTTCTCCATATAATCTCATTTTAATTAATTTCGCGAGGTCCGGTTCATATTGTTCATGTATTATGTTGCAAGCTTCCCTACATCCGTCAACAAATTGACTCAATGGAATATTTACCCCATTATATTTTGGTATTAATTCAAGTGCGTCTTTTATAGAAAGGGGCCTCACGTGTCCTAAGGTTGAGTTTGTTAAATACGAATTTAATCTTGGCAATCTCTCCGATACTAAATTAAATTATTATACAGTTATTTGGGTAAAATTGGTGTGCTTGTAGTAAATCTGACATTATTATCTCGTTTAACAATTTCAGGTTTCATTGGTTGTTCTGATGTTTTGCATTTTTAATTGGTTGTATTTTCTGCCGAAAATAGGTTGTGTTATCGTCTGTTAGTTCGGGTTAAAACCTATCCCATTTACTTCTACTTTTGTTTTTGCTTCTAAGTTTCCGATAATATAATCGATTATTAATTTTGGATTTACTCTTTTTTCTATAAAATCGCCTAAAGCTTCAATTAGATACTTATCTTCGCAAAATTTTATTATATCTTTTTTGTCTACGAATTCTTTAACAAGTCAATTATTATAGGTATATTTTTATCGAGGCCTACCGCTTCATCTGACAAATGTATCCCGCTATCATGCCTATCTTAACAAATTTTAACAAACTAGCTAAAGATTTGTCCGGATTTTCAACACAAAAATCTGGATTTATTTAAGCGCCTGCTTAAGCAAAATTGAAGCCGCGTCCTTTATTTCGAGAATTCTCTTTTTCATTGGTACCCATGATCTGTGCTAATAAGGAAGACAATTGCTCTAATCCTTCTTTAATTTTTAGGACGAGCCCCCACTTGTTACTTCCTAGGGTAGAAAAATTAAATGGAGTGAATTTAAATTAAAAATAGAAATTCCCCGTTTTAGTACGCGTATAGCGTCAAGGATGGGTGGCAATTCTCCTCGGTATAGCACAGGTCATAGACCCTTCCGAAATTTACGTGCATGGGTAAGCCCGAGGTGCAACAATGCAGTGAAGGCGAGGAAAGGAAAACAACCAACCTTATCGGGCGGGAGATCTATCGGTTGAACGGTGGCTGCAACTGCTCGGCTGTCTTTCTCGCTCATCGTTGATCCTCGATACAGAGACTCCCTTACAATAGAAATGCGGTATAGACTAATTGGGATTTTAAAGGGAATAGGAAAATGACTAGTGTTTGAAGGTTTAAAGATACTGAACAATGACTTTCGATTTCTTGCTTTATTTCGCGTTAAATTTTGGATACAGGAGTTTACCTTACTTGAGAAAAGACTAAAAAGCAAGAGCGCACACCCCTGCGCGACATCCCTATTTATATCAAGGGTTTGGGGTGGAGTTTTGGTTCCTCTTGACCAATCAAATATTGTACATTTACTTAATTAATTTATTCTTTGTCATGCGTGACCTAATTAAGTTATTTGCTTAGAATTTTTCAAGGCGGTTCCTGTCTTTGACGAGGACATCCTACTTTACGTATTAAATGTGTGCGCACGTGTGTGCGTATGTGTGTGTGCGTATGTGTGTGTGTATGTGTAAGCGCATGTGTGTACGTTGCGTCTATCATGACGCGACACCTCTCCCCTTAGAGAAGTTTAACGCCAGGCGTAAACGTCCACACGTTTGTTGTCTTGTATTGTTATTTTGGTGGTTGTTTGTTTTCTTTTTTGTTTGTTGTTTTTTTTGTTTGTTTATTATTATTATTATTTTTTTTCTTAAAAACTAGATATTACAATATCGCTACATAAATTGGTATATATATATATATATTGTCACGCTGCACTGGGGATTAGGGTGCAGGTGATCGGGGAATAATAAAAATAAGGAATATATAAAATACTTAATTTATTATCCGATGCGATATCTCTAAATTAATTACGGGTGCCTGTCTCGTCCGTTACGCGGCTCAGCTCGGCTGCGATCGGCTCAGGGGGGGGGGGGCGAATGTTGGAAGGCGAAATGCGGCTCACTGCTAATTGCACGGGTGCAAATTATAATTTAACTACCCCGAATCGTTAGCTGAATCGGTGATACTCGTCCGCACGAGTTTAATTGTCGACCGACGGCGCGGCTGCGATACGCGATCGCGGGTCGAAAGCTGCTCGAAATAAAGAAAAGGGGGGGAGAAGGGGGAAACGCGGTATCTCGCACACACACAGTACGGAAAGCACGGGAATTGCAACAAAAACGGAATAAAGGAGGCACAAGAGTATCCCCCAACCTTGCTGCGATGCTGCTCTCGCTTAATTTCGCTAAATAAATTTGCACACATCGATCGCTACACACACTGTGGTTCGCACACCGGATCGGACGTCGTGACGCTACGGCGATCGGAAGAGCTCTGCTCTCCTCGGCGTGGTCGACGCATTGCCCGTGTGCGTCGCATGCGTTGCGACGGCCCACTTGCGGTGCGTACGCGGCGTTACTCGAGTGCGGCTTGAGTAACATGGCCGCGGCATCGTCTCGAAGTGTACACCTCGTCCGTTCCCCGCAACAACAATGGTGCCGTTGACGACGACGTAGCTGCTTGCCAGGTATTATAAATTCGTTTCCTTATTGTTCGCCCGTCGGCTAATAATCTCGGTGGTTACAGGGCTGCGGAAGGTGCATATCCGCGGCACGTCGGTACGGGCTCGTGTGTTGTTGCGGCCGATATCTCTTCTCTCTCGCTCTTCTGGAGGCGCACGGCTTGACAGGTGCAACGGCGGGCTCAGATGCTTGGATGGACACACGGCAATATCCAGGTAAATATCCACTTGGAGGACAGTTTGCTGCGTTATTATTAATCTGTGTGTGTGTGTGTGTGAGCACTTATAATGCTCACCTAACCTCTTCACAAGTCCTCTCCTATACACACTTATTAAGTAAGTGTGTGCTCCCATCTGCTCCCTTATAGTGAACGTTACTACATTACTGGTGCTGACAGGTTCCCTGGATAATTGCTGGCCGACGGACTTCCTGGATTTATTGGCTTATTCTTCTGGCTCAGGCTTCCTTGGCTTGCTGGGTACGCTGTTACTGAACTGAGGATTTAGCAGCTTGCTACCATCCAACATTTCAGCATGCTGCTTCACTTGGCTGGCTCTTCGTCAAGGCTTATGTTTAGATTATTGGAAAAGTGATCTATGCTTCACTGACTCCTTCTGTGTCCTGCTCGGCTGCTCCCCTGTGTACGCTTGTTAGTGGGCTCGGTGATTTGTTATAGTGTTAAGGATCTCGGCTATTGGGAGGGGTGTTTTTAACCTTTATTATAGACTCTTAGGGAAATTAGGGAAATATAGGTTCGGTTAGGCTTGTATATGTGTGTGTGTGTGCTCGTACAGGGAAAAGGTTTAGCTATTCGTCGCTGTTAATGACATGCATTATTTGCATTGTCACAATATATATATATATATATATATATATATATATATATATATATATTATTGTATTTTGTTTATAAATACATATATGCATATGAATATATTTTTTTTATTTTTCTTTCATTTTGTGCATTTATTCTAGTAAATCTATAAGAGGAAAAAGGAGAGAAATGAGAATAAACCTGAGGAAGGAAAAGCTAAAAGAAAGGAAAAAATCATGCATTTGTTAATACTCTTGTCCAGCTATCCTTCTTTGTCTTCTGAGAAGGTCGTATACTTCTTCCTTGCATGAGTCGCAGACGTGGAGTGATAAGTCTCCGTATTCCCAGATGCACCAACAATTCAATCCTTGGTATCTGGGGATGTCGAATCGGCCAATGAATTCGCATCGCGGGCAATAAAGCCGCGTGTTCTTCACCTCAAACCGCATTCCACGCAACGAGCCGGTCGTTCGACTTTTTCCGTGCTGCCGTAATCCAAGAGGGATAATCCCTCTAGGTTTAGATCGCTGTCCCAATGGTTTGTTACTCCTGGCTCCAGTAATCCGTCCAATACCTTTTCCAGAAAACTACGGTACTTCTGCCTGTGGTACCGTACCGTATTTGGATCCAAGTCATTGCAGATCCTCTCTTGTACATGTTGTGTATTCCACCATTGGCTGGCTATTCTCTCATCAGCAGTGTATGCTGGGTAGTGGGTGTCGGGCTATTCCTATCCGGGCACGAGTGGTTCGTCGTACTTGACCGTCTCTCATTAAGTATACACATAAAGAAAAATATTTTCTTAGAAACTGCCACAGGACTGTTGTTTTTCTTAAAGCACGTCGTTCCGTCATCCATCCCACTGACGAATCGAGTTCTATTTCCATATCCCAGTTGTCGTTGCTCATCTTGGTGTGTGAGGGTTAACGTGTGGCCGTGTTGTTGCTACAAGTAAGAATAGATTGTCAAGCGTGAAACCCCCCTATTTATAGGCTGGTACTGTTGGATTTTATGTTTTCTCCACCCCCGTGACTTAATTATGATTCAGGGAAAGCCCTGGATTGGATAAAAAGAAATAGATAAAATCAAGGGTTTTTTTTATAATCTATATCCTATTCATATACATATATTTACTTATTGCGCAAGTTCGAAAGTTATTATAATTATTTATAAACAAATATTTATATTTAAATGATAAGCGAGCATACTGTTTACATATATATTTTTGTTATAATAAGTAATTGTTAATTATAATTCATTTTTAAATGCCTTAAACATTGTTACTTGTTTCAGTTTTCTCGGATAAAACTGGCGTGTTCGGAGGTGGGTTCTGGTTCATTACGTCTTGGGTGGTGTTCTTGGAGTTGCATATACGTGTTCTCGAGGTAAGAAATTCCATTGTATTGTCGGATCACCTGGTCGCATTGGGACGTACTCTACTTTGTCTTTTCTTGATTTCCTAATACATTTTTGGAAAATATATCGACATAGTATTAAGCATCCGGCAAAAAGCATTAGTATAACCATTCCATGTAAGTAAGCATCAGTTATTGATTTTCAATTTTAACATTCATAGTTTTATCCGGTTTTAGATCGCTCGGAAGGTTTTTTCCTGCTCCGATCAACTGCAATGGTGGTAAATAGTACGTGTCCTTTTCTCTCACCAGCAGCTCTGAAGCATAGTAGATGTTATCGTAAACCTTTAAGTGGCAGCCCGTTGAGAGGGAAATCGTTCCTGCTTGTTGAAAAGTGTATGTCTCCTCGAATCCTGGACAAAATACATTTACGAGTGTAGGCTTTGCGACTGAGTAAACATAGTGTCTTGGATGAGCAGTTTTAATGATGTATAAGTTCTTGCCTTTCATAAAATTAATTCTACACGAACTAAAAGTTGCATAGTCTTGTTCCAGTAATAATTTGCTTTCACACTCTCGTTGGAGATGCACAGGGTTTTCCCTTACGCATATATAATTCCTTTGTAATTTAATGCATCTCGACAGCTGTGTTGTACTTAAAAAGGTGTGTTTTTCCCCGTTGGGAAGAGAGGCTATAAAATCGTCCCTGGGTTGAATGTACGCTGCATTATGGATTAAATCCCCTTGTTGGAAAACTGGCACTGGGAGCATTTTGTACAAAGTGTGCGTTTCCTTTTCTACCATTGGCATTATTATTTGCATAATTATGTGATCTTTATAAATTGTTAATTCTCTTGGAGCGAACTCGGCAATTATCGCCGCATTTATTTGTTCAATTTTTACCGGACTCTTGGTTTCGGATACTTTTTCTATCATTTTTAAAATAATTCTTAAATTTCTTGTAGCGCCGGAAAACTTTGTTGTTGACAATAAACTTGTTATCGTGTTGGCTATATCCAAGTAACTATCCAAATTTTGTAATGCTAGATTGATTGTTTCCTCAACTCTTGATTTGTCAATATCTATTACTCCTTTTTCTCCTTGTAGTATTTGTAATATTGCTTCCAGTTGCTTCATTTCTACAGACATTTTTTCTAGAGTTTGCATGATTTCATTATCTATGTACGCCTTTGCCGTACCTCTTCCTAAACATTGCTTCTCGAGAGTGATGTCTCATTTGCGTAATAATTGGTACTATATCTAGTGATGAATTTTTTGTAAATGCGTTTTCGTCCCCCCCTTATCTAAAACTTCGTCCCCTGACGAATATGAAGTCGCTGAAGTGATATAAGCGTCTCTTATTCTAGAGAGCTCGCGCATTTTTTCTTGTAATAAATAAATTCTGCTTATCGTTACCGCGTCCTTTAGCCTTGTATACGTGTCGGATTGTACAATATCTTGTATTATTTTTGTAAAATTTTCTTGGATTCCAAAAACTTTCTGCGTGTCAATTGTAGTTATTATACACCATTCTTGTTTAATAAAGTCTATTTCTTGCAATCAATTAAAAATGATGCCGGGGTTATTTCGCTCTGTTACAATTGCCTTATTTTGAGTCGACGCAATCACAACGTGAAACACGATGAAAAATGCGCACATAATCTTCTCCATTTTGTCTGTAATATAATAATAAAAAACTTTATTATGTCCAACATATTGTTCCTTTATTTATGTGCGTTTGTATATATATATTTTTTTAACATATTTTTCCTATGCGTTCCAATTTATCGTATTATGTTAATTACACATATTTTTATGTTTCTCTGAGATTTATTTCAATACGCGCTTAATATCATCGGTATACGCATTATTTCTCTCATTCAGCTTCATTTTCTTTTTTCACCTCTTGAATCTTTGGATTTGTTGATTCCGCTCTACTGGTTTCTGTATGTTGGTCGATTCCTTTAGTGCTTCGTTTACATAATACTTTCGTGCTCTCTTCGAATAGAATACTATTTTATTTTTGTACTCGCGCTGGAGTCAAGAAATTCCATTTAAGTTGTTCTCGAGGTTGTAATTGCGATGTTATACATTCGTGTAGTCCGCCATTTACGCGCGTTAGTACATATCCATTGCATTTAACTTCTTGCTCGATAAGACAACTTTTGAAAGGAATTGGGAGTCCGCAACAAAAACATTTTAGATCAGTAAAAGTACAAATTAATTCGCGTATCGTTCGTGTAGCACTTAATGAAAACCGAATTTTTTCTATGTGTGATAATTTTGTCGTATAACAATAATGACACAGGTATGTATTATGACATAAATAGCAAAGTCGCTCCCAATTTCTTACTAAAACTGACATTTTTTTTATTAATATAGTATACTGTTTAAACTTATAGAATATTCCTATACTGTCTAAATATAGGTATTATGTATATATATATATATATATCTTTAATTCTTAATCAAAACAGTAGCAAGTAAATAAATGAAGAACTATATATATATGGGTCATTCCAATACTTTTTTGTAAATCGGTCCGGGGGAGGTCAACCAATCGGGCTAAAAATTTAGTATGTTACTATACTATAAAAAAAAGTAAGTGAGCCAAAATTGTAGCCTTCTAAATCAATTAAGGACGTAGGGATGCGATTTTAAACATTCAAAAATAGGCTATTTTTCATCATTTTTTAACATTTTTCAAAGTAGCACCAAAATTCGAGTAATTAGTATTTTTGTATCCAGTCCACGGCAAAGTCTTCGTATTACTATAGACTTTTAATCTAGCTATATAGAATACAATTATTTTGTGAACAAAAATTTTGACGCAGCTAAATATAAACACTTGTTTTTTCAAATTTTGCACATTTTCTAAATGCTACCAAATTAACAGTTTTTGATGTTTTTAAAAAAACCCAACGCGGTTAGATTTGTATTGATATAAGCTTTTTTTCTGTTCCAGGTTTACTACAAAAAGTTAATTTGGCTTAAAGTTATGCTTATTTAAATGTGACCTGAAATGCAAAAAAACACGTTTTTTGGTATTTTCTAATGCTTACAACGTCGGTCTACCTAAATTTTTTTTTACCAAAATTTGGGTGAAACTCGGTTTTTGTAGGTAGAAAATGATCCCGTAGTTACTGTAATGGATATTTGACCTTGGTACACGTTTATTAGCGTTTGAAAATATTTTTTTTTGCATTCTTGCGCAAGCCTTATCGGATTACTGCAAGGTCTAAAATGTCTTGTATTTTGATTGTTATCACAGGTAACATCCATACTATAGGTAACTTTTAAAACTAATAGGAATATAGTTTAAAGAAATTTTTATTTTTATTTTTTTATAACAATTTTTGGCCTGTTTTCGCTATTTTACTCGTTTATGTACATTTATCATTACAATGCGTCGAAAAACTTGTCATTTGTACAATAGAAAAAGGGTTTGTGATTGCGTGACAAACATTTTGTGTATTTACGTTTTTTAAATTGGCACAACAGATTTTGGGATTTTTGTACAAAAACTGATTTTATGGAATTTTAAAAAGTGTCAAAGCTTAAACATATTACTGCAGGTCTAAAATAAACCTCGTATTTTATAATATCATGTCAATATTACAGGTGACTTTCAAAATTAACACGGTATTATAGTTAAAAGAAATTTTTATTCTTTCTAACAATCAATTAATCATAATTTTGTATCAAACATTATTTACTGATGTTTTCATAATTATTTATAACTTTTAAATTAAATAATATTTAAAGTATATTGTTTGTACGAATCTTTTATGGTACCTACTTTTAATCTAATACATAGAATTACACGCATTATTTATAACATTTCAAATAGATCGTTAAAAATAGATAAGTACTTGTCGATATGAAAATCGGGCTGAAGAGAATAAGAAACGGAAACGGAATGCGATATCAGCCTGGATTAATTCAAGCCTCAATTATTAATTTTAACCTAAAGCTTATTTATTATTGTTTATTTGACATTTTTATATTAAGCACACCATCATGGGATACATATAATATTAATAATAATACAGAAGGCACGTGCTGAAAGATTCGTACAAACAATATACTTTAAATATTATTTAATTTAAAAGTTATAAATAATTATGAAAACATCAGTAAATAATGCTTGATACAAAATTATGATTAATTGATTGTTAGAAAGAATAAAAATTTCTTTTAACTATAATACCGTGTTAATTTTGAAAGTCACCTGTAATATTGACATGATATTATAAAATACGAGGTTTATTTTAGACCTGCAGTAATATGTTTAAGCTTTGACACTTTTTAAAATTCCATAAAATCAGTTTTTGTACAAAAATCCCAAAATCTGTTGTGCCAATTTAAAAAACGTAAATACAAAAATGTTTGTCACGCAATCACAAACCCTTTTTCTATTGTACAAATGACAAGTTTTTCGACGCATTGTAATGATAAATGTACATAAACGAGTAAAATAGCGAAAACAGGCCAAAAATTGTTATAAAAAAATAAAAATAAAAATTTCTTTAAACTATATTCCTATTAGTTTTAAAAGTTACCTATAGTATGGATGTTACCTGTGATAACAATCAAAATACAAGACATTTTAGACCTTGCAGTAATCCGATAAGACTTGCGCAAGAATGCAAAAAAAAATATTTTCAAACGTTAATAAACGTGTACCAAGGTCAAATATCCATTACAGTAACTACGGGATCATTTTCTACCTACAAAAACCGAGTTTCACCCAAATTTTGGTAAAAAAAAATTTAGGTAGACCGACGTTGTAAGCATTAGAAAATACCAAAAAACGTGTTTTTTTGCATTTCAGGTCACATTTAAATAAGCATAACTTTAAGCCAAATTAACATTTTGTAGTAAACCTGGAACAGAAAAAAAGCTTATATCAATACAAATCTAACCGCGTTGGGTTTTTTTAAAAACATCAAAAACTGTTAATTTGGTAGCATTTAGAAAATGTGCAAAATTTGAAAAAACAAGTGTTTATATTTAGCTGCGTCAAAATTTTTGTTCACAAAATAATTGTATTCTATATAGCTAGATTAAAAGTCTATAGTAATACGAAGACTTTGCCGTGGACTGGATACAAAAATACTAATTTCTCGAATTTTGGTGCTACTTTGAAAAATGTTAAAAAATGATGAAAAATAGCCTATTTTTGAATGTTTAAAATCGCATACCTACGTCCTTAATTGATTTAGAAGGCTACAATTTTGGCTCACTTACTTTTTTTTATAGTATAGTAACATACTAAATTTTTAGCCCGATTGGTTGACCTCCCCCGGACCGATTTACAAAAAAGTATTGGAATGACCCATATATATATTACGTTCCCTTATTTTACGTAATATTAATTTTTAGTCCTAAGATTAATTGAGTCTTTTGTCCCTAAAGTACTTAGACAGATTTGCTAATAATATTTCATTAGTATTTATCGCAAAAGGTTACTATAATCTTGCGTAGAAAAGAACTGGATGCGGCAGAATTGGCCTGTAGCATGAAAGGTTTCGATTTTCCCATCGATCTACACCATCGTCCATTCAATTCTGTATGGATAAAAAAAATCGATTATTTATGTTATGTATTTCAATTAATTACTGTAGAATAATCGAACATCGTTTTCTAAACATTCTCAAGTCATCTAAATGATATTGAATGTTGCGCGCATGACGAATTGCATGGTCCAGATTTGTGTAGATTTCCGGTTTACAAATGTATCTTTTGACTTCCGGTCGAAGCCCCTTTAAAAATGCCCTAATTGCTACATTTTCGCGTGTAGGCATGAATCGGTTATTTCCCTGCATTCTTCTTGTGCTATTTCTCCCAATGTTTTATAATTATGTAACATTCTTTCCATTCGTGCGCCGAATTGGAAAGTGCTTTCGTTTCGTTTTTGCGATGCCCACGTAATTTGAATTCTCAAATTAATCAAAGCGCTCATAACATTATATCTTTGTACTTCTGCTAATGTATATATTTTTTTTTCCATTTTATAATTTTTTTTTATTTTATAAATGACACCTTTTATTATTTTGTTTAAAAAAAAACTGCAGTTGAAATAGCAAAATTTACACATTATCGAATTTGCGTTTTCTGCGTGGCGGTAGAGAAGATATATCCGGTTCTATAAATATTTGCGGATATAGATTATTTTGAGCTCCGCAACTTACTATTTTACCCCCTCCTGACTCATTGACTCTTACCACAGTGGGTTGTGCCGTGTAGGTGCTAGGTTCGGGCGGGGCGAATGGTACGTGCGAGTCCGAAAAATGTTCCGCTCGAGTGCCCGCTACTTCCGAAGGCGTAGCTTGTTCTTCCCTCTTTTTCCTTGCGTCACGCGTTGGTTTATCCCTTGCGACGTGCAGTAATAATTAAGTGACTGAATTCCAAATTGCTCCTATAATATGAAGTGACCACCCATATAAACTATACAAAGCATAACCATGTAAAATGGTATCAACTAAAAATTTTATTAAACGCCCTATCATAAAAATGCCTATAATAGCTGCGCTAAATGATCCGAAAGTACATAATTGCCCCCAAATTTTCATCCAAGTGTTATTGGCTAATTCTGTCAACGCTTCTTCATCGAATAATCGGGTAATAGACATACCGTTTTTATCTACCTTTTGCCCGGTCATTCCTAATGCAATTGTGTTCAACATGGCTGGCCTTTCTACGGGAAACATAAGGTGTTGTCTTAGTGCTTGGATCTCCGCTTGGGTGTAAATTCCGCTTTTTGCAAGTTCGGTTGGCTCTGTGTAATTCCAGTTATTTTTAGTAGTTGGTTTTAAAATGTCTGGTTTTACTCCCTTAGTTGTTCCTCTTGGTAAAATAGTAAACCAATCTTCCCCTAGTAAGAACATAGGAGGAATCAGAACACTGCAGGCAGCTTCGGTCCCATATTGTTTTAAAATATGTGTCCTTGGCGTCAAAAAATAATCTTTGCCGTCTTTGGTTACTGGTAACTCTTGGTAACATTTTGTAGTTTCTCTTCGTTGAACGTCAATTTGTACGCACTTCATTAAGTGCACAACTTCTCCGGCTACCAAGCCCATGTAACCACTTTTTTTCATGATTTGATATGCAAAAACGTCAGGTGCTGTTGCTGCAATGCTTAATGCATTTGATATAACTCTTCTTTCCAATTCGCATTTTTGCAAAATTAAATTGCGATATAATGTTTTTAATTGTCCTTTAATATGTTTTTCTACGTAAACGAATTTAGAGTTTACGTATGCAAAAATGACGAGATTTTCTATTGACGGATTTCTTACGGCTTGGAAGGTTTCTGTTATTGGTCCTTCTAGAAAAAATAATTTTGGGTGCTCTGTTCTAATTAATTCATACGAACACACCGGAATTCGTCCTAAAGTCGTAAAAGCAAAGGTTATCTCGCTCGATTCCATTACATATACCGGATGTTGCTCATTGCCTTGTTCTACAACTTTATTAACATAACCCGCGTATAATTCTGAGTATTTACTGCGTTCGCATGCCTGTACTGGTAACCTATCCCAAAAGGCGTACTCTGCTTCTACGTCAATACAATCATCTTGATTAAACTTACAGCGCGTACCGGATCGTAAAATAACCTCGTTCGCATTTAAGTTTACCGGTGCATAGCAATCCCTTAAAGTAATGGCTCGACCGGTGCGTTCGAGGGTGTGCGTGCCAGTCGGCCGAACACGAGTTCAAACGGCGTATGCCATGTAGACTCACTAATTCCCGTGTTAAAATTAAAGGTAGCCAAATCCAGATAATCGTCCCAATCTGTTCGATTACTATGTACAAAAAATTTCAAGTATTCAATGAGACTTGAGTGCGATCGTTCAAGTCCACCGTTTGATTGTGGGTGGAACGCCGTGGTTTTAGTTTGTTTAATTCTAAATATTTTTGCTATTCTTTTCATTAATTTACTCATGAAATTCGTACCTTGATCCGTAAGGATTATTCGAGGTGCGCCAAATATGCTTATGACTTTTCTTATTAAACCATTCGCTACATCCATGGCCGAAATTCGCGCCAAAGGCTCAGCTAATGCGAATTTAGTTAATAAGTCTTGGAAGGTTAAAATGTACTCGTTTCCCCGATTGGTTTTGCATAAGGGACCAACAATATCCATACTTATTCGGTCCATAGCGTGCGTTCCCGAGTTTGTAATAACCATTGGAGCTCTAGTTTTAACCCTAACCAATTTTTTTAATTGGCAATTCAAACATTTTCTTATAAAATCTTGTACCTCTATCTTTAAATTCTCCCAGTTATAATTTTGTTTAATACGGTTATAGGTTTTTGTGACACCTCTATGTCCCCCTATAGCCGAACAATGAGCTTCTTCTATAATCGGAATTCGATCGTCTAGTGTCGGATATCGTATTAGACCTAAACAAACAAATAATTTTACCGTGCTTTGACTAAAAACTCCTTTTAGTTTTTCTAAAACTAATTCCCACTCTAAATTTTCAATTCTATCGGTTTTCGCTATACTTATTGATTTTATCTGCATTGTATCTAAAGTTAAATACAGATTTTCGCATAATAAATTTAGGTTATTATCAATTCCACTTAGCCCGATTAACGATTCTGTTCGTATCGGTAATGCTATATGAATTTTTGTATTTACATTTATCAAAACTGGTATTCCAACCTGCATTTCCTTGAATCTTGGTAATTTATTCTGTAGTTTTAATTGCGAAGCCCCATCGTCGCATGGTTCTCCTGTTATAGTGACAAAATACATATAATTGTCCTTACGCATAAATAATTTTTCTCTGCATGTAATAATTACTTGTTTATCGTTAATTTGATTAAATTGTTCTTCATAGATCGACGTCTCTTCGTTTATTTGATCAGGACTGAATTGCGGATCGTTTTCAAGTAATGATTCATTAACATGATCAAGATCTTCGTGTAAGCGTAATCGCGCATTTTCCGAGTGAACGAGGGGTTCCGGCTCGAAAGTTTCCACCTCCGTATCGTCGTGCGTTCCTTCTCCACGGTCCGGTGATTGTTCGTTCGCTCGCCTCTCGTTTTTTCTTCCCCTTTGCGGGCGTAGAGCCTCTATCGCGTCTAAATATCGCTGGCCTACCTGGCGACCCGCCTTCGCTCTCGTGGTCATACCCCGCGGTGGTTCAACTAGGCTAGACTCGGGCTCATCACCTGCCGCTATTGCCTTGCTTCTCGTCATAACTAGGACCTTGTCTATGGGGTTTCTAGACAGTGCGTCTGCTACATTTAAACGACCCGGTCTGTATTTAATTTCGAAATCGTACTCCGCGAGCATAAGACGCCATCGCGTAACTCGTGAGTTCGGGTCCTTATGCGTTTGTAACCATACCAGTGGTTTATGATCTGTTATAAGATAAATTTTTCGTCCAAATAAATACGGTCGGAAATGCTTAATGCAAAATATTATTGCTAGTCCTTCTTTGTTAAACGTGTCCCAACGTTTTTCAACATCCGAAAGAACTCGAGAGACGTATGCAACGGGTTGATCTTTCCCTATCTCACCCTGACTTAAGACTCCAGCAATTGCATATCCCGAAGCGTCGGTCGTTAGATTGAAAGTAATTTCGAAATTTGGAAAAATTAATACCGGTTTTTCGCATAAACTAATGCGTAATGTCTCAAATGCCTTTTCTGTTTCTTCTGACCATTTAAATTGAACGTCCTTTTTTAATAAATCCGTTAAAGGTTTTGCAATTTTTGAAAATTGATAAATAAATCTTCTATAGTAGCCCGCTAAACCCAAAAATTGCTTGATATTTTTAGCATTTTGAGGGCGTGGAAATTTTCGTACAGCTTCAATTTTCCGCGAATCTGGTTTAATTCCTTCTGCACTAATAACATGACCTAAATATGTAACTGTTTTTTTAAAAAATTCACATTTCTCTGGTTGTAATTTTAAAACCGCTTTTCGCAATCTAAGAAATAAATTCTCTAATCTTTTAATATGCTCTTGTAGAGTCTCCGAATAACATATAATATCATCAATAAAGCAAAGAAGTTCTTTATTGATAAGTCCAGCGAGTGCAATTGAAAGTGCTCTTGAGAATGTAGCCGGCATTGTTCGTAGTCCAAAGCTTCCTCGATTAAAATGGTACAAATCTCCGTTTGTAACTAACGCGGTTTTGTGACGGTCTCGTTCGTCAATTTCTATTTGATGATACGAAGCCTTAAGATCAAAAGTTGAGAATTTTTTTGATCCGCCCAATTGGTCTATTATTTCAGTTATATTCGGTAGCGGAAATTGGTCGTCTAAAGTTTTCGCATTTAATTTGCGATAGTCGATCACCATTCTGTATTGCTTGCGTCCTTGTATGTCCTCTTTCTTAGGAACTAGAAAACAAGGGCTTGAGTACGATGAGGTAGATGGTTCGATAATGCCGTCTTTTAATAAGTCTTGCACTTGTCTTGCTATTTCTTCTTTATGTACCGGAGGTAATCGGTATTGTTTTGAAGTTATTGGTACATCATCCGTTGTTGGGATTGTTAGTTTTAAAATATGTGTTGCTGTTAATTTTTCACCCGGAAGGTAAAAGATGTCGCTATATTTCTCAATTAATTTTTCTATTTCTTCTCTTTCATCAACAGCCAAATAGTCAAGTCGTAGTAATGATTTTACCTTTTCCGCTCTCCCTTTTGGTATGACACATGCTAAGCGATAAACTTTATGACTACATTTTAGTTTCTTTCCGCCTTTTCCTTTTAAATTAATTCTTAATTTAAGTAAACCCTCCAATGTATCTTTAATAACATTTTTATGAGATTCTCTCCCAAAGGCATGTAGTTTTACATAATTTCCTAATTTATTTAGATTTCCTCTTAATTCCTTTGAGTTATTTGTTGAGTTGTCATGATACTTTATTCCCATTAGTAGATTACTTATTAACATTTCCATGTCTTGGTTATTGTTCCACAGAATTCCATTATTCATTAAACCTTCCTCTAGAATTTTTTGTAACATGCGTGTCGAAATTAACAACCTTTCTTCATCGAATTCGTTTGCGTCTACATTTTCATTTTGTGCTAATGCCTTTTTATTTTTTGTATTATTATCGAGACCTTCCATATCTTTTCTCTTTATCTCAAAATTAGAATATTTTTCATTACTTATTTCGTTCTCGTTTCTTGGATTTGGGTGCGCGCTTGATTTATTAGGCGCCTCATCACTCTCGAGTTCATTTAAGATTATTTTTTTTATTTGAGGAGTGCGTTTGCAATCTTTCTTTGTTAATTTCATGATTTAAGTATTCTTCATCCTTCTCCCTTATTACTGGGTTCGACTTGGTATTTGTTTCTAATTTCTTAATAATTTTAATTTCTTCACTTGTCTCTTCGTTTCCTTGTTCGATTAATTTACATACATTAGGCTTCCATACTGCCTTCGTACGTAAGACTCGATTTAGGCTTGGAATTTCATTTAGATTTCGATATTGAGTAACCTTTGAAATCGATTTTAGATTTTGAATTTGATTTTGAATTTCATTTGAACTTGAATTTTGATTTAGAATTTGATTTTGAATTCCATTTGAACTTGAATTATGATTTTGATTTTGAATTTCATTTGAATTTGAATTTTGATTTAGAATATGATTTTGAATTTGATTTGAATTTGAATTTTGATTTAGAATTTGATTTTGAATTTCATTTGAATTTGAATTTTGATTTAGAATTTGATTTTGACTTTCATTTGAATTTGAATTTTGATTTAGAATTTGATTTTGAATTTCATTTGAATTTGAATTTTGATTTAGAATTTGATATTGAATTTCATTTAAACTTGCATTTTGATTTAGATTTCGATTTTGAATTGGAATTTGTTTTTGATTTCGTTTGGGATCTTGTATTTCCAATTTATTTTTACATTGAGATCGAATTTGAATATCTTTCTGATTTTTTAAATGATTTCGACTACCGGGTGGGTCCTGACTTTGAGATTTAATTAGGATTGACTCTTGCTTACGCGATGGGCTTATATGTCCTCGAATTCGCGTCTCTTCTACAAGATATACTTTCTCATTAATATGATCGACCTCTCGGGTCGACACCTCCCTTCGTTGAAAATTTTCATTAGCATAATTTGTTTTTCCTGTTTCCCCAAACGAATTCCTTTTAGGTGGTTTTATTACCTGTGTGATATGTTTTACGACTTCCTCACCCTCTCTTGCATTGACACTCATAGGGTTAGCGGAAATTCCCTTACGCGTTCCCGTTCTCTCGTTCAATATACTGTTACGTTTTTCTATGACATTAATCGTCGGGTCTTCATACCTTTCCTTTGTTTCGATCAATAATATGTTTTCTTCTACAAAAGGGATACAGACGTCTACAACTCTTAACATTCTTTTCGCATAATCAATTTTTGCACCTAATTGACAGAAAAAATCGCTTCCCAGTAAACCATCTTCGATTATAGCCACGTTGTCATTTATTATATGGAATTCGATATCAAACTTTGGAAAATTGATGTCAACTTTGCCTAAAGTGTAAATACTTTCTTCCGTGATTCCTTTTAATTCTAATATTTCATTTTTATTAATATTTTCGTCTTTTGGTATGTTTCGTAATTTTAGTAAATTGGGACCTGCTCCTGAATCTAAAATAAGAGTTATTTCCTCGTTGCTTCTCGGATTTTTAAGTTTAATAATTGGCGACTTGCAATTTTTACTTAATCGAACATATCTTTTGATGATGTGGGTTCCTGTTTTTTGTAACTCGGGCGCCTCGTGTACTCGGTCTCTCGTCTCGCGCAGTATCGGCATATCCTTCTTGTATTTGTATAATTTTGTTTTGGAAAGGTTGCATTTTGGCGACGAACATATTGATTTTCTTGCTGCTTAAATTCATTAGTCCGTTTTTCACCTGGCCATTGTTGCGGTCTGCGTGACTCTCGAGACTCCGCCCAGTCATTCGTAGGCCGTCTTCCCCTGGCTTGGGGTTGTCTCATTTTTTCTAAATGCCAGCATTTCGGTTCCAGGTGGCCCTGTCTCCCGCAAAGTTGGCATTTATCGGTATATTTGGCTCGGCAAAATGGACTCTTTGTATAGGATTTTTATTTTCTGTTATGACTTTAATTGTTTCATTTAACTCATCTACTTCATAGCATGCAAAGTCTCTTTCGATTTATATAGCTTCAGCAGTAGCTTCATCCAATTTACACACTTGCCCCATTCGTGCTTTTATTACCCAATGTAAACCGCGAATAAAAAATTTTACTAAATCATTTTCTAAAGATCGATTGAAATTATTAGTTAATCTTTTTTCTCTTCGAGCTGCTTCAGTGATTTCTTGACCGATGGATCTAACCCTGTTTGAAAAAACTACGACACTTTCCTCCCTTTTCTGTTTTACATTAGCTAATTCACCGTGTAATTGATGATAAGATTTCGCAGACCCAAAAATACTATCAAAAAAATTTGCAATATCTTCAATCGATTCAAAACTTTTTTTTGCTGCACTCTTCAATGCTTCTCCATATAATCTCATTTTAATTAATTTCGCGAGGTCCGGTTCATATTGTTCATGTATTATGTTGCAAGCTTCCTTACATCCGTCAATAAATTGACTCAATGGAATATTTACCCCATTATATTTTGGTATTAATTCAAGTGCGTCTTTTATAGAAAGGGGCCTCACGTGTCCTAAGGTTGAGTTTGTTAAATACGAATTTAATCTTGGCAATCTCTCCGATACTAAATTAATATTATTACAGTTATTTGGTAAAATTGGTGTGCTTGTAGTAAATCTGACATTATTATCTCGTTTAACAATTTCAGGTTTTATTGGTTGTTCTGATGTTTTTGCATTTTTAATTGTTGTATTTTCTGCCGAAAAATAGGTTGTGTTATCGTCTGTTAGTTCGGGTTTAAAACCTATCCCATTTACTTTTACTTTTGTTTTTGCTTCTAAGTTTCCGATAATATAATCGATTATTAATTTTGGATTTACTCTTTTTTCTATAAAATCGCCTAAAGCTTCAATTAGATACTTATCTTCGCAAAATTTTATTATATCTTTTTTGTCTACGAATTCCTTTAACAAGTCAATTATTATAGGTATATTTTTATCGAGGCCTACCGCTTCATCTGACAAATGTATCCCGCTATCATGCCTATCTTTAAAAAATTTTAACAAACTAGCTAAAGATTTGTCCGGATTTTCAACACAAAAATCTGGATTTATTTTAAGCGCCTGCTTAAGCAAAATTGAAGCCGCGTCTTTATTTCGAGAATTCTCTTTTTCATTGGTACCCATGATCTGTGCTAATAAGGAAGACAATTGCTCTAATCCTTCTTTAATTTTTAGGACGAGCCCCCACTTGTTACGTCCTAGGGTAGAAAAATTAAATGGACTGAATTTAAATTAAAAATAGAAATTCCCCGTTTTAGTACGCGTATAGCGTCAAGGATGGGTGGCAATTCTCCTCGGTATAGCACAGGTCATAGACCCTTCCGAAATTTACGTGCATGGGTATGCCCGAGGTGCAACAATGAGTGAAGGCGAGGAAAGGAAAACAACCAACCTTATCGGGCGGGAGATCTACGGTTGACCGGTGGCTGCAACTGCTCGGCTGTCTTTCTCGCTATCGTTGATCCTCGATACAGAGACTCCCTTACAATAGAAATGCGGTATAGACTAATTGGGATTTTAAAGGGAATAGGAAAATGACTAGTGTTTGAAGGTTTAAAGATACTGAACAATGACTTTCGATTTCTTGCTTTATTTCGCGTTAAATTTTGGATACAGGAGTTTACCTTACTTGAGAAAAGACTAAAGAGCAAGAGCGCACACCCCTGTGCGACATCCCTATTTATATCAAGGGTTTAGGGTGAAGTTTTGGTTCCTCTTGACCAATCAAATATTGTACATTTACTTAATTAATTTATTCTTTGTCATGCGTGACCTAATTAAGTTATTGGCTAGAATTTTTCAAAGCGGTTCCTGTCTTTGACGAGGACATCCTACTTTACGTATTAAATGTGTGCGCACGTGTGTGCGTATGTGTGTGTGCGTATGTATGTGTGTATGTGTAAGCACATGTGTGTACGTTGCGTCTATCATGACGCGACACAATCTAAACATTTTTGTCATTTTTGCTTTTTAAAATGCCTTTATTTATTCGTTATTTTTTTTGTTTTAATTAATATAATTACTAACTCAATTATAAATAAATAATAATTATTAGTAAATAATAAATATAAATAATATTTGTGATTTATCAGTATAGAAAAACCCATTGCTACTTTGTTCTAGCCTTACACACCAACGAATATATCCTACGCGGCCGGCTAACTCGACGACTCGACGCGCGAGCCGGCCGCCTAGGCCTCCAGCTTACAATTTTTCGCTTTTTTAAACGTGCTTGATTTTTGTTTGTCATTTTACGAGTGTTTTTTTTTAATATTTTAACGTCGCTCTTTTTATGCTTCCAAACCGGTGCTAATCAGCGACGGAGGTCTTACGATGTCTTGGTGAAGAAAGCACTTGTTGAAAATACATTCGCCAGTGGTGCTTGTATCAATCGGCCGGGGCCGGGAATCGAACCTGGGACCTCCAGATTACGAGCCCGACGCCCTACCGAACGAGCCATCGCAGGCCTCATTTTACGAGTTTATCTAAAATATATGAATGTGTGGTTTTGCATAAACAATAACCATGTATAATTATTATTTTTATTAAATAAGCAATATTAATATTATTTGTAATTTTTCGCATTTTAAAACGGATTTAATTATTATTTTTTGTGTTCGTTTTTAAAGTTTTTAAAAAATTATTAGTAAGTAATGAATATAAATAATATTTGTAATTTATCAATATAGAAAAATCCATTGCTACACAAAGTCAAACGAGAGATATTTAAATCGAGTTAATTCCCCGGAAAAACGATTTCTACCCTTACACACCAACGAATATAGCCAATATACGCGGCCGGCTAATCCGCGTAGGCCTCCAGCTGACAATTTTTCATGTTTTCAGTACCGCTTGGTAATCGTGCAACGGCACGCGAACCGCGAGAAGTTCGTCACTAGTTATCCGATAATTGCGCGTGTGCATGCGCGTACGTACTCTGGTATAGCGAGATATATATATATATATATGGAGAGAGGGAGAGGGGGGAGAGAGATAAGTAAAGCGAGTGATTGATAGAGGGAGACAGGGGGAGAGATGGGAGCATGCAAGGCAGCCGTGGCCTCTAAATAAAAATTGTTATACGCAAGCGTACTATTAATAGGCGTGAACCGCACGGCCTTTATACATATAGCTTATGCATAGTAATTAGTACCGATAACGGCCCTAAGGTGGCTACCCCCTTATCGCGCCGATCCCGTTATCAAGATAAGCGAGCGCCGTTATAAGTATAGGCCAGTTCGAGCGTACAGCAGCTCGCCTTCTCCCATTGCGGGAGTATCCCACCTTTCGGGCTAATAACTGTACCATCTCTACAGTTTTTGAATAAAGGCGAATTTAATTTAAAGATCACTTGTTGGTCATAATTATTAGCACCTTCTCGCTATCCCATCCATACCGTACGAGCTCACCGAGAGGATTACATCAGGCTCTCCCTCGAGACTTCGCCGCCCGGATCACCCAGGAGTACCGGAATCGGGCTGATGCCGCCAGTCCACCCACAAGGAGGACCAGACTACTCGGACCGCCAGCAACAGCAGTATCCAGACGGAGCGACCACTACATCGACTCACTCCTCTCAACGGTGCGGTACGACTTACATCCCGCTGCCACCTGCAAGGCGTCTACCTCTTCGTCCGAGGACAACTCACCGTTAAAGCGGCTCGTGCCTAGGTTGGTCCATCTTGACCAACCTTACTAAGAACTTCGTAAAGTGAGCGGGGCGCACCGGCGGTCATCCGACCGTCCGACTCTGGCCACGAGTTTCTCGAGGCCAGGGCCAGGCTCGTAGAGAGCTAGTTGAGGGGTTAGTGCTGTGTCCTCCCTCAGCCAACGCATAAGCCACAACGACAGCGGCGCAGCGGACCAGCATCTACTCGGCCTTACTGGCCGACATACCGTCGACACCGGACTCACCAGCGTCACCCGACGCGCCGGCTTACGACATTTGGCGCCCAACGTGGGGCCAGACATCATCTGTCTTCTTCGGTAGGAGCCGGAGGGATCCACGCCGAGCTGACCACTAGCCGGACCGATGTAATTGCCTATGTCAAGGCAAACACCAACCTCGCAGCGACCGCAGACCAGATCGCAGCAGCCTACACTACTTCTGGGAGTAGAAAAACACCCAGTGGCGCCCAAGAATAAACGGACGACTGCCGTCCGCACTGGTTTGCAGACCCCGGACTTGAAACCAACAGCTGCCTCCACTTCACAGGACACGCCGTCTACCACAGCCCCCATACCGAGGGACGAGTCTACGACACACCGTCAAGAGCCGATCACCGCTGCTCTACCTGTCGTTGCTGTTCCCGTCTACACTACGGAAGTACCCGGAATCGACATGGCCGATCCTTCAGCGAACGGAGCAAATGCAGCCGTACCTCCTGCGTTCGCAGACTCGAGTGCTCTCCTACAGGCACTGACTGCTACACGACCACCCGTTCCAGAGTTTAGGGGACTTGCCCACGAAGACCCGCCACGTTTCCTGCAGCGGATCGAGGAATATGCGACAGCCAATCGTATTCCCGAGGAGCAAAGAACGCGGACGGCCGAGAGCGGTCTCAAAGGAGAAGCCGAGAGATGGTGGCAATGTTATCAAGACCTGGACTTCGAGTGGCAGCAGTTCCGTGACCTCTTTCTGACCCGGTTCGACAACTCCACAGTGAAGAGCACCCTTATGGCATCTCTTTATTCCAAACACCAGGGAGACAAGGAGATGGTCGGCACCTTTCTGCGCGAGAAATATCTCCTGTTTCAGCGGATTCTACCCGATGTGCCCGAAGCTGTGCGGGTCCAAGCCATGCTCGAGCTCCTGCGACCAGCTTTAAAGAAAGTTCTCCGGCCCGCAGCCATAAACACGTTCGCAGACTTATTGAGTAAGGCAGTGGCATCCGAGCAAGACGAAGCCGAGGAGGAGGCTAGTCGACGGAAGGCTGGAAATTCGGACGAGAGGAAGGCACACAAGTCAACCAACCGTTCCCCTAGGACATCAGGGCTTCCCCAGTGTTGGTACTGCCCCGAACAACATCACCACCGAGACTGCCCGGTGTATGCCCGTCGACAGAGGCCACGAGAAACAGCGGTTTCGGAAAACTGGAGACAGGCGACGGAAAGGCCGGCAACCGACGCCAATCCTGCAGCAAGCCGGAAATAAATAATATTTTTTCACATGCGACGGCTCAACCAACTATCCGTATCATACTCAACGGGAGAGAAGTCCTTGCCCTGGTTGATCCTGGATCTACAGCCAACCTCGTCAGTGGATCACACCTGCTGGATTCTCAACAAGTGACCAACAATCCCGTCACTTTCCATTTGGCAGCGGAGGGAAACCATCTCCAGGCATTCGGACAGACGGACATCACAATCTCCGTCATGGATAGGGAGTTCCGATTATCAGCACACGTCTCCTCGGAACTGCGCCATCCACTGATCCTGGGATTACCCTGGTTAATTTCCGAGAAGGGTATTCTGGATTTTACTCGGCACGTGTTGTACCTCGGAAGCCGTACACGAGTGACGATACCATTAGTTAATCGTCCGCACACGAAGGAGAGAGACATACCTCTACCTTGGACAAAGGTCTTTCATGGTCTACAGGGAGAGGAAGCAGAACGATTGCACCAGGTCCTGAAAGAACACAGCAGCGTCTTCTCTCATCCAGGGGGTCGCCTCGCCCAAACCAACAGTGCCGTCCATGAAATACGTCTCACTTCGACCCAGACTTTCCGTCTACCTCCATACCGCTGCTCAAAGGAGAAGCTGCAAATCATCGAGGAGCAAACTCAGGAGATGCTGGCAGAAGGAATAATAGAACCGACCTGTTCGCCTTACTGCTCTCCAATTGTGTTGGCGAAAAAGAAGGATGGTAAACCCCGGTTCTGCGTGGACTATCGCCGACTGAACGATATCACCGAAGACTCCGCACAGCCTATCCCAAGGATATCCGACGCTTTGAAGGACTTAGGACAAGCTCAGATATTCTCCTCGCTCGATCTAAAGAGTGGATATTGGCAAATACCCATGGCAACGGAGTCCAAGAAGTACACCGCCTTCACGACGCCTTCCGGAGGATGTTACCAGTTTCGAGTCATGCCGTTCGGATTAAAGGGGGTTCCCGGTACTTTCCAACGAACGATGAGCCAACAGGTGCTGACTGGCTACATTGGGAAATTCTGCGTCGTCTACCTGGACGATATTATCATCTTTTCTTGCGATCTCGAGGAACATTTATTGCACTTGGCGATGATCCTTGAGAGGCTCCACTTGCACGGACTTACAGTGACGCTCGAGAAATGTAATTTTGCCGTGACCAACCTCAAATATTTGGGACACATCGTGACAGTCGAGGGAAACGAAGCCAACCCCTCCAACATACAGGACATCCTTAAGTTTCCGGTACCAATCACCAGGAAGAAGCTCCAATCCTTCTTGGGAACCTGTGCCTGGCTACATGAGTACGTACCTGGATACGCGGAGTTAACAGCACCTCTCACGGACTTAACAAGTAAGAAGTCTCCCTTTCGATGGTCATCGGAAGGTCAAGCCGCATTCGACAGAGTCAAGCAGGCTTTCCGGCAACCTCTGGCGTTATCCTGGCCACACCCTGACTGGCCGTATTACCTCCAGTCGGATGCGAGTGCTAGAGGGATGGGTGCCGTACTTTACCAACTGAGACCAAACGGAGAACGACACATTATCAGCTACGCTAGCGCCAAGTTTTCTCCTACTGAATCACGTTATCATAGCAACGAGCAGGAGTGCCTAGCTATGGTTTGGGCTGTGAAGAAGTACCGACACCTGCTCGAGGACAAAGCTTTCACACTAAGGACAGACAACAAGGGTCTCATCTGGTTGCAGCGCTTCAAAGACACCCGAGACAAACTTCGGAGATGGGCATTACTACTCCAGGAATACAATCCTACCATCGAGCACTGCCCAGTAAAAGAAAACCAGCTGGCTGACTTCCTGTCCAGAAACCCGGAGGGCGAACATGGCCTTCTCGACGACGAAGAACGGCTCTTGCCTTCTGAACCAGCCATCTACGAAGGTCCAGGGGATCACGCCATTTGCTCCATCAGTGAACAACTGATGCCCCTGTCCGACCTAATCGTTGCCACCCAACAGGAGGATCCCGTCTGTAACGAGATAGTCTCACGACTCACCGAAGAACCAACTCCAACGGATTTGCACTATAATGGCATCCTCTGGCATCGTGAAACTCCTAAGGAGTCCTGGAGGATATCTGTCCCGCTGAGCATCACGCCGCGGATTCTCCACGAGTGCCACGACTCAAAATCCGCCGGACATCCAGGCGTTGACGAGACACTCCGCTGCATCAAAACGACCTACAGTTGGCCCGAGATGCGAAAGGATGTGCGCGACCATGTACGGAGATGTTTGCTGTGCAACACCTGCAAGAGCTCAGGGCCGAGAACACCGAAAACGCTCCGTCCACACCAGCCTTCCCAGCCGTGGGAAACCATTGCGGTTGACCTCATGGGGCCGTACCCAATCACCAGTAGGAGAAAGCGGTTTATCCTGGTGGTCACCGACCTATTCTTTCGATGGGTAGAGGCTTTTCCGCTCGGATCATCCGAAGCTCCTCGGATAATAAAATTATTAGAAGAGCAAGTTTTTGCACGCTGGGGTTATCCACGGGCCATCCTCTCCGACCAGGGTCGCCAGTTCATCAATCACCCTTGGAAGCGCGCCTGCGAGTCTTGGCAAGCCGAGCACTGGACTACAGCCAGTTATCACCCTCAGGCAAATCCCCCTGAACGTCGGAACCAGGAGATCAAGAAGGGACTTCGTCTCCATCTCCAGGGATTACCTCACAAGGAATGGGACCACGAGCTTCCTAAGGTTCTATTCCAGATGCGAACTCGACGGAATGCAGCTACGGGATGTAGCCCATCCTACCTCCTTCTCGGACGCGACCTTCCACGACCAGGGGTTTGGAAACTCGAGCCCCCCATGCCTGTGTCCCCGGCGACACAAGAACGTGTGGAAACCTCCCAAACTCACCAACGAGTTTACCAGCGGACGTACGCTCAGGAAGATATTACACAACCTGGCTATGACACCAACGACTTGGTGTATCTCCGCAGTCATCCACTGTTCAAAGCCAGTGAGGGTTTCCATGCAGGCTTTCACTCTCCGTGGGAAGGACCATTCCCCATTATAACACGAGTGCAACAAGAAGTCTACCTAGTCAACCGGGACAACCAACCAACCAAGGTTCATATCAAGGACATGAAGCCAGCAGCCTCCCACGCGATCGTCAGCCCAATCCCCGTTCGGACGACAAGCCGAACCACGGAGATCAGCAACTCTCCTGACAAAACTGGCCCTTACACCAGTCCAAAGGGCACCAGCGACGCCAAACCAAGCAACAGCGAACACGCCGTTCCACCCATTGAACCTCAACGGGCAGCTCCCATGTCTCCGACACCACTCGGCACCTCCGATCCCTCAGACCAACACTCAGCTTCTCCGACAGAGACGCAAATCAAACCTCACACACATCGATCGTCCGACGACATCAATGATTCAGCCAGTCAGCCAGACCGCTACTCTTCGACACATCAGTATTACCTGCGAAAAAGGAAAAGTGACAGTGTCGCAAAACCTGTGCGAAAATACAGGAGAAAATTTAAAGACAATTCAAAGCGTTAGATTTAATATTTTAGGTTAGATAGGAATAAATATATATTGTATTAGATTAGGATTTAGTTTTCTGCGAAATAATTTGTAAAATATTGTAAAAAAAAAACCTTAGATTATAGTTAAAAGAGACCGTGCTCTCCCGCTTTCTAAACGGGGGGGGATTTGTTATACGCAAGCGTACTATTAATAGGCGTGAACCGCACGGCCTTTATACATATAGCTTATACATAGTAATTAGTACCGATAACGGCCCTAAGGTGGCTACCCCCTTATCGCGCCGTTCCCGTTATCAAGATAAGCGAGCGCCGTTATAAGTATAGGCCAGTTCGAGCGTACAGCAGCTCGCCTTCTCCCATTGCGGGAGTATCCCACCTTTCGGGATAATAACTGTACCATCTCTACAGTTTTTGAATAAAGGCGAATTTAATTTAAAGATCACTTGTTGGTCATAATTATTAGCACCTTCTCCCTATCCCATCCATACCGTACGAGCTCACCGAGAGGATTACATCAGGCTCTCCCTCGAGACTTCGCCGCCCGGATCACCCAGGAGTACCGGAATCGGGCTGATGCCGCCAGACCACCCACAAGGAGGACCAGACTACTCGGACCGTCAGCAACAGCAGTATCCAGACGGAGCGACCACTACATCGACTCACTCCTCTCAACGGTGCGGTACGACTTACATCCCGCTGCCACCTGCAAGGCGTCTACCTCTTCGTCCGAGGACAACTCACCGTTAAAGCGGCTCGTGCCTAGGTTGGTCCATCTTGACCAACCTTACTAAGAACTTCGTAAAGTGAGCGGGACTCACCAGTGTCACCCGACGCGCCGGCTTACGACAAAATATTTTGCTTTTTTATTGTATTTGTTTTCCATTATTTTCCCGATTAAATAAGTTAAGTATGTCGTCATTCTGCAATGCATAAGCACGACTTTTATTATATGTCTTTTACTGATATAAGGCCGGTATATGAATATGGTATTTAACGCCATATTGCTACAACCATTTGCGCATGTGCTTCCGCGCTAAGTATACAATACAAAGTACAGACTAAGTGTGTCGCGCACTCTAGCGGTGAAATTAGTCTTAAGATAACTTTGTCAATAATATAAACTATTTATTTTTTGTTAATATTATGTAAAACCCAAATACAAAAGTACTAGATAATGGTGTGTTATGTCTTTCTACAAAGTTCCAGATCAAAATACAACAAGGACACCATAAAAAATTTCTTGACAGAAAAATGACTATTTTTTCCGTGCAAACTTTTTTTATGGTGTCCTTCACATATTGACTTCAAACTTCGTATAAATGCGTATTATGTGATTATCAAGTGCTTCTGTATTTGCGATTTGAATCTGACTGCCCATATAATTGACTGTAAGACCGATAAAAATATTAATTAATTTAGTTATACTACAGTCGACATAAGTAATATTTTATTAACTTCTGTATTTGCGTTTTGCAAATAAAACCATAATATGTTCATTAAGTGTAATAATGTATCCATCTGACTCGGTCAGTAATAATCTAGTATGGCACCCCCTTAAGCAACTCTACCACATTTTTTATAGAAGTTGTTAATTTTTTAGATTAAGACCATTTAATTAAGTAGCAGTAATTTGTCTTGAATTTTCTCAGAATACACCAAAAATTATTGTCTCATCCACATTACAATTGGAAAAAATTTGTTTGATAATTAAATGTTTATAAGATTATACAAAAATTGTCTTTCTAAAAAAGTATCTTTATAAATTTTTTTTTGAAATTTCATTTTACGTTTTAACCATGATTCTTTAGTTGGCAATCAAAGCAATCGAAAACAATAAAGCAAAATTCATTCAAATGAATTAAAAGTTATTTATTGAACAATATTTATTTGAATTTGGCTGTTTATAAAACAAATTGTATTTGAAGCACTTTTTTTATTTTATTAAACAAATTGGTTATAAAAATATTATTAGCAAGAAATCATTACATACAAGTTCCAAAAATTTGTTGGTTAGGTCTCGTGCTTGTCATGCATGCGTAAGAGATTCGATTCCCGGTTAGGGCAAAAATTTTTCAAGTGTCTTTCTACGATAAATATTATTATTACCACGCGTAAAGCTATATATAAATTAATTGTCAACAAATATCGTTTATTGTTATAATTAATTTTAATAAACCCGCGTAAAAATATAAACTATTGCCACTATATTGCAGAGCAATGGGCAATAGTTATTGCAAACATATTGCCAATATGTTGCCGCGACAAGTGGCAATGTATTGCCAACATACCGCCAAACAGCATCTTCCAATATCTTTGCCAAATATTGGCAATAGTTACTATTTTATCATTTGTAAGCTATTGCCAATATGTTGGCCATACCTCATAAATTTAAAAAAAAAATAAAAAAAAATATTAGCCAGCCGCGGGATTTGAACCTTCGATCTTTAGATCCGAATGCTGGCTCTTTACTACTGAGCCATTTTGCTATTTTGTTATTAAGAGTTAATTTCAGGCTATAAAGAACAGTTGAAAGTGTGGTTAAAAAATTTCTAAGTCCAAAATTTTATGAATTCAACTGTTCTTTATAGCCTGAAATTAACTCTTAATAACAAAATAGCAAAATGGCTCAGTAGTAAAGAGCCAGCATTCGGATCTAAAGATCGAAGGTTCAAATCCCGCGGCTGGCTAATATTTTTTTTTATTTTTTTTTTAAATTTATGAGGTATGGCCAACATATTGGCAATAGCTTACAAATGATAAAATAGTAACTATTGCCAATATTTGGCAAAGATATTGGAGGATGCTGTTTGGCGGTATGTTGGCAATACATTGCCACTTGTTGCGGCAACATATTGGCAATATGTTTGCAATAACTATTGCTCATTGTTCTGCAATATAGTGGCAATAGTTTATATTTTTACGCGGGAATTTTAATAAAAATTCAGCAATAATTTTTCCCGTCTAAAAATGTTTATAAATTTTAATATTTTATGTGTACTATCCTATAACGATTGGTAAACGCAGTACCGGGTTAAGCTGAGGGAAGGCCCTAGGCAAAAAAATGGTGGGGGCCTACTTAAGGAGGAGAAAATTGCAATCAGATTTTATACTTTAAAAAATGTGTATTTATTTTTATATAATTTGTTTTTTTTAAATAAATTAAAAATTATAATAGTACTTTGCGAGATTTTTTCTCATAAAAATCATTTATAATATCATCGTAGGACATGCTTCTTAATAAATCACTTTCTAAGCTCATAATTGATAAATTATTAAGACGATTTTGTTACAATGACGACCTCAAACGATTTTTTATTATTTTTAATTTTGAAAATGAGCGCTCACTGGTGCAATTAGTAGTCATTAAAGTTAAATAAATTTTCAATAAAACACATATATTTGGAATAATGTCCTCTAAATTTTTTTCAATTATTAGCTTATACATTTTCAATTCGAAACATACTTTCTCTTCCTTGTCAATGTTAAAATTATTTACAATAAATTCTTTAATAAATTCTTTAAATTGTATAAGCTCAGCTATTAGACTATCTTCAATATCATTTTTATATAAATCTAAAACTATTGAAGCATTTTCTCTGATTTCTTCAATCGATAGCTTATCCAGTCTTCTTAAAAATCCAAAATGATTTTGAACGGTTTGATAAGCATTTATTCTTTGAATTAACGACGTAATTAATTGGTCAATCACAGGAAGATAGCTATCGACTCGAAATTTTTCGACATCAGTAAACGTGCTGCTGCTTGACCATAATCAAGTGGATTTAATCGAGTATTTTGCTTACGTGCTCTCTTCTGTGATTGTTCGTACGTCTTACATTCAGATTTTTCCATACCAAGCCTTTCATAATAATCAAATTTATCGCGCAGGGACTCGATAAACAATTTTAATGATTTTAAAAGTTCCATAGATGTAGTCAAGTCCGAATTTGCACTTTGTAATTTAATACTTACTGCATTTATTCACTCTAAAATATCATTCCAAAAAACAAGATATATACTAGTTTCTAGTTTTACAATAATTTTATATAATCCACGTGCTTCACTATTACTTTCCGCAAGATTTGATAAAACAGAAGTGTATGCTTTAATTCCTTTACAAACTGATTTGACTGCTTCTGCTCTAGACGACCACCTTGTTGTACTGACTTTTTTAGGAATAATTACGCGATCTTTGTTGTGAGAAGTTTTTCTTAATTCTTGAGCAAGTAGTTCATGTCTTTCTGTCGAAATAGTAAAGAATACATAGATATTTTCTAGAAAATCGAAAAATAATTTTGTTTCTAAACAACAAGACATTGTTGCTGTACCAACCAGATTTAAGGAATGACCAAAACATGGTATCCAAACAAACTGTCCGCGGCAATCTTCAATTTTAATATCATGCTTTTTAAAAAATAACATTATAGCATCAAAAATATCTTGTGCTTTATGACCTTCATTAGCTAAGAATATTAAAAATCGTTCAACAGGCTCATCATTTTCTAGGTAGCATATGGTTATGCACAATTGGTCAGTATGACTTACATCAGTCGTGGAATCAACGGATGTAGAGTAGTATCTAGCTTTTTTTATATTTGTAATTATTCTATTTAATAATTGATTACTGATTATTTGAATCAGTTCTTCATAAACTGTTGATGATAAATAACTTACATTTCCTGTACCTCTCGGTGCATATTTAAGTAAATGAGCTTTTAAAAAATCATCGTATAATGCTAAAAGTTCAATCAATCCAAGAAAATTACCATTATCAGACGCTCCTAAAACTTCATTATCTCCTCTAAACGGTAAATTTCTTTCACTTAAAAAAATAATAATACTAATAATTCTTTTTACTAAGTTTTTCCAATAATTTTTTTCATCTTCCATCTGTTTTTTCAACATAATATTTATTGGGCTAAGCTTAGATGAATGCATAATAAAATTATAAACAGCTTGTAAATGAGAATGGGATTTTTCGTGTTCTTGCAATCGACTGTAAGCATTTTTCCAATCACAAAACCCATCGCGAGTAAATTGTGTGTGTGTAGTACTACACAATTTACAATAAAAACAGTAAAGTTTTCCAGTAATTGGCGAAAAGCATAACCACGAGCGCTTTACTGAATCTCCATTTTTAACTTTCCTTTCAAACATTGATATTTTACACTTTCTCATACTATTCCCATCCTTTTGCACACATGATTTTAAATCTAGCAGCTTAGAATCGTTATATTGAATTTGTGAGCTTTTTTCGTTGATCCAATAATCTAAATATTTATCCATCTGATCCGGCCATTGTGAAATATTATTAAATAATGCATTAACACCCGAAACGTCTGGATAATCTGAAGTTTTTTCTACACTTGATTGTAGTTTTTCATCTTCAGCCTTAATCTTAAATTACATTATTTACATTAAATAAAAATTGTATATTTAAAATCTTTTAACAATTATACAAACAAATTCAAAGAATAAATTAAAAGAAACAAAAAAATTGAAATTTAAAATTTGTTAACTTAGTAATTCAAGCAAAATATTATCTTGTACGTGTATTTTGGATTCACTTTGTGAAGTAGAAGGTTGCACGTCAATGTTTGCATTAACAGAATTAGACTGATCAGAGCCAAAGAAATCAGTCATACGATGAGTGTTTGACAATAGTTGTTGTTCTTTCTTATCTTTTTCTTTTTTATCTTTCATTTTATCATACCCAGATTTATAAATGCGCTTTGGTTTATGTCGATCAGTTGATCTATTAGCCATATTTGAATTACTATTTAGAAAATAATTTAAAATTTTTATTATTTTTAAATGATATTATCATCTGTTTACAATACTACTGTGAAAATAATACCGAATAATTAATAAATTCCACAATGTGATATTATAGCGTTGCTACAAAAAAATGAATACTTACTTAATTTTATTTATACGTAGGTTAATTTAGTAATATAGCGATTTGTGTATATTTTTTAGTACACACTCACAACATAAAAGAATCAATCAATTTAATGGAATATTATAAATATGGTTAAGTTTTTTATTAATTTAAATCTTTAAGCTCTGATCTCTGATACAACTTATATACTTATTCATCGACTGATGCTAATACAAAATAGAAAGAGTCGATGTAAACAAGGTACAGGAATCGTCTTTCAATATATCAAATTCAAGTGAAAAACAAATGACATCGATATTCTACCTTAAGTCGATAAAGTATAGTTACGTATCAATGTATGCATGCTGTTAACAGTTTTAACGCGCGCTTTTATAAATTTTTAAATAGCGGAGTTAGTTTTACGAGGATAAACATTAAATTAATAGTCACTAATTATTATTTAAAAATTTATTTATAAAAAGTTTAAGTTATTTATATAATAAACAAAATTAAAATTTGTAAAATTTGGTGGGGGCCTTGTTTGGTGGGGGCCTATAGGCAGTGCCTAGTTTGCTTATGCATTAATCCGGCACTGGGTAAACGTAATTAGACATGTATTCGTAATTCAATGTGGGTTCATATAACATAGAATTTAAACTTATTTCATTTTCAGAATAAGAAATGTTAATCTTAAAATTAATCAATTTGAATCGATTTATATGCAAAATCTTTCCATGTCTATCGATTTCAATCGATTATTTTTAGCAGGGCTATGTCCTATATTGAAAATACATAATTTAAATGAAAATTAAATTTAAATACATAAATTATATATAATTTATACATAAGTTTTGTACATATGTAGAAGATATGCTGATTGTACTCAATTTACACATATCCATTTATCAATCTACTCTAGTACAGCTATACCTATTTCAGGATTGTTTTATAATTCATTTTTGTACCTGGGTTTTTTGCTTAAAACAAGCTTTTGTTGAAAGAAGAAAGCGAGATTTTGATTCCATTATAAAAAAGTTGGCGCAAGAAATCTACACCTGGTTCAATAAAATATTTGTTTGAAATAATTATATTGCAAAAACAAAATTTGTGAAATATTGTAATAGTTCAACTACTATTTCTTCCTTTACAGCTTACACCTTGTTTCTCAAAAATCCAAAAATCAAATTAAATCAAATAATTAATTATTTCTTGTATAAAAGATAATAAAATGTTGTAACAACTATATTAATAACTTTTATAAGTCTCGAATCTCTACATTGTAAATACCTTATAAAACCATTATATAACTTATATTAAAATGTAAAATTACTTTTTACTTAATTAATTTTTACTTGGATAAAATTATTACCGTCTAGGTTTATAAAATACCATTTCAACTAAATATTTATTTGATTCAATTAAGCTTTATTTGTATTAAATAAATATTTAGTTGTTAATAATTTAACTAAATGATTAGTTAATTTTTCTTCAGTGTATGCATACATGGTAGCATATAGTTCCAACGTATTCAGTATGTTTTTCTTGTAAAATAAATACGGAGATGGAATATATATATTATTTTTTATTTATAAATATCAACCTGCCTTTACTAAAGAGTTTTTTGTTACTTTACAGTTATTCTGTGTCCTGCGTATGACATTATCATACCTGGATGATCATAAAAGAAATTAGAAAGAGAAGGGATCAGGCAGACAGACGATGGTTACATGGTGAGAGGAAGGGCGTACAAAGAATAAGAACTTGCAGATGTATTATATGTGTACTCAATATAGTAACCATAGTCAGTTTTAACCTTGTCTTATACTCAACGGACACATAAATATCTGGACAATCAATCTGAATTATTAACAATAAATAGTTACATGATAATTTTCAAAATCAATTTGTCATAAAAATTAAATCAAACGGTTTGTATAGTTTAATAAAAATTTAATATATTATAGTTAAAGTAATTTTTAGTAAATTATATGTATATTTGTATAAGTTATATTATAATGTCGTATATTAACGTTAATCATAAAATTATTTTTATAATGTATTATGTAATATTTTTTAAAGTTTAAAATATTTAATAATATTCTAGAGCATATAAATAGTAACATAATAAAACAATGTAAAAATTTAACATTGTTAGATCATTAGCAATAACAAAATTATTGGAATTAACAAGATTGTTCACAAAACTACCATATTAAAATATATGCTGAATAATTTGTGAAATATCTGTACATTAAGACGTAATCGTTAGAAACATTTATCTCAATTTTGGTACAGTATTACCTTTTATGACAGTTTACTTTTTAGCATAACATATATATATATATATATAGTATAGCTTGATGATAAAACCCACGTGTGTATATCGCATAAAATCGCAATACTTTAGTATAATTATAAAAATATATTAGTGTATGTATATCGTTATCAGAAAGATTGTTCAATTTACTTAAATCTTTTAAAGGCATATTTTTAATTATGTAATGTTAAGATTGTAGCTATGAAAAAACTGTTTTAATCAGAAAATATTTAGTTTTTAAATAAATGATGCACATTTACAACAAATTTTGTAATATCAAATGTTACTATCCATTTAAACAAATTGTAATGCGTGAGAAATCTAGATAATAATTCACATGTACCGGACAAATATATTTTTAAAAAAAGTTGGAATGTGTTTTTATAAAATACACAAAAACAGATCTATATATTTTACAGCACACTAACTTCGAAATACCAGAATTTCATTTCAGATGAGATTGTACTATATTATAGAAAACTGTCTCTCATAACAGTGCCATTATAATATATATACTATTATTACAAATTATTATATTTGTGGTGGTAGTTCATTAGACATTGCACTGCAACGTTATAATATATCGCTCAAAAATTATTTTTATGAAAATATTAAGTTTGCTAAGTATAGCTATAGGAGTTCCAGTAGAAAATTTTTTTAAAATGATTAATAAGTTTAAATAACTTCTAGAAACTTTTATGAATTTTCGAAACGCACTTGCCATGGAACTGATCAAATATTAATTTTATAAAAATGTAAATAGTTTTCGAATGGTTGTAAGGTTGGAGAACTCTAAAGAAACTATACCGAACAGTACGAAACGTTTCAAAATAAAAGTAAAAAACGTTTTCAAAACGTTTTGGTACTTAGAACATAAGCGTATTAAATTATTTTCACAACATTTTAAAAACGTTGTAAAAACGTTTCACATTAATAAAATTGACAAAATTCATCAAGTTATATATTTAAAAATATTTTTAAACAATTTTTTCTAGTAATAAACATACAATTATATAAAAATTATACAAAAATGAAACTTAATGTTATAAATTACTTAAAAAATTTTTTTTTAAAATTATGAAAATTAATATATGTAATTGTTTACTGCATTGCACAACTTAAAATAGTATTTCGCACAGCGTTGATTCGCGTATTGCACAATTATCTACGATCAGCCGGATCACCACTGTATACAAATATCTGCCGGATACAATATAATTTGAGATGATTATGATACAATATAATATATTTATTGAATAATTCTTTAAGATATATCGTTTTCTAATTTATTTAATTGTATAGCGAGAAATTTTTAATGTTTTTTCAGTATCAATCGTCTGTGATATGAATTGATTTCAGTAGGGGTCCGAAATTTCGAAGCTTCGAATATTCGAATTTCTAATCCCCGAACGAGAAATTTTACTTTTATTTTTTTTTAACATTTCATAAATTTTTCTACATTTATATAAATATTATTAAGCTATTCTAAGACATTTATTCAACTTTTAGTAAAACAGATTTTGTAGGTTGTTTTTCAACGTTGCCTAGACGTTGTTTCAACGTTGGTTTCCACCCATTGCGGCAACTTACAAAATATGAGCGGACATCTCCCACGTTGAAGCAACGTTTCTCCAACGTTGCAGCGGCTTCCATAACAACGTTGGAATGTTGCTAAGATAACGTTACAACAACGTTGTCACAACGTTGTGTGCTAGTAGGGAGTATACAACGTTCTTTTTTCATAGAAAATTAGTAACTAAATAGAAATATGTATTTATTTATTATTATTAGTTTATTAAAAAAAATAGTACAAAAAGTATATATAAAGAATATCGAGGGCGCGCGTGTTAGTAGAAAAGGATGGAATGTTTGACAAGTTTTCTTTCTATACTCCTGTCAAAACATTCCTAAGGAAAGGTATGATCGCCGCCCGGTCGAAAAAAAATAACTGAAAATTTAACTAAAAAATTTACTTAAAAATTTAGTTAAAAAGGTAGCTATTATCAGTTAAATTTTCAATTACAAGAATTTAAATTTTTCAGAATAATATTTAATTAAAAATTTGATTATTATTAGCTATATTTTTAACTAAATATTTAAGTAAATGTTTTGTTTCCCTTAAAACAAAAATGCAGTTGAAAATTCAGTTAATTAAATATTTAAATGAAAATGTAACTATTATTAAGCAAATTTTTAATTATATAATTTGGTTATTATTAGCTATATTTTTAACTGAATATTTAACTAAGGAAACAAAAATATAGTTAAAAATTTAATTAATACACCGTTTACGAAATTTAATTATTATCACCGGAATATTTAATTAAGTATTAAATTGAAGATTTAGGTTATTTTAGCAACATTCCAACGTTATGATATTTCCCACGTGGCAATTTGCATAACGTTGGAATGATGCTAAAATAACGTTGTCACAACGTTGTCACAAAGTTGGCATCTTCAATTTAATACTTAATTAAATATTCCGGTGACAATAATTAAATTTCGTAAACGGTGTATTAATTAAATTTTTAACTATATTTTTGTTTCCTTAGTTAACTATTCAGTTAAAAATATAGCTAATAATAACCAAATTATATATAATTAAAACTTTGCTTAATAATAGTTACATTTTCATTTAAATATTTAATTAACTGAATTTTCAACTGCATTTTTGTTTTAAGGGCAACAAAACATTTACTTAAATATTTAGTTTAAAATATAGCTCATAATAATCAAATTTTTAATTAAATATTATTCTGAAAAATTTGAATCCTTATAATTGAAAATTTAACTGATAATAGCTACCTTTTTAACTAAATTTTTAAGTAAATTTTTTAGTTAAATTTTCAGTTATTTTTTTTCGACCGGGCGGTTAGACCTCGTGGATGTTTCCTGACTTGGACCAAGTTCTCCTTTCGGATAAGCCGGTCCTTACCTTATTTGTTGAATCCCAGAAAAGGAACTGATTAATTAACACGGGATTTAGGCCCTTTATATACAAGTAAGTATCCCGCCAAAATGGTTATACCGATACATTGAGGTATGTATGTATTAAAATTATAAAACTAATAATTTATAAATAAATAAAATTCACACATTAGTTTAAAATTTAGGATTATAACTTGTCGTAATATTGTGAACATAAATGAAAATATAATTAATACATAATTAAATAATTAAATCTAGTGATATTTGTAATTTATTTATTATTAATCTTACAATAAATAACCACAATATATCATACATCTAAAATATAAAATTATATAAAATAAAATTATATAAACAATTTTAATAACAAATACTTCTAATTACTATTTATTTATTTATTTATAGGTTAGGTCAATACGTGGACACAGAGAATTCTTTATCATATGTTGGCACTATTGAAATATAGTTGGTAACAGTACATCCTCATAATACGCGGGAAAATTCAAAGTTGACAACGCGGGAAATTTGAATAAGAGAATATAAGTATACTAAAATTTAAATCACATTTATTTAATAATTCACTAATTTATGCTTTTTTATATTTTAGGAAAATGGACTGCTGCAAGTAGTTTTAAATATTGTATCATTACCTAAATTTTTTTTATCAGTTACAAAAAAATATTTGTTAATATAATACTTTTTAATTTTGATGCAAAGTTAGGTGGAAAGCAAGGTAAAATAGCATACCCACAGCCAAGCGAATTGTTTCCTGCATTTGAACCAAGAGTATTGCCAGTCTCTATTTCATCAAAATACATTATTATTTGCAACGTAATTGATCGTTTGTAAAATTTTGCATCTGAAACTTCCATGTATTTCCTTGAACGACATTCAACATAACATTAAAATCTGATACGGATTGTAAAAATTTTAAATAATTCATCATTTCTTTAAATAAGCCGGGAATTTGCAATAATTGTGTAATAGAATCTTTCATCGGTATATGAAATGTTCGTATTTCCACCCTTGTTTCCAACAAACTACCTCGTCTTGATTGAATTTTAGAATATGTTTTTACAGTACTTATAATTGGCTCAGAATATAAATTAACTTTTTTATACAAGCTTAATCTTTTCTCGTGATTATCATATTTTTTAAATGGATCCTTGAATTCAGATAATATAGCATTGATTTCATCAATGCAATTTTTATCTAAGCTACTAAATAATCTAGAACGAAATTGATTTAATAAAAATGGATTGTATACCTCGCTAACTAAATTTTGTTATAAAATCTACGTCTGTCTGAGAAAATTTTAAATTAGCATATAAATTAACAGTTAATTTAAAGATTTCCCTATTTAAATCCATTTTTGGAAAATGTATATATTTTGCATAAATGAAATAAATATTTTTAAATAGTTTTAGTTTAGTTTAGTTTATTCCATGTATAGATAACATACAGTTTTCTTTTTACATTTTAATCCCGACATTTATCGCATTCTTACATCTAAGTTATTACAAACGATAATAAATATATTTTACATTCTAGTCTTATTTTCCTTTGTGTTTAACCTTATGCCTTTATATATCTATATCTACTATAATTTATGTTACATTTTTTCGCTATTAACCTAATCACTTACAGTCTTTCTCTCTGCTTATTTTGTTTCTAGTCTTGCCAGTTTTTCAAATTCTCTGCTATAATTACAGATTCCTTCTATCAGATTAGTTGTAAATATTTCTTTTACCTTTTCTTTGTACCTTCCTACCTGATTCATTAGCCCTCTACTCTCTACCTCCTCCACCCATTCTTTTTTAATCTTTCTTTTGGCTTCTCTGCACTTCCATATGTGGTCTAGCGTTTCTGCCTTTCTTTTGCATAACCTGCATTTACTGTCTTTATATCCCTTATTTCCTGCTTTTCCTACATTTCCACAGCGTAGTCTCGCCCATTGTTCTTTATTCCTACCCTCCCAATTTTCATCATCCCAATATTTTTCCCTACCTATTCCAGTTTTCCAATTTTTATATTCTTCCCAATATTTAGAATTGTCTATCCTATTCCAATTAGCTTGCAGCTCTTGTTCTACCTTAGTTTCTATTGCTTTTTCTCCTTTTTTCCTTATTTTTACTCTATCCGTCTCTTCTATTATTTCCTTTAGACCCTTCCCGTCTCCTATATTGTCAAAGGATTTTTCTACTTTCCTTCCCCATTCTGTTGGATAACTATTTAGGACCCCTCTTATTTCCTCTTTAAGGGATATTTTTGGCAGCCTTTCGTCCCTCATTTCATTTATTGTTGTTAAGTATTTAAAGGCCCTTTTCCAATTACCTATTTCTAAGCTGTGTCTCCCCGCTTCCATTTTCCAAATATAAGTCGGCGTATTCAAGTTTAAACCCATTGCCATTTTTACATATCTATTATGAATTGATTCTATTTCCTCCCATCTCTCCCACCCCCAGATTTCTACTCCATAGCTACATCCCGCCTTTATTATTGTATCTAATAGGTACAACCTGTCCTTCAATTTATTTATCCTCCCTCTTTTCCATATTCCCCATATCGTATTGATTGCCCTTTTTACTTTATTTGCCATTCTTTTCACATGTGTCGCGTCCTTATTCTTTGTCGTGAACCAATAGCCTAAGTACTTATATTCTTTGACTACCTCAATTTTCTCTCCTAGGAATTTCCAGATCTCATTTTTGTTCCTTCTGCCTCCTTTACTGAAAATCATTATTTTCGTTTTTTTAGTGTTTACTTCCAGTTTATTTTTTTTACTAAATTTTTCCAATCCTCTAATCATGCTACTCAATCCCTCCTTATTATCAGCTAGAACCACCACATCGTCCGCGAATTTAAGACAATAAACTTTCTCTTTTCCTATTACCGTTCCTCCTTCATTTTTTCTTACCCATTCCTCCTCTAGGTCTTCTATATAAATATTAAATATTAATGGACTAAGTGGACAACCTTGCTTTACCCCTCTTATAGTTTTAAACCTTTCCGATATGCCTTCCCCTGTTATTATCTCGTTTTCTGTTTTAGAATATATATTTTCAATCACCTTTAAATATCTTCCTTTTATCCCTATTTTTACCAACTTTTCTATCATAATTTTTCTGTCAATAGAGTCGAAGGCCGCTTTAAAATCCACAAAACACGCATATACCTTTCCTCCTTTATCTTTCAATTTATTATTTATAATGCTTTTCAGTGTGAAAATGTGGTCCCTAGTACTCCTGCCCTTTCTAAATCCCGCCTGACTTTCTTTTAACTTTTTCCTTCCTTCCAGCCAATTGCTCAATCTGTTTGTTAATATATTCGTTAGTAACTTGTACCCCACGTTTAATAATGAGACCCCCCTATAGTTTGTTACTAAATTTTCATCCTGCGCTTTGTGAATTGGGAATATTCTGGCCACCTCCCACCCCTTTATTAGTTGGCCCGTCTCTAGAATTTCATTTAAAATTGTAACTAGTTCTCCCATCCATTTGCTGGGAAGCCATTTGATAAATTCAATTACTATTCCATCCTCCCCTGCCGCTTTATTATTTTTCATCATCGTTAGTGCACTTTTAACTTCTAGGAAAGTTATTTCCTGGTCTAAATCCTCCTCTTTCCCCTCAACCTGTTTCCTTTCTATTCCTCTAGTTTCCTCATTCTCCTTTTTTTCCCCCCCGTTTTCCACTATTTCCTCTCCTCCTAGTAAATTTTTGAAATGTTTTACCCATTCCTCTTTTTCTATATTTTCCCCTTTTCTATTTTTTTTTGGGTCTAAATTGATTTACTGCTTCCCAGAACTCTGCCATGTTTTTGCTATTTTTTATCTTTTCGCTTTTTATTTCTCTTTTTTCCCTAGCTATTTCTTCCCTAATTTCCTTTAGTTTTTTCTTTTCCTCTTTAAGGCCTTGTTTATCTTTTCCCCCCTTGTTTTTACCCATTTTTTAAGGGCTGAGAATGTTACCTTTTTCTGTTTCTTTATCCGTTTATCTTGTATTAGTCCCCCTTTACCTATTTTTCTAGTAAGTCCTAATTCCCTGCTAACCTCCCATATTGTTTTCTTTAGGAGGTCCCATTTTTCCTGGTTACTTAGTCTCTCAGTCTCAATAGATTTTCCCCGTTGTACCATCTTATCCATATAGTTTTGTGCTTTATTTTTGTTCCATGTCAGTTTTAATTCTCCCTCTTTTCCCATTATTGTACCTCGTTTTTTAACTTTGGTTATATGTACATTATTTCCATACTTTTCATCTCCTTTTAGACTTATTTCAATAGGTAGGTGATCTGATTCTATCCTAGGTATTATTTCTACTCTCTCTACTAAGCTACCCTGTTCATTTTCAAGTTCTAACACTAAATCAATTACTGATTCCCCGTTATCACCTACAAATGTCTGTCCCCCTTCCCAATCTCCCTCGGTTGCTCCATTTTTTTATTTTACAACCCCATTCTTCGCAGAAATCTAATAGTTTTTTCCCTTCAGAGTTTGTTACTTTATCTCGTGAGTTTCTGGTCTCCTCTCTCTCCCCCTCTTTATTTATTTGCCATCTACCTATTCTGGCAATGAAATCTCCAACTAAAAGGGTCTGCTCTCCCCTCTCCGAGAACTTTGTTACCTCGTTTTTAATTGCTTTAACTACTTTTTCAATTTTCTCATTATTATATACTACTATTAAATTTAAGATTCTAGTTTCTTTTGCTTTTCTTTCTATTCCTTCAATTATTACTCCAAATTCCCATTCCTTGCATTCTTTTGATTTTATGTTTTTTTTAATTCCTACTATCACCCCACCCTTCGCCCTCCCCTTTTTATTGTTTCTCTCCGCTGCTTTCGTGACCCATTTAAAGTTTTTATTTAATTTCCCTATCCAATTTGATTCCTTACTTTTTTCCACCCATGTCTCTTGTATTGCTACAATTTCATAATTCTCTATAAACTCTTCCGCTCCTAATATATTTTTTATTCCTGCTATGTTCCAAGAAACTATTCTTAACTTTTCGCTATTCTGCACTTCTTTATTGTTTACGAAAATTCCCTGCTCTTTGATTATAATGTTTCACTCTTTCTTTTTCTTTTACTAATCTGCCCTCTTTTTCACTCCAGCTGTACCAGGTACCTGAGATTCTAATTTTATTATAACCTAATCTAATTTCCAATCCCCTTTTCATCTCTTCCTTTTCTATTTCCCTTAGCCATTCCCAAATTTCTTTTTCTCTTTCCGTCAGGTCATCATTCAACCAAATTTCCACTCCAACCAATCGCTTTTTACTTTTTATTATTTCCATTTTATTTTCAAACGAATCTAGTTCTAATAATAATCCGCCTCCTATCGCTCTCATTTTTCTATGTAAATATTAAGTCCTAGTTTACTTTTTATTATATCTTTTATTTCCTCTCTTAATCTACTCCCGGATGTCCTAATTCCTCTTATGAAAATATTTTTTTTCCTTTTCTTCCTTTCGAAAGCCTCAAACTGTTGTTCCTGTTCGGTTAATTTTTCTGGTATGTGCTTGAAATATTCCCTATTTCTACTCAATTCATTTCCTTCCCCTTCATTTTCTGTGTCTGCCCTTATTCTTTCTATATTTTTCCTTTTTGCTTTTACATTATCCTACTAATTTATTTCTCTTATTTTCCCTCTCATAAACATTCAGAACATTCGTGTTCTCTACCCACACATCGTCCACCTCGCTCAGTAGACTTCTTTCGCTAGCTAGGTTATGTGCCGCTATTTTTTTATTGTTATTTTCTTCGCATGAAAATTCTAACCTTTTCTCCCACTCCCTTACATTTTCTTTAGAAATTTCTATTTCTTTCAAACCGTTTTCGTTTAATCTATACCCAGCTAAATCTAACCTTTCGGCTTTATTTTTTATTTTAATTAATTCCCCTATTATTTTTTCCTGAGTTTCCTTTTCTTTTATCTTTTCTAATTCCAATATTTTTACTTTTTCTTTTAGTTCATTTATTTCTATTTTGTCCCTACTCTGTTCTAATCTCAACTGCTTTAGTTGTTTCACTAGTTCGCCCGTTTCTACCGCTATAATTTGCCTTACTTTACTATAAAAATCGCTCTTACTAACTACAATATCATCTTCTTTCTTCCTCTCCGTTGCTCCGTCGTCGTCCTTCACTGTTAGTCTATATCTCTTCATGTTTTCCGTCGTCGATGCTATTCCGCTCCCCTCCTCTGTTTCTTCTATCTCGCTTCCATCACCGCCTCCTTCTCCCACTTTGCCGGCTCTCGCATCCTTTTCCTCGCTCTCATCGACGTCTCTCACACCTTCTCCCTCTTTCGCGTCACCATCAATCGCTCCTTCCTCCTCGTTCACGTCGCCGTCTTTCGCGCTTTCTTCGTCATTTTCGTCGCCGTCTCTCGCGTCGTCTTCCTTGCTCACAGCTCCTTGTCTCGCGCCGTCTTCTTATTTCTTGTCCTCTACCTCATTCGTGGTTTCTTTATTGTTGTGTCCTTCTCTTTCCTGGTGTGTTGTACTCTCTGTCATTTTCTTTTCCCTGTTGTTGTATCTAGTCTCTTTCCCATCGGTATTGTCTTTCTCTTCCTTATCCTTCTGCTCTTTTTCTCTGTCGGTAATGTCGGTCTGTTTCCTTGCCAACCGATCTCCGTCTTTTTTCGTCGGTGAGTGTTTAATAATTGAACTTTTTTTGAATATTTTCTCCTCTCCTATCTTCTGTTTCTCAAGAAACAATTTCATCCTTTTTGCCTCCGCCGATTCTTCCGTCGTCTTTTTCGGTCTCCATCTGCCTTTTTTTATTTCTTCCGAATTAACCTTTGTCACATGTTCTTCCTCGTCGTTGCCGTTGTCCGCCATTTTTCCTAACCTGCTCCTTACTACCTTTGCCTTTACTCTCTATTTCTCTTTATTGCTCCGATTATTTCTTTAGATAACGTTTGCACGCTTTCCTTTCCTTTTTATCTTCACTTTTTTACATTTTTTTTATATAGAAACGCAAAATTGTATTAATTGCAGCTCTTTTTCTGCACACTACAACACTCACCGTGCTCCCTCGTTCCGATCGCAACCGGAAGTCTAAATATTTTTAAATATTAATATAATGTAAATATTTTACACAACGAATACCTATTTTTTAATCAAGAAGTTGGCTACGTAATTTTTTAATTGAATTAGTGTTTACGTGACTTTACCCTTACTTTTTAATTCATAAACGAATTTTTGTCAAACGCAAACAAACATTTAAAACATAAATCATACAGAAGTAAACACATAAAATTATACAGAAGTAAGTGTATAAATAAATACAATAACATATTGTACAAGCTGATACCTCTACATATTCGATGAAAGATTAAACAATATCTCGGCTTAAAGGCACCCATTCAGTTTCCTCTTTTTTCTTTTTAAATACGCGTGGTAATAGCAGGTAATAACAAGAAAGCTAAAATTTTGGGTGGACCTATAATATTGTATAATAGTTAATATTATTAATTACTAAAAATAATTGCAATGAAAAAGTTGTTTAATGACATATAAATAAAAGAAATTATTCTGCAAGATTAATGACGCAGAGTATTTTGATATTATATTTTTAATAGTAACTATTAATGTGCATATTCGTTTAATTATTTATTTCGTTATACAAATTCGACAACCTAACATAGTAAAAATATTGATACTGATTTTGAACTCAGTTTTCGAGACATTAAGCCTGAACCAAACAGCAAGTATCTAAACAGCAATATTTGCATTAAATTAATACATAACATAGGCACACAAATGAAAAGTGGCAAGACCCAGCAAGTAGAGGTATTATTTCTTATGTATTTTGACGCGCTGAAACCGAATCCGGGCGCAGAATTGCTCTAGAACCCTTCATTTTTTCTAAAATGAAGGAAAACCACCTGGAAAATCGGAAAATCCAATTTTTAGAAAGGAAAAAAATGGGTGAGTGTTCAGTGTAATAGATTAGGAAAGGAGTCTACCAATAAGTATAAAGACGTTCCAAGACGTATAAATCATGCCTTATTTTTTACTTTTACTAGCGATATTTCATTTGCAAAAAAATGATTTTTGGGAAATGAAAGGAAAAGCCAAAATTAACCGATACAGTTTCATTTTTAACATTGCAAGTATATCTATATATACAAATTTTGAATGTATATAGATATACTTCAAATGCTTTCCGTTGACGTTCTCCTTTGAAACATACTAAAATATCATTTCTCATGTATTTTGACACGCTGAAACTAAATCTGAAATTGATGAACTTGAAATTGCATTTCCTGCACTCGCACCTGGACTACTTTCCAGCGAACCTTGCAGACTATACCCTGTTAAAAAAAATCACGCTGATTCAGTACTGATTTCATATTGAAATCCATATGAAATCATCATTGCATCAATATAACATCATCACCGAATCAGAGTAAAATCAGTACTGAATCAGCAGTAACTTTTTCCCAAAACGCAGAATGGAATTGGTACAGAATCAGTGCAAAATCAGGATTAAATCAGTACAAAATCGGTATTGAATGTTTACTGAATCTGCGATGAATCAGAGTTACACGCAGAGTAATAAAACAATAAAAGTTCATTTATATGTGATTAATAAAAGTGATTAATCACATACCGTAACACGTGTTTAATCACATGATTTTTTACATGTTAAATAACGTGATTATTTAGTTGTAAATTTCCAAGAGAAAAGTATGTAGTATAATTCTCTAAAAAAAATTAGGTAAAGCAAATAAAATTGTCAAAAAATCATAAAATAGATAAAAAAAAGTATTACACATTTTTCTGTTTATGTTAGTTATTCACCCATCCACTTATTAACCGCGGTCAATGCTGCTTAACTTTCAGGATCAATCATTTCTCAGTCTATTCTCAATGCTACATTCACAAACAGTTACAAAGATAATAAAAACATATTTGTAGACATCTCAAAAAGCCCAATTAGAATTTATTTTAATGGTATTAATTTTAATGGAATAAACATATTTTTAAAAATGTGGACAATTTCATACAAGTTAAAATTTTAATGCACACATCGGTACCATATTAGAAAAACAATATATATTTAGTAAAATATTGAAGCAAATTCATATTAATTGTAACTAGGTTTTTTGAAACGTCTACAAATATGTTTTCATTATTTTCGTAACTGTTTGTGAATGTAGCAGATAGAAGATAGTAAATCAAACAATAAAAATACTAAAATCAGTATGCATGGAAGTAATAACATCTCTTTAAGATTATATTATTTAACATTTCAAGTATATATATTTCATTAATCCAATTGTTAAATATCAAAAACACCTTCTACAAAGGTGTAAAAATTCGCAAGTATGGTGTAATTTCAATCACACTTTTAAAATTGTTATCTAATAGTTTAATATCTTTAATTTGTCGCAAATCCTTTCCTACTTAAAAATTACTAAAAATATTTTTTATTAACAAATAATTAGGTATATGATTCTTACAAAGTTTCTACTATAGAAATTACTATAATTAAAATAAAAACGACAAGTATTTTGTAGCATATAATAAATCTAATTTTAATTAAAAATTTATATATTACTGAAACATTATAAAAAGTTACTGCACTAGAAATAACTGAAATCAAAATAGAATCGTCAAGTATTATAGTTGACAAATAAACATTTTTTCAGCAAAGTGCCCTACATTATTTGGCCTAAAATTTTTGTTTAGTTTTGCTAAACAATCTTTTGTAATACATAATCCAATCGTTATATACAAAAGACTCCTTCTGCGAAGGTGTAAAAATTCGCAAGTATGATGTAATTTCAATTACACTTTAGCAATTCATATCTTACTTTATAAAAACTTACTGCAACAGAAAGTAATGAAATCTTTTTATAATGTTTCAGTAATATATAAATCCACATTATATTAAAATTTTATACTGTCAAAATGACGATTTAAGTATAAATTATGTTATATTTTTTTAAATAGTTTGTAAAATTTATTTTTTTAAATTCAATATGATCGCGGCACCCAAAGGAATAATTAGACATAGTGTTTGACTTTTTTTATAGGTATTTAATTAATTTTTTATTGGTTTTAAAGTTTAAGTCTGAGCGTACGTCCGTACGTCCGTACGTCCATACGTCCGTACGTCCGTACATCCGTACAGGCGGCTTTTTATTTTTTAACTCTTCTTATAACTCTCTTGGATTTTCGAAAAATGAATTTTTTTTTAATGAAAGTGATCGCGGAACCACACGGATTAATTAGAAATAGTGTTTAACTTTTTTATGGGTGTTTAATTACTTTTTTATTTACTTTTTTAATTTTTATAGTCGATTAGTTATAACTGAAGATAACATTAAGGACTGGACATCATCAACAAATATATGTGAATATTAAAATATAAGGGAATATTTTTTTTTTAATTTCGAAATATGGGTTCCAGTAGATGATGCCCCGTCGACCTGGAGGTAACAGTAGGGACCTAGACATCTTCTACAGGAAGAAAAAATTTTTTTTTTTTTTTTACGTAATAGGTCTTTCAGTTGATATTTCCCCGATGACCTGGAGGGTAACATTACCGACCTGGACATCTTCTACAGGAAGAAAAATTTTTTCTTATTTCGTAATAAGTCTTTGATTGTTTTTTTTTACGTAATAGGTCTTTCAGTTGATATTTCCCCGATGACCTGGAGGTAACAATTACCGACCTGGACATCTTCTACAGGAAGAAAAATTTTTTTCTTATTTCGTAATAAGTCTTTCTCTAAATGTTGCCCCGATGACCTGGAGGTAACATTACCGACCTGGACATCTTCTACAGGAAGGAAAAATTTTTTTTTTTTGGTTTCGTAATATGCCTTCCAGTAGATGATGCCCCGTCGACCTATGGGTAACAGTAGGGACCTAGACATCTTCTACATGAAGAAAAATTTTTTTTTTTTTTACGTAATAGGTCTTTCAGTAGATATTTCCCCGATGACCTGGAGGTAACATTATCGACCTGGACATCTTCTACAGGAAGAAAAAGTTTTTTTTTTATTTCGTAATATGCCATCCAGTAGATGATGCCCCGTCGACCTGGAGGTAACAGTAGGGACCTAGACATCTTCTACAGGAAGAAAATTTTTTTTTTTACGTAATAGGTTTTTCTGTAGATATTTCCCCGATAACCTGGAGGTAACATTACCGACCTGGACATCTTCTACAGGAAGAATAATTTTTTTCTTATTTCGTAATAAGTCTTTCTCTAAATGTTGCCCCGATGACCTGGAGGTAACATTACCGACCTGGACATCTTCTACAGGAAGGAAAAATTTTTTTTTTTTGGTTTCGTAATATGCCTTCCAGTAGATGATGCCCCGTCGACCTATGGGTAACAGTAGGGACCTAGACATCTTCTACATGAAGAAAAATTTTTTTTTTTTTTTTACGTAATAGGTCTTTCAGTTGATATTTCCCCGATGACCTGGAGGTAACATTACCGACCTGGCCATCTTCTACAGGAAGAAAATTTTTTTTTATTCCGTAATAAGTCTTTCTCTAAATGTTGCCCCAATGACCTGGAGGTAACATTACCGACCTGGACATCTTTTACAGGAAGAAAAATTTTTTTTTTTTTGGTTTCGTAATATGCCTTCCAGTAGATGATGCCCCGTCGACCTATGGGTAACAGTAGGGACCTAGACATCTTCTACATGAAGAAAAATTTTTTTTTTTTTTTACGTAATAGGTCTTTTAGTTGATATTTCCCCGATGACCTGGAGGTAACATTACCGACCTGGCCATCATCTACAGGAAGAAATTAATTTTTTTTTAATTTTATATAAGCTATCAAGTAGATGATGCTGCGATGACCTGGATGACCTAGCTAAAATCCTCCCTCGCTCACGATCGCTCGATGAAAAATTATTTTATAATAGATAATATTAAATGAACCTAAAAAATATTTTATTATTTAACTACATTCAATTATTATTTATTAAAATGTACCCATATAGAATTATTATCATATGTATAATAATTAATGTTTATTATTATTATACGATGAATTAAAATGATAATATTAAAAAAATAGAAATTATCTATAAAAATATAAAAATAATTACTTTTGTATGAAATAGAGTTAAATTATTATTGCAATAGCAATTTTCATAAAGGAATTATTATTGATTTTTATTGTCATGTGATATGTATACATCCTTTGCAAATAATTTATTTATTTATTTAGCAGTACTTATTAATTTGTGTGTTATTGGTAATTTGGTAATAGCACTTTTTATACACTTAGTAAAATATTATAAACTATATTACAAAAAATCTATATAAAATAATCTATATTAAAAATTACTATATTGTATAGGAAAAGTGTGACATCTCAGCAATATAATAATTTTTGCTATGTTATATAGTAAAATTTAGATATACTATCTTTTAATATCCAATATCGTAATTTTTGATATTCAATATAGTAATTTTTATTATATAAGTCAGCAAATTTTATTATTCAATCTGATATTTTTTAAATGCGAATGTAAGGAAGTAAAAATGAATTATTTTTTGTTTTTAATTAATTCGAAATAGAAAGTATATATTGGGGGAATTCCATTTGTCAATTAAGTACTACAGAAGCATTTAATATTTGGAGATTTAATTATATACTATTCTTACGCAGTTGATCGCAATTTTTATTCACTCGCATATATTTATTCATTACACTTATTAGTCACTAACTTAAATATTGTATCAATCGCTATCATTGAAATACGCTGAACGGAAGATACATTTTTGCATAATACACATTTTTGAGCATTTGCGAGAAGAACTGGAAAAATAGCAAATTTTATACACGCCACCTATTGGACGAACGGAATAATTAGAATAGCCTTAAATTAAAAAGTCGTCTCAAAACAATTGAATACTGAAAAAGAAATGAACGTATACGCGTATATAAAATATTTCTACAATACATCTTATACAAATTTTAATATATGTAGTATATATATTTAAAAAAAATCAACCAAATAATTAAATATTGATCATACATATCCACATTATATTAAAATTTTATACTGTCAAAATGACGATTTAAGTATAAATTATGTTATATTTTTTTAAATAGTTTGTAAAAATTAATTTTTTTTATTCAATAGGATCGCGGCACCCAAAGGAATAATTAGACATAGTGTTTGACTTTTTTATAGGTATTTAATTAATTTTTTAATGGTTTTAAAGTTTAATTCTGAGCGTACGTACGTACGTCCGTACGTCCGTACAGGCAGACTTTTTATTTTTTTACTCTTCTTATATCTCTCTTGGATTTTCGAAAAAATGAATTTTATTTAATGAAAGTGATCGCGGAATCACACGGATTAATTAGTAATAGTGTTTAACTTTTTTATAGGTGCTTAATTACTTTTTTAAATGGTTTAACCTCGATTATTTAAAATGATTATTTATTTGTTTATCTCGATCTGTTACAACTGAAGTTAACATTAAGGACTGGACATCATCAGCAGGAAGGGAATATTTTTTTTTAATTTCGTAATATGCCTGCCAGTAGATTATGCCCCGTCGACCTGGAGGTAACAGTAGGGACCTGGACATTTTCTACAGGAAGAAAATTTTTTTTTAAATTTCGTAATGTGCGTTCCAGTAGATGATGCCGCGATGATCTAGAGGTAACATAAGGGACCTGAACATCATCTACTATCTAGGAAAAATTTTTTTTTTGGTTTCGTAATAGGCTTTCCAGTAGATATTATCCCGTTAACCTGGAGGTAACATTAGGGACCTGGACATCATCTACAGGAAGAAAATTTTTTTTTATTTTTATAATGAACCTTCCAGTAGATGATGTCCCGATGACCTGTAGGTAACATTATGGACCTGGACATCCACTACAGGCAGAAAATATTTTTTTTTGATTCCGTAATAGGCCTTTCAGTAAATGTTGCCTCGTTAACCTGGAGGTAACATTAGTGACCTGGATATCATCTTCAGGAAAAATTTTTTTTTGGTTTCGTAATAGGCTTTCCAGTAGATGTTATCCCGTTAACCTGGAGGTAACATTAGGGACCTGGACATCATCTACAGGAAGAAAATTTTTTTTATTTTTATAATGAACCTTCCAGTAGATGATGTCCCGATGACCTGTAGGTAACATTATGGACCTGGACATCCACTACAGGCAGAAAATATTTTTTTTTGATTCCGTAATAGGCCTTTCAGTAAATGTTGCCCCGTTAACCTTGAGGTAACATTAGGGACCTGGAAATCATCTCCAGAAAGAAATGATTTTTTTTAATTTCGTAATGGACCTTCCAATATATAGTATTATTATAAATTTATGATAATTTTGTTAATAGACTAAGAGATATTAACAACGTTACTAGAATGTAGGATGTACGTAGTAGATCAATTCTCAGAAATTCAGAAAAATACAGTTCATTAAGTAGATATTAAATGATATTATCCACATCCACATCCATCCACATTATATTAAAATTTTATACTGTCTAAATGACGATTTAAGTATAAATTATGTTATATATTTTAAATAGTTTATAAAAATTAATTTTTTTTAATTCAATATGATCGCGGCACCCAAAGGAATAATTTGACTTAGTGTTTGAATTTTTTATAGGTATTTAAGTAATTTTTTAATGGTTTAAAAGTTTAAGTCTGAGCGTACGTTCGTATGTCCGTACAGGCAGACTTTTTATTTTTTAACTCTTCTTATCTCTCTTGAATTTTCGAAAAAATGAATTTTTTTTAATGAAAATATCGCGAAACCACACGGATTAATTAGAAATAATGCTTAACTTTTTTATAAAAAAACCTCGATTATTTATCTCGATTATTTATTTGCTTATATCGATCAGTTATAACTAAAGGTAACATGAAGGACTGGATATCATCAACAGGAAGGGAATATTTTTTTTTTAATTTCGTAATGTTTGTTCCAGTAGATGATGTCGCGATGATCTAGAGGCAACATAAGAGACCTGAATATCATCTACAGGAAGAAATTAATTTTTTTTTAAATTTCGTAATGTGCGTTCCAATAGATGATGTTGCGATGATCTGGAGGTAACATAAGGGACCTGGACATCATCTACAGGAAGAAATTAATTCTTTTTTTAATTTCGTAATGTGCGTTACAGTAGATGATGCCGCGATGATCTGGAGGTAACATTAGGGACCTGGAAATCATCTTCAGAAAGAAATGATTTTTTTTAATTTCGTAATGTGCGTTCCAGTAGATAATAATAAAAATAATAATAAATAGTAATAAAATAATATAAATAACATAAATACCATAAATACTTTAAGTACCATAATACATAATAACATAAACTACCTAATATATAAATAGATTATAATTATATATGTATGATCAATATTTAATTATTTGGTTGAGTTTTTATATAAATTAGTTATATATATAGACAAAAATTATTAAAATTTTTATACTATATTTTGTTATTTTATAAAATTTATAAAATAAAGTTTTACAATATTTAATATGTAACGTTATAATTAATCTTACGTAAATAGCAAATTTTAATATCAAAATAACAAAAGTTCTTACATCATATATGTATAGTGAAATATATATACTACATATATTAAAATTTGTATAATATGTTTTATAACGGGCGCGTGTTCCGAAAAGCACAATAGCCCGTAAACTCGAAAACCGCGCAATCACGTGATTGCGCGCAACGTCGCGAAGGGCCGCGAGACACCGAGTCTCGAGCAGTCCGTTACGAGCCGTATCGACGAGCGGTCGTGATTCACGTAAAAGAAAGAGCGGAAGCCGTAAGAGAGACGAGACGTGCGACGAGATCGAGAGCGAGAGTGCACGAGGTGAGTCGAGGCAGCTCCCGGAGAACAAGCCGTTCTGAGGACACGGGTCTGTTCACCTCCAGGACGGATAGCCGCCCGGGACGACTTGCACTCGTCGAAGCTTCGCGAGATAGAAAGAGAGAGAACGGGATTGAGAGTAGCCGTTTCGCCGGCGCGTTCCTGCGCACCAAGTAAGTTGTTTACAACTTGGATCGGGTGGCATCGACTTCTTCCGGGAAGAGCGAGACGCAGTGCAGCAAGCACTGTCGGTTCGAGGGCGCGATTCGCCCAATCAGGCTTCCTCGCGCACGTGGCTAGGTAGATCGGTAACTCGGGTTACCCGATTCCCCGCGTCTTCCCCGTGGGACGTAGGAGCGCACGAGCGCGTGCGCGCGTGTGGATATAGCCGCGACCGGGCCGTCGCGATTGCCTGCGCGCCGTCGAGGTTACGCGTTGTTTCACCGTAGTTCCTAGATGATTCTTATTCTTAAACAACCCAGTATTTGTTAATTGTTTAACACCGTGCGTTATTGAGCGCTACCGAGCGCCTGTACATCTTTTGTATATTCTTTTGTAAATATTATTGTAAATATTCGCCCGTAATAGATTTAATCATAAATTATCATTCTCTCTCGTTGTAATTTGAGTACCCCGTATCCACCTATCCCGCTTACCCAGCCGCCTCCGCGGGCGCGATAACACTTCCGTTGTCGCGCATCCTGAGCGGCCGAGCCTCGTGTTCCTCTACGGGCACGAGCAACCAGAAGCACTCGTCCTTCCTGTTGCTTCCTCAAGTTTGCCCGAGTGCAACTCGGGTCCGATGATTCTCCACGCGGCGGAGAGTCGTCATCGTTGTTAACGGCGCATCGTCACCGAGGTACCGCGGTTGCAACACGGCTAAAGCCCGTGCGCGGTATCGCGGCATCGCAGAACACAGCAGCGTGGCGCGAGGCCCGCGCAGGTAAGTTCTCGCCTTGAAAGCGGTGCTCGACGAGGAGCATACGCTAGAATCGCCCCGTTACAGCTGGCGCCCAACTACAGGTTTCGGGTTGGGATACGCGGTACTTCGTTTCCGGGAAACTTGATTATTTTATTTTCGGTGCTCGACTTATTTGGTGAAATAAATCGCACCTTGTATTTTCTCTCTCCGTTCGTTCTTTTATATCGTTATAGTTCTCGCGCATAAATTACGCATAGAAGCGCTATGGTAATTTAAAATATAAATTAACAATATTAATTTTTGTTAAGTGTTCAATTTATGTGGTGATATAAATCGCACTTAATAATTTTTATTAATACTTGGCGATTATTGTGCGCAAAAATAATTTGGTTTTAGCGCATAAATAATTAATAATTTTCGAGGAAAATTATTAAGCGCCGACATAATTAATTTCTTTTCTTCTCTCCTCTCGCGGATAATAATATTTGAAAATTATTAATCGAATTTAGGCGATTATTTTGCGCATAAATAATTTTTTTTTAGCTCATAAATAATTATAATTTTTGCGAAAAATTATAATCCGCCAACAAAAATTCGAATTTTAAAGCGTAACTAAAATAATAATTTTCAAGCGTAATATTTCGATACCCACGTTAAAATTTAGCTAGCTTAAATTCGTGCGTTGTTGACGCGAGGAGGCACGCGACGCGCGAATGTAAACAAAGCGCCTTGTTTACACTTTCGAACTTTTGTATAAGACACAAAGATTGAGTCGATTTTCAGACTCGTAATTTCTACGCTGTTCAAATATTATTTGAAAAATGATATTTAGAACAGCACAGGCGAAAAATTTTACTTCGACTAGCGAATTGCAGGAAAGTGATTAGAGAATTATTATCCTTTCTTTAAGTAATTGACGAAATTACCTGCAATTCACATATTTTGTTTTGATCATTTAATGTGACTACAATCCTTTTCTTTACTAGTGATAAATAATTAATTTTTTTTTTTACACTTTTCAAATGTAAATATAGTTAAAATTTTTCGCACACACAAAATTTTGTTTTTTTTTTTTTCTTTCTTGCTAACAATTTGAGAAATTATTTAATTTAATTGGAGAAACTATTTAATTAAATTTTTAAAAATAATTTGAGAAATTATTTAAAAATTGTTTTTTTTTTTTTAGTTATACTGAAAAATAATTTGTCACTTGATTGTTTGTGGTGTGTATATATACACACGCATATAAGACAACGGGCGCAAAATAGGATATTTTCAACCTAATTTTTTTATTCATTTCCGATTTTGCGCAACTTGGTTGAAGGAAAATATCTTTGTGTCTGTCGTTGTGTGTGAGCGCAAGAGTGCAGATATATAAGCAACATATATTATTATTTTTTTTTATTTATTATACATATTTGCGTGCGCTTTATTAATTTATATACTTATATATTTATATATGTAATATTTTAAAATTTATTAATCTAAGTGTGATTTTAAATTGTAAAAACGGCTAAAGTGTGTCTTTGGATTTTACGTTGTAAATCCGAAAGCACACTAGGTTAACGGACTGGTGTGATTGAAATAAAGCGCGCACACACAACGCTAATAAGCGCATTTGTTTATAAAATTTTGCGAGCGGCTTAAACTAAATAAATAAATAAAACAGCGTAATGGCGAGAGAAACGCTTACTTCCGTGGAGCAATGGTGCTTAGCACTTTCTGAAGACGATCTCGAGGATAACCTCAAAGCACTTAACCTCAACCGGACGGGTTGGAGGTTATCAAAAGTGGAGCGTTTGTATAATTGGCTACTCGGACATTATAGCCAATCAGATTTCGAGGAAACTGAATTGGAACCCGAGGAAGCGCGAATAAAACGCGAACAGCTGCGAAGCGCGTTTATCGACCAAACGTGCGCAGAAAAATCAGGATCGACGATCCTGGAGGAAGGCTTTGATCACGATCGGCCGCATCCAATTCAAATGTTGCATGACGATGCATTAATCACCGTAGTTTATCCAATACAGCAGACGAGTGCTGAGGATAATGCGCAAGTATTGCGAATACAAGCGCAAGAGAGTGCGTCTACAAACGATCAGGTAAATGTGTTACCCACAGTAGATACGCGTAAAGCGGAAATGCAACAAACCCCGAGTACTTCGCGGCAACCGTCAGAAGAACAGCAACACCCACAGATTCCCATGAATTATCGAGAATTCATGAACGAATCTAACCGCAAATATGTGGAGCTGCAAAAGCAAATTGATTCGATAACGAGGTTATTCGAAAAATTTGCAAGCGCGTCGCCCGCGAGTAGTACGCGGATTGACGCGCAAGAAATGCACAATAACGAACTTCCGCACGGTGCAACTGGAAAAGTTGGCAATCGCGTTACTTTTCAAGACACGTACGATATTGTCAATCTACCGCAAAGTAGCCCGATATCGGTAAATCAAACTCACCATTTGTCAGAGTCGAGTAACGTTTGGAGAGGGGGAGACCTTCTCAACCTGGGTGAGAATGCTGCAGGTAACTCGGCGCTAAATAGCGCGAGTAATAGCAACGTTACTGCGACTTCAAAGCGCGATGTTGGCCAAATCGTGCGCAAATGGGGTTTGCATTTTAACGGCGATCGAAGTCAAAGCGTCGACATGTTCTTGATGCGTGTTGAGGAATGTCGCGCGCATAGTAATCTATCAGATAGCGAAGTAATGTCTTCATTATCTGAACTACTCAACGGAGTAGCGGCTGTGTGGTATAGAAACCACAGAAATGAATGGTCGAATTGGTCCGACTTTTGCGAGGACGCTCGCTTAACGTACGGAATGGCAACCGGCTATCAACAGAGGTTGGTAGCGGAAGCTAATGCGCGCACACAAGGCAAAGATGAGCCTGTGGGTGATTACATCACTTATTTGACCGGTATTATGCGCAAACAAATACCGAGACCAACGGTAGAAGCGCAATTAGATTTATTATATCTAAACATGCTTCCCCGCTTGCGACAGCTGACCAAAAGAACGGACTTTGACAGCGTAAGAGACCTGTTGGTTATGGCAAAGAACGCTGAGCTCAATCTTGAGTACGAGCGCACGTACAGGGCTCCGCCGGATCCTGAAGTGTCACTTTTGCCGGAAATGGCGTACCGCGCACCAAAAAGCGCCGCCATAGCAACCAAAGTGTCCGCTGTAGTCGCTGAGGACAAAACAGCGGCGCCAACAGAGATCGCTGCACTTCTCACGAAAATGAATGAGAATTTTCAGCGATTTCTAAACCAACAAAAAGCAAGCCATAACCAAAGTAAAGGCCAAAATAGAGGCAAAAATAACTCGCCCAAACATAAAGGTGAACAGGGTAAAGGGGAGCGCGGTCAAGCCAGCAATAAGAGTGCTGAGAGCAAGGGCGCTCCTCCGGAAGGTAAGAGCGAAGAAGCGCGAAAACCTCCCCCGCGCACACGGGATCCAAAGAAGATGAATGTTCGTTGTTTCGTGTGCGATGAGCCAGGACACTTCGCAAGAGATTGTGCGAAGCGGGCGGGAAACGAACGACGGGAAGCGTAGACGAGGTCTCTATGCCCCCGGTAGATTCGTGTACGACCTCAAACGTTAAGACAGAGAGCGTAGAGAGTACGCAGCCTCTTTGTGCGAACATTAGTGCGACTAGTGTGGCATCGAGCGTCGATACGCCAACGAACTCGCACATGGAAACCTACGTGTTACCGCAAGCGTTGCGCGACACGGCGAATTCGTCGACCCGAGATCCCAACGACATCGAGGATCGTTGGTGGCTCCAAGTCGACATCGGAGGTTTCCGAGTTAGGTCATTATACGATCCAGGCGCAGCGCGTACGGTTATGGGCGCGCTTGGACTACAAATTGCCAGCGCATGTGGACGAGAGCTCCGACCGAGCAAGGGTCGTGGAGCTCGCGTTGCCGACGGGCATTATACTCCCATCGCCGGATATGTAGATCTGCCTTTTACCGTAGCAGGTGTGAAAAAGGAGGTTACAGTGGCAATTATGCCCGACCTTGATCACGACTGCTATATCGGTACAAATTTTTGTCGTTTATTTGATGCAGTGCATGACCCTAACGCCAACCTGCTTTATTTAAAACAAGCGGAGCAAAGTGTTAAGCTAGAAGTAGCTAGTCTCAGCACTTGGGGTTTATTGCAACTATCTGCTATAGGACTCGCACGAGTTGAGCAGATAGAGCGCGACGAAGTAGAGCGTCTACTAAATCGCGTTCTAACCTCTAGCGAAGCGAAACTCGGATGTACTTCACGGATAATGCACGAGATCGATGTAGGATCCTCGCGCCCCGTGAAACAAAAGTACTATCCGGTTTCGCGCAAAATCGAAGAAGAGATGCATAAGCAGGTCTTCGAAATGCTAGAGGCAGGTATAATTGAACCTGCAACCAGCGGCTGGTCGAGTCCAGTCGTGATGGTCCGCAAATCGAACGGTGCGTATCGATTTTGCGTCGACTTTCGCAAGGTAAATGCTGTCACGAAGCCTGACGCCTATCCATTACCATATATGGATAATATACTTCGAAAATTACAAAAATCAAAGTATATAAGTACGCTCGATCTCAGCAGCGCGTATCATCAAATACCGCTGAAGAAAGAGTCGCGGCCCTTTACAGCTTTTACTGTACCAGGGTTGGGACTATATCAGTTCACGCGCATGCCTTACGGCCTTGCATATGCGCCGGCGACCTTTCAAAGAGTCATAGACTCGATAATTACACCTGAGTTAGAGCCGTGGTCGTTCTCATATTTAGACGACATAATAATCGCTACGGAGACGTTCGAGGAACACCTCAAAATGCTTGAGGAAGTGCTCCAGCGAATAAAGGCCGCAGGTTTCACGATTAACAGGGAGAAGAGCGTCTTCTGCCGAGAGGAAGTTAAGTACCTCGGCGTCCTTGTTAATCACGACGGTTTTCGCCCAGATCCGGATAAAATTGCACCGATAATGCAATACCCGGCCCCCAAAAACTTAAAGCAGCTCCGACGATTCATGGGAATGTCGTCGTGGTATCGCAAATTCCTACCGGATTTTGCGACACTCGCAGAGCCACTTACGCAACTTACGAAGAAGGGGCGTAAATATGAGTGGGGGGAGGAGCAACAAGGGGCTTTTACACAAATAAAAGCGCTCGTGGCTACAGCGCCCGTGCTCCAGCGTCCGGACTTTTCAACTCAGTTTGTAGTCCAAACTGATGCAAGCGACTCAGGCTTGGGTGCCGTACTTTTACAGTACGTAGACGGCGAAGAGAGAGTGCTCGAATTTGCTAGTCGCACTATGACGCAAGCTGAGCGCAATTACAGCGTAACCGAGAGGGAATGCCTCGCTGTAATATGGGCAATACGGAAATTTAGACCGTATATTGAAGGTTATACCTTCCGGGTACTAACCGACCATAGCAGTCTTCGCTGGCTATGCAATTTGCGCAATCCAACAGGGCGCCTGGCGAGATGGGCGCTAGAGTTGCAAGGGCACTCTTTTACTGTTGAACATCGCAAAGGGGCGCTTAATCACGTTCCCGATGCATTGTCGAGAATGCACGAGGACGAAGCGCCCGAGATTTGCGCAATCACATGGGCGAGCGATACGCGCGATACGTGGTATACGCGCCTACGCGAACAAATACAGCAACAGCCGCGAGACTTTCCACGCTATAAAACGATAGGTGGACAGCTGTATATACACCGCCCAAGCGAAATACTTCCAGCAGAAATCGACGAGGATGATGCTTGGAAAATTGTCGTTCCAAAGGAAAAGCGACAAGGAGTCATGCAAGAATGCCATGACGAGCCGACTGCAGGCCACTTGGGGCGCGAGAAAACATACGCTCGCGTCTCATTATATTATTTTTGGCCTAGAATGTACCGAGACGTACAAGAGTACGTTAAAACATGCCTCGTTTGCCAACAATGTAAAGTTGAGCAACGAGCGCCCGCAGGTTTGATGGGGCGCCGTGTTTTTGATCGACCATGGCAAGTCGTTGCGGCGGATATCATGGGTCCATTTCCCCGCAGTAAACACGGCAAAGAATACATTTTAGTATTCCAAGACCTATTCACGCGGTGGATAGAGTGCGCAGCGATTCGCAAGGCGAACGCGCAAACGATACTGAAAGAGCTTAAAGAGCGAGTATTCTTGCGCTATGGAGTTAGCGAGATATTTTTGTCGGACAACGGGACTGAATTTAAAAATCGTCTTGTCGACAAATATCTTGAAGAGCAAGGTGTGCTCCACACTACTACGCCTCCATATCACCCCCAGGCGAATCCTGTAGAACGCGTTAATCGTTCCCTTAAGACCATGATAAAGTCTTTTATCGAGGAGAGCCACTCAACTTGGGACGAAAAACTACACGAGATAGTTTACGCGTACAATACATCGGTACATAGCTCGACAGAAACGAGCCCAGCGCTCTTAAACTACGGCCGACAGCCTACGCCGCCGTCTTTTATGAAGAGAGCGCAAGATATAGCCGCTGCAGAGCAAGAGCAGCAAGACGCAATCGAGAACTGGAAAGCTAGGATGCGCGTCCTAGCAGACGTACGCGATACAGCAGCTGACTGCGCGAGAAAGGCGCAAGCACGTCAAGCGCAGTATTATGACGCCAAACACCGTTCTCGCGAGTATCAAATCGGAGATACGGTGTGGAAAGTAAATAAAATTCTTTCCTCGGCCACCGAGGGTCGCGCTGCGAAATTAGCGCCTAATTTCGCAGGGCCCTACGTAATTACTGCACGACTTGGTCCGAATACGTACAGATTACTCGATAAAGATGGCTATATCGTCGATTTAGTGCACGTCTCGCAAATAAAGCCATTTGAGACTGCACAAGAAGAAGACGACGTCGAGATCGACGCTCAACCACCGAGGGATGCGAGCGCCGATAAAGCGATGCGCGACCCGCTGATTTCCAGCGAGCGAAAGTCTGCGAGCGCGCAGCAAAATGTAATTGCGGATACACATGCGCGTGTATCAAACAGCGAGCGAAGCGTCAACGTGCAGACGCGGGCACGATGTTCGGGAGACGCTAATCCTGTAAAAACACAAACGAACCCCAAGCGAAGGGGGAGACCAAGAAAGAATACGATTGTTGTAAAGAGGACCGGAAAGCCCTCTCGCGTTAGAATTACGGATAAACCGTCCGAACCGATGAAAAGAGGCCGCGGTCGTCCGAAAGGTTCGCGAAATAAAAACGTTTCGGTTAACGTAACAGATTCGTCACGAAAAACGCGAAGCGCGACTAAAAACGACGTATCCTAATGATGTTCCTAACCTTCCCTTCTATTTGTTGTGGTAAAAATTCACGTTGTTTAAACCTTGATTTATCCTGAGTGTATTCCGATTTATCAAGCCCTCCTTAAAATCCGATGATCCAACGTCGCGATAGTTGTTTTCTTCGTAGTTTTTTTTAGAGTCTCCTATTCAGGGTATAGTCGACTCTGGAGGGAGGGTATAACGGGCGCGTGTTCCGAAAAGCACAATAGCCCGTAAACTCGAAAACCGCGCAATCACGTGATTGCGCGCAACGTCGCGAAGGGCCGCGAGACACCGAGTCTCGAGCAGTCCGTTACGAGCCGTATCGACGAGCGGTCGTGATTCACGTAAAAGAAAGAGCGGAAGCCGTAAGAGAGACGAGACGTGCGACGAGATCGAGAGCGAGAGTGCACGAGGTGAGTCGAGGCAGCTCCCGGAGAACAAGCCGTTCTGAGGACACGGGTCTGTTCACCTCCAGGACGGATAGCCGCCCGGGACGACTTGCACTCGTCGAAGCTTCGCGAGATAGAAAGAGAGAGAACGGGATTGAGAGTAGCCGTTTCGCCGGCGCGTTCCTGCGCACCAAGTAAGTTGTTTACAACTTGGATCGGGTGGCATCGACTTCTTCCGGGAAGAGCGAGACGCAGTGCAGCAAGCACTGTCGGTTCGAGGGCGCGATTCGCCCAATCAGGCTTCCTCGCGCACGTGGCTAGGTAGATCGGTAACTCGGGTTACCCGATTCCCCGCGTCTTCCCCGTGGGACGTAGGAGCGCACGAGCGCGTGCGCGCGTGTGGATATAGCCGCGACCGGGCCGTCGCGATTGCCTGCGCGCCGTCGAGGTTACGCGTTGTTTCACCGTAGTTCCTAGATGATTCTTATTCTTAAACAACCCAGTATTTGTTAATTGTTTAACACCGTGCGTTATTGAGCGCTACCGAGCGCCTGTACATCTTTTGTATATTCTTTTGTAAATATTATTGTAAATATTCGCCCGTAATAGATTTAATCATAAATTATCATTCTCTCTCGTTGTAATTTGAGTACCCCGTATCCACCTATCCCGCTTACCCAGCCGCCTCCGCGGGCGCGATAACACTTCCGTTGTCGCGCATCCTGAGCGGCCGAGCCTCGTGTTCCTCTACGGGCACGAGCAACCAGAAGCACTCGTCCTTCCTGTTGCTTCCTCAAGTTTGCCCGAGTGCAACTCGGGTCCGATGATTCTCCACGCGGCGGAGAGTCGTCATCGTTGTTAACGGCGCATCGTCACCGAGGTACCGCGGTTGCAACACGGCTAAAGCCCGTGCGCGGTATCGCGGCATCGCAGAACACAGCAGCGTGGCGCGAGGCCCGCGCAGGTAAGTTCTCGCCTTGAAAGCGGTGCTCGACGAGGAGCATACGCTAGAATCGCCCCGTTACAGTTTTGTAGAAATATTTTATATACGCGTATACGTTCATTTCTTTTTCAGTATTCAATTGAGGAGCTGGATGCAAGAACACGCCGAGCGCGGCGAATGGATAGAGGAGGCGGAGAGAAATTAAGAAATTGACGTCACCGTGACCAAATTTTTTAATTTGACGAATTTAATTTAAAAAAAATACTGTCGTATGCAGAATTAAATGACGCAACTTTTTTCTATTTAATGTTTTTCTGTACGATGTGCAGATCAGATGAAAAAAATTAAGAACTGGAAATTTAGAAAACGGATTTTTAATCCATTTTTCAAAATTGAATCGCTGTAACTTTGACAAATCTTAATGAAATTCCCTGATTATTCGTACAGATACTTAATATTTGAAGATAATTTTTTAATAATTTCAGCTTATTTGGATAAAAAATTTCGCGCACACTAATCAATATAAACAACGAAAAATCAGAGAATTTCATTAAGATTTGTCAAAGTTACAGCGATTCAATTTTGAAAAATGGATTAAAAATCCGTTTTCTAAATTTCCAGTTCTTAATTTTTTTCATCTGATCTGCACATCGTACAGAAAAACATTAAATAGGAAAAAGTTGCGTCACTTAATTCTGCATACGACAGTATTTTTTTTAAATTAATTTCGTCAAATTAAAAAATTTGGTCACGGTGACGTCAATTTCTTAATTTCTCTCCGCCTCCTCTATCCATTCGCCGCGCTCGGCGTGTTCTTGCATCCAGCTCCTCAATTGTTTTGAGACGACTTTTTAATTTAAGGCTATTAAAAATTTAACGCTATATTCTAATTACTCCATTCGTCCAATAGGTGGCGTGTATAAAATTTTCTATTTTTCCAGTTCTTCTCGCAAATGCTCAAATATGTGTCAACTAGTATATAAAAAACAACAAGATATTTAGTTATTATGCGAAAATGTATCTTCCGTTCAGCGTATTTCAATGATAGCGATTGAAACAATATTTAAGTTAGTGACTAATAAGTGTAATGAATAAATATATGCGAGTGAATAAAAATTGCGATCAACTGCGTAAGAATAGTATATAATTAAATCTCCAAATATTAAATGCTTCTGTAGTACTCAATAGACAAATGGAATTCCCCCAATATATACATTCTATTTCGAATTAATTAAAAACAAAATATAATTCATTTTTACTTCCTTACATTCGCATTTAAAAAATACCAGATTGAATAATAAAATTTGCTGACTTATATAATAAAAATTACTATATTGAATATCAAAAATTACGATATTGGATATTAAAAGATAGTATATCTAAATTTTACTATATAACATAGCAAAAATTATTATATTGCTGAGATGTCACACTTTTCCTATACAATATAGTAATTTTTAATATAGATTATTTTATATAGATTTTTTGTAATATAGTTTATAATATTTTACTCAGTGTATAAAAAGTGCTATTACCAAATTACCAATAACACACAAATTAATAAGTACTGCCAAATAAATAAAATAATTATTTGCAAAGGATGTATACATATCACATGACAATAAAAAATCAATAATAATTCCTTTATGAAAAGTGCTATTGCAATAATAATTAAACTCTATTTCATACAAAAATTATTATTTTTATAGATAATTTCTATTTTTTTAATATTATCATTTTAATTCATCGTATAATAATAATAAATTCATTAATTATTATACATATGATAATAAATCTATATGGGTACAATTTAATAAATAATAATTGAATGTAGTTAAATAATAAAATATTTTTTAGTTTAATTTAATATTATCTATTAGATAATGATTTTTCAGCGAGCGAGCGTGAGCGAGTGAGGATTTTAGCTAGTTTTTAATTAAAATTAGATTTATTATATGCTACAAAATACTTGTCGTTTTTATTTTAATTTTAGTAATTTCTATAGTAGAAACTTTGTAAGAATCATATACCTAATTATTTGTTAATAAAAAATATTTTTAGTAATTTTTAAGTAGGAAAGGATTTGCGACAAATTAAAGATATTAAACTATTAGATAACAATTTTAAAAGTGTGATTGAAATTACACCATACTTGCGAATTTTTACACCTTTGTAGAAGGTGTTTTTGATATTTAACAATTGGATTAATGAAATATATATACTTGAAATGTTAAATAATATAATCTTAAAGAGATGTTATTACTTCCATGCATACTGATTTTAGTATTTTTATTGTTTGATTTACTATCTTCTATCTGCTACATTCACAAACAGTTACGAAAATAATGAAAACATATTTGTAGACGTTTCAAAAAACCTAGTTACAATTAATATGAATTTGCTTCAATATTTTACTAAATATATATTGTTTTTCTAATATGGTACCGATGTGTGCATTAAAATTTTAACTTGTATGAAATTGTCCACATTTTTAAAAATATGTTTATTCCATTAAAATTAATACCATTAAAATAAATTCTAATTGGGCTTTTTGAGATGTCTACAAATATGTTTTTATTATCTTTGTAACTGTTTGTGAATGTAGCATTGAGAATAGACTGAGAAATGATTGATCCTGAAAGTTAAGCAGCATTGACCGCGGTTAATAAGTGGATGGGTGAATAACTAACATAAACAGAAAAATGTGTAATACTTTTTTTTATCTATTTTATGATTTTTTGACAATTTTATTTGCTTTACCTAATTTTTTTTAGAGAATTATACTACATACTTTTCTCTTGGAAATTTACAACTAAATAATCACGTTATTTAACATGTAAAAAATCATGTGATTAAACACGTGTTACGGTATGTGATTAATCACTTTTATTAATCACATATAAATGAACTTTTATTGTTTTATTACTCTGCGTGTAACTCTGATTCATCGCAGATTCAGTAAACATTCAATACCGATTTTGTACTGATTCAATCCTGATTTTGCACTGATTCTGTACCAATTCCATTCTGCGTTTTGGGAAAAAGTTACTGCTGATTCAGTACTGATTTTACTCTGATTCGGTGATGATGTTATATTGATGCAATGATGATTTCATATTGATTTCAATATGAAATCAGTACTGAATCAGCGTGAATTTTTTTAACAGGGTAGCGAAGAACATGGTGGACGATTTCACCAGGATATGAAGGAAATGGAGCGTCACTACCAAGGAAAGTGGGATATTAATATGATGGCAGATTTTTGTTGATTGCTGAAAAGAGAAATCAAGGCAAAGGGGGAAAAGAGAAAAAGAAATCCGCTGCATAGGACGTTTGAAGATAGCAGAGTTCGGTACAAGCGAGCAAAAGTGTGAGAGAAGTGCTATAATGTTGAGGTTTTATATTTTAAAACACAGTAATTCTTCAACGTCAGTTTCTTTTTTTTCAGAGTAAAAAAGAGAATTCACTGGTGATATTTTGCAGTCAGATTAAACATATCGAAATACACAAAAAACATGAGTAATGAAATCACAAAAAATGTATTTTAAGCTCTTACACACAAATTTTAGGATTATTTTGAGATTTCTCATGATTTTTTACAATTTTTTCATAATTTTAAGAACCTACGAGTAAAATAGACCCTAAATTTGGTTTCAGCGCGCCAAAATATATAAAAACCATGCATGATGTAGTTCAAAAAATTTTATTGCCTAATAAATGCGGACTCTTCAATGCAAATTTTCACAATTTTCAGCAACTTTCACAGTTTTCTAGCATTTTTTTCCAAATTCAAAGAGCTTACGTGTAAAATAAACTCCAGATTCAGTTTCAGCGTGTCAAAATACATGAGAAATGATATTTTAGTATGTTTCAAATTTCCTATACACTGAACACTCACCCACTTTTTCCTTTCTAAAAATTGAATTTACCGATTTTCCAGGTGGTTTTTCTTCATTTAAAAAAAATGAAGAATTGTATAGAGCAATTCTGCGCCCGGATTCGGTTTCAGCGCGTCAAAATAAATAAGAAATAATACCTCTACTCGCTGGGTCTTGCCACTTTTTTTGTGTGTCTGTGTTATGTATTAATGTAATGCAAATATTCCTGTTTAAATACTTGCTGTTTGGTTCATGCTTAATGTCTCGAAAACTAAGTTCAAAATCAGTATCAATCTAGAGTAAAATATTTTGAGATCAATAATATTTAGTTTAGGTAACTGGCTTGATTTATAATAATGTTCTGTCGCGTCATCATAGACGCAACGCATACACGTGCGCACGCATTTAATACTCAAAGTAGGATGTTCTCGTCAAGACAGGAACCGCCTTAAGATTCTAGCCAATAACTTAATTAGAACACGTATGACAAAGAATAAATTAATTAAGTAAATGTACAATGATGTAACCAAATCTGATTGGTCAAGAGGAACCAAAAGTCCACCCGAAACCCTTGATATAAATAGGGATGTCGCGCCGGGAGTGGGTGCTCTTGCTCTTTAGTCTTCTCTCGAATAAAGTAAATCCTGTATCCAAAATTTAACGCGAAATAAAGCAAGAAAATTGAATGTCATTTTGTTCAGTCTCTTTAAACCTTTGAACACCAGTCATTTTCCTATCCCTTTAAATCCTAACTAGTCCTAAATGGTCAGAAGAAACAGAAAAGGCATTTGAGACATTACGCATTAGTTTATGCAAAAAAACCAGTATTAATTTTTCCAAATTTCAAAATTACTCTCAATCTAACAACCGACATTTCAGGCTATGCAATTGCCGGAGTCTTAAGTCAAGGTGAGATAGGGAAAGATCAACCCGTTGCGTACGTCTCTCGAGTTCTTTCGAATGTTGAAAAACGTTGGGACACGTTTAACAAAGAAGGACTAGCAATAATATTTTGCATTAAGCATTTCCGACCATATTTATTTGGACGAAAATTTTATCTTATAACAGATCATAAACCACTGGTATAGTTACAAACGCACAAGGATCCAAACTCACGAGTTATGCAATGGCGCCTAATGCTAAATGTAGCAGACGCATTGTATAGAAACCCCATAGAAAAGGTCCTAGTTATTGCGAGAAACAAGGCAATAGCGGCAGGTGATGAGCCCGAGTCTAGCGTAGTTGAACCACCGCGGGGTATGACCACGAGAGCGAAGGCGGGTCGCCAGGCAGGCCAGCGATATTTAGACGCGATAGAGGCTCTACGCCCGCAAAGGGGAAGAAAACGGAAAAACGAGACGCGAGCGAACGAACAATCACCGGACCGTGGAGAAGGAACTCACGACGATATGGAGGCGGAAACTTTCGAGCCGGAACCCCTTGTTTACTCGGAAAATACGCGGTTACACTTACACGAAGATCTTGATCAAGTTAATGAATCAATACTTAAAAAATTATAAAATCAATAATTATATATACCAATACTTATAAAAAATAACTACTTAAAAATGATCCGCAATTCAGTCCTGATCAAATAAACGAAGAGACGTCGATCTATGAAGAATAATTTAACCAAATTAACGATAAACAAGTATTACATGCAGAGAAAAATTATTTATGCGTAAGGACAATTATATGTATTTTGTTATTACAACAGGAGAACCATGCGACGATGGGGCTTCACAATTAAAACTACAGAATAAATTACCAAAATTCAAGGAAATGCAGTTTGGAATACCAGCTTTGATAAATGTAAATACAAAAATTCATATAGCATTACCGATACGAACAGAATCGTTAATCGGGCTAAGTGGAATTAATAGTAACCTAAATTTATAATGCGAAAATCTATATTTAACATTAGAAACAACGCAGATAAAATCAATAAGTATAGCGAAAACAGATAGAATTGAAAATTTAAAGTGGGAATTAGTTTTAGAAAAACTAAAAGGAGGTTTTATTAAAGGTACGGTAAAATTAATTGTTTGCTTAGGTTTAATACGATATCCGACACTAGACGATCGAATTCCGATTATAGAAGGAGCTCACTGTTCGGCTATAGGAGGACATAGAGGCGTCACAAAAACCTATAACCGTATTAAACAAAATTATAACTGGGAGAATGTAAAGATAGAGATACAAGATTTTAGAAGAAAATGTTTGAATTGCCAATTAAAGAAATTGGTTAGGGTTAAAACTAGAGCTCCAATGGTCATTACAAACTCGGAAACGCACGCTATGGACCGAATAAGTATGGATATTGTTGGTCCCTTATGCAAAACCAATCGAGGAAACGAGTACATTTTAACCTTCCAAGACATATTAACTAAATTCGCATTAACTGAGCCTTTAGCGCGAATTTCGGCCATGGATGTAGCGAATGGTTTAATAAGAAAGGTCATATGCATATTTGGCGCACCTCGAATAATCCTTACAGATCAAGGTACGAATTTCGTGAGTAAATTAATGAAAAGAATAGCATAAATATTTAGAATTAAACAAACTAAAACCACGGCGTTCCACCCACAATCAAACGGTGGACTTGAACGATCGCACTCAAGTCTCATTGAATACTTGAAATTTTTTGTACATAGTAATCGAACAGATTGGGACGATTATCTAGATTTGGCTACCTGCAATTTTAACACGGGAATTAGTGAGTCTACATGGCATACGCCGTTTGAACTCGTGTTCGGCCGACTGGCACGCACATCCTCGAACACACCGGTCGAAACAGAAGACCTGGTGCCTACATACGATGGTTATCTTGAAGATTTAGTCAAGCGCCTAAACATAGCCCAACAAAACCTTTTAAAGGCAAATCTACGAGCCAAGAAATACTACGATCGTAAGGTAAACGTTTTACCACTAGAAATCGGTGACTACGTATGGCTGCAAAAAGGGCCAAAACCCAAGAAAAGTACAATGTAAAATTTTTTCTCATTTTCCAGGAAAACTCTAGAGGGTATTTCTATGTAATTTCTATGTGCTTGATTTTCGTGAGTCCCCTTGCCTCTCACGTTTTGAGGTGCTTGATTTCCGTGAGTCCCCTTGCCTCTCACGTAGGAATGATTGGCTCTACGGTAATGTCTCTTTTGTGTGGTACTCTTCAAAGCATGGTGCTGCGCATAGAGGAGTTTCACAACTAGGGCAAATGTATGTCGTTCCGCGTGGAGTCTTGCACAAAGAGCACAAGTCGCATCTTGGACCAGAGTGACCAGATGGCGATTTTTTTTCCTTTTCTCTCTTACGTATATTGATGTTTATTAAGCAAGAGCAACAAAGAGAAAAAATCGCCATCTGGCAATCCTGTCTTGGACTTGTACCTTGCCTCGGGAAATGGCGGCCAACTAATTGAATGGGAGTCATTGTAAGGAGAGATGCTTGCAGAAGGATCAAGTTTCAGTAATTATCTAGCAACCTGTAATCTAAATGAAGGGAATGATATAGCTTGCACGTTTCTCATTTTATACAACGCATGAGCATTGGATAGACAAAGATCAATAAGATAAAAAAAAAGCTTTCGATACCATTTCATTGTTTTTCGCACTGTTTCTGTTATAGATAATTGTCTATCAACATTATCAATACCACCCATATTTTGATTATAATCATGGACACACCTTGGCTTTATAATATCTTTATTTGTTAGGTAACATTTTTTTCCAGTTGCACAGAATTCAAGTTCGTGCACAGTTGTAAGCATACGAACGCTACGTTTATCTCCCCACCTCACTGTCATCCACACATCGTTGTGAGAAACTTGCTCTTCACCTCGAACTAACTTGCTTTCAAGCTTTGGCATTCCCTTTCTATTTGCTTTCTCTGTACCACACATACCTGTATCACGATCGTGTAAAAATTCTGCCAAAGTGGGAGATAAATACCAATTGTCTATGTATACAACATGATCCTTATAAAAATAAGATTGTAAAACGTGTGCTACAATAACGCCAGTAACACCCAAATCAAACTTTTGATAATCAGTGTCTGCGCCAATATAAATAATAAAACCCAACACGAATCCCGTCTCGCAGTCTACAATCATGAATAGCTTGATGCCAAAGCGATTTCTCTTTAAAGGAATGTACTGCTTGAATCGAAGCCTACCTTTCCATAATAATAGACTTTCATCTATGCACAGATTTTTTCCTGGAGTAAGAACTGCTGAAAATTTGCTTTGCACGTGTTCTATTACTGGCTTTATTTTCACTAAAGGATGATTTTCGATTTCTTCATTAATATGAAAATGTAAACATCGTAGGATGTGAATATATCTATCGCGAGGCATTATTTGGCCAAAAATTGGAGTGTGTAGCAAAAGATTTGTGGACCAATAACTTTGTAAATCGCCTTTTCAGACATGACCCATTAGAATGGAATGGCCTAGAAAAGTTTCCAATTCTGTTATGTGATTTTGAGTTGCGTAACGATTGGTTTCCTCTACAATTTTTTTGAGCAAAGAAGAATCACAAAAGTAATTGAAATAATCAATTGGTGTATTTCCTGAAAAAGAGATATTCGAATTTATTTCGGAGCTACCTTGAAAATCTTTGATTGACGAATAAAAATACGCGTCTTCAGACAATTCAGTTTCCTTATAAGAAAAGTCTTCCAAATTGACTTCCCCGATGTCTTCATTTTCTGCTCCATTGTCTAAAACCTCGTTTTCTAATACTTCATTTTCTGGTTCGGACTCGCCACTACTCCAAGCTTCATGTTCAGCCATTTTATAGAAGATAGAATATTACTATTCACTATTCAATAGTGTAATATTCAAAAAGTGAAAATAGTAAAAATTAAATACTGTGCAAATACTGGAGACTAATAAGTTATGCATGAGAAATACCAATCTGCGTCGTATTATAAATTTATAAATATGAATGAAAAAAAAATAAATTAATTTTTTGAGATTAAAATATTTTTGAAGATTAGACGAGGTTCTGCAATAAGTGATGATATTTATTTCGTACCCAGTTGACGAACAACAAGGATATACCAACTCCCAGACCGAAATAGTAAAAAACAGATTTTGTGTTTACGTCATTGATTTTAGATCACGCTGAAAATGAATGCCGCAGCATTTTATGTAACCTTCAAAAATAAGGTTGAAGCTCGATATTTTGTTTTGGAAACTAAAATTTCATCGCGAAATAGACATTTTCATGAACAAAGATAATTTTAGGATTTTTTTAATTTTTTTCCCGTTTTGACCTCATTAATAACGCTAAAAAGCTAGATCGAACTTTCGCTTATGCAAATAAAATACAATATGACCTTGACTGTAAATTTTCAAGGTTAAGGATACCGCAGTGATTTTTTAAAGTATTTTTAATGTCAGTATATAAAATCACGAAAGAAATCACTCTAAAATTATCGCTTCTACTAGGGATGAAATTTGACCTTGAAATACCTATTATCAAGGTGAATAATATTTTGAGGAATTATAAAACTATTTTATATACATTCAAAACATCAAAATTGATCTAAAAACATTAAATATATTGTGTATTTTAAGTGGTCGATATATCGACCACCCCCGCAGTCAATAGGTTAACGCAATCATAGGGTATGACTGTTCACAGCACGTCTCAAATTTAACAACATTTTCGTTAATTCACGTACGAGAATGCGATATACCTGAACCTGTAGTAAATACAACAAAAATTTATGTACGACTATAGCAATTAAATGATTTTTCAAGCACTCATGTAAAGCTTTGTAAAGTAGAAATAAAAAGATCGATAACATACTGCGGCGTGTTTTCGCACAGAAAAGACAAAAATAGAGGGGAGGTTCAGTTTACTGATGAAATTTCTAGGGAAGAATGTAATAGAATGCATGTATAGCGTGCAAATCGAGTACGAGACGAAGTAATAAGTAACTTAAAACTGCATGGATCGATTGTCCACCCAATGACGTTTGAATGCGGGAATGTACGCGGATCCATATGGTATTTTTGACAATGCTATAGTCACGGGCTATGTTACCATTACTTTAAGGGATTACTATGCACCGGTAAACTTAAATGCTAACGAGGTTATTTTACGATCAGGTACGCGTTGTAAGTTTAATCAAGATGATTGTATTGACGTAGAAGCAGGGTACGCCTTTTGGGATAGGTTACCAGTACAGGCATGCGAACGCAGTAAATACTTAGAATTATACGCGGATTATGTTAATAAAGTTGTAGAGCAAGGCAATGAGCAACATCCGGTATATGTAATGGAATCGAGTGAGATAACCTTTGCTTTCACGACTTTAGGACAAATTCCCGGTGTGTTCTTATGAATTAATTAGAACAGAGCACCCAAAATTATTTTTTCTAGAGGGACCAATAACAGAAACCTTCCAAGCCGTAAGAAATCCGTCAATAGAAAATCTCGATATTTTTGCATACGTAAACTCTAAATTCGTTTACGTAGAAAAACATATTAAAGGACAATTAAAAACATTATATCGCAATTTAATTTCGCAAAAATACGAATTGGAAAGAAGAGTTATATCAAATGCATTAAGCATTGCAGCAACAGCACCTGACGTTTCATATCAAATCATAAAAATCATAACAAAATCATAATAATCATAAAAAAAAGTGGTTACATGGGCTTGGTAGCCGTGCGTAAAAATTGACGTTTAACGAAGAGAAACTACAAAATGTTACCAAGAGTTACCAGTAAAGACGGCAAAGATTATTTTTTGACGCCAAGGACACATATTTTAAAACAATATGGGACCGAAGCTGCCTGCAGTGTTCTGATTCCTCCTATGTTCTTACTAGGGGAAGATTGGTTTACTATTTTACCAAGAGGAACAACTAAGGGAGTAAAACCAGACATTTTAAAACCAACTACTAAAAATAACTGGAATTACACAGAGCTAACCGAACTTGCAAAAAGCGGAATTTACACCCAAGCGGAGATCCAAGCACTAAGACAACACCTAATGTTTCCCGTAGAAAGGCCAGCCATGTTGAACACAATTGCATTAGGAATGACCTGGAAAAAGGTAGATAAAAATGGTATGTCTATTACCCGATTATTCGATGAAGAAGCGTTGACATAATTAGCCAATAGCACTTAGATGAAAATTTGGGGCAATTATGCACTTTTTTTTTAGTTGATACCATTTTACATGGTTAGGCTTTGTATAGTTTGGAATAGCCATTTGGAATTCAGTCACCTAATTATTACTGCACGTCGCAAGGGATAAACCAACGCGCGATGCAAGGAAAAAGAGGGGAGAACAAGCTACGCCTTCGGAAGTGGCCGGCACTCGAGTGGAACATTTTTCAGACTCGCACGTGCCTTTTGCCCCGCCCGAATCTAGAACCTACACGGCACAACCTACTGTGTATAAGAGTCAATGAGTCAGGAGGGGGTAAAATTCAACTTACATGGGCATCGCAAAAACGAAACGAAGGCACTTTCCCTTTCGGCGCACGAATGGAAAGAATGTTACATCCTTATAAAGCATTGGGAGAAATAGCACAAGAAGAATGTAGAGAAATAACCGATTCATGCCTACAACGCGAAAATCTAGCAATCAGGGCATTTTTACAGGGACTTCGACCGGAAGTCAAAAAATACATTTGTAAACCGGAAATCTACACAAATCTGGACCATGCAATTCGTCATGCGCGCAACATTCAATATCATTTAGATGATTTGAGAATGTTTAGAAAAAGATGTTCGATTATTCTACAGTAAATAATTTAAATACAGAAAATAATTAATCGATTTATGCTTTTTTTATCCATACAGCATTGAATGGACGATGGTGTAGTTCCATGGGAAAATCGAAACCTTTCATGCTACAGGCCAATTCTGCCGCATCCAGTTATTTTCTACGCACGATTATAGTAAATTTTTGCGATAAATACTAATGAAATATTATTAGCAAATTTGTTTAAGTACTTTAGGGACAAAAGACTCTCAGGACTAAAAATTAATATTACGTAAAAAAAAGAACGTAATATATATATATATAGGTCATTCTTTATTTACTTGCTACTGTGTGTGGTTTGCCTATCGATATAAGTTTTAATTAAGAATTGAAGATATATATATATATAACATATACTTAGCCAGTTCAAGAATATTCTATAAGTTTAAGCAGTATACTGTATTAATAGAAAAAATGTCAGTTTTATTAAGAAATTGGGAGCGACTTTGCTATTTTTGTCATAATACATACCTGTGCCATTATTGTTATACGACAAAATTATCACACACAGAAAAAATTCGGTTTTCTTTTACTGATCTAAAATGTTTTTGTTGCGGACTCTAAATTCCTTTCAAAAGTTATCTTATCGAGCAAGAAGTTAAATGCAATAGATATGAACTAACGCGCATAAATGGCGGACTACACGAATGTATAACATCGCAATTACAACCTCGAGAACAACGTAAATGGAATTTCTTGACTCCAGCGCGAGTAAATAAACAAAATAGTATTCTATTCGAAGAGAGCACGAAATTATTATGTAAACGAAGCACTAAAGGAATCGACCAACATACAGAAACCAGTAGAGCAGAATCAACAAATCCAAAGATTCAAGAGGTGAAAAAAGAAAATAAAGCTGAATGAAAGAAATAATGTGTATACCGATGATATTAAGCGCGTATTGAAATAAATCTCAGAGAAACATAAAAATATGTGTAAATAACATAATACGATAAATTGGAACGCATAGGAAAAATATGTTAAAAAATATATATATACATACGCACATAAATAAAGGAACAATATGTTGAACATAATTAAGTTTTTTTATTATTATGTTACAGACAAAATGGAGAAGATTATGTGCGCATTTTTCATCGTGATTCACGTTGTGATTGCGACGACTCAAAATAAGGCAATTGTAACAGAGCGAAATAACCCCGGCATCATTTTTAATTGATTGCAAGAAATAGACTTTATTTAACAAGAATGGTGTATAATAACTACAATTGACACGCAGAAAGTTTTCGGAATCCAAGAAAATTTTACAAAAATAATACAAGATATTGTACAATCCGACACGTATACAAGGCTAAAGGACGCGGTAACGATAAGCAGAATTTATTTATTACAAGAAAAAATGCGCGAGTTCTCTAGAATAAGAGACGATTATATCACTTCAGCGACTTTATATTCGTCAGGGGACGAAGTTTTAGATAAGGGGTGGACGACAGCGCATTTACAAAAAATTCATCACTAGATATAGTATCAATTATTAGATAATGAAATCATGCAAACTTTAGAAAAAATGTCTGTAGAAATGAAGCAACTAGAAGCAATATTACAAATACTAGAAGGAGAAAAAGAAGTAATAGTTTTCGACAAATCAAGAGCTGAGGAAACAATCAATCTAGCATTACAAAATTTGAATAGTTACTTGGATATAGCCAACACGATAACAAGTTTATTGTCAACAACAAAGTTTTCCGGCACTACAAGAAATTTAAGAATTATTTTAAAAATGATAGAAAAGGTATCCGAGACCAAGAGTCCGGTAAAAATTGAACAAATAAATGCGGTTATAATTGCCGAGTTCGCTCCAAGAGAATTAACAATTTATAAAGATCACATAATTATGCAAATAATAATGCCAACGGTAGAAAAGGAAACGCACACCTTGTACAAAGTGCTTCCAGTGCCAGTTTTTCAACAAGGGGATTTAATCCATAATGCAGCGTACATTCAACCCAGGGACGATTTTATAGCCTCTCTTCCCAACGGGGAAAAACACACCTATTTAAGTACAACACAGCTGTCGAGATGCATTAAATTACAAAGGAATCATATATGCGTAAGGGAAAACCCTGTGCATCTCCAACGCGAGTGTGAAAGCAAATTATTGCTAGAACAAGATTATGCAACTTTTAGTTCATGCATAATTAATTTTATGAAAGGCGACTTATACATCATTGAAACTGCTCATCCAATACACTATGTTTACTCAGTCGCAAAGCCTACACTCGTAAATGTATTTTGCCCAGGATACGAGGAGACATACACCTTCCAACAAGCAGGAACGATTTCCCTCTCAGAGGGCTGCCACTTTAAGGTTCACGATAACATCTACTACGCTTCAGAGCTGCTGGTGAGAGAAAAGTACTATTTACCACCATTGCAGTTGATCGGAGCAGGAAAAAACCTTCCGAGCGATTTAAAACCGGATAAAACTAATAATGTTAAAATTGAAAATCAAATAACTGATGCTTACTTACATGAATTGGTTATTACAATAATGCTTTTTGCCGGATGCTTATTACTATTTTGATATATTTTCCAGAAATGTATCAGGAAATCAAGAAAAGACAAAGTAGAATACGTACCAATGCGACCAGTTGATCCGACAATACAATGGAATTTCTTACATTGGGAACACATTTATGCAACTCCGAGAACACCACCCAAGACGTATGAACCAGAACCACCTCCGAACACGCCAGTTTTATCCGAGAAAACTGAACCAAGTAACAATGTTTAAGGCACTTAAAAATAACTTATAATTAACAATTACTTATTATAATAAAAAAAATATATTGCAAACAATATGCTTGCTTATAATTTAAATATAAATGTTTGTTTATAAAGAAATTATAATAACTTTCGAACTTGCGCAATAAGTAAATATATGTATATGAATAGGATATAGATTATAAAAAAAACCCTTGATTGTACCTATTTCTTTTTATCCAATCCAGGGTTTTCCCTGAATCATAATTATCATAATAATATACGCCTATAAATAGGGGGGTTTCACGCTTGACAATCTATTCTTACTAGTAGCAACAATACGGCCACACGTCAACCCTCACACACCAAGATGAGCAACGACAACTGGGACATGGACATAGAACTCGAGTCGTCAGTGGGGTGGATGACGGAACGACGAGCATTAAGAAGAACAATAGTCCTGTGGCAGCTTCTAAGGGAATACTTCTCATTATGGGTGTATCTGATGAGAGACGGACAAGTACGTCGGACAACTCGTGCCCGAATAGGAATAGCCGGACACCACTATTCAGCATACACTTCTGACGAAAGGATAGCCAGCCAATGGTGGAACACGCAACACGTACGAGAGAGGATCTGCAATGAGTTGGATCCAAACATAGTGCGTTACCACCGGCAGAAATACCGTAGTTTTCTGGAAAATGTAATGAGCGGATTTCTGGAGCCAGGAGTAACAAATCTTTGGGACAGCGATCTGAATCTAGAGGGATTATTCCTACTGAATTACGGCAGCACGGAAGAAGTCGAACGACCAGCTCGTTGTGTGAAATGTGGTTTAAGGGTGAAAAACACGCGGCATTATTGCTCGCGATGTGAGTTCATTGGCCGATTTAACATCCCCAGATACCAAGGATTGAATTGTTGGTGCACCTGGGAATACGGAGATTAATCACTCCACGTCTGCCATTCAAAAGGATATCTGAACAAGAATATTAACAAAATGAATGATTTCTTCCTTACTTTTAGCCTTTCTTTCCTCATGTTTATTTTTTTTTCCTTTTTCCTCTTTTGGATTTACTAGAATAAGCGCACAAAATAAAGAAAAATAAAAAAAATACATATTCTTATGCATATATATAAACACCAGTATCGGTACTTATGGTGACACTACGTGTTATCTTGGTGTTTTGAGGTTATAAAACATATGCTACGACTCAGATATAAGGGGGAGAATATTAATTGATAGAATAATGCATAAAAAACCAATAACCCAAATATCCAATAACCCAAATACCTAAATACCCCTCACGCGTAAAAAAGCACACTTTGACCTTATAATATTAATGAAGGATTGAAGTTATAACCTCATTCGAAGTGCCGGAGGCCTCCGTTAGTTATAACGTCAAAGCGGGGCTCACAAAGATAATTTTCCGATTTTTTGTGTGTCGGCATAAGTACGGATACATGGTTGAATTTTTGGTGGAATTATGCTGACGTCGGCATAATTACCCCAAAGTATGCACGATTCCCATTTCCCGTAAGAATTTGTCGGCATAAGTACCGATTGATCAATTTATGTATTTTGTAACGTGGTCCTCACTTTCGTGGCCCGTAAACCACGCTACTCGTTTCCACTTTATTTAATATCTATATATATTACCTATTACTTCGGTGAAGACCGTATTTAATATTTTTCTGGGCGCCAGGTCTTACCAATACAAATAACTTCCCGGTACGACTCCTCAGGACGTGGCTCCAACGCCAATACGGAGGTGGCGAAACCAACGACGAATCCTATCTCCTTCGAAAACACGTGGCGGTAAATTGTCGAGGTATAGGTCGATATATTAAAGAACTCAATAATTTCAATTGAACTAGATTATAATTAAATTTAGTTTATTCCTTCAAAATTCCAATTTCCGATCACTACGGGTGATCACCGTTACAATTTCTTTTCGACGAAGTAAATTCAACAAGTTAAATTCCCGCGAACTAGCCCGATCTTCCGATCACCGATAACTACGTAGTGTTAATTAATTAACCCTATATTCGCGTCTTATAAGCTCCGGTAATAATTAATAAACCGTCTCTTCACCCTTAATACGGACAAACTCGAATTCGCGGCACGTGCTAAAATGGCGGCGCGGCTCGCAGGAGGTCTATACGCGACGCGCAAGAAATCCCCGGCGATACACACGATTTATTAAATTAATCGGTGGCCGTGCAGCCCACTTACCGCAGCGAGAAATCGATCTTCTTCAAAAAAATCAAACGGCTTGACTACTACTACTACTATTTCTAACTGGACTTCTACAAAAAAAATATACTTCTATATCGAAAATTGTTCGGTGTACTCAATCAGACTGTCCGGCTACGAATGACGATCGGGACTCGTAGCATCCCGCTCGTCCTCGTAGTTCGTTAAAACGCGGCGCTGATTGTCTTCTTCTTCCTTATTTTCCAACCAATAATATCCTCCAGGTTAATTAGATGATTGACTGTTACCGCCGTCCGCGCCATCTATTCCCGTAACAATCTTCTTTTCCCCAGTGACGGAATAACGAAATAACCCGTATTCCGTTGAGGAACTGACTTGCGCCTCCACCAATGCAACAGGTGTGTCTTCTTTCTCTCTCGTACACACACGCTGTAGATGGCTACTTCCCGCTCATTCCGTCGTTCCCCTCCTCGGTGCGCCGCCATGTGCCGCGGCGTGCATGTGCGAGAGCAGCGAGCGCCGCCCCCCCCCCTCTCTGCCGCGCTGACCCTAGTACACGAGCAGCCGTCCGAGTCGTTGCACGCGAGTCGGGCGTCGTTTGTTTACACGACGGCGAACGGGTTTTTATTTTGTGTTTGTGAAGAGTGCACCAGTTCCTGGGTCGTCATCTTCGTGGCTGCCTTCGTTCTTCATCACCAGGTCGTCGGGAGATGGTACTGGATCTACGTGGGAACATGGTTGGACGTCGGTGGCGGTATGGTTGTATTGTTCCTTCTTTATTATTAAACTCCTTCTTTTCTCCAATCCTCCGATTTCCTCAACAAATCAAATAAAACCCTATTAATTCCTTCCCTTTACGTACTAAAATATCGGTGACGAGAATGGCTCGGGCCAGGATTCGTAGCCGGTGTTTACGTCCTTCCTAACCTCTATTCCCACATCCTATATATAATATACTATACTCAAACATAACTTCCTTATTATAACCAACTCTATCCTCCTATAAATCCTTCTATCCTAACCTTATATTTATTCTAGTTTATTTATTATTAACCTTTCAGGTACCCAACGCTACCAAGGAGCGGACCCAGGATCCAAAGGTTCACCCAGGACTCATCGCTTCAAGGGGAAATGGACTCACGATGGACAGTACCCAGGACTCATCGCCACCAAGGACAGGACTCACATGGATAACAGCGTTGGATCACCCAGGACTCGTCGTCTTAAAAGGTATGATATTATATTAAAATCTTATTTTACTTATATCTATTTCCTCTACGCTAACCTTATATCTATCTATATACACTAATAACTCTTTTTCTTGTTTCAGGTACGTCCCCTCGACAAGGCTTCCCTCCTTTAGTTAATTATAAATAAATACCGGTGTGAGGTTTACCTCACAATTTATAAACAAAATACAATGATATATATATATATATATGGGAGGTTCTCTGTGACATCGAAGATGAAAAAAATAAATATTGCTATAACTGTGGGAATATGTTTTAGAGGTATCCAGTAGTTCTCCTGAATTTTTTCAGATTTTTTCTGGGCCATTATTTTAAGTTACAGAGAGTCAAAGTTGACATTTTAGCACTTTTTTGCATTATATGCCCATTTTCATGAATTTTTAGCTCCCAGGGGATGCATTTTTCACTAAAAACATAAGTATGACTTTTTTTGTAAAATTTTCCGAACTTTTCATTAAAAATACTATTAAAGACATAAACGTATGCTGTCACACTCTTGTAAGCCATTTAAACCTTAAATAGTGAAAATCAGCAATTCTGCTCCGGACTCTGGTAACCTAATACTGTCTAAAAGATGTCTTTCTATAGTCAAAAACTGCCTAAAAATTTCCAGAGTGGGTCTAAATCATTAAGATCACTTATGGTCAAAATATCCGGGAAAAGTGCCCGAAATATTAATAGAAATGTATATTTGTTGCCTTATAACGATGAATCTATTAGCATGATCATTGCAAAAAAATTTGTGCACTTGCCTTGGAGTGGTAGAAAAGTATCTTCACTTTTTTCAGTATCCATCTAATACCCTGTAAGCTGCTAAAAATACAAATATTATTATACAAATGTAAAAAATTAATTTTTAAACATTTATAATGCTGAATTTTTAGTTTGACATCCCTTACAAGAATTATAATACTAATCTGAAGGATTACTATAAATATAAAAACATCATTATTACAATAACTGAATATACGTATTTAATACAAAAGATATATAAATAAATCGGATATATAATTATAATGAATAATATGATAACGTGACAGTGACAAGTTTGTGAAATCTAAACAATGTATTGCTGAATAATAATAATAATAATGTTGATACTTTTATAGTAATCCTTCAGATTAGTATTATAATTCTTGTAAGGGATGTAAAACTAAAAATCCAGCATTATAAATGTTTAAAAAATAATTTTTTATAATTTTATAATAATATTTGTAGTTTTAGCAGTTTACAGGGGATTAGATGGATACTGAAACAAGTGGAGATACTTTTCTACGATTCCAAGGTAAGTGCATAAATTTTTTTGCAATGATCATGCTACTAGATTCATCGTTATAAGGCAACAAATATACATTTCTATTAATATTTCGGGCACTTTTCCCGGATATTTTGACTATAAGTGATCTTAATGATTGAGACCCACTCTGGAAATTTTTAGGCAGTTTCTGACTATAAAAAGACATCTTTTATACAGTATTAGGTTACCAGAGTCCGGAGCAGAATTGCTGATTTTCACTATTTAAGGTTTAAATGGCTTACAAGAGTGTGACAGCATACATTTATGTCTTTAAAAGTATTTTTAATGAAAAGTTCGGAAAATTTTACAAAAAAAGTCATACTTATGTTTTTAGTGAAAAATGCATCCCCTGGGAGCTAAAAATTCATGAAAATGGGCATATAATGCAAAAAAGTGCTAAAATGTCAACTTTGACTCTATGTAACTTAAAATAATGGCCCAGAAAAAATCTGAAAAAATTCGGGAGAACTACTGGATACCTCTAAAACATATTCCCACAGTTATAGCAATATTTATTTTTTTCATCTTCGATGTCACAGAGAACCACCCATATATATATATATAATGTATATAATAATTGTAATATCTAGTTTTTAAGAAAAAAAAAAGAAAAAAAACCACAAACAACCACCAAAATAACAAAACAAGACAACAAACGCATGGACGCTTACGCCTTGCGTTAAACTTCTCGAAGGGGAGAGGTGTCGCGTTATCATAGACGCAACGCACACACGTGCGCACGCATTTAATACTCAAAGTAGGATGTTCTCGTCGAGACAGGAACCCCCTTAAAATTCTAGCCAATAACTTAATTAGAACACGCATGACAAAGAATAAATTAATTAAGTAAATGAACAAAGATGTAACCAAATCTGATTGGTCAAGAGGAACCAAAAGTCCACCTGAAACCCTTGATATAAATAGGGATGTCGCGCCGGGAGTGGGTACTCTTGCTCTTTAGTCTTTTCTCGAATAAGGTAAATTCTGTATCCAAAATTTAACGCGAAATAAAGCAAGAAAATCGAATGTCATTTTGTTCAGTCTCTTTAAACCTTTGAACACCAGTCATTTTCCTATCCCTTTAAATCTGAACTAGTATATAACGCATTTTTATTGTAAGGGAGTTTTTGCATCGAAGCTCAACGAGAGAGAGAGAGAGAGAGAGAGAGAGAGAGAGAGAGAGAGACAACCGAGCAGTTGCAGACATCGGTTAGCCGTAGATCTCTTGTCCGATAAGGTTGGTTATTTTCCTTACCTCATCTTCCCCCATTGTTGCACCCCAGGCTTACCCATGTACGTAAATTTCGGAAGGGTCTATGACCTGTGCTATACCGTGGACAATTGCCACCCATCCTTGACGATATACGCGTACTAAAACGGAAAACTTATATTTTTAATTTAAATTCAGTCCATTTTATTTTTCTACGTTACGTCTACCCTAGGACGTAACAATTCACAATATAACATTTTGTAAAGCAATACAATATTAGAGTGCAGTATTTTTAAATTCTTCCCCTTTACTTTTTAAAGAGTATATAAATATTTATTTCTTAGGAAAATGAGATATTTAAATTGAAAGGTGCTTGTTCAATAAATGTGTAAAGTAAGTAATTATCAGGTATACAATTACCAATTGCGGGCCTAAATTGCTGTTTAAAACACTAAACTGTTCAATACTTTCATAACAATTCTTATTCACATACTTGACTTAATGCCGCTGAGTAAATGAAATTTTCCACGTTAAAATCACTTGCTTTTCATCTGAATATAATGTTTCCAAATCGACTGTCGTCCTCTTGACTTTCTCTGTTTTTAAAATATAAACTGTTTGCAACACGATATTTTGAATAGAGCTATTTTAGAAACAATTGCTATATGACAACAACAAAACCGATTGATTATAAAAACAGCAATTTTTGAAAAATGGGAAGGAAGGTAAAAAAGTCGATATCTGCACTTAATGACTAGTTCCAGAGTGTTTAGTACTATATATTTTAAAATATCTTAATAGATTACAACTCATCACTGATTTTCAAACTAATTAAAATAGGTAAGGATAGGTTGAAAATATCAATATCTATACTAAATGACTGGTTGCAGAATGTTTAGAACTATATTTTTTAAAATATCTAAATAGATTTAATTCTTTTTGCAATTACAAAGAAAGGTATTTAATCTGTTCAAAACAAGAATACGGAAGACATATTTTTGTCCTTACTGTAACATAATGTCAATAAAACAATAAAACAATAGAATTAAAACAATGGCATTATAAGTTAACAAATTATGTCAAACTATTCTAATAATATTATGATATTAAAAAATTTTAAATCTAAATCGTCCGTGCATGTGTTTATTAGAAAGTATATCAAAAGGCGCGATAGCGCCTGCACGCAAGTATGCAGGCGCGTAAGCCCTTATTATACAGCTAACTAGCCTATATTATTCGGTATTTCCGAGATAATTTGTGTTGCTCAATATTTTTTGAAATATTGCACAAAACCCTCTTTTATTAGCAACTTACTTGCAATCGCTAAGTTATAAATGTTGCCAGAGGTATTAGAAAATTAATTATTGAAAGATCGAGAAAGAAAAAAATCAACGTCCCCAGGTCGGGATCGAACCGACGGTCTCCTGCTTACCGGGCAGTTGCCTTACCATACTTGGCAACCGAGAACCCGACGATTCCACGCACCTTGTACCTCGAAGTCTTTATTTCTCGATATTTCCTTTAGACATGCATCCTCCCGCTTATCAAATTTCAACCTTAGCATTGTATTTTAAATTTTTGACTCAAATCTCCCGTGCATGTGTTTATTAGAAAGTATATATATTATTCGGTATTTCCGAGCTAATTTGTGTTGCTTAATATTTTTTGAAATATTGCACAAAATAAAAGAGGGTTCTTTCTCGATCTTTCCTTTAATTAATTTTCTAATACCTCTGGCAACATTTAAAACTTAGTGACTGCAAGTAAGTTGCTAATAAAAGAGTAATAATAATTTGTGCAATATTTCAAAAAATATTTAGCAACACAAATTAACTCGGAAATACCGAATAATATATATACTTTCTAATAATATTATGATATTATTATCGTTTACATAATTAAAAGAATAAGTACCTGTTCGTTTATTTGACAAGGTAGAGTGCAGTTTTAATACTCCGGTACGTGCCAGTACTTTCCTTTGGCAGTCGTAAGTCGTACAAAAATCCACGACTATTGAATCTTTGAACAATTTTTCCTGTATTAGGATCTTTAACTTGAAACGACCTAGTAAAATATAATTCTATTTCTTTATCATCTCGAAACAACGAAACTATGTTTTCTTTTATTGACTCGAAATCTAAAGCGGGTAATCTGTAAGTATAATTCTGATCAATTTTAAATTCATCTAACTATATAATTTCAGATAAATAATCAAATAGTATCATAGATTATATGAAGTTATTCACATGAGAAATAGAGAAGTAAATAATTCAATATGTCGGCTTTCTCCTATTCGAAGGATATAACTCGAAAATAATTGGAGGCAACCGATATTTAAACTTAAATATTTCACATTGATCTACAAAAACAATTGTTCGTTTAAATATCGCTTTGACTGTTTACCTCCAATTATTTTCGAGTTATATCCTTCAGCTATTCCTAACAGCATTCAACGTTGCGGAAACGTTGTGCCAACATTAATTTAGCAACATTCCAAAGTTGTTATGAAAGTTGCGGCAATGTTGGAGAAACGTTGCTGTAACGTGGGAAATTTCCGCTAAATTTTTGTAAATTGCCGCGATGGGTGGAAACCAACGTTGAAACAACTTCTAAGTAACGTTGAAGAGCAACGAACATTTCCCACGTGGCAACTTTCATAACGTTGGAATGTTGCTAAAATAACGTCGCCACGACGTTGTCACATCGTTGGCATCTTCAATTTAATACTTAATTAAATATTCCGGTGATAATAATTAAACTTCGTAAACGGTGTATTAATTAAATTTTTAACTATATTTTTGTTTCCAGTGCAACTAAATAGTTAGTTAAATATTCAGTTACAAATATATAGCTAATAATAACCAAATTATATAATTAAAAATTTACTTAATAATAGTTACATTTTCAATTAAATATTTAATTAACTGAATTTTCAACTGCATTTTTGTTTTAAGGGTAACCAAACATTTACTTAAATATTCAGTTAAAAATATAGCTAATAATAATCAAATTTTAATTAAATATGTAACGGTTTTAATATATTTATTATTTAAAGAAATAATTAAATAAATAAAATGCTATTATGCTTAATAGCCGTTGCGACCGCCTCGCTTTAGCGAAGTGCTATGCGGTCGTCGCGTTCGTCTCCAACCGTTAAAATTTAGCTATCCAGGCAATTCAGTACGGAAATCCATCCGTTGATACGGAGAGGGCGGTATTCGCTATGATATAGGCATCGTTGGTAAACAATCTCAAATAAAGCAATATAACGCGTAATTAAATTAAAGAAAATAAAGAGGCTTTATTACTGATAATTAGATATATACATTAACGTACTTGCGGTACGAAAGACGCAAGTCGGTATAAGCTAACGCGAAGAGAGCAAGAGAAAGAGAGAGAGAGAGAGAGCAATACAGAGCTGCCACTTACAGCAAGTGCTACGCGGTAAATCGCCGATGACTCGATGCGGATTTTGTCCACCTTGGGTCGTCCAACTGCAGTCAGAAATACCACTAGCTGCCACCGTGACCACGAAGCACAAGTGCGAATATGCAATAATAAAAGAATGCAGTAATACACACAGTTAACCGGAGTTAGAGGTTCACTCAATTTTCTCTCTAAATTTTCGCTCACGCGTTATCCTCAAAGGTTCAGGCTAATCTCAATCAAATCTGCGCGCGCGCTTAGGTCGCGAGTCCTCTCTCTGTCTTTCTCTCACGCTTACCTGTTCTCTCTTTTCCAAATATTACTCGGTACGTCGACCTGTAACAGCTGATATTCAGTTAATATACAGGGGCTAAAGAGAGAGAGAGAAATATAACGAAGAACTCGTTATAAATATTATTCTGAAAAATTTGAATCCTTGTAATTGAAAATTTAACTGATAATAGCTACATTTTTAACTAAATTTTTATGTAAATTTTTTAGTTAAATTTTCAGTTATTTTTTTTCTACCGGGAACTTTAATACAAAAAAATTCCTCATCTAAGTTACGAAACTAAGGTTAAGAAGATTGTAAATAAAAAGTTTTTAACCCAATTATGGTACACTGATACGTATCAGATCCCAATAGTATTTGTTATGCACTAGATTCATATTTATATATTAAATAGTTAAAAAAAAAATAATTTCTTTAAGAGCTTAAACTATTAAATATTTGAATTAATTAAATTTACAAATTTATATTTTTTATCATAATTTAGATAAGAAATGGTATAAGCTTCTCAGTATATGTGTAATTTATAGAAAACACATTCTTCACTATTTTTTAGTCTTCGCATATATTCATACAAAATTAATTTGCCAGATAAAGTTGAATGTAATAATTGAAATATTTTCTTACTTTGATCAACTGTAAAACATTTCAAAAGATAAAATAAGCAAATTATATGCAGCAAATGTTTAATGTATTATTTATTAGAATATTGTTACAAATTATAAAAAGGTATTTATTTAATATTTTTGAAGCCTTTATTTATCTGATAAGTGTTAAAATTTCAGTACTATATTTGAAATCTGATGTTATGAATATGATGTATAGTAAATATTTATTATTTAGAAATATATCCTCTTTATTAATTAATTTTAAACAAAAATAATAATATTTACGCGATTCATATAAATATTTAATGTTTTTTAACTCTTTCACATCTGCAAAATTTACACGAACTTGTTTTGGCGAATCTTGTAATGAATTACAATTGTTAATTCTGTCTTTCGAATGTACATTAGTCGATGTAATATTTGATTGTAAATTTTTACCACTAGATTTAAAGTTTTACTTATTTTAAGTTGTTCAATTAAAGCTAATTTGAATTGGTTCTTAAAATGTACTCTATATTCTTCCAAATCTACAGGGATAATTTCATTTATATCTTCAAAACTCATTTTAAAAAACTTTCCTTCATTTACATTATATACTATAATTAGACAGAAAATTAATTAATAAATTTACAACAAAGTTTATAAGAGATAATTATAATTATTTTATATGATAAATGAATTTATTGATCTCCACAAGCCAAAGACTATTTCTCACAACTCAGTATAAGGCGGACTGTATTAATACCAGCCACTTTAAATGTTTGAAAAAAGACCAAGACAAGCTGGACTCTACTGATGAACCCACCAGGCATACTCAGGGCGAAATACAATAAATTTTATTTTCCTTTCTTTCTTTTTTTTCGTTTTTTTTAATTTTATTCTACAATCAATTAAATTTTTTATTTTGACTTAGCTTGACTTGGTTATGCTGTTGTAGGTTATGCCCTAAAATATATGAAAATTCGTGATTTTATGAGGTTTATGAGGCATAACTTACACCAGCGGTCTTGGCCAATAATCTAACCGCCGCCATTCGAAAGCTCTCGAAATATGTGATCTTTTGAGCGGTGTTAGATCAAAATGGATCGTGGCGTGGTCGCCTTTTTTTGATATTCAATATTTACGGTCGTTCTATCTCTTCGAGATTTTAAAATTAAGAATTGTAACCCAGGTAGATAAGATCTAAAGATTATTTTGAACAAAAGTTGTTTGTAATGTTTTTTCAAAAAAATTAATAGATTTTGAGATAAATGACTTTAAAAATAGAAAATTTTCTAAAAAATTGAAAAATTTCTATTTTTCATGGTGGAATAACTCTTAGACAAATTATTTTTAACACCTAAAATTTTTTTTCTATCTTCTTGAAGATATTTCCAGCCTGTTCTCAAATTTTGAAGCGATTTAAAATTTTCATCGTATCACTTGACGTGAAATAGCCCATATATGTATCTAAATATAATTACTCACTATTTGGTCATATTAATGCACATATGTGGCATTTTTCATAATTTCGATGGTATCTCTAATGTGTCGCTCTATAATCAAAAGCACAAGGAAGTAGCAGAACCTCAGTGTAAAAATTTTTTGCAGAAAGATTGAGGTTATATAACTTATTTTTACCTTTCTTCTCTGAATCGTACTTATATAACATCATAGAATTTATTTAATAATAAATAAATAAATAAATAAATAAATAATTTAATAAAACACACAACACCAATTAAGCAAAAAGCAGTCAATATCAATAAGATTTATCTGAAACAAAATTTGCAAAATTTACAAAATTGAAAAAAAAAATTTGAATTATAGCTTTACGAACTATCTGCGATATGACTAGCAAATTTTCATCCTAAGTATTTAAAAAACTTATCATTAATATATTAAATTTCTAACATCAAGTTTTATGAATAGAAAGTATTTTGAAATAACACCGTCCACGAAGGTGTGAGAATACGCAAGTATAATGATAGTTGTTAACTGATAAAATAAATATTTTCATTTCTTGCTTCTATCTTTTTTTCTACTTAGAAAAACTTCAAATGTTCAATAACTTAAAATTTGGTATTAAAAAGTAGATAAATTGTTATTAAGAAGTTGTTTGAATAGAAAGCCCTGAAATGAAGCGGAATAACCGACAAGTATTTTGTACCACATTGTAAATCTAATATTTAACTTTAATTATTAAGAATAAGATCAAACCATAATCACAGTATTCGCAAAAAGTTACTGCAATTGAAAGTATTGAAATCAAAATAAAATCGTCAAGTATTTTGCGCTACATAATAATAAATAAATGTCTTAAATTTTATTTACCAATCTATTCTTTGTGACATAGCAGTCTTAAGGTTATATAATCAAATAAATTTCAATCAATGTATGTAATTAAAATAAATAAAATAGTATAACTTCATATGTAAAATTTTAGTTAAATTTATATGATAAGTGTGTAGTATTTATTTGCAATCTGTTTAATTATGTGTGCTAACGGTTTTTGAATCTAGAGTTAAAAATTCATGATATCTTATTTGCAACTAAAACTTATTTCGTAAACATTTCTAAGTGAGTAAATGTTGTCTAATAAAAGACGTGAGATTAGTTTTTTGAATAGTAAATAAATTAAATAAAAATAAATACTTATATTTAAATTTTATTATAGAATTGATTCGATAAAAATTACATTATTTTCTATAAAGTATATATCTTAATAAGATATTTGGTATTCATATAAACAGAAATCGTATCTATTGTCTAAAATAAAAAATTATTTCTACATTTCAAACTTCCATCAAGGAAGTGTCTTTTATTTATTCTTATAAACTAGGATAATACTTGCGCCACCCGTCTGCTAAGTGCTTAAGGGCAGTCACTAGTGTTATTTTCACAAATTCGCCACCCAAGAATATGCGTGTATTAATGGCGCTGGCGTCAAGTGAGCTGAGTTCATATTCATCCACGCATATCCTTGGGTGGTGAAAAAAAAACGCGTGAGTGAGTAAAAAACGCATTTTATACCCACTGGTACATAAAATTACTTACACACTCGTCTTAGTATTTATCACTTAATACATCGTGAACATAAACTGTTAGATCGAGTTACGCTCATAAATTTTAAAACAATAATTAATTTTTTATGAGCTGTATACATATAATTATTTATTAAAAAAATAATTAATAAAAATAAAAATGCTCTTATCAAATAAATTTCTCACAACTCGGTAATTGTTGTAGCCAAATTATAAAATTCAAATGAATTACAAAATTAAGAAATAGTGCCTGAAAACACTTAGCAGACGGGTGGCGCAAGTATTATCCTAGTTTATAAGAATAAATAAAAGACACTTCCTTGATGGAAGTTTGAAATGTAGAAATAATTTTTTATTTTAGACAATAGATACGATTTCTGTTTATTTGAATACCAAATATCTTATTAAGATATACTTTATAGAAAATAATGTAATTTTTATCGAATCAATTCTATAATAAAATTTAAATATAAGTATTTATTTTTATTTAATTTATTTACTATTCAAAAAACTAATCTCACGTCTTTTATTAGACAACATTTACTCACTTAGAAATGTTTACGAAATAAGTTTTAGTTGCAAATAAGATATCATGAATTTTTAACTCTAGATTCAAAAACCGTTAGCACACATAATTAAACAGATTGCAAATAAATACTACACACTTATCATATAAATTTTACTAAAATTTTACATATGAAGTTATATTATTTTATTTATTTTAATTACATACATTGATTGAAATTTATTTGATTATATAACCTTAAGACTGCTATGTCACAAAGAATAGATTGGTAAATAAAATTTAAGACATTTATTTATTATTATGTAGCGCAAAATACTTGACGATTTTATTTTGATTTCAGTACTTTCAATTGCAGTAACTTTTTGCGAATACTGTGATTATGGTTTGATCTTATTCTTAATAATTAAAGTTAAATATTAGATTTACAATGGGTACAAAATACTTGTCGGTTATTCCGCTTCATTTCAGTGCTTTCTATTCAAACAACTTCTTAATAACAATTTATCTACTTTTTAATACCAAATTTTAAGTTATTGAACATTTGAAGTTTTTCTAAGTAGAAAAAAAGATAGAAGCAAGAAATGAAAATATTTATTTTATCAGTTAACAACTATCATTATACTTGCGTATTCTCACACCTTCGTGGACGGTGTTATTTCAAAATACTTTCTATTCATAAAACTTGATGTTAGAAATTTAATATATTAATGATAAGTTTTTTAAATACTTAGGATGAAAATGTAATTTCTGTAAGAGAATAGATTATATTAAACAGTTTCTAAAAATATATATAAAAGTTTTCACTTAATACATCGTGAACAAATTGTTAGATCGAGTTACGTTAATAAAAACTTGTAATGTAGTAACTAAATAATCACAGCTTGGGATTTCCTATATGGCAAGGTAGAAAGCTTTTCATTAAGATTATTAACCAACACATCAAAAAATCATTCTTTTTCTCCTGATTTTTTTGTAGGTAAAAATTTTTCTGTAAAGTGTATTACAGAAAATATGAATTAATTCATACTAAATAGTATGTTAATACTATTATATTATAATAGGTAAAGCTAGTAATACCTCGACACAATTAGAATATATGAAAAAGTTACTATAAAAATAAATTTAGCCAAATGGGTAAAAAATCGACTGAATTTTTCGATTGACTTGTTTACATACATAGTACGTACAAGCATATATACATTTTCAAAAACAATTAGAAGGTAAACAAAAGTTTTTTTTTGTGATAAACATTTTTTACCTATAAGATTTGTACGTATAATCGATATTTATTTAGATTAGGTCTAAAACCGTCTTTTTTGTACATTTTACGCTTTTTTTAGCTTTTTTTTCATTTATAAGGAAAAATATCAATGTGAGGAAGAAATGTTTAATAGAAAAAAGTTTTCATTTAATGTGATGAACATTTCTTACATTTCAAATTTCTACGTGAAATCAATATTTATTTAGTTAATGTCTGAAAAGCTTCTTTTATTGTACATTTTAGGCTTCTCCAACTGTTTTTTTGTATTAAACTTTAAAATTATTCATCTAAGCATAAAGTGTTGTATACAAAAAAATTTCATCTTATTAAGATAAAGATTTTTTACATTTAAAACTTTACAGTGCAATTAATATTGTCTTTATAAAGTAGAAAAAACGTTTTTTGCACTATTTTGACACTTCAATGCGTTTAACTTGCCAGTATTTAATTGTACATAAAAATTTATTTTTAAACATTTTCTATATCTTTATTTTAGATTATTTAATTTTTTTATATATATATAATGTCGTAGAAAAACGTAATTTGTGATAAACATTTTTACCTATAAGATTTGTACGTATAATCGATATTTATTTAGATTAGGTCTAAAACCGTCCTTTTTTGTACATTTTACGCTTTTTTTAGCTTTTTTTTCATTTATAAGGAAAAATATCAATGTGAGGAAGAAATGTTTAATAGAAAAAAGTTTTCATTTAATGTGATGAACATTTCTTACATTTCAAATTTCTACGTGAAATCAATATTTATTTAGTTAATGTCTGAAAAGCTTCTTTTATTGTACATTTTAGGCTTCTCCAACTGTTTTTTTGTATTAAACTTTAAAATTATTCATCTAAGCATAAAGTGTTGTATACAAAAAAATTTCATCTTATTAAGATAAAGATTTTTTACATTTAAACTTTTACAGTGCAATTAATATTTGTCTTTATAAAGTAGAAAAAACGTTTTTTTGCACTATTTTGACACTTCAATGCGTTTAACTTGCCAGTATTTAATTGTACATAAAAATTTATTTTTAAACATTTTCTATATCTTTATTTTAGATTATTTAATTTTTTTTATATATATATAATGTCGTAGAAAAACGTTTTAGCGTCATGTTAAAAAGTGCTACCGTTTAATGTCTATTCGACCAATTTGGTCCAAAATAGCAACGTTTACTTCTCTATTTATGTAGAAGATATCATAAAAATTTGAGCCAAATTGGTTCAAAATTGGCTGAGTTATTCTATTAACTTGACTACATACATACATACACACATACATACTTTTTCAAAAACGTTTAAAATGACTTATTTTCTGGACGAAAAATGTTTTTATGTATAAATAACAATTATTTATGGTGTTATATTTTACAACACAGCAAAAAATCATTATTTTTCTCCTGATTTTTTTGGAAGATAAAAATTTTTCTGTTTCTTCGACACTAGGTCCTCTTAAATCTAACTATTGTCTACTAAATGTACCATACCACTAGTAATTAAATGAATGTGTTTCTGTATTGGTAAAATTTCAGGCATTTTCCTAAACATTTTTGCAGAAGTGATTTGTTGTTTCAATATTGCTTGATATGTTTGACGACTGGGCTCCAGAATCTACATTGTTAAATAAATAATTTTATTAACAAATAATTATATTTTTAACTTCTCTAAAATAATTTATTCAAATAATTAATAAACATTTCTGTGAAGCTTTCATACCTGTGAAAACTGTAGTCCAAAACCAAGAATTAAAATTATCAACATTAAACATAACCAATAATTGTCACTGACAGGTTCTGTTACGCGCACGCTTCTCGGCAAATTAGATGATTGACGACCGTGTAAGATAAAAGATGACCGTTTAAGATAATAATGAAAAAATAACTAGATCACGCGTGTCTCACTCACTCTTTCGTTTTCCCCTATAGCTCTGTCTCGACTTTTTCGAGTAGTCATATATATATAGGAGACGAAAAAGATATCGAAAAATACATAGCCGAGTAAAAGAATTTGACATCTCAGATATTTACATGAAGTTTTATTGAAAGTATTACTAAATAATTTATCGAAAACTTAATAAACTGAAAAAATATTAAAAAAGAAATAATATATGATATAAAAAGTTACGTAAATAACATATTATATATTAATATTCAAAAATAAAAAAACCGCAGGTGCAGTTAGATGTCTAATAGGTGCTAGCGCGCATTATACTTGCGTTGGTGGCGCTACCGCGCACCTTGATTTTGTTTCGGATAAATCTTATTGATATTGACTGCTTTTTGCTTAATTGGTGTTGTGTGTTTTATTAAATTATTTATTTATATATTTATTTATTAAATAAATTCTATGATGTTACATAAGTACGATTCAGAGAAGAAAGATAAAAATAAGTTACATAACCTCAATCTTTGTGCAAAAAATTTTTACACTCATGTTTTGCTACTTACTTGTGCTTTTGATTTTAGAGCCACACATTAGAGATACCATGGAAATTATGAAAAATGCTACATATGTGCATTAATTTGACCAAATAGTGAGTAATTATATTTAGATATATATATGCAAAATTGTAAAATGCTGGTGTAACAAATGATTGTTTCAATAAAGGTATAGCCTGATGAGGATGGAGGACTTCCATCGAAACGTCGCCAATTAAATAAATTAAATGGTTAGTTCACTAAAACTCCATAAAAACGCCTCTTTTTTAACCAACTGCGTGGACGAATAGAACAAATTTATATCATATAATTAGACAAATTTAAACTTTTATAAAAACTACGTGTAAATGTTAACTTTACGTATAGTATGTTGTAACGGTGTGCTTGCCTAGGGGAAGAATCATCGAGTTATCCGTCTTATAACCACATAGTTCGTGGCGTACAAATCTGACTAGTATTGCCGACTTGGTATCTCATACTCGATGATTAAACAGAACACATATCTATATATATGATGTTTACAAATATTTCCGGCGTAGCGGCTGCGGTTACCAGTCCGCACACCTGCCGTTAAAGTTATTTAGAAATCGTACTTCGATTTCCAATAACGACAGGTAAAACAATAATTTTTCCTGAAATGGACCGCGGAAAGAAAATAACATGTGAGTTCGCGTGAGCCCGTATACTTACATACGGCTCATAGGTTAACGGAGGAAAAACTATATTTTTAACTTCTCTAAAATAATTTATTCAAATAATTAATAAACATTTCTGTGAAGCTTTCATACCTGTGAAAACTGTAGTCCAAAACCAAGAATTAAAATTATCAACATTAAACATAACCAATAATTGTCACTGACAGGTTCTGTTACGCGCACGCTTCTCGGCAAATTAGATGATTGACGACCGTGTAAGATAAAAGATGACCGTTTAAGATAATAATGAAAAAATAACTAGATCACGCGTGTCTCACTCACTCTTTCGTTTTCCCCTATAGCTCTGTCTCGACTTTTTCGAGTAGTCATATATATATAGGAGACGAAAAAGATATCGAAAAATACATAGCCGAGTAAAAGAATTTGACATCTCAGATATTTACATGAAGTTTTATTGAAAGTATTACTAAATAATTTATCGAAAACTTAATAAACTGAAAAAATATTAAAAAGAAATAATATATGATATAAAAGTTACGTAAATAACATATTATATATTAATATTCAAAATAAAAAACCGCAGGTGCAGTTAGATGTCTAATAGGTGCTAGCGCGCATTATACTTGCGTTGGTGGCGCTACCGCGCACCTTGATTTTGTTTCGGATAAATCTTATTGATATTGACTGCTTTTTGCTTAATTGGTGTTGTGTGTTTTATTAAATTATTTATTTATATATTTATTTATTAAATAAATTCTATGATGTTACATAAGTACGATTCAGAGAAGAAAGATAAAAATAAGTTACATAACCTCAATCTTTGTGCAAAAAATTTTTACACTCATGTTTTGCTACTTACTTGTGCTTTTGATTTTAGAGCCACACATTAGAGATACCATGGAAATTATGAAAAATGCTACATATGTGCATTAATTTGACCAAATAGTGAGTAATTATATTTAGATATATATATGCAAAATTGTAAAATGCTGGTGTAACAAATGATTGTTTCAATAAAGGTATAGCCTGATGAGGATGGAGGACTTCCATCGAAACGTCGCCAATTAAATAAATTAAATGGTTAGTTCACTAAAACTCCATAAAAACGCCTCTTTTTTAACCAACTGCGTGGACGAATAGAACAAATTTATATCATATAATTAGACAAATTTAAACTTTTATAAAAACTACGTGTAAATGTTAACTTTACGTATAGTATGTTGTAACGGTGTGCTTGCCTAGGGGAAGAATCATCGAGTTATCCGTCTTATAACCACATAGTTCGTGGCGTACAAATCTGACTAGTATTGCCGACTTGGTATCTCATACTCGATGATTAAACAGAACACATATCTATATATATATGATGTTTACAAATATTTCCGGCGTAGCGGCTGCGGTTACCAGTCCGCACACCTGCCGTTAAAGTTATTTAGAAATCGTACTTCGATTTCCAATAACGACAGGTAAAACAATAATTTTTCCTGAAATGGACCGCGGAAAGAAAATAACATGTGAGTTCGCGTGAGCCCGTATACTTACATACGGCTCATAGGTTAACGGAGGAAAAACTATATGCGACGGTTTTCGATTTGTAAATCAATACGATTTGAGATGCAATTAAATATTAACAGATTTATTAGTTTTTAGAGTCAAATGGAGTATATAACAAATATCAAACAAATATCGTTCGAGGTCAACGCACGCACGAAAGTTGAGTCGGAACCGTCGGCTCAACGCGAGAGGGGAAAAGGGGGTACGCGAACTAACTCTCTTAAACTACGCACGATTACGTTAAAATTAATTAATTCGCGGTAATTATTGCTCGCGCGAGAAGTGGTACCACTTACTTTTTATTCTATACGGATAAGTCTCCACAACCGTCTGATTCGCGTCGTGCGTATATAAAATCACACTAATAAAATCACCCCGAAAAACTATCGAAAAAAACTATATCGAGTAAGCCAGGACGTTTTCAGCCACACGTGTCGTCGCGATCTCTCTCTTCTACCGGTCGTCCTACGCGTGCAAACGCTCTCTCTCTCGAATTGCCGATTTTCGTTGCGCGAGCATCGGTCGTTGGCTATATCTATATGTATATATAGCACTCATCATTACCTACCGAATTCGTATAATGGTGAGTGAATATCACTTACCATTACAATGTGTAAAATTCAACTTTGCATATTAAAACCGGCGTATATCAATATATTTTATGCATACTATGAAAAAAATTTTTTTAATTTAGATCGGATACAAAATACTTAACGATACAGTTCAATAGATGTACCATTAATTTCATAGAGAAAAATATCCTAAATCATTTGTTTTTCTCAATTCAAAACTTTCTTTCCTTTACTATATTTTACCACTGCTAAATATCACATACTTAAATTATTATGCTTAAGAAATCGACTAAGCAGTGTATGATAATAATCAACTTGGCTTTTCATGCAAGTAATCGGTTTAAAATAGTAAAATAAGTATATTGTATATATCGTAATCACTCTCCCTGGTGTTAATCTTGAAACGTAAAAAGATAGATTTTTTTGTAAAAAGCAACGTTTCGTTGGCGTGGTCTGCCAACCGCTTCAGGCTTTAATCGGATTATCGATGCGTCAAATGATCTGATTTACAGACGGAACGTTGCTTTTTACAAAAAAATCTGTCTTTTTAAGATTTTTTTTCCTGCGCTTCCGTCAGATCGCATATAAGTTTCAAAGGTAAAATAAGTATAACTTTAAATTCAACTTATTTTTAATGTCCAAAGGATATATATAAACACTTTCTGCATCCGCCGATTCTGGACACAGTTTAAGTTAAGTTTGTCCTTCTTCAAGAACACAGTGAATTATAAAAAAGCTAATAAAAATACTATTTTGTAATATGAAAATATATGCACTGAAAAATTCTTGGGGCACCCAATGTCCAACTACATTATTCGTGCATTCGTACGATGTTTAGGACGGCTGCTGCCCTAAAATAGTATAAGAATCGTTCAAAAGTGGCGCTGTAGTCGCAAAACAAAACACTTTTTCGTTATTTAGGATAGCAGAGCTCCCAAAACTAGGAAAGCTGCTGCACTAAAGGTAATGTACTGTATTTGTCCTTGACATAAGTACAGAAGATGCCCGAAGAATTTCTCAGTGTGTACACTACTAACATACTTTCACGTTCGGGACACCATCTGTGTACCTGAAACTCAAAATAATACTTTTACAAAATTACGTTTTTCCGATCTACTCTCCTATTTTTTCTATTCTTTTGTTACGTATTTATTTCCTTACAAGATTCTTTACAAGTCGTTAATAGACACGTAGTCTGAAATACACGGAGACTAAAACAGGAGCAACGATAGAGAAATCTATTTATAGTTTTTTACTGTATTTTACTTTTGAGTTTAATACGTAGGAGTAGATATGGGGTGATATAGCGAGACTGTCGGTTCGTTAAAGAAAGGTATAAAAAATTTCCACGAGGATGGGGTTGTAGAAGTAAAATCACGTTCTAGTACACGTGGTGAAAGCGGTGGTTTTCTCATAAAAATGGTCAGTAACATCGTACAAGACGGATTCCAAAAATGCGTGACAACTGTTTTTCGTTACGATAGCTCGCAATTTTTTTGTACATCGAGAAACACCGACACCGCACCGACGAGATTTGTGGGAAAAAGGAAAACCTAAACACTTGAAGAAAACATATCTTTCCGTCAATACTCCTACAGATAGAAAACAGACGTCTCACATTCGAATCTCGCGTAGAGCTGTATTCTCGTATACAAAGATGCGATGCATGTGATTTTTGCGGGTTTACAGGAGATGATGATGTAAATCAATGGTAGGGATATTGTACAGAAAAACATTCTGTTTTAAAAATTCAAAGTCTGAATCCACCAGTTTGTTTTTGACTACTGTACGAGTAGAACGACAAACTTTGAAATATCGTTGCCTGTGAGTGAGAGCAAAAATGCTTAGTGCAAGTGAAAGAAATCTTTGCGAAGCAATATTAAGACTTAAATATTAAATTAAAGATTAAAGATTAAATATTAAGACTCGCGAATTATTTGCGATATTGACAATCACATCCTGGAATTTGGCGGAGATGTGATTTAACTTGGCGCATATGGTTAAGACGTATGAAGTGTGCGCGATTAGTGCGTGAATTGAATTTTATTCTTAGTTGTTGCACTTTTCGCCAAATAAGTATTTTATACAGACGGTTTTTCCACGGAAATGAAGTGGTCATAGCTGCAGTGGGTGATTACATAGTGCGCCGTAACATGCAGTGTTTATATACATTACGACGTATTATGGAGGAGTACGAAGAAATTCAAGTATTTATTAAAATAAAATATTTATTAAATAAAATAAAAAATAAAATAAAAATAAATTGTGTGTTATTTTCAGAAATTATATTGTGCGCATTATTCGACTCTAATTCGAAACGTTCAAACGCTTACAGTGACTACGTCTCTCTCTCTCTCTCTCATACACACACTTACGGGATGCGCGTTAACGGTCCGGACTTTTCTCTCGCACGTACACAGTACGCACCTACCCGTCGAATCTCTCTCTCACACTTACGAGTCGTGCGACTACGACTTGGACCTCACTCTCGCACTTATAGGGTGCGCGTCTACGGTTCGGACCTCTCTCTCTCTTTCTCTCTCTCTCGCACTTACGGGGCGCGCGTCTACGACTTGGACCTCACTCTCGCACTTATAGGGTGCGCGTCTACGGTTCGGACCTCTCTCTCTCGCACTTATTGGATGCACGTCTATAATTCGAGCCTCTCCCTCATACTAAGGGTGTAATGGAAATCGTCACACAATCTATTCACGACGAATAGAATATTTAAATTAGTGAATTGTAAATCGTCGGAGCCTTTCGTATGTCAAGCAGGGTTGCCAGATGGCGATTTTTTCTCTTTGTTGCTCTTGCTTAATAAACATCAATATAAGTAAGAGAGAAAAGGAAAAAAAATCGCCAACTGGTCACTCTGATGTCAAGGCCAACCGACGACACTTGTTTGTTTTTGTACAAATGTACAATTACGTGCGCAATAGTACGTAGGCATGAGAGCGCGAGAGTGTGTGTGTGTTTTCCACTCTCATCCCTTTTTCGGAAAATTAGGTGATTGCCTAATCAGTGACTCCCGAGACTTCCGCCCGCGCGAAAGTTATATTGTCGCGGCACGAGGCCGGATGGCCAATTATTAATTATCATTAAAATAAATATTTATATTATTTTATTTTAATTCTGAGTGTTTATTGTATTCTCCCCGCTCCCGCCGACATTCTAAAAATTTACGTATCGTGTCAAGGCAAGGAGGATCGCCCGAATCCTCCACACCATTCGTCCCAGTGAACTCGCGTTCCTAGCGACAGCCCACAGTTCGGATAAACAAATAAATTAATTATGTGCGCGGTATTGGGCAACGCGGCCCAACGGTTAATTTGAATTATTAAACATAATTAAGTGTACCGGGTTCGCGATTACCACGTCACAAATGGCGACCGTGACAGAACGTTCGGTTTCGTCCTCACCGATTTTAAATTAAAATTAGATTTTGTCGGCCATATTTTCGCGCGCGAGCAGTATCGCGGCGAAACGTGAGCGGGTTGAGAGAGAGAGATTGATTGATTGATTGATATAGTTTATTTGGCCTTGGGGTTGAGACCCCGTAGGCACTTGAAATAATAAATACAGTTTGAGTTAAATCACATAAATAATATAAAATAATAAAACGTATAAAAATAAAACAATAATAATAACAAAATATTAAATTAAAACTAAATATGGAATGAATTGCGCATTTGCCCTGGTAACAATATACAAAATAATACAAATACATAAATAATAATTGTACATCATGCGTCGAATTTTCGCAGTATTACATCAACAAGTTTTAGTCTAAATCGAGGTGAGGGATCTGAGGAGGTGTTATGCCCTCATTGCACACTCTATTTTCCCAGGCAGTTTTGTCAAGTCCAAACAGGTGATTAAATAATGTATTTTTGTAATGACTGATAGATGAAGTGTCGAATGAAAATGTAGGAAGTTCGTTAATGATTTTAGATGCAGTGATGACAAATGACTTATTCAAAGCCTCAGTACGAGGGGGAAGATAATTTAGCGATTTTGATGGATGACGAGAAGAGGTGCGAGGGTTATGATGGAGAATATTTAATTTTATAAAATGATTAGCCAGGTAAATGGGTGAATTATGAGCGATGATGCCGTATGCAAGTGAGCCAATGAGGTATGAGCGTCTGGACTCAACTGACAACCACCTGAGACTTAACCTATAAGGCGTTACATGTTCCTTCCTTGCTATGCCCCCCACACGAATCGGACACAAGCATTCAGTAGCCTTTGAAGCTTCAGATTTCTGGTCTGATCGACATCATTAAATACCGCACCTGCATAGTCAAGATGCGGAAAAACTAGTGCTTCAACCAGACATTTCCTAAGACCTCGAGAAAAGTCTTTTTATAATATCGCAATGAGTGCAAAACTCCATGTACGCGACTCGAGATAGTTAACACCTGTTTTGACCAATCAAGAGAGGGAGAGATCATGACCCCAAGCGATTTAACCTCACATTCATAATTTAAGAGATCCGCTCCCAATCCTACCTTCGGAGCAGTGTTCAAGTCGATACGCGATAAAAAAGCCTGACTACCCAGAATCATAACCTTTGTTTTTTTTACATTCAGCTTTAATCCGTTTGTGTGAGCCCATAGGGCTATCGCATTGGTATCTTGTGTGATACGTTGTACCCCTGCTTCCAATTCTGACGGAAAAAACGAATGGTTGACCTGGGCGTCATCGGCAAACAGCATACAATCGCTGTGTGAAAGAACTTTTGGTAGATCATTAATATAGATGGAAAAGAGTATTGGGCCAAGAACACTGCCCTGAGGCACCCCCGCATTTATCTTGAGCCAGTCCGTTAACACGCCCGTCTCACTCTCCACTGCTTGCATGCGGCCTACAAGATACCGATAGAACCAATTTAATGCGTTGTCAGAGCAACCAATTTCACACAATTTTTGCATAAGTTTGCCATGAAGCACAGTATCGAATGCCTTAGAGAAGTCAAACAGGACGAGAATCGTGATCTTCCTAGCATCAATGGCTCTCCTAACGTCATCTAGGACACCCAGGAGGGCTGTCTGGGTACTGTGCCCCTTGCGAAAACCTGCCTGTCTATCAACAAGAATATGATTTTTCTTAAGATATTCAGACAACTGATTACGCATAAGTCTCTCCAAGATTTTCGAGAGCTCACAAAGCTTCGCAATCTGTCTTGTATCTGAGCACGATTCTACCCTGCTTGACTTCGCCAATGGGAACGGTGATACCCTTTTCCAGCTCTCTGGAAAATAGCCAACTGAGAGTATGTTATTAAAGAGATCAACAAGGTGCAGTGTTAATTGAGGCTCTAATAACTTAATCATTTCAACAGATATGCCATCAATCCCCACTGCCCTCGAGGACGCTCCCCGAATTGCACGTTGAACTTCTTTCGCGGTTATAACAGAGAAATGAAAAGAGGGAGATGAAGGTGATGTAGGACAAGAATTGCATGTTATAGTTGAAAATGATTGTACGGAAAGTGGTGGAACATGATTTGAAACTGAAGCATAGTGACAATTTAGCTGTTGAGGTGTGAACAATTTAAGTGGTGATCGATTAGTCTTAGAACTGAGGCCCATGTTTTTTAGGCACTTCCATGATTTCTTTGGGTCTTTCGTGCTACTAAGTTTTTTTGCCAGAAAGTGGAACTTACTTGAGTTAACAGTATTCGAAACCTAATTTCTAAGACCCTTGTACACGGTATAATCGTCAACAGAACTTGTAGCACGAAATCTATTAAAAGCTGCATTTCTGACTTAATACTTTCTTTGATTTCCTGAGAAATCCAAGATTTGTGGCTTGTTTTGATGGAGTGAAATGTTATAGGAGCTAGCAAGTCAAAAGTAGATAAAATTAAGTTACATATAAATGATAATGTAGATAAAATAGTGCTATGAATATTATTAGATGAATGAACTTGATGTGAATGCGGACTAGGTTGATGATTATATGGAGACATATCTATGAATACAGACTGGTCAGGCCAAGGTTGGGGGAATGATGGCGATGAGGAAGAAGAGGTGTTGAATGATTCGAATGTAGTTGGGAGATTATGAAGGTTGATACCTTCACTTGAGACTGCTCATTATCAATCCGAAGAGTAATACTAATGGCATCATGTCCAGCTGCGAAAGGAGCCGACGTCTTAATATACTCATGCTCAGGTATTGGTTCACGAATAAGGAAGAGATCCAACCACGTGTGAGATGGCCCACCTGATGTCATCGCGTGATGCGTTGGCTCAAACTGGATGAGTGAAAGTCCCAGTGCCGTTAGATTAGCTCTAAACCTATCTGCCATGGCACTGGTAGAATTCATGTCAATGTTAAAATCCCCAGTGACCATGACATATTTGTATCGTGGTAGTATGTCCGACAAGACCTCAAAAAACTCCGTGGGGTAAGCGGCCGAAGGCCTACGGTAAACAATTGCTAAATCATTGAAACTGATTTACCTGTCAAACATAGTACCAGATATTTCGGAGCATTCAAAAAGATAGGTTTAGAGTGCGCGATGATCCTTACCCGAAATATTTCACGTACATAGGCCGCCACACCTCCCCCCCCTCCTTACCCTCACGATCCAATCGATACAATGTATAGCCCGGCAATTTAATAATTTCCGAATAATCGTGACTTGTAAGGAAGGTTTCGGTAATCGCGATGACATAATGAGAGGCTGGATGAACTAGTGCTTCGATAAATGCAAAATGTGTTTTTAGACGATTTATATTAGAGTGAAAAATGGAGAGTGACTTCGATGATTTCGATGATTTGGCCCGACCTGCCCCATCTCACTTGGTGTGAGTTGGAGAGAGAGGAGGAAAGTTTATAAAATCGGCTTCCGAACTTACACGCTTCAATGGTCCGTCCCTCACCTCTCGCATAAAAACTACTAAATCTAAAACTATGGGCCTCGCATAGCCCAGCTCGCTCGATTTACGTATAGCCACCTGCCATAGCTCAAAGACGGGATTTTCTCCACCTTCATCTAAAATATCCCGCGCCTTATGTTCCTTTAGGAGTCGAGCCTTTTCAATGATCGCATCTCTGGACATTACGGATGACATTTTTATTACCATACCTCGAGTGAGTATCGGAGCCGCGGGAGAACCCGCCGAGTTTGATTTTAACCGCGGAGTCCAAGGACGAAGGTCAATTATTTGACTATTCATCTTCGGTAGTTTCAGCACATCAAATACATCAGTTAGAAGTTCATTATCAGTCTTCTTTGTATCCTTGGGCAGCCCGGTAATGAGCAGCTCGCATGTGTCCTTCGATGGAGGTTGTGACACTGTAATTGCGTCCTTACTACTCATTTCCAAGCTGCTGACCCGGTTCTCTAGCTTACCCATGCGCGCATCAATAGCCGTAAACTTCACCACGATTTCTTCCTCGATCGCACCAACCTTCGCTTTTAAATCTTTAATTTCGGTTTTCACCTCGTCAACCTTGCCCTCGACACGATTTACTACTTCCGAAACTGATTTTAAATCGATTCGCAAGCTTTCCCGGAAGCTCCGGGTAAATACTTCCAGCTACGGTGGCAGATTGGCCGCCATTAGAACGGAGTCGCTTAGCGCGTCGTGTGCCGCCTGATTGGGCACAGCGGGCGGAGCGCCGCGAGGTTGCTTCGCAACCTGCGACGTTGATGGCGACGGAGGCGAGGCTACACGCTTAGCGCAAGAGGTGATAGGATTAGGTGTGGTCGCCGACGCGGCACTGTCGGTCGCGACAGACTGGCGCGGTAACCCGGGCGGTGGCGCCCTCATATCGTTCGAAGCTGTGACTAACGCCTTCGATCGCGTTTTCGCGAGAACACAACAGCGCCGCTCGGACGAGCGCGGCACGACCTCAAAACAATTCGTGTGGGCAATGTTACTACATAGATTACACACCTCTGTATAGTCCTTGCGCGTCAGTCGTGCTCCTCAAACAAAACAGCCTCGCGGAGTTGCCATATTCATAAGGTGAGTTTCGCAACGTTGGTGTGGACTCCGTGTGTTAAATTTACCGCCCAATCTTCGCCGCTCGTAAATTCCTCCAGCTAACCTCCAAGATTTTGCAATCTAATTCTGTAATTTGCGGACAACTGGCTACAGTAAAAATGCATCTAATTTAATAGGTACAGACTGTAGATAGCGGGCGTCCAATTTGCCTTGCAGTGAAAACTCGAGTTGGTCGCGTGAGTACAACAATCATACAAACAATACGGAGAAATAAACAGGTGTCTTAGTACTCACCGCGCCAGAGAGAGAGAGGATGAATGAATGAATGTTTTTTATTGAGCAGCAAAAGACTCGAGGTCCTACATAGCCGTAACATAAAATTACATGAAAATACATATATTTGGGATCGTCAGCTTAGTTAACAAGAAATATAACAAAAGTTAAGCGTTAAATAATAAAATTCTAAATTTCTAAATTTATAAAGTTAATAAATAAATAAGTATGTAGTTGAAGAGTAAGTATTTGTACAATGTGTAAATTATCACAGTTCGCATAAAATAATATAATAAACTACAACTACATATATAAATAAAATAAAAGTAAAATATAAGTAAAACCTAATATAATATAATGTAAAATAATAAATATTGCACCATTCATGTCGATATGTGAATAAACAATTTATTTTTTTTACGCAGTAACAAAGTATTTAAATAAAGCAACCTTAAAAGATGGTTTATTGAAAAGTCGACGTAGCTCTTCCGGCAGTAAGTTCCACATTTTAGATGAGGCAACTAAAATTGAGTTAGCAAAACATTCGGTGCTGGAGCGTTCAACGTTCAAGTCGAATTCGGAACCTCTCTTAGAGCCATATCTATCGATCGCACGAAACTTAAATCGGTCAAAAAGATGTGCGGGTTGACCAGAAGCAAGCGTCTTTGCGAGTAAACACAAGCAGAGATAATCTCTTCTTTTAGTGTACGAAAGAATCCTCAATTCATTGTAGACCGGAGTAATATGCTCAAATTTTTTTCGCCCAGATATAAAACGAAGTGCAGCATTTTTACACCTCGATAGTTTTAAACCCAACTCCTTAGAGAGATCGAAAAAAAGACCCGGACAGTAATCCACATAAGGAAACACTAACGCCTAAACTAAGGTAAGCTTAGCACTATCCGGAAGTGAGTTGCCAGCTTTTCTTAAACGTGAGAGAGCACAATGAAATTTTCTGGCGGTCACGGTACATTGTATTCTCCAAGATAGTGAGGAGTCGAGAACAACACCTAGAATACGAAGAGAGGGGCAGATATCAATTTTTAAACCATCAAATAAGATATCTGGAGGAGTCAAGTCCCTAAGACGGCAGCTATAATTTCTGGATCCCAGCCAAATAGCCTTTATTTTTCGTGAATTTATCGTAAGTCCATTGTCGGCAGCCCACTGCGCAATTCGTTGCAAATTAGAATTGACTCCCCGTATTACGACCGACAGGTCATTGAAATGCTCGTGAGCGTAAATCAAGAAGTCATCGGCATATAAATGGTACGAGCAATCTACTAGACACGATGGCAAATCGTTAATAAATAACAAAAATAGTAGCGGTCCCAATATTGACCCCTGGGGTACGCCTTGGACTCTGTGAAGAGTAGCAGAAGACTCTCTATTAGCCGATACAACAAACTGTGACCTACCAGTCAGATACGAGGAAATCCACTTGATCGCTGAGTCAGAGAAGCCGTAATATCTTAACTTTTCACAAAGCAAACCAATGTTGACGGTGTCGAATGCCTGCTTGAAATCTATCGAGATCAACAAAGTAACGAAGCCATCATTCACATTCCTCCTAATGTCATCAACTACTTTAATCATCGCTGAATGTCAACTATAATATTTGCGAAAACCCGATTGTAAGTTGTCCAGAATTGTTAAGTCTTTCACGTGATCTAAAATTTGCTGATAGGCGATGAACTCGAGCAACTTTGAGGTCGCACACAATATACTTATTGGTCGAAAATCCTCTACAGTCGACGGTTGCGACACCTTGGAACGAGGGCGAACAAGAGCGCTTTTCCACTGCACAGGGAAAATTCCCGATTGAAAAGAACTATCAAAAATGTGCAGAAGAATAGAAATCAGATTGGGTAGACATTCTTTGATGAATTTGAGAGGGATGCCATCCACACCCATTGCATTAGACTTTGCAGATTTAATGGCATTAATTAATTCGGAGACTTGAAGATGTTTAAAATAGAATCTACTGTTGGTTGAATTTGGGGCATAACAAAGCTGAAATAGCTTGATAGATGGTCTCCCATCGCCCACAAAGTATTCATTAAGTTGACTAGGCGTGACAGGAAGTGGCCTGGAATCCTGTCATGAACCCCTTACACCCATCTTATCAACTATCTTCCACATTTCAGAACTATTAGTACATTCACTAAGCTTACGTTTATAGTAATTATGCATGGAGTTTCTCATAATAGTCTGTATTCGATTGCGTAGCAGCTTGTAAGAGTCATGATTATCGCGACGACCCGTTCTTTTATATTTTCTCCAAGCTTGGTTACGTCGCTTAATCACATACTTTATTTCCGGAGTAATCCAAGGGCAAGGTTTGGATTTAACTGTGACTATACGAAAAGGGGCATGTGTGTCATACAGGCCAATGAGACGATTAGCGTAAACGTCAACCTTTGACTCAACATTGCAAGAATCATAAAGTGGAGACCAATTTATGGAAGCCAAATCTCTGTTGAAAGCAGATAAATCCCGTTTAATAAATGCACGTGAACTGAAAGAGAATCTCGAACTTGAAGGCGACTCATACGCCAAACTAACGAATAAAACATCATGATCAGAGATATCAGGGTAATTATATTGCTCGAATATTCTAACTTTAGATAAATCACTGACACAAACATAATCAATGGCCGTGTGTGAGTCGTCTCTCACTCTGTGATGCATAGCGCCAAAGGGCAAACGTTGTAGACCACATGTATCAAATGATTCCGAAAGAATAACTTGAGGTGTTGAGACTACATTCCAATTAACATTGAGGTCTCCGAGTAAAATAATATTGTCACAACTATTGTTATGATTTAGAATAGTCTCCTCAACCGTGTCCCAATAACCTGCCTTAGGAGGACTATAAACGACAATAAATAAAAAATTATGGCCGCACAGAGTTAATTCAACCAACAAATATTCTGGACGCTTAATATAATATGTAGGCTGCGGAGATGAACCACAGAAAATTTTAGATTATTTCTAGCATATAGAGCCACTCGTCCCCCAATTTTACCTACTCGATCCGTCCGATATAGAGTATAATCAGGAATTTCTGTAAATGCTTTGAGTGAAGAAGATGACATCCACGATTCACTAACAGCTAAGATATCGAGATCATGTTTTGTAACAACGTTTTTTATACTAGAAAAGTGTGCTGATACTGATTGAGCATTACAGTGTCCAATATTCAAATTTTGCCGCATTGAAGAATTCGTGCTACACGTGTGGTTAACATTAACAGCCATAATTAATATGTGACATTTTATGTACAATTTTGCTACGCAATATAGGACAATTGGCCTTATCATTAGCCGCGTGGGAATGATTTGGATAGCCTGCTGAAATACAATTAGTACATTTAAGTGCTTGCCTCGAATTACAATCCCTAGAATTATGATCACCCGAACATAATTGGCAACAAAATCTCTCCTTACAATCCTTCGCGATATGATTAAAGCCGCAACATTTATAACACTGTAAAACATTTATATAATCTTCCAACCTGCACGAACGCCAACCGATGTTGACTCTTTTACGACTGACTAAAGCCTCTCTGCACTCGGGTTGCATTTCCACAATACATGAACGAAACTTATTATTATTCCTAGGTGGATACAGGTAAACAACTTTAAAATTATTACTAGGCATATTATCGAAATTTTGTTCGGCTATACACTTTGATATATCATCACCCTGCAGATCCACCGGAATACCATAAATAATCACTCGAGGATTCAATCTAACGTCAGACTTAATCTCAAGACCAGCCTCCTCAAGTGCCGGGATATTTTTAAGATTACATGGATCGATGTTATCACCTTCAATAGCAACCGAATTGTTAGGACAATTATAAATCTTCTTAATACTCATCTTCAATTTGACGGGATCTATACATTTTTTTAGTGCTTCCTTAGTTAGATTAGACGAAACGAATTTTTCTTTGGAGTGTTCACATGGTCCGATAATCACTCTACTAGATGAATTAACAGCAAAAGACTTCACTCTAGACGTTAAAGACCTATCCGTTGGCGCATGACGAGTGGAACCTACTGCATTAGAAAAGGAAACAATATTAGCATAGCTTGGCCTCAAAATATCGCCCGTTCCCGACGAATTACACGAAAGAATAACCTGTGATATATTCTCAAGCTTGTTACATGTATCAACAAAAATATCTCTCGACTTTTGTAACGTATTTGTATACTGCTGTATAGCATTTTTACAACTAAGCGGCTCGAACGCAGCGAGCTGAGCTGAGTACGCAGTTGACAATAAATTAATTGCATCGCAAAAACCGTTTATAGCAGATTAAAGCGAGTCTTTTTTCTCTTTATTCTTTTCGCTAGAAAGCCACGACAATAATAACTCGCGATCCTTACTTACATTACTTATAATACTTTGTACTTCGCAAACCGTAAGAATAGCAGCTGTTTCAGTTGTACTCAAGCTGCCAACATCACGCTCTCCCATATCGCTCAATCTGCGCCGTTTGCTGGAAGCTGATACCTGTGGATCCCGGGAGGTGTCGCCACCCGACTGCGTCTGCATGACTAATTGCCTTTGTAGATCGACATGTGGAAAAGGCTCACCTCTAACCTCCCAAGACTTCTTGACGTCGAAAACCAAAATAATGAATGCAAGACAGCAAAAAAAGCGAGGATAACACTCACCGCAGCGTCTTGCATAAAAGCGCTTGGAAGGAAGACCTGTAAAATCCGCCCGAAGGCGAGAATAATGCAGTAAGCTTGTTTTAAATAGAGCACAGAAATCGGCGGCCATTCGTACTTACAGAGAGAGAGCGAGAGAGAGAGAGCGAGCGAGCGAGAGACAGCGTGTGAGACGCGTCTCTATACCGGAGTATTCCCCCTCTTGCTCGGGTATCCGAGGAGAGGTGTACATCGGTATATCGGGAGAGAGTTCGCGCGCGACCGTGCTCAGCCGGAAGCGCCCGATCTCACCGAGATCGGTCTCTCCCGATCGCAAGCTTGACGGGTGATCTTTGCATAGCTTGTATGGAAGTGCAAAGTAGGGAGAGAGTAGCTTGCGCCGCGGATCGCGGGCAGCGTGAATCTCCCCCGAACCGCGCACAAAGGAAAGACTTCGCGAGAGCCGATCATCATCGGCTCTCTCCCATTGCGCCCGCGAGTGGGAGTGAGAGAGAGAATCCCTAGTCGCGGGGAATCGGAGTTAGGTGCTAGGCAGGCTATTCGGTGAGTGAGAGAGATAGCGCAATCGCCTAGCCCTTTTGCGTGATTAGTCTTCGCAGCTGGTTTCGCCGAGAGAAACCACTGCGGCGAATTTTTTTTTTCGTTCTAATAAAATAAATTCGTTCCCGCGCGAGATCTATTTTATATTTATGGTGTGAGAGTGTTTGAAAATAGATCCTTTCGGGAGAAGTAAAAAAAATTACTGTTATTTTATTTGAGCTCGAGAGCGCAGCATTTTTATTTTGCTCTTCTCCCCTCCCTGACCCACATATATTATATATATAGTAATATAATTTAAAATTGTATTTTACTTATTACTAATTTTTTTTATAATATATGTAACATCTTATTTGTGTGTATAAAATATATTTTCACAACTATTGTTAATTTTTTAGACTTGTTCGCAAGTTAAATAATTAACAGTGAGTAACTTTGTGTGAATCTGCCACAAAGTTACAATAGTTGTAATATTAATTATTTTAACTCGTGTGTGAAGAAAATAATTAAAATTATTTTTGTTGCAATTATCTGACAGTAGATACTTGATTTAATATTTGGTATTTATTAAATGTTGCTGTTCACGATACTTGTGATATATTTTTGAAAATTTTTGAGTGTGAGAAAAAAATTTTTTTTTATAACTCGTGTTAATGATTTAGACTTTTTGCAAGTTAAACCATTAATGTTAAGTATCTTTGTGTGATTATTCCGCAAAGATACGAGAGTTATAATATATAATTATTTAGACTCGAGAGTGAGTTAAATAATTAAATTTTTTTTGCATGTATTTTAATGATCGGCACCTAACCTAATATTTCGTATTCGTTATTTGCTGTGAAATTTTAATATATGTAAAAAACTTTCTTTTCTTAATTTACTGGTAAATTACCGACGATATTGAAATAATTCAAAGATTTTTTTTGTTAATAATTATTTTTGCTTGCAGAAGCAATTGTATAGAGTCTTGGTGTGTGTGAGTCACAAGACACTATTATAAACATTAATTATTTAGACTTGTGAGCAAGTTAAATAATTAATTTTAATTTGGTGCATGTGTGAAGTGTGTGATTTGCCACAACTTTAACCACAAAATTTTATTATTTTGTCCTTCTAAGAACGAAATAAATTTCTTTTAAAGAAAATCTTTTGGATTTTGATCAAGTAAATTAATTTTGTTGGTACACTAGTCTGTGCATCTTTACAATTTATTGTAATTAAGCTGACACCAAATTTTTTTTACTTGTTGGAAGTAATAATTATTTTATTGTGGTGAGTCCAATAAAATAATATCCAATTAAAAATTGGATACTTCCGAAGTATTTGAAACACTAGGGATTTCATCTGAAATCCCGGTTGAGAGCACTTCTCCCGACGTAACACGTCGGCTGCTGCTGGTCAAAAAATTAATGGCCAGCAGCTATGAAGCCCGAATGACCCAGCTTATGCGTGAATCACGCATAGCTAGGGATATTCGTCGGGAAAAGAAGAAGCTTCTGATTAAGGCAGTGTATGCCCAATTGAAGCATCTGAGTTTAAACGCACATGGCGAAGAGGCGGAGTGCCTCGAACGCCTTTGCGTCACCGGATAAGATGTGTAGACATTAATCTGGAAATATCATGGTTCCCAGAATACGATGAGAATGTAAGGGCAGAGCCTGCATATAAACCTCTTGTATGTCAGAACCTATGGAAAATTAGGAAACCTCGTTCCAGGAAAGGGAGTGTGGTCCCATCAGGAACGGAAGTTTCCTGCGAGTCCGAAATGTCGGATCGCGAAAGGGTTGCTAGTGACAGATCACCCATCCCTGAAGAAGATGGAGCTCAGTCACCAAGTGGTCGGTCTAGAAACTCGCCAATGAGTACTGCACAAAGCCCGAGGTTGGCATCAACAGGTGCTATACCTAAACGGATTGGTGAGGTACTGGGAGCAAACACGACCACGACTGCTATCCCTTATGTTCCTGTTTCGGTGGCTATAACCTCTTGCACAACCACTCCGTCGACGGTTACGACCGTGACGACTGCTCAACTGGGAGGTTTTTATGCACCCGCACATTACCTCCCAATTGAAGAGCAAAGAAACAGCGGACATATTGGCACTAGAGAGAGTGAAGTGCCAACACAACATTTTGACTTGGGTTCGCAGACGGAAGCCGACCGTCGTACGTCACGAGGATACACCTCCAGACAATACGACAACAGGCAACCCGAGGCTAACACAACCGAACGTCAATTTGTTGATGATAGGAACGGATACGACCTTCCTAACGACGTCAGTGTTCAATCTTACGAAAAACCGAGGTTTGAACAGAGACGTCGTGAGACCTCTTCTGAGACTTGTGAGGGACAAGATAGAAGAGAGAGGCGTGAGTACACGACTCCAAACAGAAATTCACGACACCATCGTTCTGTGAGTAGAACCTCAAGCAACGATGAACCTCGTGATGAATGTACGGAGAGACGCACTCATAAATGTCATTCGAACCGTAAACTCGACGACCGAGCACAGCCGGAAATTCCGGAGCAAGGTCACAAAGAGAGGTCGGATAGACGTAGAGAAACGCCTCGAGACAAGCGTGCGGTGGCCACATGCGATCAGTGTACTTAGACGGATTCGTCCGATGGGTATCAGTCTGATCGCGAACCTACTCGTAGGAGATCCGATTCTCGTAGGGCGGCTGAAGGCCGACAAAAGAGTAGGAATCCTTCCACCAGTAGTCGTAGGAGTTTCCGGACGGATAATGGAGATGACAGTCGAGAGAGAGACTCCTACGCGGCCAGGCCAAGGTATCGTGAAGACGATAACCGAACGCATGATCGGACAGGGTGCGCACGAGAGCTGTGTATCTGGAACATGTCCTTTGATGGTGAGACCAAAAAGGACGCGGAAGAGTTTCTGAACCGTTTGCACGACTTCAGAAATGTCAACGAGTTCTCGGATCGCAGGATGTTCAGTGTCCTGTCCAATGTGTTCTCAAAATCAGCTCTGTTCTGGTATAGAACAGTTCAGCCATCTCTTCGAGATTGGCGTGATTTTGAGATCGAGTTCCTAAATGAGTATGACCGTATCATAAATGACGAAGATTTACTCATGAAGCTTCGATCAAGAACACAAAATGAGAGAGAAAATGCTACGACGTTCTTGAATTGTTTCAGAGCGATCGTAAATAAGTTTAAATGCCCTCCCTCATTAGAACAACAGGTGAAGATGGCCTACTCGCAGATGAGGCCAAATTACCGTAGGTACATACCAGTACGCCAAATCAGGAATTTTTCTGATTTGACAAGCTACGGTAAAGAGTACGAGCAGCATTTAACATGGGACACGAAATTCTCCAGTTCCACCGTTAAGCGCGAGAAGCTCGTACCAGAAGCTTTTTCGAAACAGAGTGGTGGAGCACGAGTCTCGGGTAAAGTAGCGACTGTTACCGAAAAGAGTAAGGATGAGTCTTTTCATTCGGATAAATAGTCGTCGAAGAAAACTATTAAGAAGAAGAGCAAGAAAAGTGCGAAAAACTCGCCAAACTCATCTTCAAGCGAATACGAAGCAGCCGCTGTGTACGGTACTTCCAACGTCGCTAATAGTTTCCAGAAACGATACGGCAAGTCGAATAATGGAGTGAGTGCCCCCAATTCGAAATCCCTATCGTACGTGCCTGTTTCTCAACAGTCACCTGGGCAACAAAAACAGAGCTCGAGCAAAAGAGAAAGACGTGCTTTGACGAATTCTCAACTGCCCCAGCAAAATGTTTTTATCCCGCAAATGGCACAAAACCTGGTGAGGTATGTGCAACCACAGGCGACGGCAGTAAACCCAACGAACCTGAGCACCATCTTTGTCGGCGTATGTTTCACATGCCAAAAAGTCGGTCATAGGTCGTCGGATTGCCCGAGCCGAACACTTGGCGGAAACCAGCTCTCAGATTTCCTGAGTTGGGTGAGGGTGAGTGACTCGGCCCCCAATTCCGAGAGTCCGATATAGACCTCCTACGATAGTGGAGGAAGAGGATTGCCACAAGTACGCCTCGAAGTCGTGTTGTTTCGCCGAGCCTGTGTTGGCGATCAACTGTCCAACATGCTATATGATTGATACACTAACACGCTTAGTTATTGAACACATGCCGTTGGCGGCTATACAATTCATCAGAGCAACCGCGGTCATGGAAGACCTTACCCCAGACCGCAACCGCCGAGATGTCTCACAGAGGTGTGTTATCGAATGACGCGAAGCCTTCCAGGCTTTTAAAAGTATTTCTCCCGACGTTTCCTTACGTAGGTTCGATGTACCATAAACTCGCACGAGAAGGCATTAAGAGCGTCAAGCTCCGAGCCCGATCATGCCGACTACACTATTGTCGAAAGTGAGTGAAGTCGAAAACCCTTTTGGCCGGACTCTTTTATATTGTTCCGGCTCGGTGTATACCGGGGTGGGAACAGCCTAAAAATGCCTTCGAAAATCATTGTGGAGTTCAGCGTACCTTAAGGACTGAACTCAGTCTCTAGCAAGCCAAAGCAGGAGATCAACTGAGGGGAAATTCCTTAGGAATACGTTCCACACGCCTCGAAAGGCAGGTAACTCGGGTTTACTCGGGTAGATAATAAATTTCCGCTTATCGCCTAGCAAGTGATGGGTCCACCACTGTGGGTAAAGGGCCTCGGCCGGAGTCATAGCAGCTCCCAAAAGCAAGGAACCTTCGAAGCACAATGTAGGGTTGAACAACCAAATACAGGTCGATTTCTTTAAGCAAGGGTTAGTAGGTTCGCCAAAGGCCCTCGAGAAGAAGTTAGCCTTTCAATCACTCAGTTAAGAGTTGGGCTCCTTATGGCAGCCTCCAGACTATCCTAGCTAAGAACTCAGGTCTTCGGACAATGAGCTCATCACCCACCCGTAAGGGTGGGTTTTTCCATTTCAGGAGATTTTTCGAAAGTAGCATAAAAGGATAGCGAGGAGACAGACCAAGAAGTAAGGGTAACTCAAACTGAACCAGTTTAGCACTTGGAAATTTCGAATGCATGGAAGTCGATGGGTACTTCGTGGACCCTGTGGGGATTCTCGAACGCCAACTAAGGAGAATCTCTATTCCATTCCAGTGCGATCTAAAGCCTGAGTAGTTTGCCAAGGCGAGTCTTACCAATAAAGTACCACAGAGAGAAACACCCGATTATGACGCTTAAAGGCAGGCAACCATACCTAGCCTGAATCTTGTACATAATAGAACTGCCAAATGCAGACAAACTCGAGAAGCAATTAATCTTGTAAATAATAGAGATCCGGAGAGCGGCAATCAGCCGTGATCCGGTAGCGTAAGCGAGATTGGCCTAATGTCTTGTAAATATAAAGATTTCTATGGAGATCATACTAATACGATCAAAAGATGGAATATGAAATCAAAATGATTATCCCTCAGTGCACTATTTGAACCCTCTGGATATAATCAATCAAAATAAAAAACAAATCCATTGGGTAATGAAAAGAAATGTACAAAACACGTTTCTAGATTCCGTCTCAAAGAGACAAAGTAGTGTAATGTGTAGATAGTAGATTTAAGATAATAATATAAGGATTTGTAAATATTGTATAAAGTAGGAAACGTCAAGTTAGTCTTAAGAAGAACCTCTCCAGCCGTACGGACCCGGCACTCGCTTATTTTCAACTCTATTTTCGATATCTTGTGGGGGATATCTTAGAAATCTTTTTAAACGTTTAATTTTAGGAAATAATTGCACTCGAGTGGACCGCTAACAAGCGCTTACCATCAAAAGATGCACTCTTCCAATAAGGAACGGCAGCGTCCTCGAAAGCGGAAGGGTGGATCGACGAAAGGGCCCTCCAAGCCTGGACACAAACCCTGTCGATCGAAAAAGTTTAGTTAGGAGTCGGACTCGTACAGACGGGCCTTTAACAGAGTCAAGCTCTAACAGAGGCCTGAAAGTTAAGATCCTCCAACTAAACATGGCTCGTGCAAGAAACGTCACAGACGAAACTCGCGAACACATGGTCAGAGCAGGAGTAGATTTGGCTTTGGTTCAAGAACCATACTCCTTTAGAGGATGTATCTCGGGGATTGGACTAAACATTGGTGCGATAGTAGAAACCAAGCCCGAGGAGAAACCCTCGGCAGCTATTTTATATAGCTCTGGTACCCTCACGTACACACGAATCTCCCAGCTCTGCACCAGCCACTGCGTATGCTCAATGGTGAGCGGTCACTTTGGCAACTTCTATGTGATGACTTTATACTGCCAATTCAGAGATCCCATAGGGATATATATCTGACGCAGCTTAAACGCATCCTGTCCGAGCTTAAAGACCAAAAGGTTCTTATAGCAATGGACGCAAATGCTAAGTCTACTTAGCTCTAAAAGTCGAAAAGACGCGCCTATCGGACTTGCAGATAGATTCTAAAGAGGATGTCGACATATACGCCGGCAAACTCGAAGAATCAATCATTAATGCTTGTAAGAAGGCGATCCCCATGAAGAGGCGGTTTTCCAAATCCGCCCCATGGTGGAATCCACGGCTGACACACCTCAAATGTAGAACCAAAAGACTCGAACGCAGATGGCTCTACCAGAGGAAGAGAAGCGGGACGTCTGAGACCAGATCGCAAAGACTCCAGAGCAATACGCTCAGCCTCGTAAGAAAAGCTAAGAGAGAATACAAGTCTGAAACAGTAAGTCCAGAAAGAGGAGCTGGAGGAGCTATATCACGCTCAAGGCAACAAAGACGTATGGAGCCTTCCGTACCGAGTTGTATCGGGCAAGATGAGCACCACCAAAGCCCTCAATACTGTGACAGGAATAAACGGATCGACAACTACCTGGAAGGAAACGTGCGAATCTCTGCTTCAGCAGTGTGAAATAGTTCAAGCAATTCGAACCAACAAAAGCGGGAAGTGTCCAGGTACTGACAGAATTGAAGCGGAGGTACTTAAAATGCAATTCCACTGCTAGACGAAATTGACAAATTATACAATGCTTGTCTCAAGTATGGTGTCTTCCCAAAGAGGTGGAAAGAGGGAATGCTGATTACGTTGCTCAAAGCTCCTGACAAAGATGAGCAGGCTGTGAAGTCGTACAGACCCATATGCTTACTAAGCATAATGGGAAAACGTTGGAAAGGCTTATTATAGAGCGACTGAAACAGCCTGTGAACTCGGAGTCGGGACAAACATCGGAGCGCACACACATCAGTACGTCGACTGACCAATATGGTTTTACACCAGGAAAGTCGACGGAAGATGCGATAATAATGCTGACGCAAATAGTAGAGGAAAGCCAGTGCAAATACGTCTTAGCGTTTCCACTTGACATCTCTGAAGCTTTTGATAACTTGTGGTGGCCTAGTCTTTTGAAACAGCTAAAAGACAGACAATGCCCCACAAATGTCTATAACCTTATACAAAGTTACTTCCAAGATCGAACGGTGTGCATGAGAGTTACGTACGACGAAGCACGAATGGAAGTAACTAAAGGTTGCCCCCTTGGATCTATTTTCGGTCCACTTGGATGGAACTAAGACTATGACACCTTACTCAATGAGTTTCACATTGCAGGCTTAAATTCTATAGCATATGCCAACGACATTATAACAATCGTCGAAGGCAAAAGCCGGCGTCACCTTGAAACAGAGGCGCAGCGTATGATTAACATCGTCGAGAACTGGTGCAATTTACACAAACTGGAAGTATCAATCCCAAAATCAGGAATGATATTATTGAAAGGCAAACTTGACTCAAGCAAGCCTCCCAAAGTTAAATTGGGAGGCCAAAACATTCGTATGCTTAAAGAAATGAATACCTGGGCGTCACGTTCGAACCTAGATTTGGAGTCATTCAGCACGTCAAAAACGTGCAGAAAAAGTGGTTCGACCTCCTCGGTCGACTACATCTCCTCTCTGGCGTTAATTGGGGATGAAAGAAAAATCCCTCAGTCTGATATACAAGTGTCTCTTCATCCCAATTGTCGCCTACGGTGCGGCAGGATGGTGGAACAAGGCTAATAGTCACAGCAGGAGAATCCTTGCTACTTTGCAAAGGAAGACCCTAGTCTGGACTTCGAAAGCATATAGCACTGTCTCCCACGAGGCACTTCAGGTAATCTCTGCCTCTCCTCCCATCGACTTATTGTTAGATGAGAGGGTAGCTCATTACCATATTAGGCACAGCGAAGTTGTCCAATCGTCAGATAAACCAGTCGAACGGAGCCGTAGTGGAAACCCGAGAAACGCATCTGCCATTGAGAAATCCAATACTCGAAAGCAAATTATGGATCAATGGCAGGAAAGGTGGGACTCCACGGGCAGAGGTTCAGAGACACACAAGTATTTCAGCAATGTCGATGACAGGATGCGAAAGGGGTGGTTAAAGCCTAATCACTACACATCGCAGTTCTTAACAGGACACGGATCTTTTAAGTCTTACCTGAACCGTTCGGGTTGAGCAAAGATTCGAGATGTGAATGTGGAGAGGAACAAACTTCTAACCACATACTCTTCGATTGTCCTTGCGTAGTTGAGATCTGGAAACCCCTGGTGGACTTGGTCCGGAAACATGGTCATACGTGGCCATGCGAACCGAGTTTACTAGTGAGTAGCCGGGATTTGTACCAGGCATTCAACAAGTTTGCCAAAAGGTACATAGAACCTTCCAAGCTGATACTTGAGGACAACTCCAGAGACCGACCCCAGACTCCAAAGACGCCTACCCGTATGATAGTCTAAGAGCGGATGTTTCGAGGAAACGGCCACTCCCCTGGCAATCATGCATGAAGCATTGTACTGTGAAGCTGGTCAGACTGTCTCATCAGACTCTCTCGTCCGTACATAATGCTTAAAGGCTTCCCCCAACCGGGAACGCCGGTCGAATCCCATCGTGGAATAGTTAGAACCCTCGATTCGAACGGCCTCGTGAACAACGAGAATAGAGGGATCTAACGCTTCACGGAATGCAAAGGAGTTTCTCCTGTAAACTGCATTCATTCGAACGTTAGGCCACCTACCGCAAAACCTCCCCGGGGATCCGGGGAGTAATAGGAAGATGTGCTTCGGCATATCGACAGTTGGACCAGGATGACTTTACTCTGGTACGCAGGGACTGGGAAACCGAGCCCCACGTTGGCGTACCTCTGAGTTGAAAGTGAAACGCCAGCGTGTCCCCAGTATTGGGTTGGACACTGCGGGGCACGTGGTTGCAAGCAGGCTTGACGGGTAAAGCGGAGAGTAACCCGGATGCCGCTTATGTTGCAAGCGGACGACGGCGGTGAGCTAAACACCGCCGCATTCACACCGAGAATTACGACTCTAGGATAGCCGTCGCAAGGCGGTGGGCCATCGTAAGGAGTTTCGGTACACTGTTTAAGTGGCCTCCGATCGCGGTAAACCGATCCCAAAGGCGACTCCTGACGATTTTTGTAACTCAAAAAAGTTATCGAAATGCCGAATCGAATTCGAAGCGCTTGGGACCATTTTAGAACAAACCTACTTGGATCTCGAGGGGTTGCCAAAGTCGAATGACGGATGAACCAGAGCAATCAAATACTGTCAGCTAGACGGTGCAATGTTGCCCTATGGAAAGGCTCTAATACAGTCATAGAATACATGCCCGAGCCGAACATGCTACCGATGCGGAAACATTGGGCACTCCGCTGAGCAGTGCTCTACCGAATTGGTAGCAAAGGAGTGCCAGCTGCGTGGAACTAGTGGCGTTAAACTCCAAACATGTCCTAACTGCTTCAGGTTCCTCCAAAACGTGGGAAACCTAAACGCAGGGCACCCGAGCTGCCTCGGGCGCCCTGCACTGCAGTAAGTAAACAGCATGGTTTACAAGGGCAAGAGTTTAAGGTTGGAAACTCTTTAAGAAGTCTAGCAAATCATTTGCTGACTTCTCTAAAGTCCTTAACGGAGATCAAATTCCCTCTCAGACCGAAGTGGTGTTGAAGTAAGTCTGAGTGTAAGGATCCTAAACGTTCGGGTTGAGCAAAGATTCGAGATGTGAATGTGGAGAGGAACAAACTTCTAACCACATACTCTTCGATTGTCCTTGCGTAGTTGAGATCTGGAAACCCCTGGTGGACTTGGTCCGGAAACATGGTCATACGTGGCCATGCGAACCGAGTTTACTAGTGAGTAGCCGGGATTTGTACCAGGCATTCAACAAGTTTGCCAAAAGGTACATAGAACCTTCCAAGCTGATACTTGAGGACAACTCCAGAGACCGACCCCAGACTCCAAAGACGCCTACCCGTATGATAGTCTAAGAGCGGATGTTTCGAGGAAACGGCCACTCCCCTGGCAATCATGCATGAAGCATTGTACTGTGAAGCTGGTCAGACTGTCTCATCAGACTCTCTCGTCCGTACATAATGCTTAAAGGCTTCCCCCAACCGGGAACGCCGGTCGAATCCCATCGTGGAATAGTTAGAACCCTCGATTCGAACGGCCTCGTGAACAACGAGAATAGAGGGATCTAACGCTTCACGGAATGCAAAGGAGTTTCTCCTGTAAACTGCATTCATTCGAACGTTAGGCCACCTACCGCAAAACCTCCCCGGGGATCCGGGGAGTAATAGGAAGATGTGCTTCGGCATATCGACAGTTGGACCAGGATGACTTTACTCTGGTACGCAGGGACTGGGAAACCGAGCCCCACGTTGGCGTACCTCTGAGTTGAAAGTGAAACGCCAGCGTGTCCCCAGTATTGGGTTGGACACTGCGGGGCACGTGGTTGCAAGCAGGCTTGACGGGTAAAGCGGAGAGTAACCCGGATGCCGCTTATGTTGCAAGCGGACGACGGCGGTGAGCTAAACACCGCCGCATTCACACCGAGAATTACGACTCTAGGATAGCCGTCGCAAGGCGGTGGGCCATCGTAAGGAGTTTCGGTACACTGTTTAAGTGGCCTCCGATCGCGGTAAACCGATCCCAAAGGCGACTCCTGACGATTTTTGTAACTCAAAAAAGTTATCGAAATGCCGAATCGAATTCGAAGCGCTTGGGACCATTTTAGAACAAACCTACTTGGATCTCGAGGGGTTGCCAAAGTCGAATGACGGATGAACCAGAGCAATCAAATACTGTCAGCTAGACGGTGCAATGTTGCCCTATGGAAAGGCTCTAATACAGTCATAGAATACATGCCCGAGCCGAACATGCTACCGATGCGGAAACATTGGGCACTCCGCTGAGCAGTGCTCTACCGAATTGGTAGCAAAGGAGTGCCAGCTGCGTGGAACTAGTGGCGTTAAACTCCAAACATGTCCTAACTGCTTCAGGTTCCTCCAAAACGTGGGAAACCTAAACGCAGGGCACCCGAGCTGCCTCGGGCGCCCTGCACTGCAGTAAGTAAACAGCATGGTTTACAAGGGCAAGAGTTTAAGGTTGGAAACTCTTTAAAAAGTATAGTAAATCATTTGCTGAATTTTCTAAAGTCCTTAACGGAGATCAAATTCCCTCTCAGACCGAAGCTGGTGTTGATAGTAAGTCTGAGTGTAAGGATCCTAAACGTTCTGGGGATTCGACAGATGGAAAAGTTCTTAGAACACAACCTGTCAATCCCACCCGAGTTTTACAAGGTAAAACAGAACAAGGAACCTTATTAGACCAACAAAAGCGTGAGGCTAAAGATTGGGCTAAGGAACTCCAAAGGCAAATATACTCTGGTAGCAGAGATATAATTTGTGAAGAAGGCGTAAAGAGATCATTATCTCAGCCGCTTAGCATCATCGGAGTGAACGACCTTGGTTGTTGCTCATCGTCACCCCGTTGTGACACACCTAGTAAAGAGGACAAGAAGCCCTTGGTGGAGAAGGAAATTGTCCTCAACAACGAGCCCTTGGTGGAGAAGGTAGTTGTCGATGGTGTGCGTAACATGAACCGTACAAACTCGTTGCCGAGAACTACAGTTCAGAGGCGGGGGGGGGGGGGCAGATGCCGTACCAAGTACGTCTAAAATGACGCACACGGCATCGACTCCTAATGACGATAGTCAAACCGATCAGATAATTGCTGGAATCCAATCGGATAACCGGCTATTCTTTTTGGTACGACTCGGTGGAAAGGACTTTGAAGCACTTTTCGATCCTGGCGCCATGGTCTCTCTTGTACGATCAGATGTTGTCGAACAGTACAAGGTTAAATGGAGACCTGTCAAGGTTATCGTGAAAGGTGTGGCTGGACCAGCACTTAAAGTCCTTGGCCTTATCGACATTTTATTCTGTGTAGAAGGCCTTGATGGCAATATCCAACTGAGAATTGTAGAGAATATTGAGCATTTCATCATTCTTGGCATGGATTTTCTACAACATTGGAATATGGAAGTCAAATTAGGCGAAGCTATCTGGCGTATTGGCGAGAGTGATTGGAGACACTTCGTCAGAGATACAGCTCATGACATTGATTCGAGGATTTCCGCTGAATTTGCGGGTATAATTGAGATACAGGACGACCAGCGGAAACAAGTCAAAGAGTTAGTTGAAAGCCTACTCTTGCCCTCGGGAGACGTCCACGGCTTTACGACGTTAACGGAGCACCACATAGAGGTTGAGCCTGGTGCAAGATCGGTTCGTCATAAGCCAAGACGTATGTTTCCCAAGGTCCTCGAATTTGCCCAGAGTGAGGTCAAAAAGATGTTTGACAAGGGCATTATTGAACCGAGTGCGAGTGATTGGTCAGTTGCTCCGCTAATCGTCCGCAAGGACGAAGGAAGTTATCGCTTCTGTATCGATTTTCGAGACCTTAATGCAGTCACAAAACGTGATTCTTATCCAATTCCTAATATGGATACCATATTGAATAAGCTGCATAATGCAAGGTATATATCAAAAATCGATCTTAAAAAAGCGTATTTCCAAATATTAATGGCCGAGGCGAGCCGGCATTATACTGCATTTGCTGCACCAGGGTCGGGGCTGTGGCAGTTCACGAGAATGCCTTTTGGCCTCATGAATGCTCCTATGACCTTTGCACGGCTTATAGATGCAATTTCCGGGCCTAAGGTGGAACGTCATGTGTTTGGTTACCTAGACGACTTGATCGTCATTACCGAAACTTTTGAGAACCATCTAAAATGGCTCGAATACGTACTAAGGACGTTGAATGACGCTGAACTCGATGTGAATCGAGAGAAGTGTGAGTTTTGTTGTTCCAGTGTAACGTTCCTTGGGTACAAATTGGACGTGGACGACTTGAGGCCTGATGAGGAACGAGTCGTTCCAGTCCTTAACTACCCTACTCCTAGTAATGTCAAACAGCTGAGATCCTTTCTCGGGATGGTAGGCTGGTACTCTCGATTCCTTAATCGAGAAGCTGACATTAAAGTTCTCCTTACCAAGTTGCTGCGTAAAGACCAGGCTTGGGATTGGGGTGAGGAGCAGGAGGAGGCGTTTCGTCAGCTTAGAGTTGCGTTAGCTGAAGCGCCTGTATTAGCCCGTCCAGAATTTTCTAAGCCATTTACCGTCCAAAGTGACGCTAGTGACTTAGCAATAGGTGCGGTGTTGACGCAACTGGACGACGAGGGTTTCGAGCATCCGATTGTCTATGTCAGCCGATTATTAAATCGCGCTGAACGTAATTACATGACAACGGAGAAGGAATGCTTGGCTCTCATATGGGCTATTAAGAGATTGAGACCATACATTGAGGCCTATCGATTCACGGCTTTGACCGACCATAGTGCTCTCGTATGGCTCAAAAATCTCAAGGAGCCGTCGGCTGGGTTAGCACGATGGATACTTGAAATGCAACAATGGGACTTTGAAATAGTGCATAAGAAAGGAATCTTGCACTATGTCCCAGACGCGTTTTCTCGTGCCATCAACCCAGACCCCGACGAAGAAGAGATTGCCTCGTTCGAAGTAATTATAGACCCATGGTATATCGCTAGATTAAACGATGTACGCTCATGCCCTCGAAGTATTCAGGAGTGGAAAATTGAGGATGATATGCTATATCGTTTTACAAGCGGTAAACTCCTGGACTCTGTATAAGAACGAGAGGAAGGCTGGCGTCTTGTGCTACCCATAGAGCAGAGGAATCGAGTTCTAGTAGATTCTCATTTTCACCCAGCTATGGGTCACATGGGAATTGAAAAAACTTACGAACGCGTTGCAAGAGATTACTATTGGCCAGGCATCTACCACGATACCCACCAATTTGTCTTACGGTGTCTGATATGTCAGAACTATAAGATGTCTCAAGCAGGTCCTCAAGGCTTATGATTTAAATTTGCCGTACACTTTCCTAAGGTGCGTAAGGCACGTCTGCTAAACTGGCACCAAAGTATGACAGACCTTTTGAAGCTAAAGAACTACTATCTCCAGTAGTTCTGATATGTACCACCTCGGGTTGCCATGTAAAGCGGTAGGAAAGACGTATCGGCGTACGTGAGAACAGTCAGCGAAGGCTAGGCTTGGTGACTGAATGACACGTCAATAGTCCAGGAGGCCAAAGGGACACGGATCGGCTGGGCCATCCACGGAGCGCATCCCGGTAAGTTTTGTTTATATTACCGTGCGTCCCCCCCTCCCCGAGTGTATGAGTGTGTGAACGCGGGAGTGTATTCGGGTACGCCGGTATCTAAATAGCGGAGATCGGGACAGAGTCAACCGCAGGCGAGGATCTCGATCCGGTTGACTCCCGAGACTTCCGCCCGCACGAAAGTTATATTGTCGTGGCACGAGGCCGGATGGCCAATTGTTAATTATCATTAAAATAAATATTTATATTATTTTATTTTAATTCTGAGTATTTATTGTGTTCTCCCCGCTCCAGCCGACATTCTAATTATTTACGTATCGTGTCGAGGCAAGAAGGATCGCCCGAATCCTCCACACCGTTCGTCCCAGCGAACTCGCGTTCCTGGCGACAGCCCGCAGTTCGGATAAACAAATAAATTAATTATGTGCGCGGTATTGGACAATGCGGCCCAACGGTTAATTTTAATTATTAAAAATATTTAAGTGTACCGGGTTCGCGATTACCACGTCACAAGGGATACACGTCTACGAGTCGGACCTCTCTCTCTCTCGCACTTACGGTGCATAGGTATTCTTTTCGGACTTCTCTTTTACTTTCGCGCACGTAGACTGAATATATCTTTCTTCATGCTTTCGTAGATTGTTAAATACATATATGAATTATTTTTCAGTTCAACGACGATTATTACGTGATGTGGAAAGCGATCACGAAATAATTATTATATCTGATTCGAATAGCGATCATGCTGACATCGACGACCGTACAAGTAGTTCGTGTGATTGTGCGTCTTGCGTCAGGGCTTGTGAGCAACCCTCCCATAACTCTGTTGTGGAAGATGTACAAAGCCCACATAACGGCGTGGTGGGCAATGCGCAAGACCCATCTGTGGACGAAGTGGCTAAATTTCACATACCGGGTGAGGACGACTATGAAACCGAATCAGACAATTCTGTGCTCGACATATTCGACGATGAAACAGAACCGTATGTACCGCGAAGCAGACCAGGTGGTTTATTGGCTAGCTTAATTTTAAAAAATTACGTCGAGCCTATGGAATACGTCACGAGAGCTATTAGGGGCAATTCATCTGAGGAAGCTAAGTCCAACCCCATATCCGAAGAAAGCCGGAACCATAGATCGGCCGCTATCGAACGGTTTTACATGCACGATGATGCAGAGAACGATCAGGACATGTTTAACGAGCACCCCGTTTTGGATCGTCGTGTATACGAACGTAAGTGTAAAATTTTGTATACCCTTATTGATAATAATTTATCGTTGTCAACATAGGGTTTTTTGTGCTTTAGTAATCCGTAGGGAGGAAATTGATCGCGAAAATGTAAATCGGTGGGGATCACCCATTATATCAACGTTCGCGAGTCAAATAAGACATTCTCGTCGAGCACAAGAAATACGGTGGATTCATAGTATGGCCACCCATGTAAATTGACCGTTATATACGGATCCCGACGTGGAAAATCTATTAGATCGTGTTCGCGAAAGTTTTAATGGTGTACCGGAACCATAACTCTCATAATTTTATCACTTTTTGTTATTGTTTTCAAATTGTAATACTCTTTTTATTATTATTATACTCTGTAATACAGTTCGAATAAATTCATATTTTAAATTTAATTTAATTTAATTTTATAATTATTTACACCTACCTTTACTATATTTTTATTTCAGTTTAGTCAAAAAAAAACGAGTTTTGAGGACAAGTACGTGCGTGTTCAACTGGTGGAGTATTCGGATTCTGAAAGCGAGTCTGATGACTTCCAACTAGTACTTTCACCGAGTGATTGCGACGATGCGAGCATGCAGGGAAGCCAGTCAACGCATGATCGAAAGTTTGCGTACCCGAATGTATAGATTTGTGCGAAACCGAAAGTATAGAAATATTTGATAGTTATGATAGTATCGCGCAGAAGGGTAGAGGCAACCCTGTTGATGATGTAATTTACCCTGCGGATGTACGTTTTCACGTGGAGAACCTTTCGGGTAAATGATCCGCCTGAAAATTTTTATATAATTTTGTGGTTAGAATTAGTCATACGCAATATGCATGATTGTTTAGTAAAAAAAGTCATCCTGATGACTTGATAGGCGTATCTGTTAATAGCGAAAATTTTGTATACGGTGTTGCAGGAATGTCATTACGACCTGTACAAAATTTTGTTTTTAACGACTTGCGGGATTTAGTTGGTAGCGTTGCTCAGAGTAATGCAAATTTCTTTATAGACGAAAATTTTGTGTTAGAGGCTACTTATGTGAATGTATAATTTATGTCTTCCACGCGCTATTTCCGTCGGTGAAGCATTTCTCGCTTTAAAGTCAGACGCGGACCCTAAAATTAAAAAGGAATGGCTGGTAATTCGCGATTTGCGGAGGCCGTGACAAAAGCAATGCGCTTTACAAATAACATTAGTAGCTAAGGTAGAAATACCGAAAATAGGGTGTGGGATACACGAAATTCATAAATTCCAACAATATTACGCACCGCGTGGTATCGCTGTCGTAGTGTACGACAAACATACATTAGGTTCCGGCGATCCGCCTCTGTACGATGGTCGGTTATTTTTACGTGTTAATTACGCATTCGACAACTACAAGCTCGTTAATTTATTATACAACACTAATACAAACATTTTGATACGATTTTAAATTTAACCGGGGCTGCAAAATATAGTTTATTTGCAGTTATTGTAACAAAAGTTACAAATATATAGACCAACACGAATGTTGTAATATCTGCCCGAGCTGCTTTGTTTCACCGGCGTGTCATCAGGGTAAAAATAATATAGTTGATTGTACGGTGTGTAATAGATAATTTTTTGGAACATCGTGCTACAACAATCATAAAACAAACGGATCGTATAAAGCGAAAAATAAAAAAATTTGTGATATTATTAAAATCTGCGATAAATGCGACAAAGTCATACATACACATCGTGGTAATCACGAAAGTGGCATTATTTTTTGTAAAATATGTAAAACGAAACACTCGTATAACGATTTGTATTACATAAAACCGGTAACAAACTGTTTAGGATCCGGTAAAAAATTTTTGTACATTTTTTACGATTTTGAAACACGGCAAGATGCGTCCTATAATAACCATCCGACCACGCGGTAGCACGTACCGTCATTAACATATCACAGCATGTGTGTACAGATTATATAGAGTGCGATAACATGTCTGAATCTTGTGTTACATGTGGTACACGCGAGCATGTTTTCAGCGAAAATCCCGTGCGCGAATTTATAAATTTATATGGGCGTGAAAAAATAATTTTTAAAAAAATAGTATGTGACGCATAACGCTAGTGAATTTGACGGACAATTTATATTGCACGAATTAATAGAGGGTTACCCAAATATAACACCTGACGTAATTTTAAATGGTAACAATATCATTATGATCAAACAAGGACGAACATGCTTCATCGACAGTCTTAATTATTTTCACATGAAATTAAGCGATTTACCAAAAACATTTGGGTTACCGAAAGACACGCAAAAAGGGTATTTTCCGCACTTGTTTAATACCCTGGAAAATGAAAATTATGTAGGTGTAGTACCTGACGCGCATTTTTACACTCCCGATTCCATGTCCTGTGATGATCAAAATATATTTGACCGGTGGTACAACCAACAAAAAGAAAGCGAATATATTTTCAATTTCAAACAAGAAATTTTACATTATTGCAAGATGGATGTGGAAATATTAGGACGGTCGTGTATTGCGTTTAGGAATATATTTTTAAATGTGGGAGAAATATGCCCGTTTGTAAACGCGACGACTATTGCGAGTGCATGTTCCTTGGATTTAGGAAAAATTGCTTAAAACTTAAAACGATAGGTATAATTCCTGTCAACGGTTATAGACGTTGTGATACCCACTCACAAAAATCGATTGAGCGGCTCCTCTTTTGCGAGAGAGAATTCGGTCGCGAAATTAAACACGCCGTCAGAGCCCGCGAGTTCAGACTACCCGAAGGTTTCTTAGTAGAGGGTTTTTTTACGTTGTCTGATACCAAACACAAAAGTATAGTATTTGAGCAAGAGGGTTGCTACACACACGGTTGCCGTAAATGCTTTAATCGGAATTGTGATAAAAGCTTCATTTACAGGCGATCCTTTGAAAACGCGTACGAAAGCAACGTAACAACACTAAGCAAAATGCGCGAATTCGGATACGATGTACGGTGTATCTGGGAGTGTGAATTCGATAGAATCAAACGTGAAAACCCCGAAATTGTAGCTTTCTTAAAAGACCATCCGCTAATGAATCAAATTAGATTAAATCCGCGTGACGCATTTTTCTGCGGTCATACCGAAAATATTATTCCATATTATAAGGTAAAGGAAAATGAAAAAATAATGTATACGAATATTTGCTCCTTATACCCCTTTATTTGTAAACGGGGTAAATATCCGCTAGGGCACCCGCGTATTTATATAGGCCGCGAACGCGAAGAATTAACAGGTGGAAATACGAATGATTTGAGTCGTGTAGAGGGATTGGTTAAGTGTCCTGTTTTACCACCGCGAAATTTTTACTTACCGGTTTTACCGGTAAAAATGCACGGGCGTTTGCATTTTGCGCTTTGTCGCTCATGTTACGAGGAAATGCGGCAAACCTAATGCGATCACGAGAATGCAGCGGATCGCGAATTCCTCGGAACATGGGTCGTCGACGAATTGCGTAAGGCTGTGAGTCTTGGATATTATATTGTAGATATATATATATATATATATCTCTATAATATATAAATATTTCGCCGCCGCCGCCACCGCCGCCGCCGTGTCTAAGAATTCAGAATTCAACATATATATATATATATGTTTTATATATATATGTCATATATATGTTATATATATGTTATATCTCTCTATAATATATAAATATTTCGCCGCCGCCGCCGCCGTGTCTAAGAATTCAGAATTCAACATATATATGGGGTATTCCACGTGAAGTGGTCCGATCAAAATTTTAAAATGCACCAAATTTTGGGTACACTTTGCAAATGTTTTTCAGAATACAGAAAAAAATTTTTAGGTACTGGAATCTATTTGCTCAAAAGTTATTCTAACCTCAAAAAGTGAATTTTTCCATATTTTTTTCAACACCAGCTGGGTTTACCGATATATAACTCAAAATCTATCAACTTTTACTATAGAACATTATATGTAACATTCGTTGCTAATTATATCTAGAATTTATTCTTCTGGGTTAGAATTTCTAATCTCAAGGTCAATGTTACATAAACTACATGTCAATATTCAACTTGAAAAAAGTGCAAGTGCGCCACCTTTGATTTTTTCATCCAAAAGTCTAAAAGAAAGCTTGGAGCAATACCTTTCAAATGGTCTATAGCATTTTTATGGCCTCCAATTCTGTAAAAAGCTATGACAATTTAAAGAAACACGAAATTTTTTTAAAAATTTAAATGGGAATTACCATGTTAATTTTTGTGAATTTTTTGTCTTTCTTTAAATTGTCATAACTTTTTACAGAATTGGAGGCCATAAAAATGCTATAGACCATTTGAAAGGTATTGCTCCAAGCTTTCTTTTAGACTTTTGGATGAAAAAATCAAAGGTGGCGCACTTGCACTTTTTTCAAGTTGAATATTGACATGTAGTTTATGTAACATTGACCTAGAGATTAGAAATTCTAACCCAGAAGAATAAATTCTAGATATAATTAGCAACGAATGTTACATATAATGTTCTATAGTAAAAGTTGATAGATTTTGAGTTATATAGCGGTAAACCCAGCTGGTGTTGAAAAAAATATGGAAAAATTCACTTTTTGAGGTTAGAATAACTTTTGAGCAAATAGATTCCAGTACCTAAAAATTTTTTTCTGTATTCTGAAAAACATTTGCAAAGTGTACCCAAAATTTGGTGCATTTTAAAATTTTGATCGGACCACTTCACGTGGAATACTCCATATATATATATATATGTTATATATATATGAGTGGTTCTCTGTGACATCGAAGATGAAAAAAATAAATATTGCTATAACTGTGGGAATATGTTTTACAGGTATCCAGTAGTTCTCCTGAATTTTTTCAGATTTTTTCTGTACCATTATTTTAAGTTACAGAGAGTCAAAGTTGATATTTTAGCACTTTTTTGCATTATATGCCCATTTTCATGAATTTTTAGCTCCCAGGGGATGCATTTTTCACTAAAAACATAAGTATGACTTTTTTTGTAAAATTTTCCGAACTTTTCATTAAAAATACTTTTAAAGACATAAATGTATGCTGTCACACTCTTGTAAGCCATTTAAACCTTAAATAGTGAAAATCAGCAATTCTGCTCCGGACTCTGGTAACCTAATACTGTCTAAAAGATGTCTTTTTATAGTCAGAAACTGCCTAAAAATTTCCAGAGTGGGTCTAAATCATTAAGATCACTTATGGTCAAAATATCCGGGAAAAGTGCCCGAAATATTAATAGAAATGTATATTTGTTGCCTTATAACGATGAATCTATTAGCATGATCATTGCAAAAAAATTTGTGCACTTACCTTGGAGTAGTAGAAAAGTATCTTCACTTGTTCCAATATCCATCTAATCCCCTGTAAGCTGCTAAAAATACAAATATTATTATACAAATGTAAAAAATTAATTTTTAAACATTTATAATGCTGAATTTTTAGTTTTACATCCCTTACAAGAATTATAATACTAATCTGAAGGATTACTATAAATATATAAACATCATTATTACAATAACTGAATATACCTACGTATTTAATACAAAAGATATATAAATAAATCGGATATATAATTATAATGAATAATATGATAACGTGACAGTGACAAGTTTGTGAAATCTAAATAATGTATTGCTGAATAATAATAATAATAATGTTGATACTTTTATAGTAATCCTTCAGATTAGTATTATAATTCTTGTAAGGGATGTAAAACTAAAAATCCAGCATTATAAATGTATAAAAATAATTTTTTATAAATTTATTATAATATTTGTATTTTTAGCAGCTTACAGGGGATTAGATGGATATTAAAACAAGTGAAGTCATGCTACTAGATTCATCGTTATATGGCAACAAATATACATTTCTATTAATATTTCGGGCACTTTTCCCGGATATTTTGACCATAAGTGATGTTAATGATTTAGACCCACTCTGGAAATTTTTAGGCAATTTCTGACTATAAAAAGACATCTTTTAGACAGTATTAGGTTACCAGAGTCCGGATCAGAATTGCTGATTTTCACTATTTAAGGTTTAAATGGCTTACAAGAGTGTGACAGCATACATTTATGTCTTTAAAAGTATTTTTAATGAAAAGTTCGGAAAATTTTACGAAAAAAGTCATACTTATGTTTTTAGTGAAAAATGCATCCCCAGGGAGCTAAAAATTCATGAAAATGGGCATATAATGCAAAAAAGTGCTAAAATGTCAACTTTGACTCTCTGTAACTTAAAATAATGGCCCAGAAAAAATCTGAAAAAATTCAGGAGAACTACTGGATACCTCTAAAACATATTCCCACAGTTATAGCAATATTTATTTTTTTCATCTTCGATGTCACAGAGAACCACCCATATATATGTCATATATATGTTATATATATGTTATATATATGTTATATATATGTTATATATCATCAAATATAGGATAATAACATATTCAAAAACTACTTTTCTTTAGAAAAATAGACTGATTTTATCGGTCATACTTGTGTGTGTGTGTGTGTGTGTGTGTGTGTGTGTGTGTGTGTGTGTGTGTGTGAGTGTCGCTGATTATGAAGGTAATGTATAATGTTTATTAAAAAACTGGAAATCGCTTTTATCAAGCGGTACAGCGGTTTGTCAGGCTAGTTAACCGCGTGGTGATTCGCTTGAACAAACCGCGGTTGTATCAGCGTATCTACCATCCGCGCCGCCGCCGCCGCCGCCCCCACCGCGGTGGTCATGCTAATATTTTAAGGTAATTATAAGAATACGTATTTAAACTTTCGCGTTTAGTATTGACAATGGATACGCGATGGAAACACCCTTTTACGTGTATATGCGCGGGCCCAACCATGGCTGGGAAATCCGTGTTTGTAAAACGTTTTCTTCAACATTTACCGCAAATGTGTAATGTACGCTTTGACAGAATTATTTTTTATTACGGTGAATGGCAGGAATCATACCGTACGGATTTTAAATCGGGTGACAAACAAAAACTTGAATTTAGAGAAGGATTGCCGCAACCGAGCGATTATTCTTACGATGTAAATAAGAAAAAACTGTTAATACTTGACGATTTGATGCGTGAATCTTCCAACAGTTGTGTACTCGATTTATTTACAAAAGGTAGTCATCATAAAAACATAAGTGTTATTTTTATAACGCAAAATATTTTTTATAAGGGTCAAAATCAACGAGACTTATCCTTAAATTCAAATTATATAGTTCTTTTCAAAAATCCGCGTGATCGAGCTCAAGTTTTACACCTTGCACGACAAGTTTATCCAGAAGATCCAAAATTTTTACAAGAGGCATACATGGATGCATGTACACCGCCATTTAGTTATTTGCTTTTAGACATGAAGCAAGATACACCGGACGCGTTTCGTTTTCGTACGTGCATATTTCCTGACGACAAAGTTCAATATGCCTACGTTCCAAAGATCACTACACCCCAAACATCAAGTTTTATTCGCTAAAAAAAAAATGTTTATAACGCTGTCTACAACCGTTAAAAACCAGTCTTTGATAAACTATGGCCGGGGCAACATTACCGTCGGACCACTGTTTGCCTGGAAAACATTTTTCAAAAAAATCTGTAGCTTTATTGAACGCTCTTCACCACGCCGATAGTCGACAACGTGTTGCATTGCTTAGAGCCGCTGATAAAAATTTGATCAAGTGTATTTGCGAATGCGCGCTCAACGTTCTTGAAGGAGTTGTCCAACTCAAAAATACGGATAAGAAACGATTACATAAACACAAAACGGTATTACGAAAGCTGGTCAATAAAACAAGACGCGGAGGTCGCGATACGTGGAAAACGAAAAAACGTACAATTGTTCAGAGTGGTGGAGCATTTTTACCTCTGTTGATTGCACCACTTGTGAGCGCTTTATTTTCAAAAATTATAGGTGGTTAAGGTTATGGAACGCGCTCGGAAAATGGTTCTAGTACCGGAGGGTACGGTGGCGCGTGCGTGTCTTTCTGAGGAAACTTTCAATGGGGGTTCCTCACCCCGTATCACAAATAATGATCGCGACAACGGTACCAATAGTGAAAATACTGTAGAGACTGTAGGTAACACTTTATCGCGACTCGATGCGGAAATGTTTGAAATTTTAAAATCAAATAAATACGACAATAACATATTCAAAAACTACTTTTCTTTAGAAAAATAGACTGATTTTATCGGTCATACTTGTGTGTGTCTGTGTGTGTGTGTGTGTGTGTGTGTGTGTGTGTGTGTGTGTGTGTGTGAGTGTCGCTGATTATGAAGGTAATGTATAATGTTTATTAAAAAACTGGAAATCGCTTTTATCAAGCGGTACAGCGGTTTGTGAGGCTAGTTAACCGCGTGGTGATTCGCTTGAACAAACCGCGGTTGTATCAGCGTATCTACCATCCGCGCCGCCGCCGCCGCCGCCCCCACCGCGGTGGTCATGCTAATATTTTAAGGTAATTATAAGAATACGTATTTAAACTTTCGCGTTTAGTATTGACAATGGATACGCGATGGAAATACCCTTTTACGTGTATATGCGCGGGCCCAACCATGGCTGGGAAATCCCTGTTTGTAAAACGCTTTCTTCAACATTTACCGCAAATGTGTAATGTACGCTTTGACAGAATTATTTTTTATTACGGTGAATGGCAGGAATCATACCGTACGGATTTTAAATCGGGTGACAAACAAAAACTTGAATTTAGAGAAGGATTGCCGCAACCGAGCGATTATTCTTACGATGTAAACAAGAAAAAACTGTTAATACTTGACGATTTGATGCGTGAATCTTCCAACAGTTGTGTACTCGATTTATTTACAAAAGGTAGTCATCATAAAAACATAAGTGTTATTTTTATAACGCAAAATATTTTTTATAAGGGTCAAAATCAACGAGACTTATCCTTAAATTCAAATTATATAGTTCTTTTCAAAAATCCGCGTGATCGAGCTCAAGTTTTACACCTTGCACGACAAGTTTATCCAGAAGATCCAAAATTTTTAAGAGGCATACATGGATGCATGTACACCGCCATTTAGTTATTTGCTTTTAGACATGAAGCAAGATACACCGGACGCGTTTCGTTTTCGTACGTGCATATTTCCTGACGACAAAGTTCAATATGCCTACGTTCCAAAGATCACTACACCCCAAACATCAAGTTTTATTCGCTAAAAAAAAAATGTTTATAACGCTGTCTACAACCGTTAAAAACCAGTCTTTGATAAACTATGGCCGGGGCAACATTACCGTCGGACCACTGTTTGCCTGGAAAACATTTTTCAAAAAAATCTGTAGCTTTATTGAACGCTCTTCACCACGCCGATAGTCGACAACGTGTTGCATTGCTTAGAGCCGCTGATAAAAATTTGATCAAGTGTATTTGCGAATGCGCGCTCAACGTTCTTGAAGGAGTTGTCCAACTCAAAAATACGGATAAGAAACGATTACATAAACACAAAACAGTATTACGAAAGCTGGTCAATAAAACAAGACGCGGAGGTCGCGATACGTGGAAAACGAAAAAACGTACAATTGTTCAGAGTGGTGGAGCATTTTTACCTCTGTTGATTGCACCACTTGTGAGCGCTTTATTTTCAAAAATTATAGGTGGTTAAGGTTATGGAACGCGCTCGGAAAATGGTTCTAGTACCGGAGGGTACGGTGGCGCGTGCGTGTCTTTCTGAGGAAACTTTCAGTGGGGGTTCCTCACCCCGTATCACAAATAATGATCGCGACAACGGTACCAATAGTGAAAATACTGTAGAGACTGTAGGTAACACTTTATCGCGACTCGATGCGGAAATGTTTGAAATTTTAAAATCAAATAAATACGACAACGAACGCGACAAGTGTAAAAATTATCTACAGGTTTTGAGACGGTATTTATTTTTTAAAGAAAACGAAGAAATGAAGGAGAGAGATTTGTTCCAATATCTATATGTGAATATACAATATATTAAAAATTAAATACATTAATTATTGCATTTTTAAGATCATTCTATTATAAACAGTAATGGCAAAAGAAAATTCAAATTTTAACTGTGGCAATTATAAAATACGAATTACATTTCACAAGTTTTTCGAAAATTATTATTTTAGTAGTATTTAATTTAAATATTATTCAAATCAAATTTAAAAATTGTATGGATATATAAGTGAGTAGATTATGTATATTTATAGAAAACAATATTTTAAATAAACAAGTATGTATTTATTAGAAACAGAAGGTTTTCTAAGGAATGAATTTGATTATAATAATGAAGATAAATATATGGGCTCTGTAACTAAAGGAAAAATAAATTGGATATAATTATGGATTAAAACGCAATTCTTAAAACTAATACAAAAATTAATTTAATTAAGAAGAAAGTTTTATTACTCTAAAGTACACAAATATTAATGACATATAGAACTCTTGGCGATGACTTCAATAAATTAATTTTAGGAGGTAAAGTTCATTTAGATCCGTTTAAAATAATCTAAAATTTTTAATAGGTTTTTACTAAATACTACAATTAAGTATATGCACTTACTATTTTTGGTAAGTTAATTGTTCATCACCATACATATGGGGTATTCCACGTGAAGTGGTCCGATCAAAATTTTAAAATGCACCAAATTTTGGGTACACATTGCAAATGTTATTCAGAATACAGAAAAAAATTTTTAGGTACTGGTATTTATTAGCTCAAAAGTTATTCTAAGCTCAAAAAGTGAACTTTTTCCAGTTTTTTTCAACAACAGCTGGGTTCATCGCTATTTAACCCAAAATCTATCAACTTTTACTATACAACATTATATGTAACATTCGTTGCTACTTATGTGTAGAATTTATTCTTCTGGATTAGAATTTCTAATCTCAAAGTCAAGATTACTTAAACTTCATGTCAATATTCAACTTAAAAAAAGTGTAAGTGCGCCACAATTGATTTTTTTATCCAAAAGTCTAAAAGAAAGCTTGGAGCAATACATTTCAAATGGTCTGTATCATTTTTATGGCCTTCAATTCTGTAAAAAGTTATGATAATTTAAAGAAACACCAAATTTTTTTAAAAATTTAAATGGGAAATACCATGTTAATTTTTGTGAATTTTTTGTCTTTCTTTCTAGATAGAATGTCGAGCAATTGGCGGTAGAAATCAATAAAGCAAAAGTTGCTAGTGATCATCACGCTCTTGTACAGAGTTTACTTCAAAAAGGGTTTTACGCTCTAAAACGAATCTGCTCTTGCAAGACACTCCATTACACTACTTTTAATCAAAAGATTTTACGCATTTTTGGTTTCCAAGACGTGGTACGTAGATAAACAGGTACTTTTGGAACGTCAAACTCTAATATAACCGCGAACGAAAGAGATATAGATCAGCAAGTCTCACGCGTGATATACCCGATTAACTTTATGTTTATACAGATGTATGTGTACCTTACACAGTGGGTGATACACAAGCAGAACTTTTACGTATCGTTTCTCTCGAAACAACCAAATATAAATTTGGTACGAATACAGTCAAACAATTTGCACCCATACACTACATACCTCTATTGCACCATACGTTTCGCAACATCATAATAGATATAAGATATCAACACGGTCAACATATACCATTTGAGTATGGAACCTTGACGATTACGCTTCATTTTAAGCGCACTTGTTAGTTGAAGTTATGAGTCATTATATACAGTAGCAGGTGATGGAACGAGAGGAAAAAGAACGTATACTCGAGATCAACGTATCAGAGAGGTTGTAGGATCGGTAGCTTTCTTGGTTCTATATTTAGAAAAGTTGTACCATACTTGGCTAGTGGTGCTAAAGCTGTAGGTAAAGAAGCTGCACACGCTGGTTTGAATGTACTTGATGACGTCACAAATTCTGGGACAAACTTGAATCTTTAAACTTACGAGTGCAGGAGTCTGGACGGAATTTAAAAAGGAAAGCGGCCAATAAAATTTCTGAAATGATGCAAGGTGGTGGGTATAAATCACTCGCTATGAAACGTAGGCGGCAGTCAAGAAAAGGGCGTATAACAGTAGGCACCTCTAAGAGGTCTGTCCGTAATAGAAAAAGAAAGGGTGCTTTGAAAAGTAAAAAAAAATGATAAGGGGTCTCTAGGAGAAAAAATAAGGCAGTTAGAAGTATAACAAACATTTTTGGACCTAAATAAATTGCCGTAATAATGGCCTATTTACACTCTTGTAGTGGGGAAGGTATGAAGAGCGAACTCGATCTTTTTACCGTCCCTTTAACACAAACGGCTATCGAGAGTAGTGCTTTTCTCTACTATAAACCGGTTTCTTCTCTCAGCAATGAGAGTGATTTACCTTTGGAGTTTTTAGTACGGAGTTCGATGGATCACTACATCGATCTCGCTCACACAATGTTGCATGTGGCAGTTCAAATTTTACCCGTAGGCGCCGATGTAAAAAACGCAAAAGTCGCGCCTGTGAATAATTTTATTCATTCAATGTTTGATGAAATAGATATATTCTTTAATCAAAAACTGGTTTCATCACCAAACAACGCTTATCCTTATCGAACGTTGTGACAATGTGCTTTGCACATGTCAAAGGCGAGCTGAGAAACCCCTAAACACCTACCTACCCGTACAAGCTACACGAGTCCCTAGCTACACCTACCTACCCATATACTCTTCCCTAGCTACCTACCCGCACATCAGCTACATCCTACCTACCCTCACAGTCTAATAACCCCACCCCAAGCGCAACACACACATGCAGCCGAAGCACTAGGTGATCCTGGCGAGGAAGTCCTGGGCGAGCATAGAAATCAGGAAGGCTCCTCCGGGTCTAACTCAGCAGCATAAATGGATCAAGGGAGGCTGTCGATGAATGAGCCTAGAGGACACTCCTCAGCTCTACAGTGCAGCAGTCAGGGCGATGAGATAGTAACCAGGCAGGAAAAGAAGAACCGCCAACGCCAAGCTAGATACAGCTGTAAACATTACACTTAATAAGAGCAAATACGCATTAAGAGGGTAAGGAGCAAGGAAGAGGATCAATAGCAATCGGTAGAAGACAAAGACAAGGGAATACGTGTACAGCTGTATATAATCACTACAGCTGTACAAGGAAAGTATAGGACAAAGAGGTTAGGTTGCTGTACACAAACAACGTGTACAGCAGACCTTGTAAAGTACTAAACACCTGAACACGCACACTAGCGTGACCCCAACACTGAAGGAATTACCTGGAGTAGTTGAAGACCTGGGACCGGTCGGTCTGGTACGTCGTCGTCATGGAGAGATGATCGAGGCGGCATCTGGCAGCAATGCAGCGGCGGGTGAGCTTCGTACCTGAAACTCACGCCGTACCAATTAGTTGAGATAAGCAAGACGGAACGACGTAATAATTACCCAGGAGGAAGTCCTACAGCATCGCCGAGAGGTACACTGCACCAGGTCAACAAACGCCATACATCTGACTTGTACCGATACAGCCTGAACACTGCGGCACTCGACACGCTCGCACGAAGCGAGATCGAGGTGCTGCGCACGAGTACGTACTGCGCAGGCGCGCGGTACGAACACGGGGCTCTCGAGCACGCCGAGAGTCAGAGCTCTACGGTCCGCCGTCCTGAACGGACTACCTCACGACTAGCCCGATATCGTGTCCGGTGCCTCGAAGACAAGGCGATAGCGATTGTGTGAGAAAGAGAGAGAGATAAAGCGAGCAACAGCGTACCAACCCGGTGTTCCAGAGACTTAGTAAGATTGGTGAGAATTAAATATATCTCTGCTGCCGGTACCGCCGTGTAACGCGTTAGGTGCGTGCGAGCATCCCGTCCGTCCCATCCTTCCCCTTCCCCTCCCCTACAGCGAACCGGATACGAGCAGTGGAGCACGGCTCCAGGTATTTACCGATAACCCGCGTGTTATCGAGATTCGTCGCGAGTTAACGCGGCTGGCGCCCACCCCTCTAATATATATACCGTGTAATAAATACTTATTTTATTTATATTAATTGTTGACCCTAATTGACCTGCACCCTGATCCCCAGTGCAGCGTCACAACGTACATAGAAACACTACTAAATTACGCTCCTCCTACTATACAATCCCATCTGTCTGCTGCTCTTTGCTATCCTAATACAGCCGGATGCATGGAAGTTGAACCAAATATTGCGCGCGGAACACCTGGAGCCAACAATGGTCTCTAAAATCGACAATATTTTACAGCAGGTGGGAAAACGGTTGATATGATTGGCCATTTACACTGTGACGTATTCAATCAATCGAAATTTCTACTCAACGGTGTGGAGATGAGGGTGAGGCTCGTGCGAAGTAAAGATGCTTTCGCTCTTATGGACTTTTCCGACGATGGTAAATTTTTTATACACATAAAAGAGGCAACTCTTATTGTACGGAGAGCTAAAATAAGTACTGGTATTTTGCTAGTTCACGCCAACGCTTAAGCTAAAACTACAGACAAATATCCCATTACCAGAGTTGAAGTAAAGTCGTTTACCATGCACAGTGGTATTCTTGGGGATACTCTCGTTAACGATATACTAGGTCAATTACCAAAGAGAATTATATTGAGTTTTGTCCGAAATTGCGCCTTTAGTGGTAATCGACGACTTAACCCATTCAATTTCCAATATTTTTCAATAAATTTCCTATCTCTGTATGTCGATAGTGTAGAAGTCCCCAGTAATCTGCTTCAACCACGTTTCATAGGAAACAACAGTATGTTCATATATTCATTTCATACGCTGTTTTCAGGCACGGGTATACACTATTTAAATAAAGGTATCGATGTGAATTGGGTTACCTACCCTCTCGAGTACTGCCTGTTTGCGTTTGATCTGACATATGACTTGTCGGCACATTTTTCATTTCATTGGAGTCTTGTGCGGTCTGGTGCTTTACGCGTAGAGGTACGGTTTGAAGAAGCTCTAACGGAAACGATAAATTGCATAGTGTACGCCGAGTTTGATAATATTCTCGAAATAGATTCCAACCGTCAAATCATAACCGAGTTTAATGCTTAAGACAGCAATACGATGCATCTAGTGTTGGCTGCGTGACATCACCGTTTAAGTTTTCCCCGTGGTGGGGGAGTAAACCTAGCTATTCTCAGAATTTCAACATTCAGTCGTTCACCATTTCAACATTCGTGTGTTATTATGTATTACGTAATAGACATTCAAGCTTTCAGAGACAAAAGACAATAAGTTTTTGCCTAAGGAGGTCGCGGTACTTAGTCTTCAAGGACACTCCGTGGCTCATTGGATTGTGATGCCGCCGCACCATTTTGAAGAATTACCGTGTACTGTGTGAGTGGCAAACGATTTCGTTACGAAGCGTATTCATGGAATACCTTGGTATGATGGAGATATTACAATGAACCAATTACGCCGCCATTTATACAGAATAGCAAGAAGGGGCTGTAGAATTTACGCTAAAGGTGGTGAAAAGGCTGTATATCTCGAAAGTATAATATCTAGTCCACTATGATTGGTGGAATTTCCCAGAGTAACGGCCTTTTTCAAAAATTAAAACAAAAATTTAAAGGCGTTTCGTCCTCGATCTCCAGTTTGGACTCCTCAGTAACAGTAGCATACTCAGTAATATAGTTACACTATGCAAACTTTTACCGGCATACACAGTTTGGTTAATTGTAAACACGCATGTATCACGCACGGTTATTTGCAAGACCCATATAAAAAGTTGAATTGCGCTCTGTATCGAGCATACCTGATAAAGTACTGGTTGTACGCACAACTGCCTACACAACGAACAAAAAAATTTATCGAAAATACTACGGATTATATTTACGATACTTTACAAAATAGCGGTCGAAACAAATGTTACACGCATGTAAAATTCGAAGGAGTAGACGAGTTAGACGAACGAAATAATGATGATGATGTTTATAGTTCATATTTTGATAGAATAAGTGAATCAAGTTATTCACCCTCTAAAAAAGAAAAAGGAATAAAGGAAAATGAACACGAGGCAGATTGCAGCCTCAATGAAGGCTCTGAAAGCAACGACACTTGGAGTGTACGCGGTAGATCGAATCCCGCGTGTGATGACCCCTGCGTGTGATAGCAATATACATCAACAAAAACAGGATTGGAACATTTTTTGATAGCTACGGATTTCCGTCAATATCAAAATATCATTATGAAAGGCTTCGCAGCAATTGCAAGAGTTTTCGTTACAATACCAAGAAACTTCAAAGTACCGATTCAACGTGTTGTGGACAATATAGTTTAATGTTTTTGTATCATATGTGTAACGGTGGAGGCCTATCTGTATACGTGTGTTTATATTACTACCAATTTTTGTAACTAAATATAAGATTTGTAATAAATATACATGTAAAGAGTAAAATGCGAATTTGTACTTTTTTAATTCGACATTACTAATTTAAAACTATGGTGGTGGGGGGTTGTATACACCATGCACAAGCGTACCATCGAACGACCAAATACTCAGTTGCCATCGGTTAGTCGAACCGTGAGGTGCGTTTATAAAACTTTTACTAATCAATTAATTACTTCTGTATATTGTAATATAAAACATATCCGAGTACCAAACGAAAAGTGTTATTGTGTACGACATACTCTCTAAACAAATCAAATACTAAGAGGATAAATGTCGGCCTGGAACACCATAACGGTTATTATCACCGAGTTATTAAATTAATAAGTCCTGGTCCTTCGTACAGAAACATTACGCTTGATGAAAATAGTTGGGTTAATTTAAAGGAACATTTCGATGTCGTATTAGCTTATTTGAGCAACAATTATTCATTTTATCAAGAGTTTGGACGACCTAGTAAAATATTTCTTGCAAAACACGATTTAAGTTTTACGTCAACTTATAGTAACAGGACTATCATTATTGATGAAAGAACACCACCAGCCAACAGTGAAATTATGGAGGAAGAAGAAGGTGAACAACAAATATTTACTGAAAACGAAGAAGGTAAAAAGAAAAAAATGAATCCTAATTCACCAGCTGTGGTAATGCAACAATCGACTATTGAGGGGTTTTGCACTCAAAGTATTTTAATAGATATACCAATGGAGTTATTGAATGATGTTGTTGGAAAAATTAATCGAACCGTCGATTATGTGTTGGAATATTTAAAAGGTGATCTAGCCAAGGAAGGGGAAAAGATTGCTAAAAGTATATTCACAGATTTTAAGACGTTTAAGCTATATTATTCAACGCAGTATACAGCTATACAAGGTTTCATCACAGCAAATATGGTTGACGACAACGAAGATATGTGCAAGAACAGATATTTAAAACTCGTATTAGCTGAAATTTTCGCCTACGACTTGCTAATGATTTATAAAGATTTTAAAGCCGTTGTGTTTGAGGTGTAGTGTTTCAGCTAAAGTTGTATATAAACCGACGGTTTGCTTATAAACTTTACTCTAACCTTTGACCAAGATGGGTCCAAAAAATAGTGTTCCAGAGTACACGCCACTGTTAGATAAAAAAGTCGAAAAAAGATGCATGCAAATTCGTGCAGTCTTAATGGAAACAATACACTGAAAAAATTACAACTAACACACACTCTGCCCCTAAATTTAATGGGTACAAAAAGATGAAATAATTTTATTACATATGATGTAAAATTATATAATATTACTAATAACTGAATAAAAAAATTATATAAATTAATCACTGTTAATTTTTATTTTTACCCTACCCTTACACCTAATGCTTTATATTAGATAATATATATTAAGAGAATGAGGGTGATGTGTGTGCGAGCGAGAGAGAAAGAGAGGTTGTATAGCTCGTGCTAGTGCGAGAGAGAGGGTCGAGCGGTGGTGTAGACAGCATGAGTACGAGAGAGAAGTGCGAGAGGTGACGTATATTACACTAGTGCGAGAGAGAGGTCCGAGCGGTTACGTGTACTGTGTAAGTGCGAGAGAGAGGTCCGAGCAGTGACGTATACTACACGGGTGCGAGAGAGAGGTCCGAAAGGTGACGTAGACAGCGTGAGTCCGAGAGAGGGGTCCGAGTGGTAGACGCGTGGCCCGTTAGTGCGAGAGAGAGGTTCGAGAATCACGCTATACCACCCCAATGAGCGAGCCTAATGCTCCGATAGAAAGTGTAAACTGTGCGAGTACGAGAGAGAGGTCCAAGAGGTTGCGTAGACCGTGTACGTGCGAAAGAGAGATCCGAGAGATGATGTATACTGCACTAGTGTGAGAGAGAGGTCCGAGAGCACGCTATACCGCCCCAGAGAGCAGACTCAATGTTCAGAGGTGCAAGGTGGGGGGAGTGAAGGAGAGAGAGAGAGATTTAAAATAGATTAGTCTCGCTATAGCACCCCAACGTCGCGAGTAGCCGGGGGAGGAGTGGGGGAAGGTGAGAGGGGAGGATGAGGGGGGAGGGGAGGGGGAACCGACAGTTTCGCTATACCACCCCATATCCAGGGTTACCATTTAGGGTTTTTCTGTCCTCTATTATCTGATGTAAATGAGGTCATATTGTGTGAGTGCAACAAAGAAAAAATACCTCTATCTGGCAACACATATCTACTCGTAGGTAACCACACTTTGTCGTGTCGTTACAATACTTTTAACATACATAATAACGAATACAAAATATTTATGAATGAATATTAATTATTTATAATATGAAAGATAACTAATTTTAATTATTAATGTTAATCTTATATTATAAATTACTTTTATGATTACAGATGGAGTTTAGGAGGTTCATATTAGTCACCGTGATAGTAAGTTTTTTTAAATAAATTATTATTACTAGTTCTTAATGTTTTACTTTTAAGCATGTATTAAATACATACACATACACATTTTTAATTTGTGCATGAAGTTCTATATTTGCGCACTTACAAGGAGAGTCCACACTCTTTGACGGTAAACAAAACTTTACCAAACTCTAGGATATGATTTCTACTATAAAAACATAAAGAAAGCCAGAGTTTTAGATTCCAATGCCCTTTTTATGCCAGATATAAGCAAATAACGAAAAATCTCGCTGAAAAAACCATTGGCTTTGATTACTTATAACTCGGAAACAAGTAAAGATATGCATTCAAACCATATTGTAAAAGAAAACTGAGATTGAGCAAATATGTTTTAAAAAAAGTTAAAATAACTTAATATGGCCAAAAGTTATGGAAGAAATAAAAATCAGACGACTTAGCCTCGATTTCGGCGGAGTCCTCTTGACATTGAAGTTGAATAGAAGAGAGGGCGGTTGGGGGTTTCTTACCACTGAAAAGATTACCACTAAAAGTTTAAAATAACAAGATAGTTTAATGAGTTAATAAGTTGACAGCGAAAGTGTATTCGCTTGTAACCGAAGTGCATTCACGCGAATGAGAGAGAAATTCAGAAGGTGACCCAGGTAAATCTTGTCCGGGAAACAGCTAAATGCCGGGGACGCATAGAACACCGATGTCACAAATCTCGACTCGCGGGTCTCGAACAAAGGTTCGCGTGTTGATGACAATGTTTTCCCGTAGCGATATTGTTCACGCGGTGGCGAAAATTTCTCTGCCAGCACGAGCTAAAGTCGCATTAGTGTTCGGCGCACATAGTAAATGGCGCGTCTGTTGCTTATGCGCGGGATTGAATGGTTCTCTCTCTCTTTCTCTTTGCCGATCGCGATATCGGTCGCTCCCTCTTGCATACATCTGTGTCGTCACTGGCATCTGTAAGATTCTTTGTGATTTAGTAAATAGTCGATTGTAAAGGGTCAATAATAAATAAATCCAATTTATTTATGTATGTGCACAACGTTTCGTCTGCTAGGTTTGCAGACCTCTACAGGTGCTGAATTTATTGGACAAAATTATAAATATTTATATCAAATTTTACATTACTTGTGAATTAAAAATTAAATTTTACCTTGATAATGAATATAATGTTACAGCCCAAGTGAGCTTCGTCGAATAACATTTGATACGAAATCAACGAGTATTTATACAAAAAGAAAGTAGGTGTGTGTTTACAAACTATATACGTCATAGTTTGTGTACATTAGTCTCTTTAAAATATATTCATAACATTTCTGTATTGACGGTTTAAATGTTGAGTATCTTCCATTCTGTTAATTGTCGAATTATGATGATTGATATGTAACATTTCCGAAATGAGTCTTTTTTTATAGCAAGATTCTTTATCTATTATTTTTGTATCTTCCCAGTTAAAATTGTGATTTACGTTATTTAAAATATGTGCAGTAACAACGGCTTCTGGATTTTTATTGTTCTGATGTTCTTTTATTCGATTTTTTAGGCAGCGTTTTGTTTCTCCAATATAAATATCCGGGCATTTAATACAAGATAACTTGTAAACTACTCCTGTCTCCTCCCATTTTGATGTTTTATCTTTGCCTAATTTTATAATAGTATCAAGTTTGTGATTAATTAATGGAATAGTATTAATATTATATTTTTTTAACATTCGGGAACATTTATTGAAAAACTCTTTATTGTAAGGTAGTGATATGGTACATATTGGGATTTTTTTTATCTATTTTAACATTGTTTTTAATTGTAATATTGCGTTTTCTTTTATTTATTGCTGTATTTATAAATTCAATAGGATAATCATTGCTTTTTAGTATTTCTGTAATAATATTTTGATTTTCTTTATGAAACTGTTTTTGTAACAATATCATTGCCCTATCTACTAAATTATAAATAATATTACGTTTCTGTTGTATTGCTAGAATAAAAAAGCAATTGGTTATGGTACGAAAGTGTAGTTGCTCTGTCGTGATGAAAGGCCCTTGCTGGCCGTACGAACGGGTGAGTTAGAAGCAGGTTTGTCACGTAACGTACGAGAGTCGTTGTTGGCTTCGACGTACGATTGTTCATAAGTGTAATGCAAAAAATTCGCGTGAGACGTTGTTGGCTACGCAAATTGTTAATATGTCGGCTTGGGTAAGAAATAATGAAGAATGTGCGAGTCGTTGTTGGCTCTACATTCAACGGCACGAGGGTCGTTGTTGAGCCCTGCAGTCATGTCCAAAATTGGATCACATGAGGAATTGCTACCGTTATGTTACCTCAAGTCGAAACTCGACACACCCGCCTCGCGGTAAACAAAATGCAGGCATCCGCCGCCGCGCTCAGTAGCTCCCATACAAGGAGAAAGTGGAGAAGAGGGTTAGATAGATAGTCAAGTAGGATAAATAGAGAGGGGGTGAGACTGGTCACGACGCATCGGTCGCGTATTAACGTCGCGGGCTCGATCGACGCACGCGCGCTTCGAGGCGGCGTCGTAGTTGGTGGGGGGGGGGGGGGGGGGAACTCGCCTGACTCGGGTATGACATCCGTCTGCATCCCATGACGTCGGGTGGAAAGTCCCCCGCAAAAACGTAACGGCAACGAATGCGGTCTCCATCGAAATTGCGATACACGCGGATCTAAGATGGCTGCACCACATGTTCCGGCGCGGCGAGCACGAACACGCCCATACGAACGCGATGGATTTCAAACACGAGCGAAAAGGGAGAGACAAAAACACACGTTAAACTTCGCAGAAACCAATGATACACGGGACGGGCCAACCGCGAACCCCTCTCTCCGGATCCGGCTCGAAGGACCAATGTTCTAGAATTCGCCCTCTCGGGACTCCCCTCCATTTTCCTTTACAGATCTTATGGGACTGTTCCTCAGATCCGGAAATAATAACAATAATATATTAACCATTCAATGTAATCTTTCAAAATACTGTATGGCGATACCCATACCTGATGCATAGTGGGATGAAATGTTCAAATATCTCTGATGTCCACAAAAATCATGTAATTGGCCTGAAGTTTCTCGAAGATTATTAGTTACCGAACTGGTCAAAGCGCAGTACTGCATCCTTTTATAAATTTTCAATTTCAACCTATTTTTAACGCTAAAATTGGATAAAAACCGAAAACTTATAAATTTATCGTCTGTTAAGATTGAATCTTGTACTTATAATCTCATATAATCAAAATTCTACAATTATAATCTCAAAACCCACAAACACATACACCACAGACCTAAAAAACTTAAACCCACATACCCAAACAAGAAGAGGAGAAAAAAGTAAGATTTTATCAAAATGAATTACTGAAAGTAAAATTATACTGAGAAAATTAAGTAAAGTAAACTCTCAAATAGCATCAATACAAACATTAGATAAAATTACGAATTCAAATGCTATGTATGAGCAAATTTCTGATAATGTTTTTAATAACATAAAGAAGGAGAAATTTGATAAAATAATTAATATTTTGGAAAAAATTCTAAATTATATTGTTTGCAATTTTACATTGCCTTATAGAAATTGTAGCGAGAAAATGTGTAATGAATCATAACATAGAATTGTTAGTATAAACCTCGCGTAATTATTTAACTATTGTATTGGAAGATTTTACTTAATTATTATATTAGTTCGATCCCGACTTGGGGATGTTGATTTTTTCTTTCTCGATCTTTTATTAATTAATTTTCTAATACCTCTGGCAACATTTATGACTTAGCGATATGCAAGTAAGTTGCTAAAAAGAGGGCTTTGTGCAATATTTGAAAAAATATTGAGTAACACAAATTAGCTCAGAAATACCGATTAATATATACTTTCTAGTACACGCACATGCACGGGCGATTAAAAGTAAAATTTTAAAAATAAAAATAATACAATTCTATTAATATTATAATTTTGGTGTATTTATTCAATTATTTATTTAATATAAATACCAGTTAGTTTGATTAAAATCAAGAAAATGATGAATTTTTAAACTATTCATTAAAATATAAAAATAAAAGAGTGTAAATTAGCTTATTTTAATGTGAAGCATATAAAAGCATTTGGCGGGTAAAAACAACTGTTGGTGCCACAAAGCTGTGATTCGCAAGCGTAGGGTAGTTTTTTTTTATTATTTTAACGTCGTTGTTTTTTTATGCTCCCATATTAGTGCTAATCAGCGACGGAGATCATAAGATGTCTTTGTTAAGAAAGCAGTTGTTGCAAATACATTAACTATACGACGCGGTGAGATAAAAATGCATGGGATTCGATCGTTTTATGATAACGCATATCTAACGGTCCAATCGGGTGAATAAAACATCGGGTGGTTAAAGACATTATGGCTATAAAATAACTATTTTTATAGTGTCACGGGCGTCTCCACGCGACTTAGGTGTATGAGAAGGATAGAGTGAGCGATAAGGTGTCTCGACTAATGTAAGCGTTGCATTGCAGCGCGGACGTTAGCTCGATGGTCAGAGTTCGAATCCCGTCGTCCGCCTTTGTTCGCTCCTCGCCTTTTCAATCCGTAACAATAGATATTAATATTAAAATTTCGTATAAATTTAATTTTTAATTTATAACTATATAACAATTCATAGAGATGGACCCTATTATAGAGCAATATATTTAATATATTGTAAAATTGGACAATATTATAATTTGGCTTTTCAGAATAAATATGATTTTTAAATAATATTGTGACTAGACCAAAGACAATTGATCATGAAAGTTAAACAGCATTGAATGCGGTTATTTTTTTTATTTTTCTCTATAATTTCACTTCATTATATACTATAACGGTAAGCGAGTTACCGATCAGGTGAGTAACCGAAAAGAGTATCGAGAGTGATGCGCGCGCAGGGAAGGCGCGCGAGTATCGTGCGCGGGGAGATTAACGAGATCGAGTTCGCGCGCGCACGGCAACAATAACGTGTTGATGACCGGTATGAATCTTTTTACGTGAAAAAAAGAGCTTAAGGAATGGTAAGTTTCGTGTGTGGGTGTGAGATACTTCTCCCCACCAACCTTTACGTCGGCATGCGGAGCAGTACGTCCCACAGCAAGGGAAAGAAGGAAGCCAGGAATCGGCAGCCTTTCCGACCGTTGGAGTGAGAGAGAGAGAGAGAGAGAGAGATAATCCTTAGGACAAGCTATCTCTCCACGTTTATCACCACGTTTAGACCTGCGTGTCTAGTTAGTATTTTGTATCCCGATTTTCCTGGTACGTTCCAGGTGAGGAAGCGTTCCTCTTTTCCCCCTATCGCGACAAATCCCGCCCAAGTAGACAGGACGGTGGTTCGCGGGAGCTACTGAACCAGAGAAGACGCGCGTGACGTAGGAAGGTTCTACGTCAGAGCTCCCTACCTTAGAGATACATACGTCACACGGCGTGACATATAGCCGTCAGGTTAAGCAGCCGATCATTCCCGGATCGGTTGCTCATGATTTGTCGGTTAATAGGTCTCAACTAATTATTTTCGCCCTGACCTCGGGGGTATTCATCGGTACGACTCCCCTTAAATTGTTAACGTTGATTTATTGTTAGTTTATTAATATTTAATTGTTTATTTAATAAACCGACTAGGCGAGACGGTCTTTCTCGCCGATGAACGTAAAATATCGATTGTTGATAGTGTTTTACCGGTTACAGTTCTATCCCACGAATACCGCCCTCTCCGGTGTTTATCCTAGTTGGCAATTTTGGGAATAGGGCCCAACACACGGTATTTAAGTCAATCGAGGTGTTTGACGTTGTTAACGGCATGGCACGGGAATCAAAGTGATTCCCGAGCGCATCGAGGGACTGCACACTTAAGGCTGGTAAGTTGGGACAAATTGGGCCTAACCGGGGGCCTTACATTTCCCCAGTACCCACCACGTTACAACTGGCGCCCAATACGTGTGGATTTGGGAATCAGGACATCGGAAAAATCAACAAGCACGATATAGTTGTTCAATTGTTAATAATATTATTAATTAACAATTGGATAACTCGCGAACAATAACGAGGTCAGCAGTCGCGTTTCGAAATTCTGAAGCATATTTCGGTACTCTTTCGTTCCTTCTCGAGGCGGGATTTGTTTATTAACAAATAGAATTGTTATAAACAAATAAAAATGTTTTTTTATAACAAATAAAATTTTTTTTTAATTTTCTTGTCTCAACTACTTAGTAGTAGACATAGGTGGCGCCACTAGAAGTAGGTCGCACAAATAGGAAATTTGGTGGGTTATCGAACGGAATCGATAGACCGACCAGCGTTACTTTGAAATTGGATAGTTTGGACCAAACCAAGTAACTAGCGCCACCTAGAGGAACGAAAGAACGCTACACAGCGCGACATAACCTGGTGGCAATTAATCGGTCTAAATAAATTATTTGTAAGTGTATGCAAGGTTTAACTGGTTTTTGCTGGCATAAAACATGAAGCTTATAACCTGGCTCAGACCTTTACAAATTGTATTATAGGTTATATTTTTGTAAGAGATCAAGCGCGCGGTATCTTTAATTATTTAATTTATTTATTTGTTGATTTATTTATTATTTATTATATAGTACCGTTAAGTTAGCGCAAGGTAAGAGCCAGGCAGTAGTTTACCGTAAATTTATTAGCAAATTTGTTAAAAATAGTTTAAACTCGGTAGTGCTTCCTGATCAAAGTAAGACAGGACTTACTTTTGGCATTCGGTTTTGTGCTTTAGCGGTTAGCTTAGGTAGAAGCAAAACCCAGTTACGCGGATTGGACATTTGGCAAGTAACGCCAAAGTTAAATATTCGACAACACAGAACCTTGCACAAACATAGTGCGTCGAGCCAGCTAGGCTACATACTGTTAAACGTATAAACGACGCTACAACTGAAGATGGCCGCTCAGCAGAAAGACGTCGATAGTCAGATTGACGCATGGATTGAGGCGCTCACCCGGGAGCAAATTGAACTACACCTGGACGCCTTGAACCTAAAATCGGCAGGCTCGGTTATAGGAAAGTCGAGCGACTCCACCAGTGGCTATTAGGGAACTATTCGGCCTAGAAGTTTAACCAGAAGGAGGATGAAGCCACAACAGTGCGCAGCCGTCTCCAACGGAGAAATAGGTGGCTGCAGATGCTAGGTGAACATCCAGACGAGGAGTCTGATGAACCTAGCCCAGATCAGGAAGTGTATCTGGTACTGCGGGAGAACGCTGCGGTTAAGGACAACCTGCACAGGACGGTGCAGGATTTCGATGACGTCGAGTTAGCCGCGATCAACTCAGAGCCACAACCCGAACGAGAGGAAGAATGGTTGTCATTGGTTTTAGACGAGGGAAACATTTTTAAAATCCCTCGATCGTTCTCCTAGACCTTGATGCAGCTTATCCAAAAAGTGAATGACCTTACGAAGAAGGTGGATAAGCTGATGTCCGAGCGCACTCAAACCGCTCACAGCACGAGATTGGACGGTGCCAACCAATCTCACCATGTGCAATTTCAGGACACATATACGTGTTATGGTCCTGATGTGAGCGAGATAGGTGAGGCGCAAGTAAATGGCGAGCAACAATGCATAAGCGCCCCTCAGACAAAGTCTGATGGAGCTTGGAAGGGGGGGGGGAAGCGCGCGAATCCCAAACAACAGTCGGACATTTCCAACATCAAGTTTCTCTACGTCATCGAGGTTGAATGGAACACCTCGGGACGTTGGCGGCATTGTTAGGAAGTGCAGGTCAAGTTCTCGGGCGACAAGAGCCAGAGCATCGACGCCTTCCTAACCAGGATCGAGGATTGCAGGATCCTGGCCAACCTGTCAGAAGACGAGTTATTGCCGTCACTCTCGGAACTGATGACAGACACTGCCGCCACCTGGTATCAGAATGAGAAACACAAGTGGCACTCCTGGCAAAATTTTGTGACTTCGGCTAAACGTTGGTACGAAATGAGCCAACGTTTCCAGCAGATGATCATCGCCGAGTCCAACGCACGGACTAAAGACTCCGATGAACCGGTTAGGTACTATATGACGCGCTCTATCGCAATAATGCGAAAGATAGTCCCTACGCCAACTGAAGCACAGCAGCTCGAACATTTGTATCGGAACATGCTGTCACAGCTTCAACGGCTGTTCAAGAGAGCGGAAGTGAGCTATACTGTACAAATGCTGGGCCTCGCCACGGAAGCGGAGCAGACGATAGAAGGCGAGAAAGTATATCGTCCACCACCTACGGAGGAAGGTTCTCTGCTTCCCGAAATGGCGTATAAGCCGAAGCGGAAAAATGGTTCGCCGAAGGCTAAGGTAGCGGCGGCTGAGGTAAACTCAGTCAAACCAAGCGAGCCAGACGTCGTCGACCGCATCGCAAAGATGCTGGCGGATGCGCTGCGGCCCATCGTCTCCCAATTGGTGTCGACGACTCGACAGTCCCGTAGGAGAAGCCCAAGGTCCGGCTCTCCAAAGAAAGGCTCGCCGGCCAACCGATCTCCAAAGTGTTGGAGGTTTGGCAGATCCAATGGCCCGAGCAAGAGCTCCGGACACAGGCAGGAGAAGAAGAGTGCTAGTCCACCGAGGAAAAAAGGGAAGGAACAGCCGAAAAACCGAATGGGCTCGACTTTCGATCCGACTAGGCCTCTTACCTGCGGTGGCTGCAAGAAAATTGGATATTCCCTCAGGTACTGTCCGGTGTGCTCGGGAAACGCCAAAGGGAGCGGTTAACCGGGACGAAAACCGCGACCCAAGAGCTTGAGTCCCCGCTGTCCCAGGTGAGTTCGGGACAGACCCGCTCCGACCGAGATTATGGTCCAGAGAGGAGCGGAAATGGGCCTCAAAAGGAGAAACAGTCCCAAGAAGCCAGCAGACCAACCTCATCCTATAAACCAGAGAATGAGAGTCGTTGGTGGCTTCTCGTGGAGATTGAGGGCTTTCGTATAAGAGCCTTATACGATCCCGGAGCCTCCACGACCGTGATGGGACCCAGCGGTCTGCAAATCGCCGCAACATTGGGCAAGGAGCTCATTGTGGCGAACACCGGACGCTTCAAGATGGCGGATGGTAGTTACCAACCGCTAAACGGTCATGTGATCTTACCGTTCACTGTCGGGAAGGAGACACGTGAAATAAGGGTAGCGATCATACCAAATCTTGACAGCGAATGCTACGTAGGAGTAAATTTCGTACGAGCATTCAGAGCCATATTGGATCCGGATAGCGACCGCCTGTTCCTCAAGGACAGCAAGCAGCAGATCCACCTCGAAGTTGCTGGCATAGCGGGTATGGCCACCCTCTCGTCCGCTGGGATAGCGGACGCAACCGAGGCGGAAAGGGAAGAGCTGCGAGCGCTCGTAAGCAAAGTGCTGTCTAATGCTTCTACCAAAATCGGGCGAACCCATCTCATCGAGCAGTCGATTGACGTGGGATCAGCTCGTCCGATAAAGCAGAAGTATTACCCGGTGTCGGAGAAGATCCAGGAGAAGATGCACCGCCAGGTCCGAGAGATGCTAGATTTAGAGATCATAGAGCCCTCGGACAGCGGTTGGTCAAGCCCCGTGGTGATGGTACGCAAGGAGAACGGATCACGTTGGTTTTGCATTGATTTTAGGAAAGTCAATGCGCTAACGAAACCAGACGCTTATCCCCTCCCGTTCATGCAGGATATCTTGCGCAAGCTGAAGAGATGTCGGTACATTAGTACTCTGGACATGAACTCAGCGTATCAACAAATACCTCTCCAGAAGGAATCGCGTCCTTATACGGCTTTCACAGTCCCGGGGATGGGACTGTATCAGTTTAAGCGGATGCCATACGGATTGGCATACGCCGGCGCGACCTTCCAACGCATGATTGACCAAGTGGTTGGTCCTGATCTCGAGCCCAATGCCTTTTCTTACCTCGATGACATTATCATAGTCACCGAAACATTTGAAGGGCACAAGAAGTATCTCGAGATGGGGCTTAAGAGACTGGCCGAAGCTAATTTGACAGTAAATAAAGACAAGTGTGTCTTTTGTCAAGATGAGGTGAGATACCTTAGCGTGCTGGTCAACAGGGATGGAATTCGGCCCGACCTAGCCAAGACAGAGCCTATAAGGGTTTACCCGGCTCCCAAGAACCTCAAACAGCTTCGACGATTCCTCTGCATGGCGTTGTGGTATCGGCGTTTTATGCCGCATTACGCCACGATTGCCGAGCCGCTTACCCGCCTCACGAGGAAGAATCAAGGGTACGAGTGGTTAGATGAACAGAGGCAAGCCTTTCAGCAGCTGAAAACCCTGATCATGACTGCTCTAGTTCTTCAACGTCCCAGTGCAGATGGACTGTTTAGCCTGCACACGGACGCGAGCGATACCGGCATAGGAGCCGTGCTCGTCCAAGAGATAGACGGAGAGGAAAGAGTCATTGAGTTTGCCAGTCGCATTCTCACAGCACCGGAGAAGAATTATAGCGTTACGGAGAGGGAATGCTTGGCCTTGGTCTGGGCTATTAATAAGTTCAGACCTTACATCGAAGGGTACCACTTCAAAGTGATAACGGATCACAGTAGTCTTCGCTGGTTATGTAATATGAGAAATCCAACCAGCCGACTAGCGAGATGGGCTCTAGAGTTTCAAGCTCATGATTTTGTCGTCGAGCACAGAAAAAGAGCTCTGCATCACGTTCCCGATGCCCTATCTCGCATGTATGAAGACGACGAGCCTACAGTAGCAGCTTTGTCGTGGGCTCAAACTAATGAATATCCTTGGTACCTAGACTGGACCAAGAACGTTTCCGACAGACCTCGTGATTTCCCCGACTGGAAAATTGTCGGAGGAAATCTATACATCTATCGCCCCGACAAAGAATTAGAGGAAGTGATGGATGACGAGCAAGCATGGAAGCTGGTCGTACCCGTAGAGAATCGTCATTCTATTCTGAGAGAGTGTCACGATGACCTCTCAGCTGGCCATCTCGGAAGAGAAAAGATATTCGCCCGCGTGGCCTAAAACTATTATTGGCCACGGTTCTACGCAGAAGTTGCGGATTACGTCAGGCGATATCAAGTGTGCCAGGAATGTAAGGTCGAGCAACGTGCTCCTTCAGGGTTAATGGGTCACCGTCAATCGGACAGACCATGGCAGGTGGTAACAAGAGATATCACCGGCCCGCTTCCACGATCTAGCCGAGGATAAGAATACATCCTAGTATTCCAGGATTTATTCACGCGCTGGATTGAAGCAATCCCGATACGAAAAGCTAACGCAAAGACGATAGTCCGCGAGCTTTACGAACGAGTGATTAACCGGTTCGGCACCCCGGAAGTATTCCATTCGGACAACGGGACCGAGTTAAAAAATAAACTCGTAGACGAATACCTCGAATCTAAGGGAGTGTATCATTCGACGACACCCCCTTATCACGCACAGGCCAATCCTGTCGAGAGGGCCAATCGGACCCTTAAGACAATGGTGGCGTCGTATATCCAGGATAAGCACAGCGACTGGGACGACAAGCTGCCAGAGTTAGTCTTTGCACTAAACACAGCGGTGCAAAGTTCTACTGGATGGAGCCCGGCTATGCTGAACTATGGTCGCCAACCCGAGGCGCCTAGTACAGCTCGTCGAGAGCAAGACCGGCTTGCCCAGCAACAGTTTGAGTTCCGTAGACTGCAGGATTGGAAACGACAAAATCAACCAGTTTGCCAAGACTGCAAACGTCAATCGGACCCAGACCATGGCAGGTGGTAACAAGAGATATCACCGGCCCGCTTCCACGATCTAGCCGAGGATAAGAATACATCCTAGTATTCCAGGATTATTCACGCCGCTGGATTGAAGCAATCCCGATACGAAAGCTAACGCAAAAGACGATAGTCCGCGAGCTTTACGAACGAGTGATAACCGGTTCGGAACCCCGGAAGTATTCCATTCGGACAACGGACCGAGTTAAAAAATAAATCGTAGACGAATACCTCGAATCTAAGGGAGTGTATCATTCGACGACACCCCCTTATCACGCACAGGCCAATCCTGTCGAGAGGGCCAATCGGACCCTTAAGACAATGGTGGCGTCGTATATCCAGGATAAGCACAGCGACTGGGACGACAAGCTGCCAGAGTTTGCACTAAACACAGCGGTGCAAAGTTCTACTGGATGGAGCCCGGCTATGCTGAACTATGGTCGCCAACCCGAGGCGCCTAGTACAGCTCGTCGAGAGCAAGACCGGCTTGCCCAGCAACAGTTTGAGTTCCGTAGACTGCAGGATTGGAACGACAAAATCAACCAGTTGCCAAGACTGCACGAGAACGCAAATCGTCAGTCGGCTGCCAGTAAAGCCCGGCAAGCCGAAATCATCAACTGACGACGAAGGCCAGCGGAATTCGAGGTAGGAGATCTGGTGTGGAAACGCAACCGGATCCTCTCGTCCAGCGCACAAGGTATCTCGGCTAAGCTTGCTCCGAAATACACAGGGACATATCTTATCATCAGTAGGAAAGGTATGAATACCTACGTCATACAAGATGATCAAGGGGACCAAGAAGAATCTCACATCGAGCATCTGAAGAGATACGTCCCCGAAAATGATGCTGACTCAACTGATGAGGATCAACGTGAGCAACCTCAACCACCGAGGGATCAACAGGTGAAGTGCGACCCACCTGTAGCGAGCGAATGCTCCCCTGCGAGGGAGAATAAGGCGAGCGAGTCCCCTGGCGAGGGAACTCGGTGTAATCCGCGCAAGACGTCGCATACGTCTTTAGATAGATCCCGCGTTACTAGATTCTGAACCAGTTCCTCCGAGACGAGGACGAGGGCGTCCTCCAGGCTCACGACCGAAGCGAACGCAAAGCGCCAGCAGCGGCCGAAGGTTGAGGCGGCCTTCAAAGAGGCTGCCTTTGAATACAGGTTAACCTGTAGCCCCAGCCTTCATCGAACGGAACGGGAGGTTCTGACGAACCTAGTTGTCCGCTCTGCCGCTGCAAGGAGATCAAGCGTCTGAAACAGTTTCCTCGCATCCTGATAAACCTGATCAAGAGCAACTCGTTAACCCTCTTTCCCGTTCCTTGAGAAACAGAGTCCACATAAAGAGTATGTGGAATCTGGAAGGGGGGTGTAACGGTAAGCGAGTTACCGATCAGGTAGGCAACGCGAAAGAGGATATACAGCGCGGCGCGCGCACGAACGCGCGAGAATCGTGCGCGCCCAGCTGGGATGAATGAGAGAGAGTTCGCGCGCGTTCGGCAACAACATCGTGTTGACAACGGCCGAGAGATTTTTATCGGGAAATAAGAGATTAAAGACTGGTGCATTTAGAGTGTGGGTGTGAGATTTTCTCCCCACCAACCTCCACGTCGGCGTACAGAGCAGCACGTCTCACGGGCAGTGAGAAAAGAGAGCCAAGATTCGACCGCCTTCCCGACCGTAGGAATGAGAGAGAGAGATAAGCGCGAGGACAAGCTATCTCACCTTTGCCCAGTCGTTTCCCGCCGAGGCGCGATATTTAGACAAGCGGTAAGTGGTGCACCACGTTTAGACCCGCGTGTCTATTTAAGATTTTGCGTCCCGATTTACCTGGTACGGTCCAGGTGACGAAGCGTTCCTCCTTTCCCCCCTCTCGTGACAATATCCGCACGGATAGACAGGTCGGTGGATCGCGGGAACCACTTCACGAGAGAAGGCGCGCGTGACGTAGGAAGCTTCTACGTCAAAGCTCTCTACGTCAGAGATACATACGTAACACGGTGTAAGCAGCCGATCAGGTTAAGCAGCCGATCATATCCGGATCGGTTGCTCGTAACACGTCGGTTAATAGTTAACTACTTGTTTAACTACTTGTTTCGCGCTGACCTCGGGGGTAGTCATCGGTACGACTCCCCGTAAATTGTTAAGGTTAATTTATAGTTGATTTGTTAATATTTAATTGTTTAGTTAATAAATTGACTCGGCGAGACAATCTTTCTTGCCGATTAATGAATAATATCGATTAATACCGCCCTCTCCGGTGTTTATCCTAGCTGGCAATTTTGGGCATAGGGCCCAACACACGGTATCTAAGTCAAACGAGGTGTTTGACGTTGTTAACGGCATTGCATGGGAATCAAAGGGATTCCCGGCCGCATCGTGGGACTGCACACTTAAGGTTGGTTAGTTGGGACAAATTGGGCCTAACCGTGGGCCTTACATATCCCCAGTACCCACCCCGTTACAAAGCTTACAATATATTAAAATGAATTTAACAGCAAAAATAATTTAATATTAAGGTAAACTGCTCACGCTTAACACCGTCTTGATAAGCCGCGTCATAACATCAGCACTTGTTTAATATTTGATATTATTGATTCGCAATCAATTCAAAATCGTACAGAAAATATTAGTAGATAAAAAGGACTACCGAATCACTTAAGCAACGGTGGTGCAAGTATTATTTTAATTATAAGCAACAAAATGGATAAATTTTTGTTTTATTACGTACAGAGAAATTGATTTTGCAGAAATCAATTTTATAATAAATATTGTTGCTTCTTTGTTACTATAAGACATTTTAGGACTAAAAATTATAAAATAAATTATGTATAGAATACACCTTTCTAAAAAAAAGAGGTTATTTTTCAACAGAAATACTTTCCGATTCCATTTTAATTTTAGTTCTTTTTAGTGCAGTAACTTTGATAAAGATTTAGTAATATAAATGTTTAATAAAAATTAGGTTTCTGATAAGTACAAAATACTTCCTATTTCATTGTAATTTTAATACTTTCTATTACAGAAACTTTGTAGTTATTTGTTGATAAAAAAATTTAATTGTTATTTTTAAGTAGAAAATGATGTCCGTCAAATTATAGATATTAAACTAATATATAACAATTTTAAAAGTATTATTGATATTACACCATAATTGCGTATTGTTACATCTTCGTAAAACCTATATTTTCGATATTTAACAATTACATTATGTGTAACATGAGATTCGTTAGAATTAAATAAGCAAATGTAATAAGATAAATATAATGTAGGGCAAAAATATGATTTTACACTATACTTGCGAATTTTGATACCATTATGGAGGGTGTTTTTTAAACTACTTTCAAAAAGATAATCTCAACTTCAGAAAGTTAACGGTATACATCTAATAATAAATAAACAAATTTATAATGTGAAATTCTAATGGTAATAAAATATACTATAAATAAGTTTACAATATATCAAAATGAATTTTACACCTGCCAAGGAAATAAACACATGTATTGATTTTTTTTTAAATATAAATAGTGAACAAATAACTGTAAAGATAGAGTAAAATAGATTATCCACTTAATTAATATTATTTTCATTTATGCATTTCAAAAATACACTATTATATCTAATTAATAAATAAAAATATTGTAATTTAAATTATATAAACAAAAAGATACATATTAATTAAACTGTTCAGCTTAAAAAATAGTTATTGTTGCAGAAAAAAGTAGAAAGTAATTATTAGTTACAGAAAGAATAAAATATAAATCTCGCTGTGATGAAAATATTTACATGACTTTAGATCTCTCTCACGGACACATTTAGAGAAGGCTTTTTTATCTTGGTATACATAATATATGTATATATATTATAATGTTTTGTAACGGTTAGGTTGCCGTCCGGATGTTTATTTTAATATCGCGGCTGCTCAGCGGTACGGTTAAACTTACCGTATTTAAATAAACATATTTTTCCCGCGATGCAACGACGGTTACCTGTCCGTTCTACCAAATCTGTTAAATGTTAGTCTGAAACCGAGTTACTGTTTCAGATAACACCCAGGTAAAATTCAAATCTGAAATTGACCGCGAAACAGGGATATCGCGTCGAGCACTTGTCAACCAGAAATATACGAGCTCTTAGGATTACGGAAGGAATCGTACGTGGTTAAATTCAATTAATTGAACACCGGATTGAATTCTAATAATGATATGAATTTATTGAAATAAAGATAAAGATAAATAACAAATAAAATATCTGATTGTCGCCGAGGTCTACGCTTTGAATTACAAGTCGGTAAACGGCCGACTTGTAGAGAGAGGGGAATAAAATATCGCGAACTAAAATAATATATCCAGTCAACGGGACTGGTATAAAGAAACACGATTATTTACTAAGTGCGAATAAAAACACGATCGCGTGAAGTGGTACCACTTACTTTGTACGCTGCTGTAGTCGTTGATAAACAACGACCAGCCGATCGGTTGCTTTCTCTCTCTCACTGTCGCTGCGGTGTCGGACAGAATGTCCGCTCGCCCGTGCACCGGGGTTGTGTGGCTGCAGGCAGATGCACGGTGTAGCACCACTCACTGCAAATGCAGGATCGGCCTGCAGTCGAAACGCACACACAAAACGCACGGTAAATCACAGCACGGCGAAGCTGAACACGGGACGCGGGGGGATCACAACTGTCACGTAAGAAGGTGGCTATCACTCTCTCCAGTGCGCGCGAATCTCCCCCTTACCTCTCTAATGAGGTGCGTGCGCGAATCTTTCGCGCGCGAAGTCGATCCCGCCCGTGTAGCTACGACGAACCGAGCCGAGCCGAATCTCGCCGGCTCGAACCGATGCGAACATTATGATACTGTTCGCTCGTGTTGCTCGAATTCGTCAAACGGTGAGGTAAACAGTACCTTACCGTTACACCCCCCTTCCAGATTCCACATACCCGTGATGTGGTTTCTGCATCCCTGACGAATTTGGGATGGGAAGTGGCTACACAGGTACAACAAAAAAAAACCTGGTCCAAAAATCCGAACACTAACTGCAGTTCCGTCGTGGTCTGCCTCTACCTCGTTTGGCTAGCCCGCGGTGGCTAGCGGTCGGAATTACCGTCGACCGATCCCGCGGTCTGGCGACGACCCTCGCGTTTTTACGCGGCCTACCTCTACTTCGTTTAACGGGGGGCACGACGTTCGCGTTATCTCGTTCCTCGCGTGGAACGGCGCTCGCAGGAACCGTATCGCGTTCGGGTTCCTCTTCCCTCGTAGGTAGATCGGTCTCGATGTCGTCTTCTTGGCCGTACTCATCGCCATGGTCATCCGATAAGTACGGTTTGAGGTACTGGACATGGCATTTCTCCTCATGTCCCTGAGCATCCTGAATCTTGACAGTATTTGGGCCGTATTTGTGGACGATCAAATAAGGACCGACGTATTTTGGAGCTAACTTGGCCGAGACGCCTTGTGCGCTGGATGAGAGGACTCGGTTCTTCTTCCATACCAAGTCCCCGCCTTCAAAAGAAGCCGCTCGTCTCCCGGCATTATAGTAACCGGCTTGCCTATCCTGAGCTTTATTAGCTCTAGCTGAAGCTTTCTTATGAAGCTCAGGTAGTCGTGATAGCCGATCACTCCACTCAAGCAAACGCTGGTATTCCAAACGTTGCTGAGTCAGCTCGTCTTGAACTCGACGAGCAGTGCCGGGTGGCTCAGGCTGCCGGCCGTAATTTAACATGGCCGGGCTCCATCCTGTCGAACTCTGTACCGCCGTATTTAAAGCAAACACAAGGTCCGGTAACTTCTCGTCCCAAGTGTTGTGCTTCTCGGTAATGTAAGACGCTACCATCGTTTTCAGCGTCCGATTAGCACGTTCGACGGGATTGGCCTGAGCGTGGTACGGGGGAATAGTTGTATGAAATATTCCTCGTTCCACGAGATAATCATCTACGAGCTTGTTCTTCAACTCAGTGCCGTTGTCGGATAAAAATACTTCCGGTGTGCCAAAACGCATGACGACTTGTTCGTGTAACTCTTTCACGATCGTCTTAGCGTTAGCTTTCCGGATCGGCACTGCTTCAATCCAGCGCGTGAACAAATCTTGGAAGACCAAAATATATTCAAATCCGTGTGCGGAGTGGGGAAGTGGTCCAGTAACATCTCCTGCTACCACTTGCCATGGCTTTTCAACCACTAGCCTACCCATCAAACCCCTGGGAGGGCGTTGCTCCACCTTGCATTGCTGGCACACCTGACATTTGCGTACATACTCGCCAACTTCGGCATAGTAACGTGGCCAATAATATAACTTTGCCACGCGAGCAAATGTCTTTTCTCTACCTAGATGGCCAGCTGCCGGATCATCATGACATTCTCGGAGGATGGTCTGCCTGTGCTCTTCGGGTACGACCAACTTCCAAGCGTCTTGATCTTCCATGGCGTCATCCAATTCAGTATCCACCCGATACGAATACAAGTTTCCACCTTGGATCTTCCAATCAGGAAATTCTCTCGGCCGCTCACTTACGTCTTTGGTCCACGAAAGGTACCAGGGGTCCTTAGTAGTCTGGCTCCAAGAGACGGAGGATAAGGCCGGCTCGTCTTCCTCATACATACGAGAAAGTGCATCAGAAACGTAGTTTAGAGCTCCTTTCCTGTGCTCAATAGTAAAGTTATGAGACTGGAGTTCTAACGCCCATCTGGCGAGCCGGCTCGTTGGATTGCGAATATTGCATAACCAACGAAGAATACTATGGTCAGTGACAACTTTAAACTGGTAACCTTCGATGTATGGTCTAAACTTCTTAATCGCCCATATTACGGCCAGGCATTCCCGTTCTGTGACGCTGTAATTGCGTTCGGCGGGCGAGAGGATTCTACTGGCGAACTCCAGGACTCTCTCTTTTCCACCGACAATCTGTAGCAACACTGCACCGATACCAGTGTCACTAGCGTCAGTCTGGACCACATACTCACCATTCTCATCGGGAGTTTGCAGAACGGGTGCTGTCATCAACAAAGCTTTAAGCTGCTGGAAAGCGCTCTCTTGTTCTTCCAGCCAAAGATACTTCTGGTCTTTCTTGGTTAGACGCGTTAGCGGCTCAGCTATGATAGCATAGTCGTGCATGAAGCGTCTGTACCAAGATGCCATACCGAGAAACCGTCCCAGCTGCTTCAAATTCTTGGGAGCCGGATATTCTTTAATCGGCTCCGTTTTAGCTGGGTCAGGTCGTATCCCGTCTCGGTTAACTCGCACACCTAAATATCTCACTTCGGGCTGGCAGAAGACACATTTCTCCCGATTAACAGATAAACCGGCTTCTGCCAAGCGAGTTAACACCTCGATCAACAGTTGCTTATGCTCTTCAAACGTCTCCGTGACAATAATGATATCGTCGAGATATGCATAAGCAACCGGTTCGAGTTCGGGTCCAATCACCTGATCGATCATGCGCTGGAATGTCGCGCCAGCATTTGCCAATCCATACGGCATACGAGTAAACTGGAACAAACCCATTCCAGGTACCGTAAAAGCCGTTATCGGGCGCGACTCCACCTGTAGAGGTATCTGGTGATACGCACAGTTCATGTCGATCGTGGAGATGTATCGGGCTTTCTTGAGTTTGCGTAGGATATCCTGCATATATGGCAAAGGATATGCATCAGGTTTCGTCAAAGCGTTGACTTTCCTAAAATCGATGCAAAAACGCCTAGCATTCTCACCCTTCTTCGCCATCACCACGGGGCTGGACCAACCGCTTTTCGAGGGTTCAATAACGCCAGTCTCGAGCATCTCGCGAACTTGACGTTGCATTTCCTCTCGAATCTTATCAGAGACGGGGTAGTACCTCTGTTTGATCGGCCTGGCTGATCCGACGTCGATTATATGTTCGACATCGTAAGAACGGCCGATCTTTGGCAAGGTTGTGGACAACACTCGGTCTAGAAGTTCGCGCAATTGTGTGCGCTCTACTTCTGTTACGTCAGCGACACCTGCTGACGATAATGAAGCATCGCCACTTTCCATACTTGCCACTTCCAGCTGTAGGACCTGATCCGTTTCCTTTAGGAATAAACGGTCGGAATCTGGGTCTAGGACGGCTCGGAATGCTCGGATAAAATTTACTCCGATGTAGCATTCAGCATCCAGGTTCGGCATGATCGCAACAGGTATTTCTCGAGTCTCTTTACCGATGGTAAATGGTAGCATCACGTGACCACACAACGGATGAGTACTACCATCTGCGAGCTTGGCATTGCCAGCTCGCGACTCGAGAAGCGACCTGCCTAGAGCGGTTGCTAACTGCAAACCGCTCGGACCCATTACGGTTGTCGATGCACCTGGATCGAACAACGCACGGATCCGGAATCCATCTATGTCAACCTGACGCCACCAGCGCGTCTCGTCCTCAGGACGATAACTTCTTCGGCTAGTGCTCGATGTCACTAATTTTAGGACATCGCAGGTCTCCGGATCCATTCCGACTTCCTGGGATCTGTCTGGAATCAGTCCTTTCCTTTCATGCTTAACTGCAGCTGGACTATCTCGGTAATCGGGAGTCAGACATTTGTCCTCCTTGGGGACTCCCTGTACTTTGGGGTATGCGGTTGTCCCCTCTAACCGCTTCCCCGCGCGTTTTTTGCGCAGTCAGGGCACGTCCTAACGGTGTACCCCAACTTACCACAAGTATGGCACTTGATCGGCTTGGGGAAGTCTTCTTTTCTCTTTATCTTCTTTCTTGAATCCGACGATTCCCCAAGCTTCGAGGATGAACCACTCGATGACCGCCGATCGGGACTTTTACGTGTCTCCTTCCTCCTTTTAAACCGAGGAGGAGACTTGTGGGTTTTCTTCCTAGGTGGCGTATCTTTATCCACCTTAACCCCAGCTGTCTGGCTACTCGTTCGCATGGTCCTAAGGGTTTCTTCCAGGACTTTTGTGAGCCGTTCAATCGGATCTTCCCGACTCGACTCACTCACCTCCTTAGCCACGCTTGCTACCTTGGGCTTGGCGGTCGGCCGCTTTTTGGACTTTGCCTTGTACGCAAGTTCCGGCAGCATTAAATCTTCCTCTGCCGGAGGCGGTCGATATAACTTTTCCCGCTCGAGCGTTTGCTCGGCGTCCATCGCCAGCTCCAATAAATCTTCAACCGATTTGGCTTCAGCTCTCTTAAACAACCGCTGAAGCTGAGGTAGCATGTTACGGTAAAGATGGTCCAATTGCCTACGCTCGCTCGGGATCGGGTTTAGTTTTCGCATGATTGCGATTGAGCAGGTGATATAATCTCTCACCGGCTCATCCTCACCCTGTGTCCGAGCATTGGACTCCTCGATGAGCCTTTGCTGGAAGCTTTGGCTCATACCGTACCATTTCTTGGCTGATTTCACAAAATCTTGCCACTAGTGCTATTTGTCCTTCTCATTCCGGTACCACGTAGCTGCGGTTCCAGTGAGAAGTTCGGGCAAGGACGGCAACACCTCGTCCTCGCTGAGGTTGGCGAGAATCCTACAGTCTTCGACTCTCGCAAGGAAGGCATCGATCCTCTGGCTTTTGTCGCCAGAGAATCGGACTCCCCACTTACGAACCACCGCACCAACATCGTCTCGGTCTCCGTGTGTCACCCCTCCCCCAAGCTCCTCCAGCATCTGCATGAGGTGCTTTAGACCCCTCAGGCTCTACCTGCACGTGTTGTGGTCTGATGTCCGTCTCGTCCAGGGTGTAACACGTATAGGTGTCCTGGAACTGGACATGTTGGGTTGGCTCTCGGGTTTTGTTTGTGCTGGAAGCTTATGCACCACTTGGCAAGTCCAACTTGCTGTTGACGGTGTGCATCTGTACTTCCAGCTCCTTAACCCGTTCCGTCAAGGTGGATAACCTACTTACTTGCTCCGCTAACATCCAAGCAAAATCCTTTGGTATCTCGAACTGAGCGCCAGTATGGGATACCAAAGTTATCCATTCTTCCTTGTCGGTTTCTCGGTCGGAGGTGTCCGACTGCCCATCTTCCTCTCGCTCGTCCGTATCTTCTACTTCTAGAGCGAGAGTCCTCTGTAGCACCTCTACTACATCTGGGTCAGAATCCGGGTCCGGAATCTCCGGATTCTGGGCAACCATGGACTTAAACCAATCTGTCCTCCGCCTGTTCCGCCTAACACGATCCTCATTTGAGTTTGTGTCGGCTGCGAACTCTTGAGCCGTATAATTACCCAACAACCACTGTTGGAGTTGTTCGGCTTTTTTATATACAGAGCCGTCTGTACGCATCTCTAACGACTCCAAGTGCGCCTGGATCTGTTCGCTGGATTGCGTACCAATCCACTGATCGACTTGCGTGGTCATCGATTCCGCCATTTTAATTTTAACAAAAGTACCGCTACGATTATTTACACAAAAAAAACTCTGAGTCGCTTTTCGCTTTACCTGTGCAAGGTATGCTTTTCTTCAAATTATTATGTGGCTTTAAATAATAAAATTATTGGGCCACTAAGTTGAAGAATGAATTCTTTTCCCTTTATAATTACAAGAAGAAAAATTAAGCACACCTATTTGAAATTTGCTTTCCTGCTTAATATCAAAAACTAAGTTAAAGAATTATATTTTTGACTATTAATTTTACAAACAAATCGGGAGAAAAAAAAATTAACTATGTTACACGCGGGATTAATTTAATTTATTATAAAACAAATAAACATACAATATTAAACGTAACATAAAATTTTACGAATTGTTAATAAATTAAATTAAAAACAAGAAAAAATTTGTTTAAATCCGACTAAATACGAAAAAATTGAATTTACTCCGGCTCTCGGTCACCAACGCACGCTGAATATCTTATAAAATAAATAAATAAATAATTGAATAAATAGATAAATAAATATAAATATATTCCTAAACAACTAAATGTGTACGCCGCTGTGACCTCTTACAATCGCAATGTTACAAAAAAATAATAATACAATTTTTATTGTAACGCGAGAGCCGGTCCGCGTTGTCAAAAATATAAATTTAACAAGCAAACTTCAAAACAGAAAAATTTTTTACCCTTGCACAGGTGTTATAATTTTTTTAAGTCGGAAAACTAAATAACGCCGATTTTCCGACTAACCTACTCGAAATTAGGGACTCGGTATGTAAATTGCGGACCTCAAGGCGAATCGATCTATATTTCAATTTTAAAATTCAAATTTACTATTATTTACGTGTAATTAATTAAAAAAATTATTATTACCGACCTCGGATTTCTTTTAACCAAACTAAACAACCATAAAAGAAAATCCGGTTCAAACTTATAAATTATTGTCTAAATACAATAATTTAAAGGTTAGAATTAATCGCGAACCGATTAATCTAACTGCCGGTAATAACAAATATACTAATTAACGTAACTAGTATATAATAGAAAATTACACGTAAAATCCACACGTACTTAAAAAAATTAAATTTAAAATAAATTGATAACAACAAAAATCAATTAAATTAAATTAGATTCACTACTGTTTATAATAAAATCCTATTTTATAAGGGCACCTATATAAGCGCAGCTCGTATCACAAAAAAAACGCAATTTAAAAATTTACGTTGTGCGCCTCGTAGGCGCAATTTGGAAATTAACGTTCGGCGTAAAATAACCCAATCTATTAATTTACGTTGGGCGCCATGTAACGGTTTGGTTGCCGCCCGGATGTTTATTTTAATATCGCGGCTGCTCAGCGGTACGGTTAAACTTACCGTATTTAAATAAACATATTTTTCCCGCGATGCGACGACGGTTACCTGTCCGTTCTACCAAATCTGTTAAATGTTAGTCTGAAACCGAGTTACTGTTTCAGATAACAACCAGGTAAAATTCAAATCTGAAATTGACCGCGAAACAGAGATATCGCGTCGAGCACTTGTCAACCAGAAATATACGAGCTCTTAGGATTACGGAAGGAATCGTACGTGGTTAAATTCAATTAATTGAACACCGGATTGAATTCTAATAATGATATGAATTTATTGAAATAAAGATAAAGATAAATAACAAATAAAATATCTGATTGTCGCCGAGGTCTACGCTTTGAATTACAAGTCGGTAAACGGCCGACTTGTAGAGAGAGGGGAATAAAATATCGCGAACTAAAATAATATATCCAGTCAACGGGACTGGTATAAAGAAACACGATTATTTACTAAGTGCGAATAAAAACACGATCGCGTGAAGTGGTACCACTTACTTTGTACGCTGCTGTAGTCGTTGATAAACAACGACCAGCCGATCGGTTGCTTTCTCTCTCTCACTGTCGCTGCGGTGTCGGACAGATTGTCCGCTCGCCCGTGCACCGGGGTTGTGTGGCTGCAGGCAGATGCACGGTGTAGCACCACTCACTGCAAATGCAGGATCGGCCTGCAGTCGAAACGCACACACAAAACGCACGGTAAATCACAGCACGGCGATGCTGAACACGGGACGCGGGGGGATCACACCTGTCACGTAAGAAGGTGGCTATCACTCTCTCCAGTGCGCGCGAATCTCCCCCTCACCTCGCTAATGAGGTGCGTGCGCGAATTTTTCGCGCGCGAAGTCGATCCCGCCCGTGTAGCTACGACGAACCGAGCCGAGCCGAATCTCGCCGGCTCGAACCGATGCGAACATTATGATACTGTTCGCTCGTGTTGCTCGAATTCGTCAAACGGTGAGGTAAACAGTACCTTACCGTTACAGTTTCTTTAAATAAATAATTTTTATACAACACTATATAATTGATTTAATTGATTATATAACATACATTTTTCATGTAAGCATAATTTATACTTAGAAATTTGAATGTAATTGCATTAAAATTTTTGTTTATATGTATAACATATATGTTGGTTTTATTTCTTTAATATTTATAACTGATAAATAAAATTTAAATTTATTACAAAATTTCTTATTTTTAAATTTAATACAATATTTTTAATGAAAACCTTTTTACAATATTTTTTTGGTTTTTGATTACAATTTTTTTATAAGTTGTAGCAATGAGACTCATTTGCTACAAATTAAAAAAAGGAACGGGCGTCAGGTCTTGAACCCGAGCCCCTTCGGATCCGAAGGCGTTCACGCTACCACTGCGCTACGCCCGCAATTGGTCGTAGCTGTACTTTTCCATGTCTTCTGCCTACCGATACGCGCGCCATATGCCAAGTGCCGATTCTTGCGCTGGCTGCGTCGGTACTACAGAGCCCTAAGTGACGGGGATCTGCACTCATACAGATCCACCACGTCACAACTCCCCCCCGCCTAAACGATGAATATCCCCGGATTCATCGTAATATTAGGACGAAAGGGTAGGGAGACGGGTCGTAGGTAAAGCAGAAGCCTATGCATGGAATCATTAAAACTTAGAAACTAGGAAACTAGGGTGCTGGAAGGATATGGGTACTTTTATGTTGGGCGCCATGTAACAATGAGACTCATTTGCTACAAATTAAAAAAAAGGAACGGGCGTCAGGTCTTGAACCCGAGCCCCTTCGGATCCGAAGGCGTTCACGCTACCACTGCGCTACGCCCGCAATTGGCCGTAGCTGTACTTTTCCATGTCTTCTGCCTACCGATACGCGCGCCATATGCTAAGTACCGATTCTTGCGCTGGCTGCGTCGGTACTACAGAGCCCTAAGTGACGGGGATCTGTACTCATACAGATCCACCACGTCACAAAGTATAATTTTAAATTTGATTTTGATTTTACTCTAGACAATGCCATATATAATTATCTATGACTAAATATAGGACATTGTAAATATATTCCAACTTTATTGTATGATTATCCTTGTGATTTATTAATAGTTATTGCAAATCCCAATTTTATAGGAAATTATTTTCTTATGGAACAGTATTTCTTCTTTTGATGGTGATAATGTTATTCTTGGTATTAATAATTTTTTGTTTTTACTGTTGCTTGAAAAAAATTACCACGTTCCAGTATAAAGTCCTTCATTTAAAGTTAAATTCCTCAAAAGAATAACTAATCCCTACTAGCACACAACGTTTTAGCATGTCAGCTAAGTATATGTAAGTTGCCGCGATAGGTGGAAATAACGTTGTGATAACGTTTGAGCAACGTTGAACATGCCTTTGAAAAATGTATTTCATATAAAAATTTGAAAAATGTCCTCGGCAAGAGAAAAAGTACATTTTTAAACGCACAAAATTTTAACTAATAAAAAAAAATAAAAAAAATTTTCAACCCGCGGGAATTGAACCTTGGATCTGCAGATCCGGAGGCTCTCTCTACCAACTGAGCTATTTTGTTGTTTCTGTCATTAAATTAAATTTAGGTTATTAATTTCGGAGCATATTTTGATAGTAGTTTATAACCAAAAGTTAATTTAATGACAGAAACAACAAAATAGCTCAGTTGGTAGAGAGAGCCTCCGGATCTGAAGATCCAAGATTCAATTCCCGCGGGTTGAAAATTTTTTTTTATTTTTTTTTATCAGTTAAAATTGTGTGCATTTAAAAATGTATTTTTTCGCTTGCCCAGGACATTTTTTAAATTTTTATATGAAATACATTTTTTGAAGACATTTTCAACGTTGCTCAAACGTTATCAGAACGTTATTTCCACCTATCGCAGCAACTTACATAAATCTTAGCGGACATATCCCACGTGTATCAACGTTGCACCAACGTTTCAACAACTTTTATAACAACATTTTAACGATGTCAAAACAACGTTGCCACAACGTTGCTACAATGTTGTGTGCTAGTAGGGATAGCTCCAATTTTTAAATTTAATTTATGAGGAGGAAGTCCATTTGGGGTTAATGAATTTAAAAAATCCGTTGGTAACGTAATATTTAAATTATCTTTGTTATATATCATCATCTTCATCTGTGTCACTACTAAAATGTTCAAATGAATGTCCTTCAAGTCGCGATAAAATGTTGTTATTTAATTCTAACACATCATTATTTGTTGCTGCTAAAATAATTTTACTACTTACTTCTGGATCATCAATTGCTATTTTTATCTCCAAATATTTACGTAATTATCATCGGAATTGAGTAGTACATTCTCGGGAATCTCAGTTAATTCATTATCTTCTTCAAAATCATTAAAATGAATTCCATTCCCTATATCTAGTAACCACTTTTTAAAATTATCACTATCATGTTCATTAATAACTTGTAAATTTTCACTTAAATTTATGTTCTCAAAGGATGACCATAATTTACAACTAGCCAAAATGTTTGCTTCGCTCGCAGTTAAATAGTATTGTTAACATAATAATTCTTTACCATCAAATTATAATGTAATGTAATATTCAAAAAATTATTTTTTAAAAACTATTTAGTAAAATAATTTATAGTACTAGTAATTAAATAAATATTACAAATATATAATTTGTTTAAATTTGTATAAATCCGTAATAATTAATAGAAGAATGATCATTTTTACTATTTATATCATTAACAATTTTTGTTATTCCCAATAATTAATTCTAATATTATTATTTACATTAATACTTGATAAACTTTATATAAGGCATAATAGATCGATTCATATTAATAAATTCTTATTTATAACATTCCAATTAGAATTTAAAATACCACATGTACTAAGACGACAAATATTAGAAGTTCAAATAGAAATAACGATTTGTTTTTACAATTTTTGATATATTGTTTACTTATATATATCCCCATTAAATAATCTCACTGGAGATCTCAGATCATATCCCAGGTAAGATGTCATACCAAAAACTCATTTCAGCAATTTTTCGTTCATTACACGTTTTAAACATTCTTATGTCGATTGATAACTTATTTAAGGAGGTATCATACTCAATTACAAATACAAATTCCGCACCAGAAAATAGCAGACGAAAAACAATTAATTTACTTATAACAATTAATAAAAACAAATTTACGCAAAAACAGGAGTTAGTTGCCCTCCGTTATGTAATTATCTATCATTTTACAAAGCTTCAAGTTATTATAACAATATGTCGCCGAGAAAACCTTGAAAAATGCAATATTCTTATAATTTCTTGTATGAAAAATGAAGTTCAACTCTTCAGACATTTTCGAAATTTCAATGAAAACAGCTTCAGCCCGGATTTGAACCGGGACCTAGCTCTCACTCTCGCACTCTATTACTCTAACTTTCGTTTTCTCTCTCTGTCTAATTCTCTCTCTCTCTCACTCTATTACTCTAACTTTCGTTTTCTCTCTCTGTCTCATTCTCTCTCTCTCTCTCACTCTCTCTATCTCTATCTCTCGTTCTCTCTCTTTATCACTCATTCACTCTCTCATTCCCTCTCTCTCTGTCTCTCTCTATCTCTCATTCTCTCTACAGTCGTGTAGGCGATCTACTCTTGCGCGCGATCACTGGTGAGATCTTTTCGATCAAGAGTTCTGACCCCCACCTCACCGACTGCCGCTGTTACCGCTGTTACATATGTGACATTTTCAGTGAGATTCGGCTGTTTCGTGTTTATTGACCTCGGGCCGATGAACGCCGATACGAGTCTCGGAGATTGGAACGAGTTGATCGGGCGCTTGTCGCGCGGACGATGGGATCAACGTTTGCCGACTTTCGACATTCTCTGTCGCGTACTTCTGACACAGTTATCGGAGCCTCGCGGCTCGCCGCTCATGCTGAAGTTGAGATGATGGACGCTGATTTTACAAATGCGTTGACAGCGGCTTTTGATCTAGTTGCGCTGATTAATTCCATGGTAATTGACCCCAAGCGAAGGCCATGGATCACGCCGCGTATAAAGCGTATTATTATAGTGAGGAGACGAGCATATAGAACTGCCAGACGCACGGACGATCCCCGCGACTTTCGGCAATATAGGCATCTCCACAGCCGTGCGTCGAACGCGTTGGAAATGATGAGATTTAATACTATTAATCGTGAACTTGAATCCTCGTCCGACTCGCGCTCGCGCTGGCGTGTTCTCAGGGGCTATGGCGTGTAGGGACGCGTAAGACCTTCACCTGAATTGCTGTTCAGCCTTGATGAGCTGAACGATCATTATGCCGCTGTGTCGCGTGCGTCGCTCCCGCTTTCTCATCGCGTTTTGGCGGACATTGTTACATTTGCGCCCTATTGCGTGGAGTCTCGGTTCGATTTCGGGCCTGTGTCGGTTGCTCAAAACGGTGGGGCCCTGGGGCGGGCGACCTCGCGGGCGACGGGTCTGGACGGTGTCTCCGTCCAGATGCTTAAGCTTGCGGGCCCGGCCGTCCTTGGGCATCTCGCTGGCCTCTTTGATGCCTCGCTTCAGGCAGGGTTTTTTCCATCCGGGTGGAAGATTCACATTCCGGGTGGAAGGGCGCTTCTTCGAGACCTATAGCCCAACTGAGCGAGGTGTCGAAGCTGCTGGAGAGAGTAGTTCATGCCCAATTAATGGGCTATCTCGAGGCAAACGGGTTGCTTTCGCCGCGCCAGGCAGGTTTTTGCTGCGGGCACAGCACGCAGTCGGCTATGCTCGGGATTCTAGAGCACGTGCGGTGAGGAATTGATCGGCGTATGGTCACTATATTGGTGTTGTTTAACTTCTCGAAGGCTTTTGACACGGTCCCCCACGGCTTGCTCCTCCGGAAGCTGCGAGCACTCGGGTGTCGGGACCGAGTGGTCGAGTGGTTCTTTCATTACCTGGGGGGCCGCACGCAGGCGGTATTGGGCGACCGGGGTCGCCGTTCACGCGGGCGTCCCTCAGGACAGCGTCCTTGGACCCCTTCTTTTTTCTATCTTCATAAACGACCTGCCTGAGGTCCTCCAGTGTTCGCGCTGCATAATATTCGTTGATGACACCCAGTTATACCACTCTTTTCTACCGGCTGATTTTGAGCGGGCCATCGAGAATATTTTGCGAGACGCCAGTGCGGTGGCCGACTGGGCAACCAGAAATGGACTTGCTCTAAATTTAAGTAAGACTAAGGTAATCTTATTAGGTAGTCAACAGTATGCAAGTCGATTTGACATTGAAACAATGACGAAATTGAGTGTAAACGGTGTGCCGCTACCGTACGAGCGTGTCGTCAAGTCGTTGGGGTTGTGGGTTGCGCCGTCACTCGATTGGTCCAAGCACGTGCAGTCTATTTCTCAGAGGGTTCATGGAGTTTTGCATACCTTGAGATTCTTCAAGCGTGCTCTCTCTAGAGACTCACGCAAGGCATTGGTCAAGAGCCTGATGTGGCCTCACCTCGACTATATGAGCGCAGCCTACAATGATGTGGATCGTACGCGAGCTCTTAAATTGCAGCGCTTGCTCAACTCGTGTGTACGGTTCGTCTGCGGCAATATCCCCAGGATGGCGCATGTTACGTCCTACAGAATCGAGCTGGGGTGGCTCTCGGTCGATCTCAGAAGAAAGTATCTCATTGCATCATTGGCATATAAAATCCTCGCCACTTCTTCACCCTCTTATCTTCACCAGCATTTTACTCTTACTAGCTCTGGCCTTGAATCCCGCTCCTCTTCTCGTTTTCCCTCTCGCCCCCTTACCTACCGCCCACCTCGCACTGAGGACCTAAATTCATCTTTTTTATCTCAGTTTCCATAATCATAAATGACCTCCATGTACAGCACTTTGACCTCGCGCATTTCCGCTCATTTCAGTCTCATCTTCACGACTGTTTATCTGACGCCGATCATAGTGCCTGGGCTCGACGCGTTATCGAGGAGGGTATCGTAATGCCACCGGTCCCGTCGTTGTAGGCTCCGTTCGTTGGTCCCGATTATAGGGGTCGCAGGGGTTGCTGAATTTGCCGATTTTGGCAGGGCTGGTGAATGGTGAATTGTCGAAAATGTCGAAATTGTAGAATCTGATGTACTGCATTAGTTGCTTCTAAGTATAGGTATAGGCGTTAAACTTTTTTTTTTTTTTTGCTCGCGCGTGTAGTGAATTTATGCTTCTCGTCCGTGCCTTGATGACTGTACTATATATTTTGTACATTTTAGTTTTAAGTATTCACTCGAAATGCTGTTATCTAATTTTTGGCGTAGTGTTAAATGTTAAGTCTATGATATGTATTTTTGTTGTACTTGCAAATTAGTGCTACTTTGGGGGTTCACCCCCGTAGCCCAATAAAGTATTATCAATCAATCAATCACTCTCCCTGACTCCCTCTCTCTCCGACTCTGCAAGAAAGATCGATATTGATACTCTTTCAGATAGTTTGATTTGTCTCTTAACCTGAATACTTCGCAAATTAATAACAATCACGACAAAATGAATCTTCCAGATAATTGGGAATCGATGTCACAGGCCACACAAATGGCACACATTTTAAATACTATACACGTTACAAGTAGAGAAACGACTGAATCAATTAACAATAAATTAGATGAATTTTCTGTTAAGATTGATAGCCGCGTGACTGCGCTACAACAGGAAAATGCAAAATTACGCACCGAAGTACAGCAACTTAAGGACTTGTACGTTCGAGCGGTACCGAACACTGAGTTAAAAGACGATATAGCGAAACAAATTTTAAATATTCTCAAGTTGGATCATTTTCGTAGCGATATAGTTGATACTCATGTTTTCGCGCCGCGTGTTGCAAACCGCGCACTATCCTCCGGGAAAGTACAGTCCGACGTGGTAAAACGTAACATTACTTTTATCATTCGCTTTAAGTCAACGGTGGTTCGTAATTGTATTATTGAGGCTAAGCGTAAGTATGGTATACTTAAATTTAATAAGTTAACTGATAATCCCGGCGCAAATGGTGACAGAATTGTAAACATTTTCGAAATGCTGCCCTCTGCCGTGCATGAATTATTTTTGCTGGTAAAATCCAAGTTGGAAGCTCTAAACTATAAGTATGTATGGACACGCGATAGTAAGATATATGTAAGAAAAGATGATAATTCGGACCGTATACAGATCACGACCGAAACAGACTTAGTCGACTTGTTGTGACTAAACGTACAGGACCAACCTCGTCTGGATGTGGTTCTCGAGCCTCGTGTGCGAGTTGCGCAACTTAACGCTAATTCTCTAATGGACCATCATGCTGAAATTGAGAGTCTTATCGCGCAAGAGAATATAGATGTACTCTCTCTATCAGAGTCGTGGTTAACACCAAATCGCATCAACTCTATGTATAACATTGATAATTATACACTTGTACGCAACGATCGAGGACTAGCATCTACTACTGGTAAGCGTCTTTATATGCAGGGTGGGGGCGTCGCATGCTTCTTTCGTAATACTATTCCCTTTCGCATATTAGAGGCACCCCAGATCACCAACATTAACGATACGGAATTCTTACTTTTGGAATTAAAAATAAATAATACTAAGGTCTTATTGGCTTCAGTATACCGTAGACCTAAAGGCTATGCCTTAACTAACTTTTTTAATGCGTTACTAGATTTACTACAAGTATATGTAAACATTATTATAGCTGGTGATTTGAACGCGGATCTCCTGAGTGATGATTATTATGGAAACTATTTAAAAAATCTGATCAATGAGCACGCCTTTTATTTGATCCCTGTTGAAGCCACGCATCACACCGACCATTCCCACACATGGCTAGATGTAATTATTATAGATTCGGCTGAAAAATGTACTGCCATAAAGAAATCAGATAGCCCTTTCATCAACGGACATGATTATATTATTATTGATTACAAGCTGCCCACTTTGCCGAATAAGAAGTTTAGATACAGTTATCGAAATTTAAAAAATTTTTCTGCTAATAGATTTGCGGCATCAGTTACGACTGATCTTAACATATTGAGAGGTAACCGGACGCAAGCTTTGACGGTCGACTCCTTTTTGGAAATCTTGCTCACGATCCTTATACACTTAGATAGTCATGCTCCATTTGTCTCACGTGTAGTGCGTCCTCGGTCAGCTCCGTGGTTTGTTTCCAATCTTAAACGCAAATGTAGAGAACGTGATACCTTATATAAAACCGCTAAACGTCTCAAAAGTTCAGAACTATTTCTGGATTTTAAAGTCCGCCGTCGCCAAGTAAAACGCGAGATTAACCTTGCGCGAAACTCATATTGCGAGAATTCCCTTAATGTAGCGGATCAACCTCAATGCTGGTTATTAAAAAAATGGGGTATCACGAAGCCTACTCAAAGTTCGGCATTACGGTTTTTTTCTGCGATTGAATTGGTCGAGTTTTATTCATCTATCAACAATTGTCACCCTAGCTGTACATATGAAAAATTAAATGAGATATTAAGCGTGCAAGCAACGTCAGATTTGCCAGTTTTTACTTTGGAGTTAATCTCTCAGGAGTCAGTGTTAGAGGCAATAAATATTTGTATGCCAAAGGACAAAAGCCGTAGTTCAGATGGGTTCTCGTTATATTATTTGAATGATGTACTATCTTCTATTGTACCGTCTTTCACAGATTTGTTTAATCTTTCTATTACCACACAGCATTATCCCTCTATATGGAAGCGTGCATTGATTGTTCCGCTCAATAAGGTTGCGACTCCTGCCTCCCCTTCTGATACTAGGCCCATCGTAAACTTAGCGCATTTTGCTAAGGTATTTGACTGCCTTATTACACGGCAGCTTACTAAATATATTGAGGCTAATAATATTTTCTCGCCATATCAATCGGGTTTCAGGAGGTACTTTAGTACTCAAACGGCACTGATTAAGATTTTAGAGGACACCCGGTTGGTTATGGAGAGGGGAATGGTCACTTTTTTACTTCTTTTTAATTTCAAAAAAGCCTTTGATACAATAAATCACGCCACCTTTCTTACAGAATTTAAAAGACTGAATTTTGATAATATAGCGTAAAATGGTTTCATTCATATTTGTCGAGTCGTTTGCAAGCGGTCGTTGATGCGAATGAATCAACATCTAGATTTATGGGATCAACCTCGGGTGTGCCGCAAGGATCTTCACCTGGTCCTGTCTTTTTTCTTATCTATATTAATGGTATTTTAGACAGATTAAACTTCGCGAAAGGAATGTCGTTTGCGGACGACCTACAGTTGTATTTACACTGCTTTCCCAAGGATTTAAACGACTCGATCGCTAAATTAAACTGCGATGGGACTGCAGTAGTAAATTGGGCAAATTAACACAGCTTGAATATCAATTTTAATAAAACTAAGGCGATTATGATTGCTTCTGTGCAAATATCGAGATTTGTTAATAAAGAGAATTGCCGCAAATAATTATTGACGGTCGTTGCATAGAAGTGGTCAGTTCTGTGCGGAACCTTGGTATTATTATCCATGAGAATTTACATTGGAACCAACACATATCATGCGTTATTTCTAGAGTACATGCTGTGCTCCATAGATTGCGCAACAGAGGGAAATTTTTATCGACGGTAATGCGTAAAAAACTGATTTCCACCTTAGTTATCCCCTTGTTCGATTACGCTTGCGTTACTTACTGCGATTTGCCTGATCATCTCAATATTAAACTACAGAGATTACTAAATGTATGTGTGCTATATTTTTCAATTAAAGAAAGATGTGAGACTCAGTGATTATTATGGAAAGTTGGAATTGTTATCGGTAGCCCAGCGTAGGCAATACCTTATCGCAGTATTAACCTTCCGAATACTCGTGAATCGTAAGCCGGAATACTTGCATCCCCTGCTACCGACACCCGTCGATGATGTGCGTCGTTCCTTGCGAATTCAGCAATCAAATTTTGAACGCCCTATTACACGCACCTCTCTTTATCAAAAATCGTTCACTTTGCAGGCAATGAATATTTGGGATGCCCTTGCTATCGAGTTTCGCCTCAGCACTAGCATCTCAGTATTTAAAAATAGATTAATGGCATTTATGCGCGACGGTAATGTAATTAGCCTTCCACATATTATATTATAGTAAGCTAGTACTATTATTAGTTTAATATTAGATTAATATTCTTTTATTGTTTATATATTATTACTTATTGATTGCTGTTAAGTCGATTATACACTTGTTATTTTGTATTCCTAACTATTGATTTTGTTAAACTGCTCCAATAGATTAGAGCTATAAGAATTCTTGTACACTGTTATATGCGCTGTTAATTTACGTTAATATTGTAACATAAAATTGTAAATGTTAATGCTAATGTAAAACAAAACTGCATTAGCTTTATGGATATATCTATCCTAGACATAATAAATACTATTCAATCAATCCCTCACACAGACTCTCATTCTTACTCATTCTCACTCTCGCACTCCCTCACTCTCCCTCATTCTTACTCACTCTCTCTCATTCTCTCTCTCTCTCAATTTCTCTCTCATTCTTTTGTTTCCGAGTCATAAGCGATCAAAGTGGCAGTAATTTTTTTACGAAATTGGCTATAGCTAGTCATAACTTGTGTAAATTAACGTGTGAAGGTCTTCAAATGTTTGTTTCCTCATATTTTTATGTTACAAAACATATTCTAGTGTTTGATTAAAATCTGTGATGCGAAGGTCGTAGTCTCTCCTAGTTAGATCAAGTAAATACGATTTAAAAATAAAGAAACTCAAATATTTTTATTCGGTCAAAAGTTATGAAAGAATTAAATAAGATTTTAGCAATATTTTGGTCTGAAAATTATTACATAATTAATTTTTATTTCAAAATATTTATCAAAATATTACTAACGTTTTATTTTTTACATAATTTTTGGCAAAATCAAGCTTTTCAAGCTTCTTAGTTTCAAATCGTATTTCTCATTCTCTCTCTTATTCTCTCTCCCTCATTCTCTCTCTCTCCCTCACACAGACTCTCATTCTTACTCATTCTCACTCTCGCACTCCCTCACTCTCCCTCATTCATACTCACTCTCTCTCTCATTCTCTCTCTCTCTCATTCTCTCTCTCTCTCATTCTCTCTCTCTCTCATTCTCTCTCTCTCTCTCATTCTCTCTCTCTCATTCTCTCTCTTTCTCTCTCTCATTCTCTCTCTCTCTCATTCTCTCTCTCTCTCTCATTCTCTCTCTCTCATTCTCTCTCTCTCATTCTCTCTCTTTCTCTCTCTCATTCTCTCTCTCATTCTCTGTCTCTCTCATTCTCTCTCTCATTCTCTCACTCTCTCCCTCACACTCCCTCACAATCCCCCATTCATATTCTCTCTCTCTCTCTCACAGTCCCTCGTTCTTACTCACTCTTACTCTCGCACTCCCTCACTCTCCCTCATTCTTACTCGCTCTCACTCTCGCACTATATCACTCTCTCCCTCTCACAGTCCCTCATTCTTACTCACTGTCACTCTCGCATTCCCTCACTCTCCCTTATTCTTACTCGTTCTCTCTCTCTCTCTCTCTCTCTCTCTCTCTCTCTCTCTCTCTCTTTATCTTTATCTCTAACTCTTATTCCCTCTCTCTCTAACTCTTATTCTCTCTCTCTCTTTCTCACTCATTTTCAGTATCTGCCTATCTGTCTCTCTATTCTCCCTCTTATGTCTCTTTCAGTCTGTCTCATTGTCTCTCACACCAAGATGATGTTTGTCGGACGGACGGACGAACGGACATTATGATTTATCGTTTTTTTTTAATATCACTTAATAATAATAATTATTATAATACTTTTTTGTCAGTAATATGAAGCATTAACTTATGTAACACATATTTATCATAAAATAGATATGTTTCAAGTATGTTTCGCATGAATCGGGAACTTTTTACAAAATCGCTCAAAAAGATAACTTTAATATAATGTAGATAGATGTAGATTTAATATTGTTATGTCAAACGCAGAGAGCAATAAATTATGGATTCAAATTATAGTTATGAAATATAGATGTTTATTTTATCATCACGCAGAATTTATTTCAAAAGAAAGTTACTCGATTTTGGTGATTGAACTACACTTTTAATTAGATGGCTAACTCACTTTCACTGACTCACTCTCTCTCGTTCTCACTATCTCATTCTCTCTCTCTCTCTCTCTCTCTCCCTCTCTCTCTCTCTCTCTCTCTCTCTCTCTCTCTCTCCCTCTCTCTCTCTCTCTCTCTCTCTCTCTCTCTCTCTCTGGTGAGTACAAGTTTGCTTGTTTACTGCTCAGTGTTGCTTTGTATTATATACTCACACAGTTGCTCCGAGTTTTTTCTACAGCATAATAAAGGCACGGTTACTGACTGCATCGTTTATCTAGTAAATTAGTGTTTCATTGCTGCAGCCAGTAGTTCCATAATTTGCAAATTTTATTCTGCGGCATTTTGGAGGTTATCTTCAAGAGGGAAAGGCGACTCATCGCGTCGGCCAGTGTGCGCAGTGCTCCCAACATCTGGACGGTTTTTCGCACACATCTCGACCTTCGTCGGTGGACGCCGCGCGGATATTATGGCAACATCGCGCGGCTGCCTTGTGTGTGGCGGGAGACTCACCAGAAAGGATTACACGGAGGTCTGTCCACACTGTAATAAAATCACGCACGCGCACTGCTTTGACGTCGCGCCAGGCTCGTACGAGCGCCGCTGTTGTGCGCTAGCTCAAGCTAAAGCGCTAGTCGCTGCACCAACTGATGCGAGGGCGCCATCGCCTGGGTTGCCGCGACAATCGATGGAGACCTGCGCTACCGAGCTGACGGTCACGCCCACTCCGTCTCCTTCCAGTGCCAAGCGCATAGCCTCGCCCCCGTCGCCATCATCGTCGCAGGTTGCCAAGCAACCTCGCAGCGCCGCGCCCATCGAGAGCTGCTCCGACCTACCCGCGCGAACGATCGGTGCCGTGGATATGGCCTCTTTGTTTGCTGAGTTCGCGAGCCGTTTAGAATCGAAGCTTGAGAGTTCGGTTTCGCGCATCGAGTCCTCGGTGCAGGGACTAGCCGGCGAGATTCGTGAGTGATGGGTTCGCGGGTTTCCCTGATGGAAGCGATGACTGATGAAAGGTTCACCGGTGTGTCGAACCGCTTAGATGCCCTTGAGACCGCAAACGAGGAAATTCGCGGACAGATCAGCGAGTTACGGGGATCGAGTCTGGGGACTACCGCGTCTCAAATTATTGACGCGTGTGAAATCCTCGTTCGCGGCATTCCGGCTAATCTGACCATTTCTGAAGGGGAAGCTCTAGGAAAAATATTTGAAGCTCTAAATCTCCCCAAGATTAGTTCCCAGATAGTCGAAACTCGTCCCTCGCTTGTTCCAGATAAACCTGGCGATCGAAACTTGGGATTGGCAACTTCGGCCTCTGACGCGAACATTCATATTAACGTTTTCAATACTAATACTAATAATAATTTTAATTTTAATATTAAAAATGGAATTGTCGTCCGGTTTTCGTCGCCCTCTACTAGAGATCTTATTCTCGAGAGAGGGCGCCTTCTCAGGGGAGTCTCGGCGGATTCTCTGTTCGGTGCGGGTGGATCTGGGCCGATTTATTTGCGTGCGTTATGGCCCAAGCAGATTTATGTACTGCTATCTAAAGCGCTTCGCCGTTCCACTGATTTGGGCTTCGTGAGGCCTCTAGTCAAGAATTCTACAGTTTTCATGCGTGTTACCAAGGGAGGGCAACTCTTGCCGATCCACTCAGAAGCGGACATTTTTAAAATATCGTCTCCGAATCCTCCCTCCCCGAAATAGGGTTTGCCTGGCCAGGCATCATCTATAACTAACTCTTCATTCTCCATTTTTCATGTAAATATTAACAGACTAAAAACCCATTTTTCTTTCATTGAATCATTAGTTTTGCCTTTTAATCATGACATCATTGCTCTCTCCGAAACATTCCTCACTGAGTATGACTCCTCAGACATGTTGGGCCTTCTGAACTACACACTACATAGATTGGATCGTGTTGGAAAGGAGGCGGGGGGTGTTGCGGCTTACATCAGGAGTAATCTTGAGGTTACTCTTTTGTGTAGTTTACAGGAGACCCTCAGCGACCTACCCATCAAATTTCTTTGATTCAGTATCTAATTTCTTGCACACTTGTGATCAGGTTGTCATTACCGGGGATTTTAACGTTGATATGTGCAAGAAGGATGGGTCGTCAGTCATGTTGGAGTCATACTTCGATTCATTAAACCTATTCCTGGTCAAATCCAATCCTACTCATCATACTCATACCTCAACTACCTCATCTCACACATGGCTTGACCTGTTTATCGTACGCAACCCTCCGCCAGTTTTCAAATACTTTAAATCATCTGTGCTCTTTGCAGCAGGCCACGACTTCATTGTTCTCGAACTCGAATTTTCTAAACCATTTCCTGTTGCAAAGAAGATTTGGTCGCGTTATACTGCCCGGATTGATCTGGCGGAGGCCGCTGCGATTTTCTCGGCTACTTTCGATCGTGCTTCATCACTTCCTATCACGTCCACTATCTCATCTTGTTCATCTGCATCCCTTGCGTCACCTATTTCGCCTGGCCATAAACTCTCTTCCCCTCTTCCTTCCTTGATACCGCCCTCTCCGTCTCCCATTCCTGTCAACAACCTCCTTTCTAACCTCGTATCTTCTATTTTACATACCTTTAACTCCCTTGCACCGGCAAGACTCATCACTATTAGGAACTCCATCAAACCTTGGATCACCCCATCTATAAGGCATAATATCAAAGCTCGTAACATGGCTTTTAAGAGGTACTTGTCCACAGGCCTGAGCTCAGACTACCAGATCTTTAAAGATCTTCGTAGGCTAGTTAAGAACTCCATAGATTCTAGTAAATTTACGTATCTCAGTAGCAAAATCAACTCGGCACCCGATGCTGCAGGTTTGTGGAGAGAGCTCAGGAACATGGGTCACAGATCAGCTAAACACTCACTATGCATCCATTTCTCATTAATCTTCTCGCTTCAATCTTACTCATCTTCAGTCACTCATCTCATCCTCGGGAGTCTTGCCTCCCTTTTATCCCTCCACTTCCTTCCACTTTGTTCCTATCACTCCATTCAAGATCCTTTCTACCATCTCCAGGGCTTCATCTAAGGCCACAGGCTTTGATGAAATCTCCGTCTCCATGCTAAAATGCTTTGCACCCCAGATTGCACCCCACCTTGCTGAGTTAACTCCTCTCTTTCAACCGGATCTTTTCCAGAGCCTTGGAAGAAATCTCTCCTTTTCCCATTGGCCAAGTCGGGCAGGGTGATCTCGCCGTCTGATACTAGGCCAATCGCTAAGCTCTGCGAAATCTCCAAGATTCTTGAGAAAATTGTACACGAGCAGCTTATGGACTATTTAAACAAAAATAATTTATTCATGGAGAGACAAGCGGGCTTTCACCGGGGGCACAGTACTCAGACGGCCCTAAGTGGCGTACTCGATGATATTAGGAGAGCGATTGATAAGCGCATGATCACCGTCCTCATCCTGTTCGACTTTTCTAAAGCGTTTTATTCGGTTCCACACGATATCGACGCCTGAGTGGAACAAAGACCTATCTCGGCAGTTGCTTCGATAAGACCCTATCTCGGCGGCGGATTGAAGAAAGCCCTATCTCGGCCGCCGCTTCGATAAGACCCTATCTCGGCGGCAGCTTGAAGAAAGCTCTATCTCAGCCGCCGCTTCGAGAAGACCCTATCTCGGCGGTGGCTTGAAGAAAGACTTTCTCAAATGAGATTATTTGTTTTCAAATTTTGTAGTGGCAGTACTGCGCGATTTTAAATTATGGTTTTAAGGCTTCAAATGTTAGTAAAAAATTCTGAAAAAAATCATTATTTGTTTTTTAATGTTGTCCATGCTTTTGACCTCGTAATTAATGAAGCATGGTTTGCAGGGGCAAAAAGCCCTGCTTCTGTACAAACGCTTCTTACAAACCATTGAAGCCATCAGATAATTTTACTACAGCTTCGTAATCTATTAAAAAATTAAATTATTACAATTAATAATTCAGTAAAAAAAATTTAAGTAAAAATAAATAATATTTACCTATTTTTCCATGCTTAGCTATGGAATTGGTATGAATTTTATAAATTTCTAATTAGTTTGTAATTCTTCGTATATTCACTGTGCTTTATATAATCCTATCGAATAGTTCGAACCTTTTCCAAGTGACAGATATCCGGTGCAGTCGAGGTCTCTAATGCAACGAATAAGTTTATTGCGCGCTCTGCCGGACTGCCGCTCTCCAAGCAGTCTGAGCTCTCTTGGGTGTGTTCCTATTTCGCCAATGCCACCAGCAGTCAGCTGACCGTTTTAAAATGCTGCGTCGCCCGGTTTTTTCTTTATCGCTCGCTCCTTACCTTTTCACACGTTAGAAGTAGAATACAATTATTAATTTCGGATTAGAAATTGATTATGGATTTATGTAACAATTTTTCTCGTACTTCAATAATGAATAAATTCAATTAATTTAGCTCGTGTTTTAACTTGATAAATATTAATATTTTTTTAATAAATAAATGTCGCAATTTTTGGTACAAAAGTATAGATTATTAATTCTATAAATTTAAATGCAAAAAACTTTCTAGCAAAATGAATTACTGAACATAGTAAAAATTTTAAACGTTAAACTAAAAATGGCGAACAGTTTATAAAAAGTTATTGATTTCAGGACCGAGTTAACTTGAAATAAAACAAAAACATAAATTAGTAAATTTTGAAATGTTTTTTAACAGGTGCAAAATTAATTCAATAAAAACATTAATACACCTTCCAAATATGTGCAATAAGTTTGGGTTCCTGGCAAAAGGTTACAAGACGAAATAATAAAAAATGTAGCCTCGTAGCCTTTCGTCCAGGGACCAAATTTTTTTGCACATATTTATGGAAGGTAAAATATTTGTTTTATACGTATACGTATATCTGTATATGTATATATAAGTAAACCATATCACTTATTAAAGATGAAAAATAATTCACTGAAGTCTTTTTTTTAAACATGCGCAGGTGCTAGACCAAAAATCAAATTGTTAATTTATTGGAAGCATTGTTTAATATTTGTTTAAATATAATTAGTTAAACTTGAAACTTAACTTTTAAAAGCAAATAATAAGCGTTTTGAAATAAAATATAGAAAGGCGATGAAAAAGTTTACTAAGCTGAGGGATTATAATTTGCTAATGAAATGAAAAGAACGTTTCGCGCATAAAATAAACTTGTTAAAAAAAATACTTCCATAGTAGAAAGCTTGAATGCTGGTCAAGCAGTAAGGGAAATAAGGGAAACAAACAGTATTTTTTTTTAATACTTGGAAAAGGTTCGTACTATTTGATAGGATTATATAAAGCACAGTGAATATACGAAGAATTACAAACTAATTAGAAATTTTAAAAATTCATATCAATTCCATAGCTAAGCATGGCAAAATAGGTAAATATTATTTATTTTTACTTAAATTTTTTTTTATAAATTATTAATTGTAATAATTTAATTTTTTAATAGATTACGAAGCTGTAGTAAAATTATCTGATGGCTTCAATGGTTTGTAAGAAGCATTTGTACAGAAGCAGGGCTTTTTGCCCCTGCAAACTTTGCTTTATTAATTACGAGGTCAAAAGCATGGACAATATTAAAAAACAAATAATGATTTTTTTTAGAATTTTTTACTAACATTTGAAGCCTTAAAACCATAGTTTAAAATCACGCAGTACTGCCACTACAAAATTTGAAAACAAAAAATCTCATTTGAGAAAGTCTTTCTTCAAGCCGCCGCCGAGATAGGGTATTCTCAAAGCGGCGGCCGAGATAGGGCTTTCTTCAAGCTGCCGCCGAGATAGGGTCTTATCGAAGCGGCGGCCGAGATAGGGCTTTCTTCAAGCCGCCGCCGAAATAGGGTCTTATCGAAGCAGCGGCCGAGATAGGGCTTTCTTCAAGCCGCTGCCGAGATAGGTCTTTGTTCCACTCAGGCGTCGATATCTTATTACATAAATTGCGTTCTTTGGGCTGTTCCGACACGGTCATGTCCTGGTTTTTCCACTACCTCGTAGGCCGTTCCCAGGCAGTGGTGGATGAACTAGGCTCTAGTTCGGCCTGGCTTGACACATCTAGGGGGGTTCCTCAGGGAAGTGTCCTTGGCCCACTTCTTTTCTCTATCTTTATCAATGACTTGCCGAGGGTTTTAAAACACTCTGATCACATGGTTTTCCCGGATGACACCCAAATCTATCACTCTTTCCTTCCTGTTGATCTCGCCCAAGGAATCCAGAGAATCTCGGAGGATGCAAATGCGGTGGAGAACTGGGCGAGATCAAACGGATTAAATCTAAATGTAAATAAAACAAAAGTGTTGATATTGGGTAGTCAGGCCTTTATCTCGCGCATTGATTTTGATTCGGCTCCTAAGATCAAGATCGGTGACAATTTTCTCGACTATGCTTCAGAGGTCAAATCACTGGGCGTTGGATTACCCCCACCCTGGATTGGTCACATCAGGTCGCGTCGATATCGCAGCGTGTTCATGGAGTCTTGCACTCTCTGAGATTTTTCAAACGTGCTCTCTCGCGTCAAAATAGGAAACATCTTGTAGAGTCGCTTGTTTTCCCACACTTTGACTATGTGTGCGCAGTCTTTCACGATCTAGACGCCACTAAGAATGTAAAACTTCAACGTTTATTAAACGCATGCGTTCGCTTTGTGTGGGGAAACATACCTTGGAGAGAGCACGTAACGCCCTACCGCCTCAAACTGGGTTGGTTGTCGGTCGAGCTTCCTCTTCATCGGCTGTAGTGCCTATAACATTATCTCCCATAAATCCCCATCCTATATCGCTCGTCACTTTATCCTTCGCGATGCTTCCTTTTCTTCTCGAACTTCCTCCCGTCACCCACCCCTGTCCCTCTTCTACCTCCCTCCTAGAACCGAAGCTCTCAATAATTCGTACCTAATTACAGCCTCTCGCCTTATTAACAGTCTACCTTTTACTAACTTCGACCCGCTCCTCTTATCCTCTTTTAAATCCTCATTGACACTACATCTCTCTTAGCTTGATCAACGGGCGTGGGAGTCGAGAGTGGTGGATGAAGGTTTGGAGTGCCCTCCCTTGCCCGTGCTCGATGTATAGTCAGTATTTCATTTTTCTAGTCACGATTCAATTATTGTACTTCGTCCTTTTTATGTATTTATTTATTTATTTATGTCTTTTATTTTTGCGTGCGGTGTTATTTTCTTACTTATATTTTATTTACCATGTTTATGCGTTTTTTATGTTTCTACGCTTTTACGTTATTTTACTCTATATGCGACCACGAGTTTAGTCTGTTATCATTTTAGTTGTTAAGTTAATTTATTTTATTTCATTTTAATGTATTTTATTTTATATTTTTATTTTTATTTTATTTATTTTTTATATATTATATATATTAATTTTTATGAGTTTCATCATTTTACTTTGTTTTATTTAATATTGGATTTGCCAGTTATATTTTATTTATTGTTATATTATTTTATTTTGTTATATCATTTTGTTATATTATTCTGTTATATTTTTTTTTATTCTTGATTTTGTGCACTCTTTTTCCTGGCACTTCCTACCGTTTATCCCCCTGGGGACTTATAAAACCCCACCATCTCGCATTCGCCCGGGGTTATGCCCGTGGATAAGGGAACCTGTGAAGCAGGGAAAACCTCACCCAAGATGGCCGGTGTATTCGAAACATTCTTTTTTGGGTGTCAAAGTCACATTGCGTAGGCCTTGACACCGAAACCGAATGTTTCACACCTCCCGCTCACGTTGTGAAGTGTGGAAAAACACCTAACCGATCCCGAAAGCCGCACAAGAATGGTGTCACCCATCCAAGTACGAACCGCACTCAGTGCTGCTTAACTTTCGTGATCGGCCGAGGTGCGTCTCCGCCACTCCGCCACCGCGTCGGTTTATATTATTCTGTTATATTTTTTGCTATATTTTACTTTTTTTCCGATTTTTCCGTTTTCTCATGTTTTATTTTTTACTGTTTAATGTTATATGCTCTTTTGTAACTAATGTGTATACGGGGATTTCCCCAAAATACCGAAATAAATAATCAATCAATCAATCTCTCTCATTATCTCTCACTCTCTCTGTAACTCATTCTCACTCACTCTCTCTCTCTTTATATTTTATATTTTATTTTATATTTTATATCGTTATTATTATGTTTACTTTACTGTTTTTATTGTTGTTATTGATACTTATTTATTCAGTTATCTATTTATATGTTTATCTTTGTATTTATGATCTCAGGTTACTTTGTTATCAGTTCTCTAGCGTGATGAGTGTTTCGTTTTGATTCATTTTGATTTCCACTGTGTTTTATTTTGTTTTAGTTTATTTGTTACTGCGCAGATTATACTCATAATATGTAAACGGGGATTTTTCCCCGAAATACCAAATAAAGATTCTATCTATCTCATTTTCGCTCTCTCTCCATCTATCATTCTCTCTCTCTCTCTCTATCTCTCTATCGATCTATCACTCTATCTCCCATTCTCCCCCTCCCTCTTTCTCTCTCTTTATCTCTCATTCTCTCATTTTATCTATCTCATTCTCTCCCTCTCAATCTCTCACCCATTCTCTATCACTCTCCCTCACTCTCCCTCTGTCTCCCTCACTCTGCCTCTCTCTCCCTCACACTCCCTGATTCTTACTCACTCTCTCCCTCTCATAGTCCCTCATTATTACTCACTCTCACTCTCGCTCTCCCTCGCTCTCCCTCAATCTTACTCGCTCTCACTCTCGCACTCTATCACTCTCTCTCTCTCATTCTCCCTCTCGCTCTCTATCTCCCATTCACTCTTCCTTACTCTCTCTCTCTTCCTCTCTATCTTTCATTCACTCTCTCTTATTCTCTCTCTTTCTCTCTATCTTTCATTCTCTCTCTTATTCTCTCTTTCTTTCTCTCTATCTTTCATTCTCTCTCTCTCTCTCATTCTCTCTCTCTTTCTCTCTCTCTCTCTATCTGTCTTCCTATCTCTTCCTCTCACTGTCTCTCTCGCTCTGTCTCATTCTCTCTTACGCCAAGATGATGTTTGTCGGACAGACGGACGGACGGACGGACATTATAATTTATCGTTTTTTTTTAATATCACTTAGTAATTATAATAATAATTTTTTTGTCAGTAATATGAAGCATTAACTTATGTAACACATATTTATCATAAAACAGATATGTTATAAGTATTTTTCGCATGAATTGGGAAGTTTTTACAAAATCGCTCAAAAAGATAACTTTAATATAATGTAGATATTTTACAGTATTTTCTAAAATTTCTGTTCTATTACCATGTCTAACGATTGGTAAAGTTTGTACGACGAAAATCTCCAGAAACTAAAATTAATTTACCTTTGAAAATTTTATGTTGATTGTCGATTGTCGATTTTTTCTTATAAACGTTCAACTGCCTCAAGTGCAAACTTTGAAGTCATAGAAATTTCATCCCAAATTATCACTTTTACTTCTTTGAATTTATTTGCATTTTTCTTCCTCTTATATTACTCGTTTTTCCTTTCTATATTTCTAATTCCTTTCTAATTCTTTTTTATATTACTCGTTGTGTAATTGTGAATATTTAGAGGTAATTTAAAAGTCGTGTGAACTGTTTGACAAGATACTGATAGACAAGAAATTTTGTTATTATTAAGATATTTAATTATGGTATTAAATAAATAACTTTTTCCATATCCACCAGGTCCATCTATAAAAAAGTAATTTATCTTTATTTTATTATCAAATAATTTACGCTGGTTCAAAGTTAATAATTTAATATCACTTTATACATCTCTATATTATTTGTTTCATCTGTTTCATAATTATAATATTCTAATTCATTATTAATGGATGCTAAATTGAAAAAGCTTAAATAAAGTTCATGACGTAACAAAATATTATTAAATACTAGGTCGAAATTACACTAAATACATATTTATTATTTATATTTTTTTAACTTTATAATTTTAAAATTTAATTGAATAACAATGTAAAAATATAATATAATATGTAATTAATTAACCTAGTATTCAGTTATAAACAATTTTTTTTTAAACAAAAAATTAAAAATAATCGACATGACAAAACTTACACTGGAGTAAGGAATTTTAATTTTAATTTTTAATGCGTAATAACACAAATATTATTACTTACAATATTTCCAAACTTTTCCTGTAGGAAGCTACATCAATCTAGTAATAAATGTGTTATTTTTCTACCAGAATAATATTTACAACAACAAAACTTAGAATATAAAATTATTCTTTGAACAATTTACATATATTTCATGCTTTTTCATGATGTTTCATGGAAAGGAGACGAGCAATTTACAATTTCATGCAAGAATACCAAAATCAGCTAATGCATCGTATGTATTCAATTATTCATTCAAACAAATATTTATACATAATAATTTAATTTATAAAAATTTTTTCAGATAAAATTGAGGCTAAAAGATCTAATTGCATATTTCATTCATTTTGTTTTAGTTTTAAATATCTTTTATAAAAAAAGATGTTTATTAATTGGACAGGAACGCACGAGAATCGTGCGCGAGAAGGAGAAAGGTATCAAGTTTGCGCGTGCACGGTGAGACAACGTGGTGTCAAAGCCGGTACGATCTTTTTGATATAATAAAAAGAACTAAAGTGTCGGTGTGTTTTGTGTGTGGATATGAACTATTTCTCCTCACCAACCATCACGTCAGCGTGCGGTGTAGCACGCCCCACCGTTCCAAAAAGAAAGAAAACAGGAGTCGGCAGCCGTCCCGACCATTGAAGTGAGAGAGAGAGAGAGAGAGAGAGAGAGAGAAATAGTGGCGAGGCCAAACACTCACAGTTGCCCAGTCCCTTTTCCCGCCGATACGAATTACGGAGATTCGCGGTTAGTGGTGCACCACATATAGACCCGCGTGTCTTGTAACTTCGTATCCCGATTTACCTGGTACGGTTCAGGAGAGGAAACGTTCCTCTTATCCCCCTCTCGTGACAAATCCCGCCAGGGTAGATAGGTCGGTGGTCCGCGGGAGCCACTTCACAAGAGAAAGCGCGCGTGACGTAGGAAGCTACTACGTCAGAGCTCCCTACGTCAGAGGTATCTACGTCACACGGCGTGACGTAGTAGCCATCAGCTTAAGCAGCCGACCATTCCCGGATCGGTTGCTTATTACTCGACCGTTAATGAGTTTTAAGGAATAGTTTTCGCGCTGACCTCGGGGGTAGTCATCGGTACGACTCCCCTTTAATTGTTAAAGTTAATTTATTACTCTCTAATTGTTTATTTAATAAATTGACTCGTCGAGACGATCTTTCTCGCCGATTAACATAATGTCTCGATTGTTGATAACGTTTTACCGGCCATAGTCCTATCCTACGAATACCGCCCTCTCCGGCGTATATCGTAGTTTGCAATTTTGGGCATAGGGCCCAACAGACGGTATTAAAGCCAAACGAAGTGTGTGGCGCTGTTAACGGCATTGCACGGGAATCAAAGTGATTCCCGGCCGCATCGTGGGACTGTACACTTAGGTTGGTAAGTTGCAACAGATTGGGCCTAACCGGGGGCCTTACATTCCCCAGGACCCACCCCCTTACAACAATTACAATAATAAAAAATTGAAAATTAATTATAAAAGTTATTCTAATATTACATTTGGTATTACATCAAAAATAATGAAAGAAAAATAATATTTAAAATTTTTTAACCACCTTCCTCCAGCATTTTACATCTATGAAATGAAGAGTGATAGATGATGAAAAATGTTTGTAAAAAAATCTATTTAAATGTAATAAAAAAAACGTATCGTCAAATAAAATATATATTACATTAAATTATATATATATTATATTCTATAGGTTATCACAATTTATTAGAGTAATAATACTGTTTTTGTCAATATTAGTATTATTGTGACCACTTTATTTTAACGTTATGTCCCTACTAGCACACAACGTTGTGACAACGTTGTGGCAACGTTATCTTAGCAATTTCCAACGTTGTTATGAAAGCTGCTCGCAAGGAGATGTTCGCTAATATTTTGTAAATTGCCGCGATGGGTGGTGACCAACGTTGAAACAACGTCTAAGCAACGTTGAAAAACAACCTACAAAATCTGCTTTGTCTAAAAGTTGAATAAATGTCCTAAAATAGTTTAATAATATGTTTCTAAACGTAGAAAAATTTATGAAATATTAAAAAAAATAAAAAAAAATTTCTCGTTCTGGGATACAGTATGACTTCATTTACATTAGATAATAGAGGTCAGAAAAACCCTAAATAGTAACCCTGTCGAGGATTAGAACCTCCGATCTTTAACACCGGAGGCTTGCTCTCTACCAACTGAGCTATTTTATTGTTTCTGTCATTGTGTTAAATTGAGGCTATAACGGACGGCTAGAATATGCTTTAAAGTTTATAGCCTCAATTTAACACAATGACAGAAACAATAATAAATAGCTCAGTTGGTAGAGAGCAAGCCTCCGGAGTTGAAGATCAAAGGTTCTAATTCCCGAACGAGGAATTTTTTTTTAATTTTTTTTGAATATTTCATTGATTTTTCTACGTTTCGATAAATATTATTAAACTATTCTAGGACATTAATTCAACTTTTAAACAAAGCAAATTTTGTAGGTTGTTTTTCAACGTTGCTTAGACGTTGTTTTCACATTAATATGACTTTAAATAATATAAAAGAATGATAAAAATTAATTTTAAACGCATTTAACATTTTGCTTTGGATCGATATATAGGTATATTTAGGTTAGATTTCAGTGTTTATATTTTTAAGGAGATAACGTGGGGACTGAGATGAGATGCAATAGTGCAAAGACGTGGGGCGCTTCTCCGCTCCGAGCTCCGATACTGCGATTTCCCCTATCGCGTTTCCTTTATTTACTTGCTGTGCATCTGTTTCTTTTTTTATAAGTTTTGGATTGACAGCTATACATTCATTTTGAATATTTTATTGTTTAATGTTAGGAAATAAATCTATTTATATTAAATTAATATGCATCCGTTCTCCGGTGACCGGTGTCCGGGATCCGTAGGGCGGTGTCCGGTGTCCGGTATCCCACAAGTTGCAAGGATTAAGCGTATGTGTAGAGTGGAAGGGTTAACGATGAATACGACCACCATTCTTCATTTATCCCACGTGTAATGATAGATGGGGGAGGGGAGGAGGGGGGGGGGGCTAAAACTAGAAAATTTCGATAAAGAACATAGGGATTTTCGGTACAGATGAAAACAATATGATAACCAGTCTTTATTTACTTCCATGTAATGAATGACGGGGAGGGGAGGAGGGGGTTTAAGTAGAAAAATTCCAAAAATATTTTATAGAGGCTTTCGGTAAAAAAAATGGTCACAGTAACAGTAATAGTAATAGACAAAAACAGTACTATCACTTTAATAAATTTTGATAACTTAAGTAATACAATATATATAATTTAATGTATTATATATTTTATTTGACGATACGTTTTATTTTTCTTATTACATTTAAATAGATGATTTTTACAAACATATTTCATCATGCCCTATTTCAAAGATATAAAATGCGTGAGGAAGATAGATATATTAGAATAACTTTTATAATTAATTTTCAATTTTTTATTATTATAAATGTATACTATTTACATTTTTTGGTTGCAATTAATAAAAATTGTATCTTATAAAAGATTTTTGAAAATAAAAAAAAATTAATAAAATGTGAAAATATATCTTATAACAACAATGTTAGTCTGAAAAAAATTGTTATTCATTCAATTATTATGTATAAATATAATTTGTTTGAATGAATAATTGTATACATATGATTTATGAGCTAATTTTTATAATTTTTCCTGAAATTTCAAATTGTTCGTCTCCTTTCCAAACAGCATGAAATATATGTAAAATGGTCAAAGAATAATTTAATATTCTAAATTCTAAATTTTGTTGCTGAAAATATTATTCTGGTAGAAAAATAACACATTTATTACTAGATTGATGTAGCTTCCTACAGGAAAAGTTTGGAAATATTGTAAGTAATGATATTTGTGTTATTACGCATTAAAAATTAAAATTAAATTTCCTTACTCCAGAGAAAGTTTTGTCATGTCCATTATTTTTAATTTTTTTTAATTGGTTCAGTAATATGTTGAAATATGTTCAATATCTTTAAACTCTTGAGTAATTGACTACGATTAAATAAGCATATACAATGTTGCAAATATACACTGTTATTTTTATATTATTGATGAAAAAAATTGTTTATAACTGGATACTAGGTTAATTAATTACATATTATATTATATTATATATTGTTATTCAATTAAATTTAAAAATAATAAAGTTAAAAAAATATAAAAAATAAATAAATATTACATTGAACACTCGCCCACTTTTTCCTTTCTAAAAATTAGATTTTCCGATTTTCCAGGTGGTTTATCTTCATTTAAAAAAAAATGAAGGGTTCTAGAGCAATTCTGTGCCCGGATTCGATTTCAGCGCGTCAAAATACATAAGAAATGATACCTCTACTCTCTGGGTCTTGCCACTTTTTTTTGTGTGCCTGTGTAATTATCAAATTGTTTATATTTTTGCTCCCTTATTTGGCTAGAGTTTTTCTTCGATTTTGAATTGAGGAGCTGGATGCAAGAACACGCCGAGCGCGGCGAATGGATAGAGGAGGCGGAGAGAAATTAAGAAATTGACGTCACCGTGACCAAATTTTTTAATCTGCCGAATTTAATTTAAAAAAAATACTGTCGTATGCAGAATTAAAAGACGCAACTTTTTTCTATTTAATGTTTTTCTGTACGATGTGCAGATCAGATGAAAAAAATTAAGAACTGGAAATTTAGAAAACGGATTTTTAATTCATTTTTCAAAATTGAATCGCAGTAACTTTGACAAATCTTAATGAAATTCCCTGATTTTTCGTACAAATACTTAATATAGTCTAACGATAAATATAAGCCATGTAAAAAATTCTACTTTTAACAAATTTTATACAACAATTGAACTTAACGTAAATAACAAGCTTTTAATACGGTTTCAATATTCAGTAGCCGAAAGTGTGTTGTAAAGTCTTAGACTGCGCAAACTTCCAGCGAGAGATATGTTCGTTTATATTTAAAGATAATTTCTTAAAAATTTCAGCTTATTTGGATAAAAAATGATAGAGCGATTTAAAGCAAAATAACTAAATACTTAACTAAATTACATAAAAATAAAGATATTTTATAGCATCAAAAAGCAGTTATTATTTAAACCATTTTTATGTTGTAGTTTGATACAATACTACAATGCGATTTACAGTAAATAACAAAGACGGCCACTGATTTAAGCCGCGAAGCAGATGACCATTACGGCGACGAAGTCGATGTTCATTTGTTTACGATTTCGTTGTTTATATTACTGTATCTGCGTAATTTTTCGGCTACTGAATACTGAAACCGTATTAAAAGCTTGTTATTTAAGTTCAATTGTTGTATAAAATTTGTTTAAAGTACAATTTTTTACAGGTTTATATTTATCGTTAGACTATATTAAGTATCTGTACGAAAAATCAGGGAATTTCATTAAGATTTGTCAAAGTTACTGCGATTCAATTTTGAAAAATGAATTAAAAATCCGTTTTCTAAATTTCCAGTTCTTAATTTTTTTCATCTGATCTGCACATCGTACAGAAAAACATTAAATAGAAAAAAGTTGCGTCTTTTAATTCTGCATACGACAGTATTTTTTTAAATTAAATTCGGCAGATTAAAAAATTTGGTCACGGTGACGTCAATTTCTTAATTTCTCTCCGCCTCCTCTATCCATTCGCCGCGCTCGGCGTGTTCTTGCATCCAGCTCCTCAATTGTCCGTTGAATGTGTAATTTAAAACTATATAAGTGTTTTCGTCGTACGGTCGATTTTGGTGATTAACAAATTCATATCTCGGATCCTATCCGGACTATGATGGTGTGTTTTGGTGTAGTTTGTTAATTAAGGGTAAGATTTTTGTTTTTACTAAAATTTTTCGTTTATCAATTAATTTGTTTATGTTATTTAATTTATTAACAAATTTATTTTTTATAACAAGGGTATATTTTTATAAATATGGATTGCTTGGTATACGAACTCTATAAAACTATGTAGGTGTTTTGGTCGAGTGTTTATAATTGTTAGGTAACAAATTGATGTCTACGTTCCTAAGTAATAGAACCGCGCTACAGTTCGTTGACCTCACAGTTCTTATTTATGAATTAGTATTTCAATTGTTTGCGCTGATATTGATTTATTATTAATTAATGTGATTGATGTTTCGTGTGATTGATGAATTGGTAATGTAGTTAATAAAAACATGAATAAATAATGCGCGCCTTGGGCGCGTCCGTTAACCGCGGTATTAAGTCCGCGCTACGATTTTTGAGCACCCGCCCTGTTGTTTATTGTAGTGAACAGGTTTTGGATGTCGAGGGATCCATTTCTGATTGTAATATTGTGTGTTTTGCGATTGATTTTTATAATTTCGTGTGGGCCTTCGTAATCTTTATGAAATTTGCCTACCGGTGGGTTCTTAAATAGTCAAACTATTTCACCTTCCCTAAAATGTTGTACGTTTAGTCTTTTATCGTAGTAGTATTTGGACAATATTTAGACTGTATGCCATTCATTGCAGCCATCGTTTGTGACTGGGTGAGGTTGGTGGTGTTGTCAGCTGCGTATTCGCTGTACGTAGAGAAGTGCTCTTTCCTGTTGCTGTTTTCACCGGCATAAGTATAACGTATTTCGTCAGCCAGTCTTGAGCTGATAGAATGTAATGGTAACCGTTTTGCTTACTTGGCAATGAACCGTAAAAATCTAATCAAAGCTGAGCGAATGGGAAGGAGGGCGTGTTGCTGATAACTAAAGGCAATTTCGTTATTTGTCGTACCAATTTGTTGCTTTGGCAATCAACGCAATTTAAAACAAACTAACGTATGTCCGGGCGCATGTTTCTCCAATAATAGTCGTTGGCTACCCATATGTTTTGTTTACAAGGGCTGTTTCATGGTATTCTTTGATGACCGTATATCTGTCTTTGGCTGGCGGCACAGGTAAGTTATTCATATACAATACTCCTGTTATTGGTAGACCCTTAAATATTATATTGAAATATTCTATGAAATAAGCACATTCTCCAATTGATAATACTGCGAGATCTCTAATAATTGTTGATGCAACGTGTTTGTGGTATCATCTGAGTGACTAGTATTAGATTCGACAATGTAAGTGCGTCGGACTGCTCGTTCGATAAGTCTACCGTTGCAACCTCGTCTGTACGTATAATACCAATTGGGTCTAGGTTGCTAGGGATAGCCTGATCTTCCCAGAAAAGTTGCGTTTGTGATACTTCGGTGCAATCTATTGGTTGCTCATTAATATCGCGTACAGGCGGCTTGGACGCCCTTTTCTAGGTTATTCTCCTTCCGCAGGTCTGCAAGTTTTCCGTCTGTTCTCTCTTGACCGAGTATCGGTTTACTCTGATAACTTTTAATTTCTGATGACCATTGACTACATGGTGCACGGGTCAGTGATTCGGCCAATTGGTTTCGATCCTTGCACGTTCTCGTGAGCCGAGGTAGTAGGTTCCATTCGCTCTCAGTTTTAGTTTGATGGTGAGAATGCTATTGAAAGGGCACGTATCCTTATAATCCATTCTGTAAGTGCTAGTTTTGCGCAACACTCGAGTAAGCCACTGTAAACTATGCATAAATAGAATCCCCCTTTGGAGTTTCTTACGGCTAGCTATTTGACTTTACATAACCTCAGCGAATCTTCCGGCAGTCGTTTTGTCTGTTTATGGTCACTGTCTGTCAATCAAAGGGTCGTCCTTATGTAGGAGCTTGGAGAGCGGTTGAGCTACTTTTACGAAGCCCTTTATAATCCGTCTATAATATCCTATGAAGCCTAGCCATTGTTTTACCTTTTTGGCGTTGGTTGGTGTCGGGTAGTTTCGAAATGCGACCTATTACTTTTGGTCAGTTTTCACACTTCCTCCACCTACTATGTAACCAAGTACGTTAACCTCGTTTTTAAGAAATTGACATTTCTTTGGTTCTATAGTGAAGTTTGCGTCTACTAAGTGTTTGATTACTCGTCTCAATCGTTTTCCGTGTTCCTCTAGTGTTTGAACGTGTCCAATTAGGTCGTCTAAATATATTTGTACTTCTCTTCCGTGAAGACCTGCTAAAGCTAGTGACATTGCTATTGAAAAACTTGATGTAGCGTCACATAGCCCCATGGCCATGCGTTTATATTCTAAATGTTGTTGTACGTGGTTCTCGAGCGGTGCTGACAATGCTGTGTACTTGTATCTTTTTGCTTTTATCGGTAATCGGTAGAGAGCTGTAATTTATGCGTTACTAAGTGAGTGGCCGGGAGCGGTTCTCCTTCAAGGCCGAATGCAGCGGGAAATTCGTTTTATGATTTTTCTTATGTGGTCCATTTCTTCTCGATTGTAGCCACCTAAGTCAGCTAATTGCATTATTTTATCTACTCGTCTTTCTCTTTTCCAATCATCATACAGTAATATTTCGTTTAGATCATGTACCTCGGTGTGAGTTTCACGGTTTTCGCTTACTAGGCGTCTTATGCACGCGCCTTGCGATATTTGATCACTTTCTTTGCTGTCGTCGATGGCATTTTCAGTCATCCAATGTTTAACAGTTTCATATTCATGTAATTTTACTATGGGTACGGATATACGCAAAGATTTGGATGTTAGGTTAATGCACTGGGCAAATACGCTACCATTGTGGTTTTCTGCTACGAAGATTCCAAATAATACTCCGTCTGTTATGAAGTTCAGGGGTACCCAACCTGTTTTAACTTCCATGTTACGTACTCTTGCGCTTATTACTCTTCGCATTTGCGGAGGAATCTCAATGGTTTCTCTGACTTCGAAGGGTATTACCAGGTTCTCTAATTTTCAATTCACCGCGACAGCGTCTATCACGCCGGGAAATTCACTCATTAAATCTTATCCAGGCAATCCGTTTGCGCCTATACATTGCATGTAATACCGTTTAAATTAATACCTAGCGTATATGATGAACCTGGCGTTTCACCTCTTACTTCGATAACCTGACTCCTATCAATAAATGTCTTGGGTCTTAAAAGCCTTTGTTTAATCGCGGAAATATCAACGCTAGTGTCGGTGAAAAATCATATATTTTTAATTGTCGTATTTTTACTTTCTAGAACCACAATGGGAGGTTGCCGTCTCGTTTTTAAAAAATGAATGTTAGCTATTATTGTGGGCGACGTAGGCGTGGCTATACCCACGCTTACACGTTCGGTGCTTGAGGGGGGCGCCGAGTGTCTTCAAGTTTAAATCGTCGCTCGTAGAATGTCTCTGCCCTTGGATTGTTCCGCAGTTATAATGATATTCATTATCGACGCGGTGTGGATACGTGAACGCGTCTCGCGAATATTCTCTTTATTGTTGACCTACTGATTTGTCGCGCGAATACTGGCGATTATCATTATTGAATTTTCTGCAAATTTTGTTGTATTCATAATTTTTACGATCTCCATCGCATCGAGTGTATTTGTCTCGATGTTGGTAATTCGTTGGGCCGCAGCCAATTACTCTCATATAACTCTGTTGCAGGTAAATTTTGGTTTTGTTGGTTTGAATATCCTAGATCTCGGTTATTGTTTCCGTTGTTCGTGATGCTAGCCACAACTCTATTACTCTGTAGGTCTCTCTTAAGGTTTATGCATTCGGTATATACGTGGCCTGGTCTTTAACAGAAATCGCAGAAGAAAGTTTCTATTTTTTTTCCTGCAATCCTGCTCCTCATGGGTGGTTGCGGTGCAATAATTACACTTTTTACTCTGTACTGCTTCTGCTATTATTTTTAAGATAGTGGCAGACTCGGTGGTTAGCGTTGGGATTGTTGGACTCGGATTTATTGATTGGTACGACACGTTTCCCAGTTGGTGCTGATGCGCGTTGGCGCGGCGAGCTGCTTGAATAGACTCGAAATAAGCGACCGCTCTTATTGCTGCGCTAAGTATTTTGGGACGCTCGCTACATATCTGGTGGTCTAATGGGTGTTGCAAATCGAACATGAATTGTTGTAAGACTTAACGATCTGCCTCTTTACGCCTGCATTCGCGATCGCACGTCTCTAACTTCGGAGCCAACTCGCATATATTAGTAACCGATTATGCTGTTTTTGGACCCTTAATCCAAAGTCTACTGCACTTTCGCCCGGAAGTTCCCTAACTAATTTGATCTCGGTCAGAACCTGATCTGCCAACCCTACGTTCATGCACTGCATGGTTAAGTCCGATAGGACAGTTTCTCAATTTCTATAACTAGTTGATCGAGAGGTATAACCGTCCGCTGCTCTGTCTGTCAGTTTGCCGGCGAATGCGAGTAAAATGTCTTCCTCGTGCTCGGGCCCTAATAATTTTAGCGCTCGTCTGACTGAAAAGTAAAATAAATTTAGATTATCTGGCTTACCATTAAAAATTGGAACGAGGTTTATCGCCTGCGATATAATTAGTCGATTCGCGCTTACTCTAGGTGCGGTAAAATTGTTAGTAATATTATTGCTACGGATGTCATTATTAATATTGATGTTATTAAACGCATTTCCTACAGGTTTTTCGCTTGTCAAAGGGAACTCACGATACGGTGTTGATGCAACGGGTTGACTCGAATGTATTATTGTGTTTGGGTTTGTCGCGGGTTGATTAAGCGAGATGGATGCTGAGTTTTACATAATTTCGGATAATTGTTTTTGTACTGCTAAAATATGTTGTCATGACCGATCCAATAGTGCGTAATCTAGCCAGGGAGTCAAAACCGGCTCTGTTTGCGCCTTCAAGGGTTCTGTTGATTATGTGATCACGGCGTCATTAGCGCTTCTGGATGCCATGTGTCGGCGCTCACATTTATTACGGGATCACAATTTGTACCGGGAGGATACAGAAAAGCCGGAGACTTCAGCGCATAAATATTCGTTTATTAATTCGCGTTTCTCTGTGCTCTGTGACTATTTTAATGGAGTTTCTAAGGTCTCAATTTGGGTTGGTTTATCTAAGGGTGTAAATAGACGCCGTAAATTATCAGTAACACGTTTAGCTAAAGATATAGTCTTTTCCTCTCCCATTAATCGTGCAAAAATTTTAATGATAATACGTAATTTATCTGATTTAAGATTATTAAATAAGTCATCTACGCTGGGACTCGCGCATTTGGGAGACTGTATACTGCCGCGGTTTCTGGGCCTTTTGTTATATCCTGATAAACTGCGTTCGCTGTGGGAGCGACCGAAAAATCCGGTGAACAACATAATTTACCGTAATAATAAGCGTACAGATCAGTGAACAGTGTACACGTAGTATACAGCGTAGTACGTGAAATTACGATGCTGCTTGCGTCTTTTAATGTAGCTTAACGCAAATAACAGTAAGTAGTATGTGACGATTGAAATTACGAATAAAATTTGTGGCAAGGAATCTTTCTCAAAATGTTTCAAAATTCAAAGACTTACAGAACGAGAAGAACGCTATAAAGGTAAATCATGATGGTGTTGCTGGTCTGACGGAGCTTGCCATTGCGGATGGCTTGGCGTGAGAAGAATGGCGATGTAAATGGCGCTGAATCCGCAGATTGAGTTGAAGTTCGTCTAACGGTGGAACAGTTGTTTGTGATGGGGCAGAAGCCCTTTCCCATAGTGGAACAAGCGCTCGCAATGGGGCAGATGCCCCTTACGATGGTGCAGACGGTCCCGATAAGGCCTCTGTTTGAATTTGAGCGATAGTTGCTCGCTTGTGTTGCGTATGCGGTTCAGTGACGGACTGACCCCTGTTTTATAGCTGCTTGATGAATCTTTTGCGTTGCTTAAGCGGTTGATCGGCGTGTTCTGGACTGGCCCTCTAAGTTTCGATCTGTTTTTGCATTTCTCGGTTATGTGGAGTTCGGGGTTGCGGCTTGCCACCAACCGAAGCTGGCTGGCACGATCGGATTGAATGATAAGAGTGATGTCCCTTTATGGTTTTTCATTCCTCCTAATTCGGAAGAAAAGTCTCTCTGTGTGTGTATTTGAGTTTATCTGTATTACGTTGGCTTCGACTAAGGTCCGAGTCTGATCTCTCGTCCGTCCGTCTCGCTTCGGTTCGGATTTTGTTCTCGACGACCGCCTGGTTTTGAAGCTGATTCTCTTCCACAACCATCCTTTCTGAAACCATTGAAAGGTATAGCAGTAGCTGTCAAATTTTTGTATAATTTTTGTATTTTACAAATTCCTGTTTTGTCTGCATATACAAGTGCCAATAATGATGGGGTAAACTAATGGTTTTCTGTAAACTAATGCAATCTACAACTATTATTTGCGAATGATTATGATAGCTGAAATGTACTATTAGCGCCATGTAATGTGACGTTTAGCCTAATATAATTTTTCAACTGATACTGGCGCTTGTAGTACAGAACATATTATTACTTTACCTATGCTTTATCGATAGTTTTTCATGTGACACCCCCTTAGGGTAGTAATATTTAACATTAAGTAAATTTAGGGCTTATCATTGTATAATCACGGTGATTAGCGTGTGCTCGCTGTGTGCTCTATGTGCGAGCTGCGGCGAGTATGATGCACTGACTGTGCACCCACGTATCTTTTCATATAGTTCGGTGTAGCGCTCGGTTACGGATCAACGGATTTTGATCGTTTCTTTTACACTGATGTCGGGTGTAATCAACGGTACGAATCCACCACGATTGATATTGTTGTGTAACTATTTATTTATTGGTTAATAAATAAATAAATTATTATTTATTATTATTATTATCCTTTTCGATGAATACCACCCTCTACGGTGTGTTCGCATTAGCGAGAAGAAAAAAATATATTCATCACATTATTTGTAAATTTTTCAAAATAATTTAATTTTACAAATAAATAGTTTAATTATATTTATTTAAGAAATTTATACACCTTTCGAGATTCAATCTCAATGGTTAACATTGATACTCCTATAAGTTAACCATTACGTTATCATACAATTGGCTTATAGTCCAGTCAAATCCGACTTTTTTCATGAAAAAATTATATTGTCGACAAAAAAAATGCGTTGATATAGTATGAAATAACACGAATTAGCCCAACTATTTTCGAAACAAAATTTGTGATCGCTTCCCATTAAAAAAAATCAAAAAGTTGCTTTTTTAAAAAACTAAAAAAAATATCGATTTGAAATATTGTGTACTTTCTATCTATGTCGAATTTGATGTTTTGCGATTTAGAGAGGTTCCTATCTTAGATTTAATACTATAGACAGGTCGAAAAACGTCGATTTTTGTGCTTTAAACTTTATTTGTTAATTAACTAATTACGCGATCTTAACAAACTTTCTTTTATTCACTATATATTTTGAATGCCTACAAAAGATATACAAAACTTTTCTGTGTATTATTAATAGTTTTCATAATATAGGCAAAAAACCCGGTTTTTTGGAACTATTTGATTTTTTTAAATGAGAAGTGTACACAAATTTTGTTTGGAAAATAGTTGGGCTAATTCGCGTTATTTCATACTATATCAAGGTATTTTTTTTGTCGGCAATATAATTTTTTCATAAAGCGACCCGTTTTTAAGCTAATTTGACTGGACTATTAATCTTATTCCATACAATAAAATAGAAGATGGAAAAATCATGTACAATTTTTTAAACAAGAATAATTTTTTAAGGCATTTACGGTCGTTTTTCCGAATCAATCAAACTTAAATTAAACGAGACACTAAATACTTTTCGTCCACTATATTAAGTAGAATTTCTCAGAATAGGTCCTCGTTAAATAAAACTTTTAAGCATTTTGTCCTCGATACCCAGTTTGGACTATTCAGTAAGGAACTGGAGATTTTACCTTAGACGCCTATTGCATGATGTACTGTAACGCCAGCAAAATGTTATGCGGCTCTATATATAAAAGAAGATGACAATCTCTCTAGCACGTGTAGAGAAATAGTCACCTCACTCTAGTGGTGGGAAAAACCACCAGCCAGAGTGCGACGTAATCGTGCCAAGTCGCGGATTTCATTTACGGTCCTTTTTCCAAATCAATCAAACTTATTAATCATCAATAAAAGTTATTATTTTCCTAAATCAAACATTACATGTATATGTCACCGATATATCCCAATCAATCAATTGCATTAAATACCAAAATATCAGGAAAACTATTATTATTTCCTTTCTTTTCTTTTCGCACAAGCATTATCTCAGCCGGTCTTATAATTAAATTGAAATGTCTCCGATTTGCGTAGTCTTAGTCTTTAACCTTAGTCTTTTCGAGGAGGTGACCCGGCGGCCCTTTCTCAGGGACATGCCTGATTAGCACTCAGGCTTATTCGCCCATTGTGCTGTGCCTCCGTATACTGATTTTTCCTTTGCACTTCCTTATTAATGCCTTCAACGACCTTACAAATGTCCACCAGGCTGTATTCCGTTACTCCGTCCATTTTTAGTTGAGGCCTTTCACACACCCTCATTCTGATGCCGATTAAAGCTGGACATTCAATAAATTAAAAAAAAAACATTTAAAGGAGATGTGCCGTTGTTGTGTTATCCATTTCACACTACCTGCATTGCTGGAGGTACGGAGCCCCATCATCTTCTGATAGTACCATATATTTCATTGGCCAGTTAACCAACCCGTCATTAAATTAAACCTTCTTCTGCTTTGGTACTTTAAGGAATGTATCCATTCCTCTGGCGGGTTATTTCCTATAAACATCCTGGTTTGTCTACAAGCTTTATCCCCATTCCATTTTTTGTTAGCTCATTCCTGAGCCAAACTTTGTAATTCTTTTTATCTCATAAGTAGGCAGAGCAACACTGTACTGTTTTGCTTGCATTTTATTAGCACCCCTGCCTGCTAGTTTGTCCGATTTTCCATTACTAATATTATTCCGGAGTGCTCTGGCACTCAAAGTAATTTTACTACATTTTTTTTGTCAGGGCCTCCAGTACACCACTACACTTCGGCAACTCTTTTGATGTGATTGTAGTGTTTTCTAGTGGCATTAAGGTTACTTTGCTATCTGAACAGAAGGTGAAATTTCCGAGTTTTAACTCCATGTTTAACCTACTATCAACCGCCTCCATAATAGCTCTTACTTTTGCTTGGAATACCGTGGCGTGCGCGTCAAGTGAGCATACTATTTCTAGAATACTTCATCGCTCCCACGCCTCAGCCGCAACTCCTTCTTTATTCTTGGAACCATCAGTGAATCACACCATGCTACCTTTTAGCAGATCATGGTATCCTTCCTCCTATTCCTTCCTATCCGAATATGTGACCTTGTACGGCTTAGAGAAGAAAATTCTCCCCGACATTGTGTCACATCCTCTTTCTACGATAAGTGGACAAGCCTGACTTATCAACTATTTATCCTTGAAAAGCTTACAATCTTAGAATGCAAGTCCTAACTTCTAAGTTTAAAGAGGGGAAATTTAACAAGATTTCTAATGCGACTGTTGGTGTTGTACGCATTGAGCCTGTAATACCCCTCATAACCATTCTCTGTATTTTATTCAGAGTTTTAATGTGCACCTTCAATGGGCTCCAAATGTGAGCCTCTGTTTAACGATGGCTTCATGCAACCACCTTACTTTATCTGGTACTAGTCCCCAAGATCTGTCGAAAGCTCTTCTGCAGACCCAAAAGGTGCTTATTGCCGCGTCACATTTTGCCTTTATATGTTCCCCCAGTTGAGCCTAGAGTTCTACTTTCAGGAACTTGACAACTTTGCTCAATTCAATTAAGGTCCTCTGTAGTTTAAGACCCACAATTGGTTTGATCCTATATCTATTTGTACACATCAAGATATTAACCTTACTGGGGTTTACTCTAAGTTTTACCTATTTACATCAATTTTTCACGAGTTCAAGTGCAAATTGCATAAGACTTACTAGAACATTTTCATCGTCTCCTTTTACCATGATGACCACGCCAACTACATAGGCCTGTCCCACAACAAGACACCACAGAGTCGGTGATAGCACCCCTCCTTGTGGACAGCCTTTTTTTACTTTTCCTGTGCTAGTATATTTACTCCATTTTGTTATAATTACCCAGATTTGTGGCATATTACCAATCTATTTGGTGATTATCCCAGGAATCATATGGTTCCTTATAATGGCATCTCTAGTAGTATAATTAAAGGCTCCTTTAAATCTAGAAAAGCCGCTAAAACCATACTTTTGTTTTTCATAGCTTTTTCAATAAAGCCTAATGCCTCCGCAAGTGCTGTATCTACTGACTTACCCGCCTGATAGGCATGCTGTTTGTGGTGCAGCAGAGCTATGAGCAATGGCTTTTCTTTGATATATCTATCGACAAGCCTTTTCAGCGCTTTTAAAATAAACGAAGTAAGGCTTATCGGCCTGCAATCCTTAGATGTGGTATGTTGCATCTTTCCTAATTTAGGTAGAAAGGCTTTTTTGCCAAACTTCATATTGACGGTTATATCCTAAAGCAAGGGATGCTCTATAAAGCTTTCCCAAAGCCGATATAAGTATGTCTTCACCCTACTGTAGCAGTGCTTGAAGAATACCATCCGGCCCCGGCGCTATATAGGGTTCAAATGTACCTAGTACCTATTTTATTATTTCTTTGCCTGTTATATATTTTGCCATTTTCCAATATTCCCCTCGAGCTGAAAGAATTGCCGAGGCGCTTTTGCTGTGGTGCAGATTAATTTGTGTGAACTCAATTGTGAGTTTTGGTATACATCCGAACCCGTTGTTGAGATTCACTGCACGTGTCTACTGATTAGACATTACGTATGGAGGTCGCCTATCTCAATTGCTTTGAGTTGTGTGCCCTCCCGACTCGACCAATTGGTGGCCTTGCTCTTAAGCCACTCCTTACCTTCTTGATCCCTATGGTGATAGATGCGAGCTCCCCTCGAGAACCAATTATCCAAAAAACGTGGAAAATCGCCTCCGTCTTCGTCGTTGTCGATCTACCTTTCCAGGGATTCGACCAGTTTATTGCTGTCTTCGTCACTAAGACACTCTTTTGGGTATGGGGCAGGAATGGTGATTACCTTTATATCAGTGACAAGCGCCCTGCTATAATTTTTTGGAGCGTCTTCAACGAGTCTCTTTTTCTTCTCTCTGAGAGTGGAGCTATCGGAGTGCTCTCTCTTGGATGTATCCTGTACCTCAGTCCCGGTCGATGCAGGGACCATCTGGCGCTTCTTTCTTAGCGCTGCCCCACAGAGAGGTTTCCTATTTTAATGCCGGTTTCTTGCAGTCTTGCCAGACATTTAACCAGCCAGAGTTAGGTCCAGAGGTAGGTCGATATTTGCCGTTAGGGTTGCCTCGCAGCTGCCCGTCTTACCTCTAGGGACTTTATTCCAGTATCGACCGTCGTTATTAAAGCGACCGCTGCCCAATCTTCTACAATACTTTTGAGAACCATTTTCTTTTTCTTCATTTCGTGCTTAATGGATAAGGGTGCAGTAGTGTTAAATGCAAGGTATCACCATTTCCCTCCGCGCATCCGAACAGTAGGTATCTCTCAACCAAAGGGGCACCAGCGAAACACCAGTAGCCTCGGCGCCCCCCCCTAACCCAGCATGGCCTTATCCGGTCACAACCAGCACTGCATTGGCCGAGGAGATTTTTTGCCAGTTAAAAGGGCAGCCAGACCATCTTAGTTAGACTGCTCCCTGTACTATCTGGCAGCCTGGGAACGACAGCCAACCCAGTTTTATCACTGTCTTCTCTAACCAACACCTCAATACACCAAGCCGAATAAAACCCGCTGAACCTACTACGCGGCTATCCATGATTTGCCTGTTTGCAACTGTCGTGTCTCTACAACAGATTGTATTTGTTCAGTATACTGTTTTCGTGTGTACACCAACTTGCATTACCGCTTTCGCCAAGTTGAAGAACTGCTCTTAGCCTCCAAATGGGCTGCGGAGCCATTCTTGTTTCCCTACATTCCTAAATCGGAATGGAGGGATCCAAGTCTCGCCTTTAACTCAGAGAGTAGCCATTCAGATGGAGAGCCCATTATTAGTGGGATACCTGCAATCAAATGAGAGCCGCGATTAAGGGAATCCATAACCATAGGAAAGCCCATTTTACCGGGATCCTTACATTGACTGTCTCCCCCTGGGTTAAGAGTGATAAGGCATCCTAACCCAGATTGGACGAACCCCTCCACTGGCCTTTGCAGGCACGTGTCATAGTGTCAGTTCTGCGGAGAGGTCTAATTTGCGTAAATATTTATAAAATTTATTGAGCGATAATTCTTAGTACAAAAAAGGCTAGGACTATCAATTACAAAAGAACAAAATATTTAATCATTGAGCAGTAACGCTTCCTTTTCATAAATGTTTATTTATTTTAGCTATATTGTTTTATTTATTTTAATTTTATAATTTTTAAATAGTTTCTTAAAATTTCAGAAAATGACAATAATACACATATCCATACAATCGGCTCAATTAATAACAACAAACAACTGTGAGTATTTTTCTTTTGATTTTAAAATTTTCACATAAATAAATTCACAGTACTTTAAATATGAAATGCAAAAATTACATTTTCTGTAATTATCCCTCTAAGGTAAAATACCCGAATGTGTGACGCATTTACTAACTAAATTATTAATTCTAATAGAATCGATTGTAGAGGCTACCAATTTGTAAGATGCGAGAAATAACATTATTGATCTCTACAAACTTAATAATTTTTTGTCGAGTTGACACAATTTGTCAACGTTTCGAATAATTATAAGAGAATAATTATAAACATAATTACAGAAAATTATAAAAAATATACTCATAAAATTAATATATTACTACACATTCAGTAGCCTCACCAAAATTATTTTCACAAACAAATAACTAATAGATATACGAATATATTGCGCTGAACAATTATTACACGGTATCTATATAGTGTTATAAATTTCATTTTTGTCATTCTCTGTAATTGTGCGATTTATACAAAAACTAAAGACACGCATACGTGAGCATAGATATAAAATAAAAAATAAGAGTGAAAGATCTGCCTTAGCGGTCCTAGCTATAAACATAGGCCATAAAATTGATTTTAAAGAGATGTTAATATATATGTACATAACAAAACTTTAAACCGAATAGAAGATATTAATTATCTCAAGAATTTTTATAAAGTACCACGAAATAATATAAAAGTGTTTTGTACATAGGTGTACCATTGCACGTGGAGCCCGAAATCACTCTTATTTGCATCAATCGCTTTCTCAAGTCCGCCTCTCTAGATCCGGCGATCATGTGGCGAGAAGAGGTGGCACAAATGGACATATTTGTTCCGAGCTGCCGAAGGAATCGTAACAGACTCTAACACAGCTAGTCCGCGTGCTACGCATTTATGGATAAAATAAAATAACTCGGCGTAGCATCAAACTATTTATAGATAAAATCAAAAGACCGGGGCAAGAGCGATGTAATATTGCTAAATCCATACTAGCAGACGGACTTATTAACAATAAAAAATCCGGCAAAAGATATATAATATTACACAATTCTATCTAACAGACATGCAGTAAAAACCAAATAAGGCCGTAGAGATAGACTTAATTATCTGAAAGCCAATCTAGCAGACAGGTAGATAAAACCAAATAATTTGGAATAGAGAGATTTAATATTGTGTGATGAGTTCGCTGGGGATTAGGGCGGAAATCAACAGCAACAGTTAAAACCTAAAAATGTATATTTATTCGGCACTTAATGTGCTCCAAAAAACGAACAAGGTACGGAACTTCGTTACCGAACACCGCAGGTATACAATTCCGATTTTGTGAGTTACGTTGGCTGTGGTCGCTCGTACGCGCGTATATACGGGCCGCCCGCCCCGTTATTCGCGTCGCGTACACACACTTGAGCGGGAGCTAGATAAGAGAAACGAGAGCACGCGTCACCTGGACGGTCGTCTCAATCAACACACGGAATTTAAATGCTGCTCGAGGGTACCGGAAAACTCGGTGGTCGGTCGTTATCTCCTTCGTGACTCTCGATGCGGAGATTCCCTCGTGAAAGAGTGAGGTGCGCATGCGCGCCGATCTCGAGTTCGAGTCGTGCGCGCTCGGCTTACTTCGTGTCGTCCGGTCACAGTGTTGATCCTTCGACGTCGACGAGGGCTTCTCCAGTTGATACTTTCAGGACGTTGTGCTAGAGGATTTCGGCGACGTATCCACGAGTACTGCTGGAGGACTCGCTGAGAGGTAAGATTACTACTTGTTCCTTAGAAGTAAGCTTTTTAGGCTAAAAAGAGCCGTTTACTGTAGGTTGTAGGTACGGTACTACAATCCCGGTGCGGCGTTTTCGCACGGCAAGAAGGCGTCTACGTCCTTGGAACGACGTCAAGTAAGCGGTAGCACTCATCGGTGCTCAGGATTCGCCAAGCAGTTCCTGGATAACTCCTTAGGTATGTATGGATAATTCCTTTGTGAGTTTAGTGTTTTCCCGTGTGTCCTAACCTCTAACTAGACCTGTCACTTCAGCTCCTATGTCCTCTGATCTTGCTGGGAGAAGCTGTATAGAATTATAGCTTCTCCGTCCTCATTCCTTGCTATAACACAGAGTATTTATAAATTATTCTTACAGGTACCGAAGTCAACGCTGGTCACTGGGCTCCACGCAAAGTACTTCTTTCCTGGTTAACGGCTGGAGGTCCAGATCTTGTCTTGGTAGAACTACATGGAGTCGATGGGACAAGGAGGGAATGCTGGAGGAACTTAATTTACTTATGGTACTTGGAGGTATCACAATTGCTGGATCAACGGAGCAGAGATTTAATTATCAGATGGTTAATCCAACAAATAGGCAGATAAAACAATATAAACCGGGAAATAGAGATTTAGTTATCTGACTGCTAATATAACAAACAATATATTCGCAGCGAATAGAATATTTAAACTCTATATAATTGCAAGTCGTCGGAACCTTTGGTATGTCAATGCCAACCGACGGCACTTGTTTGCTTCGGTTCGAGTGTACAATTACGCGCGCGACAATAAGTAAGGATGAGAGCGCGAGAGTGTGTGTGCATGCTTACTCAATCTTATTCATTTTTCGGGAAAATTAGACAACTGCCTAACTTGTATGTCCCGATCCACTAATCGAGTTTTCGCGGTAAGGCCGAGCAAAGGCGCGTAAGATGTAGTAGCCTGATGGCGACCGGGTAATTGTCGTGCGCATGTGAGAGTTTCCTCGTATGTCCTAGTGAGTGAAGTGAATGCACGGGGTCGTGCGTTACTGCGAACACGGGCCGCAAAGTGCACTTCAATTTCAGTGTATATCTCCAATATATAGCAATGTTTGAACTTATGTATTTATTTATTCAGCATCCCTTTTCGCAAAATTTTCTAACATGTTCAACAGTAACAAAAAATCTTGAAAATAATTTAATATTTCAATAATAATAAATAAATGAATAATTTGTTTAATTTTTTAATATATGATATATATATTATCTATTAAAATAAAAAATTAAGTGAAATTTATTTAAAAAATTTTTTTGATTGAACATGACATGAATTAAATAATTGATTCGTAATGATATATACAAGATGTTACATTGAAAAAAAATATTATTCCGAATTTTAGATACAGACTAAAAATATCTTCCTGTATGTGCAAAACAAATTTAGGTCAAAAAATTTTAACATGTATCGAAGTCATGCAAGCTGGAAAATAAATATTTATTCTATTTTTTCCAACTTTGGATGTTAAATATCTCAAAATAGGTTAAATTATATTACATATTAAATGGAAAAAAATTTTGAATTGTTAAATAAAATAGCTGATTTTATCAGTTTTGATTTTGGTATGTACGAGACCATCAATATACCCCATATTAAACCAGAATATTTTCTGTAGCTTTAGCTTCTGTGCTGTGCTTGTCGAATCACCTTGTTCACATAGTGCTTTATAGTATTATTTTCAGTTATTATTAATTATCATTAATAAAATACAAATACTAACTGTCAAGAATACTAAAGAGCACTATTTAGTCAAAATGGTATAAAGACCCAATCAGTGGGTTCTAATGGTTATACATTTAACATATCCATGGATGATTAATAAGTAAATAAGTTAATATTATAATAAATGTGTAAAGTTTTATTGCTAAAAATAAATGAACATTGTATACTTCAAATTATTATGTGAAAAAAGTTATATCCAGTATAATTGTTCAATAAAACTGACGGGAAGTATGAAATAAGCCACCATAAACCATGACTATCACTGTTGAAAAAAAAGAAAGAATATGTAAAATATTAGGTGTAATTCCACGGCATTTGGCTGCCTACTTCATCACTGCAGCCAATAGGGTCTCCGTTGCCCAGAAAACTACCAGGACCGAGATTGGCTGGGACATCCAAGGAACGTTTCCCGTTGAGTTATTTTATATAACCGTGACCCTTCCCCCCTCAAGTGTATGAGTATGTGAGATATTCGGGAGTGTGTTTGGGTACGCCGCACGAATAGCGGATTTTACGAAATACAGTCTGCCGCAGGTGAGGATCTCGATCCCGCAGACTTCCCGGGATTTCTGCTCGCGCAAAGAAATTTTTATCGCAGCACAAGACTTTGATGGTCGTTTTGTAATTAAAATTGAATAAATGTTAATATTCTTATTTTAATTATTTTGGTGATTATTGTGTTTTTTCGTTCCCGCTGATATATCCTTATTTAACTTGAATCGTGCAAAGGCAAGGAGGATTGCTCGAATCCTTCGCACTGTGTGTGCCTGCAAACATGCTCCTGGCGACACTTGCCGGCATCTTTGCGGATAATAAACGGTTATTAATAATATTTACTATCTATATTAAATTAATCCGGGTTCATGAACACCATGTCACAAACCATATATTCCGGGAAAGAGATATTAAATTATCCCTTCTAAAAATGCTCAGGTGAGAAAGCACCTGAGACATCACCTGAAGAATCAGGTGATTTCTCATGTCAAAATCTCAGGCGACGAAAATAATAAGAAAAGTTTATAAGTTTTTTTTAACAAACGTATCATTGAAAAATCTGTTTTTTTCCATGCTTAGAGAAAAAACAATATCCCAAAAACCGCAAAATATCTAAGTTATGTTAGGCTTGAAATATTTGCGACTGATGTATCGACCTATACCACCCGCAAAAGATAATTCCCATCTGTGTACATATATCTAGCCTGCAATAAGAAAAAATACAAAAATACAAAAACGAATTTATCTGATAAACAGAGTCGCCGTGGTTTAATAACCAATTACCAGGTTACAATATTCCACTCGCATCATACCTAACGTCTTTTAAGTTTTAGAATTTACCAACGAAAATATTACAATATGAATGACGATATTAGCAGTAAACTGCTTACTTAGGCAAACTATGACAACGTGCATTTCTTGTTGCACGAGAACTCTTGAGACGGTTGTACGTCAAACTGAAGTTGGTTCGTCTTTTATCGCAAAAAGTCAGTCATCTTGTCGTAGTCTTTTGTCAAACAAAGCAGCTGTAGTTTAATATCAAACATTTTAATGAGCTCTCACGCAACACAAAACGTTCACCGTAATAAATTTAAATTAGTAGTCAGGTCACCATTAAATTCTTGGATAGCATAATTTTATCGTTCATAAATGCATTGCGTGGAATCTTGGTACTCATTGTGATTGTGATTAAACAGCGGCTAATCTGTTTATCGGAATAGTTCTTTTTTTCTTCATACTTCATAAATCTAATATCAGTCGCAAATATTTCGAGCTTTATAGAACTTAGATATTTTGCGGCTTTTAGAACATTTTTTTCTCTAAGAATAGACAAATATATATATATTAATAATATTTTTGTTCAAAAAAACTTGGAAACTTTTCTTATTGTTCTGAATGCCAATCTAGCAGAAAGTCAGTCAAAACCCAATATCCCAGGTAAGCAAGATTTGATATTCCAAAATCCATTCTAGCAGCCAGGCAGATAAATGCACATAACCCGGGCATGATTCATTTAACAATCCAAATTTTATTTTAACAGACAGGCTGCTGATATTCCAAAATTTAATCTAACGGTAAGGCAGCCTAACCCAAATAACTTTTCTAAGAGAGATTGTATTTGGTAATCTATTGTAGCAGGCACGCAACCAACCCAAAGTAGTATAATCCAAAATACCAGGAATGAGGTTATTTTTATTTTTAGATTTAAATTAGCAGTAAGGCAGCCACATTTAACTTACCTAAAAAAGAGAGTTTTTGTTTATACGTATACATATTGTAACAGTTTGGTTGTGGCACGGATGTTTATTCTATTATCGCAGCTGCTCATGGGTATGGTTAAACTTACCGTATTTAAAAAAGCGTATTTTTCCCGCGTTGCGGCGGCGGTTGCCTGTCCGCTCTACCAAATCTGTTAAGTGTTAGTCTGAAACCGAGGTACTGTTTCAGATAATGTAACGGGCTTATTTTTATCCCTTTACATAAAAATACATTTATTTTTATCAGGACCGAAATAAATGTATGTAGTGAAAACGTCTGGGGTAGATTAGAAACAAATCCAGTGTTTCTTCTCATCCCAGAACGATTTCTGGATATTTTAATGGAATAAGAGGTTGGGTAGAGATTCGAACGAATCCAGCGTTCGACCTCGTCCAATAAACTCTTTTGTGAATATATTATGTGAAAAAATCAGGTAGATGTTGGAATAAATCCAGTATTCCACATCATCTGATTAATTTTCTATGGAAAAAAGGAAAAATAATTCGGATAGAATAAAAAGCGAATCTAGCGCTCCTTTTCGTCCGAATATATTCTAAGGAATTGACTTTAAAGGATAAAAGGACTTGGGTAAAGATTGGAATGATTCCAGCATTCCATCTTGTCCAAGTACCTTTTAAATGAACATCACACCTCTAGCTGTTTGATTAAACTTACAAAATTTATTTATTTCTAAAATTGGCGAGGAGGGTGCTTCCTTCCTCGCCTTACAGCTCGAGGCGAATGCTGAATTCGACAGCGAGACGGCCGGTTTTGTACCTTTGGTTAGAGGTGGGGACTGCTCTCCCACCTTCTTCACACCTACAGCTGGAGTTTTCGGTTTCCCTCTCTTCTCATTATAATTTTGGCACAGGGTCGTCAACCTCTCTGTCTTTATATTAATTTACATTATTTTTCAAAATCTGAATCTTATACTAATATAATAATTAACAAACGTGAAAAACAATCTTAATTATTATTTGAATTCATTTTATTTTAATTTATTGATCAAATACTTATTTATTTTTTATCACTTTTCTCTCATGTATTTTTTATATATATATCATGTATAATTATATATTATAATATTATAATATACTGTATAATTTCAAATTTTATTATTATTAACTATAAACAATATAAATTTGCAACTTAGTTAATTTTAGTCGTATTTCAATTTCAGAATATGTATATTTTGCAAAATAAAAAAATCTTTAAATAAAATTATAAATTTTATTAATTTTGATTTATTAATTATATAAATAAATTGATTTAAATAATTAAAAAAATCTTCCGAGAGTCGGGCTTGAACCCGGACCTCTTGCGTGGCGCGCTTATACTCTATCGCTTGAGCTAATACGCTATGTGACTGGAGCCTAACCATACATATATATATATATGGTTATGCCCGTCACAATAACAACCAGATACAACAGTCAAATCTGAAATTGACCGCGAAACAGGGATATCGCGTCGAGCACTTGTCAACCAGAAATATACGAGCTCTTAGGATTACGGAAGGAATCGTACGTGGGTTAAAATTCAAATACTCAAATACCGAATTGAAATGTAATGATAAATTGAATTTATTGAAATAAATATAAAAGATAAATAACAAACAAAATCTCTAATTGTCGCCGAGGTCTACGCTATTATTACAAGTCGGTAAAGGAATGACTTGTAGAGAGAGCGAGGAAAAATATCGCGAAATAAAATAATATACCCAGTCAACGGGACTGGTATAACGCAATAAGATAACCTATTAATTGCGAATAAAACCCGATCGCGTGAAGTGGTACCACTTACTTCAAAAGTTGCTGCAGTCGTCGGTAAACAACGACCAGCCGATCGGTCGTTCTCTCTCTCTCTCTCTCTCTCTCTCTCTATCTCTCTCTCTCGCTAACTCTCGCTGCGGTGTAGGACGAATTGTCCATTCGCCCGTGCACCGAGGTTGTGTGGCTGCAGGTCGTTCACGGTGTTGCACCAGAAACGCACGGTAAAATACAGCACAGCGAAGCTAAACACGGGACGGGGGGGGGGGGGGGGGGCTCACACCTATCGCGTAACAAGGCGGCTATATCTCTTCGCATCACGCGCGGATCTCTCTCTTACCTCTCTAATCAGGTGCGTGCGCGAATCTTTTGCTCGCGAAGTTGATCTCGCTCGTGTAGCCACGACGAACCGAGCCGAGCCGAATCTCGCCGACCCGAGCCGATGCGTACATTACGATACTATTCGTTCGTGTTGCTCGAATTCGTCAAACGGTAAGGCAAACAATACCTTACCGTTACAATATATATATATATAATAGGGGGCGTCGCCCCCCTGAGCGCTGCGCGCGCCAACCCCCTATTTTTAATTTCGAAAAAGGTTTTGTTTAATAAATTTATTGAAAATAATGTTTTAAATTGTATTATTTTTTACTACCATGGACCTTAGAAATTAAACAGTTTCACACAACACCTTGGAGGTACTGTTATAGTGACAGGTTTTATACCAAAAATTTAATTTTTTTTTAAATACGATTATAATTTATAAATAAAAGTTTTTACCAAAATTTATTGTAATGAAATAAGAATAAAAATAATAAAAAAATAGTGACATATTAAAATTAACTGTAAATTTTAAACTACTTATATGAATTCTTATAAAGCTTTTTATATTTTAATAATTATAAATGTTAATGAAAAATTAACTTACCAAAAATAGTAAAGTGCATATACTTACTAAATTGTAGTATTTAGTCACTACTTATTAAAATTTTGGATTATTTTAAACCGATCTAAATAGAACTTCATATCCTAAAATTAATTTATTTAATGGCGAAGGATCATCGCCAAAAGTTCTGTCATTAATATTTTGTACTTTTAGAGTAATAAAACTTTCTTCATAATAAATAAATTTTTGTATTAATTTTAAAGAGCTATTTATAACATTTTAGCGGCATATAAATAAAAACCTGTTTCTTCCATTTCTCCCATAATTCGTAATTTGCACCATCTTTCAAAATTTGCGTTTTAATCCATAATTATATCCAATTAATTTTTCCCTTTAGTTACAGAGCCCATATATTTATTTTGATTATTATAAACAAATTCATTCCTTAAATAACCTTCTGTTTCTTATAAATATATACTTGTTTATTTAAATTATTGTTTTATATAAATATACATTATCTACTTACTTATATATCCATACAATTTTGAAATATTAATTAAAAAAATATTTAAATTAAATGCTCCTAAATTAATAGTTTTTGAATAACTTTTTAAAAATATAATTCGTATTTTATATTGCCACTGTTAAAATTTGAATTTTCTTTTGCCATCACTGTTTATAATAGAATTATCTTAAAAATGCAATAATTAATATATTTAATTTTTAACCCATTGTATATATCATATGGATATTTGGAAAAGTGTATGTTATACTTGATTAATATTTATTTAGTCTTCAAACAATTTTGCATCTATATTTAAAGGATTATATTGAATTTTAGATCCGTTATTATTATTGAGTATACATTTAAAAATTTTATGAGTTTTATCAAGAATGAGTAAACTAATACACATTCTTTCAAGTTATGTTCACAACTTTTTTTTTGCGCACGGAAAAAATACATATATTATGTATTCTTGAAAAAACAATTTTAAAATATATATATATATATATATTATATAAATATTCCGCCGCACACACAGACACACGCACGCACGCACGCACACATACACTCACACACACACACACACACACACACACACACACACACACACACACACACACACACACACACACACACAAACCCACATACATACATACACACACATATATATATATACATATACATATATATGGGCTATTTCACGTCAAATGGTACGATGAAAATTTTAAATCGCTCCAAAATTTGAGAACAGGCTGGAAACATCTTTCAGAATATACAAAAAAAATGTTAGGTTTTAAAAAGAATTTCCCTAAGAGTTATTCGACCATGAAAAGTGGAAATTATTCAATTTTTTAGAAAAATTGCTACTTTTAAAGCCAATTATCTTAAAATCTGTTGATTTTTTTGAAAAAACATTAGAAACAACTTTTGTTTAAATTAATCTTTAGAACTTATCTACCCTGGTTACAATTCTTAATTTTAAAATCTCGAAGAGATAGAACGCCCGGATATATTGAATATCAAAAAAAAGGGGACCACGCCACAATCGATTTTAATCTAACACCTCTCAAAAGTTCACATTTTTCGCGAGCTTTCGAATGGTTTGGGTTAGATTATTGGCCAAGACCACTGGTGTAAGTTATGCCTCATAAACCTCATAACGCGAGGCGAAAATCGTACCGATCGCGTGAGTTTACCGTCGAAGACGCGTAAGGCGCATGCGCGAGCGCGTTGGAGAGCCGGCGTGCACGGCACACCGGCAGTATCGCCTCGCCGATGAGAGAGGCAGCAAGGAACGACCCAAAAGGCCCCGTAAAGCGCCAACCTTCGAGCGAGGAAAGCGAAGGAGAGAGGCAGAGAGAGAGAGAGAGAGAGAGAGAGAGAGAACGAGAATGTGTAATCGAGAGGACGAAGGACGATAGGCACGCGCCATCCCCCAGGATCATCTTCGAGTATAAAGTAAGTCCTGGCCAGGCAGCGCCGTATTTATTACCGCCGAAACGCGAGCGAAGATCGGCGACGGGATACGCGCGGTATCGCGACGCGCAAACCATACGAGAGGTTAGCCACTCTCGTCGCGACACGCTCTCTCGCTCAGGAAACCACGTATACGGCAAACCGGAGTGCTTCACACTCCGGCGCGATCGCAACTCTAATCCATACCTGGCAAACCTAACCTCGTTCCCGAGTAGATCGAGACCGCGTGCTTTGATACGTATATTGCGGCGGGCGCACACATACACATACATAACCGTGTATTATATATTTTTATAGATTACGCGAATAGCTTCATTTGCTTTGAGCCAAGGTTTGACCTTGCCTTGGCTCACCTTATTGTAATATCTTTCACCTTTATTTTCTATTTAATAAATTAACTCATTATCTTTAATTTCCAGTAATAATTAGTTAACCAGTGATCACTCCCAATCCCCGAAGCCGAATACCGCCATGCCCCGCGGGTGTCGTGCATTGCTTCGCACGACGCATATCTGAGGAGCCGAGCACGAGTATCGACGGAGAATAAGGATGTACAAGGAAAGTGCATACATTGTACACAGGGCCAACAACGTCACCCGGAGCTTGAGGCTAGCTCCGGTCGTCCCGAAAGGTGATTTTTACCGATTTACCAGCTGTATAGTGAAACAGCTGATCGCAACGGTGTGGAGATTTCCTGTGTATTAAGTACATGCACAAGACGAGTATAATCCTCCTGAAATATAAACCGATCCTGTTACAACTGGCATACAACACGTGAGTTTCCTTGGGATAGGGAAAATTGTTGCAATTGACAACTAAAACGTGAGTTTCCTCGGGATAGGAAAAACCTTTTCAATTAATTTTGTACTTCGGACGTTGTTATACATATAAACCGCTACGAGTGGTTGCGAGTACGTTGCGAGTTCGTCGCAACGAACATATGTAAACGACAACACGGGTCGAGTACAATCGAACATAATTCTTGGAATCAACTCGAAATAATACTTATTATTTTTTAAATAAGACTTATTACTTTCGATTTAAATTAAATTTAAAATTCGAAATAGATAAATTTCTCAAAGTAATAATTTATAACATATAAAAATTTTATAAACAAATTAAAGTTTTCCCAAATTGAAAATTTTTGTTCAAGTTTTCCAAATTTTCCAAATTTTCAAATTTTTCAAATTTTTCAGAATTTTCAAATTTTTTAAAAAATTTTCGAATTTTTTCAAATTTTTTGGACATTTTCAAATTTGCCAAATTTTTCAGATTTTTCAAAATTTTCAAATTTTTTACATTTGCAAATTTTTTACATTTGCAAATTTTTTTGTAGGTTTTCAGAATTTTTCAAATTTCTCTAAATTTTTCAAAGTTTGTAAATTTTTTCGAATTTTTCGATTTATTTCGGAACTTTCAAAATCTTCTTTGAATTTTTGATTCTTCGCGGAAATTTGAAGAATTCTTAAATTAAATAGTACGATTTTCAAAGCGAAAAATAAAGTGTGTGTGCGTCGTAAAATCATAGACATCGCGAGCGATACCATATAGAAATTGTAATTTCTCGTCATATATATCTGTGTAGCACAACAGGCGAGATAGAGACAATAGATTTCGTGTAAAGTGCAGTTAATTAATTGGTATTAATTTAGTATTATAAAAATAAAAAGACTTATAATTAAAGTCTTCCTTTTTTTATAATTTTTCTTGAAGTTTCTTTAATCAATTAGAATTATTTTGTTACACGTCTCAATAAATTTTAATTGACGTGCTGAAAGATTGTGCGGGCAAAAATAAAACACTTATTGTTTTATTCGGGTTATTTTAATTTTGTTAATTAAAGAAGTGATTGTAGTACCCACATTTAATATTTATTATTTAATTATTAAATACCTACTCTGGTATTATCAAACCAGATTCGCAATAACCCACACAATCTTACCTTAGCGTACACGGTAGGACGAAGCCAGAGCAACCCAATAATTAGACCGTATGGTCCTTTCATATATATTTTTGTATTTTGCGATTATAATTGTGCGCCTTAGGGAAAACGCGAGCGAACGACCCCACGATAGCCGCGCAATTGGACTGCTCCGGTAAAGCGAATTAAATTATTTTTTATATTTATTGTAATTTATTTATTTAAATCGTTATTTTAAATATGGCGTGTTCGACACAACAGAAGATCGAAGACTGGTGTTTGTTTTATAGAGACAAAGATATATGTCAATATCTAAACGACTTGTCACTTAAAGATACAGGCAATAAATTTGACAAGTTAAGTCGTCTGACAAAATGGCTCCTAGGAGGTTACGAGCCAAGGGATTTCGTTGAAGAACCTGAGCAGGATGAAATCGCCGTCTGGCACCATCGAGAAAAACTCAGGAAAAATTTCATCAATAAATATAGTTCGGCAGAACACCCGTGGGAGAATTCGACAATTGACGACAACACAAGTCATCCGTGGGTAACTCTTAACAACGATGAAAGGGTTGAAGAATATACGGAAACGAGTCGTAGAAAAGTCCATCAATACCAACATGACGAAACGACGGCAATATTACAAGAAACTACGGAATCAACATCAACGAATGACAAAGCTGCCGACAGTATTACAAACGATAACCAAAATCCAAGCAGAATAAGACTCACTGCAACAGACGGAGGATCATTTGAAATCCCACTAGAATTTGCAAATTTTGTGCAGGGAATGTCAGACACAGTTAAACATTTAACTGAAAAAGTAAATGCGCTAACGGTAGCGCAGACCCAACCTATATTATCAAGCACTAGTTTAGACCAGCCGCAACACGAAGTCCGTAACCAACGACAGCAAGTAGGATTCCAGGATACGCTGACGTACCATTACCTGGACAATTCAATTGGACCATCACACCCCATGCCCCCAGCACCACTCTCTAGAGGAGTCGGCAGAGCCTGGGAGGGGGGGGGGACTTTGAAGGTCAGGAAAGACTTGGAAATACGAGTGGTACCAGCACCGAGAACAGCACCTGGCAGAGAAGTGCAGGACAGTCGATGAGAGACGTCTGTCAAATTGTCCGGAAATGGGGACTACAATTCTCAGCAGATGGCGACCAGAGCGTCGACTCATTTCTCGAACGAGTCGAGGAATATCGGATTCTGGCTAATCTTTCTGAAGCCGAATTATTAAGCACATTGCCAGAGTTATTCAAAGGCGTTGCAGCACTCTGGTTTAAAAACGAAAAAGATATCTGGTCGACATGGCCCGAATGCCAAAAAGAAGCCCGTCACTGGTTCGGAATGAATAGGCGCTTTCAGAAGAGATTAAATGCCGAAATAAACTCTCGTTATCAAGGACCTGGTGAGAAAACGCGGGATTACATCACATGTCTAGTCCACATGATACGATGACTCGATCCAATCCCAAGGATCGAGCAGCAGTTAGATACACTGCACGGCAACCTGCGTCCCGAAATACAAAATTTGGTGCGCAGGACGGATTGCGATTCGATCCACACTCTTCTCGATCTTGCTGTCGAAGCCGAGCTTACACTGGAGGGACAAAAGGCGTATAGACACCCTCCGCCACCCGAGACGGCCCTAATACCCGAATCGGCTTACAAACCGAAGGAGGAAAAGACGGCCAAAACGAAAATTGCAGCGGTGCAACCAATAGCACCAAATCTGCAGACCAAGAAGAATCCGCCAGAGGACTTGGCAAAGACGCTGGCCAAAGTTCTCGAAGAGAAAATGAGAGAATTCGTCCTTTCGATGACCACATCCCGAAGCGGAATTGGTAAACCGAGGGAACCAAATCGGACAAAGAATACGAAGGGTTCCGCCGAAAGGACGTACGGCGGATCGAAAAAAGAAAAAGGCAATCAGATCGTGAGCGCGAGACCGCAGTCCACACAACCGTTGAAATGCTTTGGTTGTGGACGGCTAGGATATAAGCGCGCAGATTGCCCGGACTGTTCGGGAAACGCAAACAGGAGGGGTTGAAAAGGGTCGTTCCCGTTCATGCCCCGCGTAAGACCCGAACAGATATCCCAATTACAGCGGAGCGCTGTAAGGGGAGCTCGGCGAAAAAGGAGTCGTCGGAAGTGCCAACGACATCAGCTGAGTCCGAGGGATGTAGCGGCTGTCTCAGCCCGAATTCTGTGGGATCGACGGAAAAGTCAGATCAACACCAGATAGCGGCCGCTACTAGAGATCAGGGTGATAGGGATGGAGGAGAAGAACCTCCGAGTGAGAAAGAAACTCGTTGGTGGGTCCAAGTGGGCATTGCTGGCTACCGCGTCCGCACCTTGTTCGATCCTGAAGCATCGCGCACGGTAATGGGTTCGATAGGTCTGCAATTGGCCACGGCCTGCGGCTGTCCACTCATTCCGAGCAATGGAAGAAAAGTGCCAGGAAACCAGACGGTGGCGATCGTTGGTTACGTAGACCTGCCTTTCGAGGTTGCCGGGATAAAGCGAGATATTCGCGTAGCCGTATTCCCGGACGATCAAATCGACTGTTACGTCGGAGCGGACTTTGGATCCGAACGAAAATAAACTTTGGATCAAAACGGCCAACAAGTCCGTAGATCTGGAAGTAGCGAGCATATCGCGAATCGATGCATTCGAGATAGCATCGATCGGACTAGCAGACTTATTGCCAGAGGAGCAAGAAAGACTGCATACACTGACTGACCGATACCTGGGTACAACGGGGAGGCCGTTGGGATGTACATCTCTGATTGAGCACGCGATCGACGTGGGTGCAACGCGGCCAATCAAACAGAAATATTATCCCGTCTCTAAACGAATAGAGGAAGAGATGCACGCCCAGGTTAAGGAGATGCTCGACGCAGGGGTAATTGAGCCGTCGACCTGTGGGTGGTCAAGCCCCGTAATGATGGTCCGTAAACCTAACGGGAAGTATCGGTTCTGTAATGACTATCGGAAGGTCAATGCAGTATCGAAAACTGATGCTTACCCGCTGCCTAAGATGGACGGCATACTACGGAAGCTTAAGAACGCGAGGTACATCAGCACGCTAGACCTGAGCAGCGCGTACCACCAGATACCGTTAAGACCGCAGTCAGCGGATATAACAGCGTTCACAGTACCTGGGTTAGGCTTATTCCAATTTATAAGGATGCCTTATGGCCTATCCCAGGCGGGAGCCACGTTACAAAGGTTAGTGAACAAAATCATAGGGCCTAAGCTCGAACCCTATGCATATTCGTATCTCGATGATATAATCATCACCACAGAGACCTTTGAGGAACATGGAAAGTGGCTAAAGTATGTCCTGAAGAGAATCAACGAGGCTAGTTTCACAGTGAATCGGGATAAAAGTGTATTTGGACGTACTGAGGTGAAATATCTCGGAGTGCTGGTGAATCGCGATGGAATCAGACCAGACCCCGAGAAAATCGAGGCAATCATCAATTATCGGGCGCCCAAGAATCTAAAACAACTTAGAAGATTCCTTGGTATGGGTTCGTGGTACCGGAAATTCTTACGAGACTTTGCTACCTTGGCCGAGCCGCTGACAATGCTTACCAAGAAGGACCGTAAGTTTGAATGGCTCGAGGAGCAGCAACAGGCATTCGATCAGATTAAGGTGCTGATGGCAACTGCTCCCGTCCTACCGAGGCCGGAGTTCGACGTGCAGTTTGTTATACAGCCGGATGCAAGCGACACTGGCATTGGCGCAGTACTTCTCCAGGTGATTAATGGAAAAGAGAGAATACTGGAGTTCGCCAGCAGGACGTTAAACCAGGCCGAACGCAATTATAGCGTTGCGGAACGAGAGTGCCTGGCGGTTATATGGGCGATTGGTAAATATAGACCTTATATAGAAGGCTATCATTTTCGTGTGATAACCGACCACAGTAGCTTACGTTGACTGCGTAGCTTACACAGCCCAACGGATAGATTAGCGCGGTGGGCACTAGAGTTGCAGGGTCACAGCTTTGATGTGGAGCATCGAAAGGGCGCCCTGAACTACGTACCCGACGCGCTATCGCGAATGAGCGAGGAGGAGGCCCTCGCCATCAACGCAATATCTTGGGTAGAGGGTCCTAACAACGGATAGATTAGCGCGGTGGGCACTAGAGTTGCAGGGTCACAGCTTTGATGTGGAGCATCGAAAGGGCGCCCTGAACTACGTACCCGACGCGCTATCGCGAATGAGCGAGGAGGAGGCCCTCGCCATCAACGCAATATCTTGGGTAGAGGGGTCCTAAAACGAGTGGTTTCAGAATTGGCTGAAACAAGTAAAATCCAGTCCAAGGGATTTTCCTCGTTGGAAGTGTGTCGGAGGATGACTATACTTCCACAAGCCAAACGAGTTAATCGATGAAACTCTCGGAGACGAGGACGCGTGGGAGTTAGTGATTCCAAAGAAACACCGAAAAGCGGTCCTCGAGGAGAGCCACGACTCTCCTACGTCTGGCCATGCTGGACGTGAGAAGACGTTTGCCAGTCTGGCTAAGTATTATTACTGGCCAGGTTATTATGCTGAGGTTAAGGACTACGTGCGCCGCTGTCTCGTCTGCCAACAATGCAAGGTGGATCAGCAACCACCTGCAGGACTGATGGGAAACGCACAGTCGAACGTCCCTGGCAAGTCGTGGCAGGGGATACACCGGACCCTTTGTACGGAGCAAGGGCGGATACGAATACATCCTCGTATTCTTGGATTTATTCACCCGGTGGGCGGAGTGTATACCAATTCGCAAAGCCAACGCGAAAACCATTCTCAAGGAGTTCAAAGAGAGAATAGTTTTACGGTTTGGTACTCCTGAGGTATTTCTGTCGGATAACGGTACCGAATTCAAGAATAAGGCCGTCGACGAATACCTACAAGAGGTGGGGATACATCACACCACCACTCCGCCATATTTTCCCCAAGCGAACCCGGTTGAGCGCGTCAACTGAATGTTGAAAACCAGGATTGTGGCTTTCATAGAAGAAAATCACAATACCTGGGACGAGAAATTACCGGAACTTGTATTCTCGCTGAACAACACCGTACATGAGTCTACGGGTACAACTCCGGCAATGCTGAATTACGGACGACAGCCTATGCCTCCCGGTACCATCAAGAGGAACGAAGACCGAGCCGGCATTGAAGAGGAGTAGCGCAGAAAAATAGAACTGTGGCAAGAGCGACTTAAAAAGCTCAAGGAAATACATAAGTCTGCAGCTGCACGCTCAGATCAACAACATGAGCGACAAGCGAGCTATTATAACGCCAAAAGGACACACCTTTTACCATAGGAGATCTGGTGTAGAAAAAGAATAGAGTCCTATCCTCAGCAGCTCAAGGTATTTCTGCTAAGCTGGCTCCGAAGGCGACAGGTCCGTATATTATAATAGGCCAACCAGGATCCAATACTTACACGTTGTTGGATAAAGAAGGTAAGGTGACCGACCTGGCACACGCCGAACACCTGAAATACTGCATTTCACCGTCTCTCGATGTAGATGAAGAAGAAGAACATCCGCCGAGGGACGTCGTGAGAGAGGGGGCGACACGCGACCCGCCCCATGCGAGCGTACCGTCACCAAATTGCGTGCGGACTCCTGCGCGTTTCATAGCGGGTGAGACCAGCGAACATACGAAAGCGCGGCCGGCCGCGAAAATCCGCAAAAACCGTCGCGAGACCCCACGGGAAGAGCATAGTGAAACGCGGTGTAGAAACGAACGACGTAGTCAGGGGAACAGGACCATCGGTAATCGTTAGAAAAACGCGTGCGCAATCGAAGCGAGAAAAGGATAGCAATAATTAAACTGCTTTTTCCTCTGATTAATAGATGGAAAGCAAACCTGAGCCCGACTCGACGAATTCTCCGTCGACGTCCGGAAGACCTCCCCGTGCCATCAGCGACACGACGGTGGGGATGGAGGAATACTTCGCCGCGAGGACCTCGCCTCCAATACACCCACCAGGACCACCGTCGGAGGAGGTCACCACCGACTTCGAAGAAGAGGAGGAGAGCGATGAACCCCCGGTGCCCACCAGGGAGTTGGCCGTCGCTGAACCCCTGGCAACGCGCCAAGACAGAGGGGGGATTAGGGCCATATTGGGGAGGGATCCCCGGGAGGTGTGGAAATTTTTGGAGGCCCAACTCGACTACGCGTCCCGCATTCCCAACGGGTCGGACGCAGTAGAGAGGAAGGTCTTCCAAAATTGGAAGGAAGTCCACGAGGCCCTCCCGGGATTCCATGCCTTCTCCCAAGGATGGAACCAGGGAGTAGCCGACCGCCTGGATGAGTTGGCGCTCCTCGACGACTTCCGTCGCATCCGCGCGGCAGCCCGACAGGCGGAAAGGAACGCCGAGGAAGCTTGCCTGGAGCTGCTCCGCCTCTCCAAGGCAGAGAAAGAGGCTCAGCGGAAATGGAGCGAAGCCCAGGCAAGGGCGCACGAGGCCGCACGACAAGCCGCGGAGGCGGCACTAGCCGCGAAGACGGGCAACAAGCAGCAGCCCAGCAAACCACTAGGGACTCCGGCTCCACCGGGGAAGGGCAAACCCCGCCGCTGCTCCGTGTGCGATTGGCCGGGGGTACGAATCCCACGCACATGCCCCAACCACCAAAATCACCACAAGCACCGGCAACAATAACCGGAGATCCCTGGTCATCCGAAGCCCGGAGAAGACCGCCAGGAGGAAAGCTCCTGGCTACACCCGTGTACAAAAGAGTAGTTACTATATATATATATATATTTTCTTTTAACTTTTTTATTTTTGTACATAAAAAGGTCAGAGAAATATAGGCCGCTGAGTTACGACCTTACCTAACCGGCCGCTGAGTTACGACCATACCTAACCGGCCGCTGAGATACGTTCTTTTCTAACCGAACACTGAGATACGACCTTTTTATTCGGAAGCGACGATTTAATCACTTAGAAATGTTTACGAAATAAGTTTCAGTTGCACATAAGTAATCTTAAGAATTTTTAACTCTAGATTCAAAAACCGTTAGCACACATAATTAAACAGATTGCAAATAAATACTACACACTTATCATATAAATTTTACTAAAATTTTACATATCAAGTTATATTATTTTATTTATTTTAATTACATACATTGAAATTTATTTGATTATATAACCTTAAGACTACTATGTCACAAAAAAATAGATTGGTAAATGAAATTTAACGATTTTTTTGTATTTGTATTTGTATTTTTTTGTATTTTTTTGTATAAAATTACATAAGGGGATACAGATGACGATAGCATAGTGGAGGTTGCGACACAAAAGTAATTAGTCAATTAAGTTAATTAACAAAAACCAAAAATTATAATTTTTTCCTGAAAAACCGCTATAACTTTTACACGCATGATGATAGTGACTTGAAATTTTACATAAGACTATCTAAAGGGATACAGATGACGATAGCATAGTGGAGGTTGCGACACAAAAGTAATTAGTTAATTAGATTAATTAACAAAAACCAAAAATTATCATTTTTTCGTGAAAAACCGCTATAACTTTTACACGCATGATCATAGAGACTTGAAATTTTGTATAAAACTGTCCAATGAAATACAGATGACGATAGAATAGTGGAGGTTACGACACAAAAGTAATCAAAAGTAATCTTTAGCATCATGCGTGTAAAAGTTATAGCACTTTTTCAGGAAAAAATGATAATTTCCGGAATTTGTTAATTAATCTAATTAACTAATTACTTTTGTGTCGCAACCTGCACTATGCTATCATCATCTGTATCACTTTAGATAGTTTTCTACCCAATTCCAAATCTCTATCATCATGCGTGTGAAAGTTATAGCGATTTTTCAGGAAAAAATGATAATTTTTGGAAGTTGCCAATTAATCTACTTAACTAATTACATTTGTGTCGTAACCTCCACTATGCTATCGTCATCTGTATCCCTTTAGACGATTTTTTACAAAATTTCAAGTCTCTGTCATCATGCGTGTAAATGGTATAGCGCTTTTTCAGGAAAAAATGATAATTTTTGTGTTTGGTTAATTAACTAATTACTTTTGTGTCGTAACCACCACTATGCTACCGTCATCTGTTTCACTTTGGCCAGTTTCTTACAAAATTTCAAATTTTTATCATCATGCGTGTAAAAGTAATAGCGCTTTTTCAACAAAAAATTATAATTTTGGGACTTTGTTAATTAATCTATTTAGTTAATAACTTTTCTGTCGCAACCTCCATTATGCTATCGACATCTGTATCCCTTCATATAGTTTATACTTAACTAATTACATTTGTGTCGTAACCTCCACTATGCTATCGTCATCTGTATCCCTTTAGACGGTTTTTTACAAAATTTCAAGTCTCTGTCATCATGCGTGTAAATGGTATAGCGCTTTTTCAGGAAAAAATGATAATTTTTGTGTTTGGTTAATTAACTAATTACTTTTGTGTCGTAACCACCACTATGCTACCGTCATCTGTTTCACTTTGGCCAGTTTCTTACAAAATTTCAAATTTTTATCATCATGCGTGTAAAAGTAATAGCGCTTTTTCAACAAAAAATTATAATTTTGGGACTTTGTTAATTAATCTATTTAGTTAATAACTTTTCTGTCGCAACCTCCATTATGCTATCGACATCTGTATCCCTTCATATAGTTTTATACAAAATTTCAAGACACTAGCATCATGCGTGTAAAAGTTATAGCGCTTTTTCACGAAATAGTGATAATTTTTGGAAGTTGTCAATTAATCTACTTAACTAATTACATTTGTGTCGTAACCTCCACTATGCTATCGTCATCTGTATCCCTTTAGACGGTTTTTTACAAAATTTCAAGTCTCTGTCATCATGCGTGTAAATGGTATAGCGCTTTTTCAGGAAAAAATGATAATTTTTGGACATTGTTAATTAATCTAACTTACTAATTACTTTTCTGTCGCAACCTTCATTACGCTATCGACATCTGTATTCCTTCATATAATTTTATACAAAATTTCAAGACACTAGCATCATGCGTGTAAAAGTTATAGCGCTTTTTCACGAAAAAGTGATAATTTTTGGAAGTTGCCAATTAATCTACTTAACTAATTACATTTGTGTCGTAACCTCCACTATGCTATCGTCATCTGTATCCCTTTAGACGATTTTTTACAAAATTTCAAGTCTCTGTCATCATGCGTGTAAATGGTATAGCGCTTTTTCAGGAAAAAATGATAATTTTTGTGTTTGGTTAATTAACTAATTACTTTTGTGTCGTAACCACCACTATGCTACCGTCATCTGTTTCACTTTGGCCAGTTTCTTACAAAATTTCAAATTTTTATCATCATGCGTGTAAAAGTAATAGCGCTTTTTCAACAAAAAATTATAATTTTGGGACTTTGTTAATTAATCTATTTAGTTAATAACTTTTCTGTCGCAACCTCCATTATGCTATCGACATATGTATCCCTTCATATAGTTTTATACAAAATTTCAAGACACTAGCATCATGCGTGTAAAAGTTATAACGCTTTTTCACGAAATAGTGATAATTTTTGGAAGTTGTCAATTAATCTACTTAACTAATTACATTTGTGTCGTAACCTCCACTATGCTATCGTCATCTGTATCCCTTTAGACGGTTTTTTACAAAATTTCAAGTCTCTGTCATCATGCGTGTAAATGGTATAGCGCTTTTTCAGGAAAAAATGATAATGTTTGTGTTTTGTTAATTAACTAATTACTTTTGTGTCGTAACCACCACTATGCTACCGTCATCTGTTTCACTTTGGCCAGTTTCTTACAAAATTTCAAATTTTTATCATCATGCGTGTAAAAGTAATAGCGCTTTTTCAACAAAAAATTATAATTTTGGGACTTTGTTAATTAATCTATTTAGTTAATAACTTTTCTGTCGCAACCTCCATTATGCTATCGACATCTGTATCCCTTCATATAGTTTTATACAAAATTTCAAGACACTAGCATCATGCGTGTAAAAGTTATAGCGCTTTTTCAGGAATAAATTATAATTTTTGGACTTTGCTAATTAATCTAATTAATTAATTACTTTTGTGTCGTAACTTCCACTACTCTATCGACATCTGTATCCCTTTAGATAGTTTTGTACAAAATTTCAAATCTTTATCATCATGGATGTAAAAGTTATAGCACTTTTTCAGGAAAAAATGATAAATTTCGGACTTTGTTAAATAATCTAATAAACTAATTACTTTTGTGTCGCAACCTCCACTATGCTATTGTCATCTATATCGCTTTAGACGGTTTCTTACAAAATTTCAAGTCTCTATCATCATGCACCATGAGTGAGACCCTATGTAAGGGAGGTTCCGCCCCTGGCGAGTCAGTCGCGGGTTACGTCCTTTAAATCTCTTGCTCGAGCGCGTTATAGTTCCTATATATCCCGTTGGATATATATATATATATATATATATATATATATATATATATGGGAGATTCCATGTGAAGTGATCCAGTTAAAAAATAGAATTTTGTTTTAATGTATGGAATCAGTAAAAAACTACTTGAATAGAGTGTAGCTAAATTTTTAGACCTGAATTTCAATTAGTACCAGAGTTGTAGCCAATCAAAAAATCGAATTTTTTGAAAAAATTGACTTTTTGGCCATTTTTATCACTTAATAACTCAAAATCTAACAACTTTTTCTTATGTACATTAAATTTGAAAAAGTTTATTAACTTCAAGAAGAATCAGTTCATATATTTCATTTATTTTATTTTAAAACTTTGAATATAGTTATAATCAATAAAAACCTTTATAGTAAAAAAAAGGGTTGTACGATCAAAAATATTTTATCCATCCAAAAATCTAATTCATCGATGATTAATTACCTTCAAAATAATGCAAAGTTTGAGTGCGGCAGAGCATTTCAGACAAAGTTATGGTGTTTTTAGGCAAATTTCTTAAAAAAAGAGAGCAAATGCATTTTATGAAAAAAACAGACTAACCGTATACTTGCATTCAAACAATATGGCACTATTATTCCTCAATATTACTAAAATATACTATTTATTGTTAGTTACTGAAACTTTTATTTAGTTGTTATTTAAGTCTGATACTTTTAGTTATACCTGTTATATAATTGGATTTATTGGAATTATAAAAAGTTTCAGGTATTTATCCAATTATATAGCAGGTATAACTGCTTATACCTACTGTTTTGTGTTTGTAAGCAACTTAGAGATTAAAATGTATCAGTGACTAACAATAAATAGTATATTTTAGTAATATTGAGGAATAATAGTGCCATATTGTTTGAATGCAAGTATACGGTTACTCTGTATTTTTCATAAAATGCATTCGCTCTCTTTTTTTATGAAATTTGACTAAAAACACCATAACTTTGTCTGAAATGCTCTGCCGCACTCAAACTTTGCATTATTTTGAAGGTAATTAATCATCGATGAATTAGATTTTTGGATGGATAAAATATTTTTGATCGTACAACCCTTTTTTTTACTATAAAGGTTTTTATTGATTATAACTATATTCAAAGTTTTAAAATAAAATAAATGAAATATTTGAACTGATTCTTCTTGAAGTTAATAAACTTTTTCAAATTTAATGTATGTAAGAAAAAGTTGTTAGATTTTGAGTTATTAAGTGATAAAAATGGCCAAAAAGTCAATTTTTTCAAAAAATTCGATTTTTTGATTGGCTACAACTCTGGTACTAATTGAAATTCAGGTCTAAAAATTTAGCTACACTCTATTCAAGTAGTTTTTTACTGATTCCATACATTAAAACAAAATTCTATTTTTTAACTGTGTCACTTCACATGGAATCTCCCATATATATATATATATATATATTTGCAATTATATAGTTTTTTTGAAAGTAATCTTCAGTTATATTGAAGAGTTAAATCCGACTTATTGTGTTCTTACTACACCCATACCGCATCCGGCATTAACATTTGGTCCTTCGAGCCGGATCGTGGTGGGGTCGCGTCGGGAGTTCGTTTGTATTCACGTGTGTCTCGACCCGCTGTGGGCGTTACGTGCTTGTGATTTTTTTTTGAGGTTGGTGACATTAGTGATGAGCGACAGTGCTTCATACTAGTGTACTGTGTCGTTGCGAGCTCGTCCATCGCGACACATCGGATGAGTCCGTCTTGTGCACCGCATTTGTTGATCTGAGCTCCCCGCCAACACTGCGAGCACGCATCGTCCAGTGTTAGGCGAGTAAGCCCCTCGATTGACCTACGCTTCAAACTAGTTTGACTAGCGTTCTGGTTGATACGGATAAGTGAGTACAAAATTGTACAAAAACTCACTCAAAACTGCGATAAATCGGTCTGCGCATCGAGTCTCAGCTCGCCTTGCGCTCCGATCACTTTTAAAATTTTGACTTTGAGTCTGACAGAGATGGAGCTAATCCAACGACAAAGAGATTTGATCTGTGCGATCGAACAATCAGCTAAGGCAGTGCATGAGACTACCCCAGAAACGTGGACCTTGGGCCTGATCACCAGCCGCTTGGAGCTCCTCGAGCTTTACTGGGGCGATTTTGTGGCGAACCATGTCACAATTCTTCAGGACGACGACACAAGAAGCAGTTCATATTTCAAAAACAACGAATATTCTCGTACTGAGGCAGCTTTCGCAGTGGCACGTGGTCGTCTTTATGATGAGCGAGCGCGAAACAGCCCATCTGCTGGCCCCTCGGAGCGGCGTGAGGTTTCTACGGCGTCCCGATGATCAGCTAGATTGACACGCATCAACCTCCCTGAGTTGAGCGAAAGACGGGAAGACTGGGAGTCTTTCAGGGACCTATTTCGGGCCCTCATCCACGAAGAGCCAACCCTCACTGACGTGGGAAAGCTGCACTATTTGAAGACGCACGTCCAGGGAGAAGCGAAAACTGCACTGGATAAGCTCTGCACTGGCGTGGCGGCGTTGGAGTCACGCTTCGACTTGCCAAGGCCTTGTTACTCCTTCGAGGCCCCCATCCGAAAACATGAGCAAAGTAACCTCCGAGCTTCAGCTTGCTGACCCAGACTTCTACATACCTAGGGGAGTCAGTGCGGTCCTTGGTGTCAATGTGTATGCCTTCGTTCAGCTCTCAGGCGTACATCGGAGTGAGAGCCTGTTGGCACAGGAGACCGTCTTCGGATGGACGCTAACCGGCATTCTACAAGGTCAGGCCACCAGTGCACCGTCATTCATGACAGCCCATACGTCCACGGTGTCACGTTCAGTGACGGATTCTCTAAGTCATGAGAAACTGATGGGACTGGTCCAGATGTTTTGGGCTTTGGAGGAAGTTCCTCAGGTGCGGAGGCAATCCCCCCTTGATGCAGAGTGTGAGCGTATTTTCGTCGCGGCACAGCGTCGTGACGATGCAGGAAGATATGTAGTTCCCCTACCTATAAGAAACGACGGCGTGTCGCAACTGGGCAGCAGCCTTTTGCATGCTCGATTGACTTTGTCTTCCATGCACCGGCGGATGCAATAGGACTCAAGATTGCGTGAGAGCTACTGCCAGTTTATGCACGACCACATTCGTCTGGGCCACATGTGCCTTGTCACCCAAGATGAGCTGGTAGACAAGACCCTACCCGTCAATTATTTACCCCATCATGGGGTTTGGCAGCGGAGCGGGAACGGCGACAAGTTGATAGTTGTATTCAATGCCTCTCGACCTACCTCTACGGGAAAGAGCTTGAACGATGTACTCCTGGCGGGCCCAAAGCTCCAACTCGACCTAGCAATGGTCGTGACGCGCTGGAGGATGCATCGCATCGCCTTCTGCGCGTACGTAGAGAAAATGTTCCGCTAAATTTAGATCGATGCTCAGCAAGTCCACCTTCAGCGTATAGTGTGGAGCCATTCTCCGGAGGAGCCAATGTCTCACTACGTGCTGTTAACTGTGACGTATGAAGAGACCTGCGCCCCATTCCTTGCGCTTCGCACACTGAAGCAATTGTGCCTTGATGAGGGCAAATCATATCCTGAAGCAGTTAAGGCCCTCAACGATCAACTCTATGTGGATGACATTCTCAGCGGGGCCGACGACCTTGCCTCCGCCAAATGCCGTCGCGACCAGTTGATCGGAGTGTTTAGGGCGGGTGGCTTTACCTTGAAGAAATGGGTATCCAATAGGCCCGCACTTCTGCAGGATATTGCAGAGGCCGATCGATTGCGACCAAGTTGGCTTCAACTCAGTACGGACGGTCTGGTCAATCAGTTGGGCATTGCTTGGGATCCCGCCCAGGACTGTTTTCGGTTCACCCCCTCACCATCCAACCGAGATTCCCAACTTACTAAGCGAACGGCTTTCGCGGAGTTGGCTCGCATCTTCTACCCTGCGGGATGGCTGGCTCCAGTGATCTTAACGGCGAAAATGATCATTCAGGACCTATGGAGCGCGAAGATAGACTGGGATCAACGGATGCCTGAACCTTGGGCTCGGAAATGGTCCGATTTCCGAGAGACGATGCGACATGTTGATAGGCTGAAGATCCCACGCTGGACTGGGTATCGCCCATTGAACAGGGTAGAACTGCACGCCTTCGCTGACGCTAGTCGGCGAGCCATGGCTGCGGCACTCTACTGTCGAGGCTGCGACAACGACGGCAACGTGTCAATCAGCCTTCTATGGGCAAAGTCGAAGTTGACTCCAGTGAAAAGCTTGACTCCGACATCAACATCCGCTGCGCGGATGACCATCCCCCATTTGGAGTTACGTGCAGCGTTAATAGGAGCTCGACTGCTGCGATATGTGGCCGACGGTATGAACGTGTCACTAACCGATTGCTTCTTGTGGAGCGACTCGCAAATAGTGCCATATTGGCTCAGATCGGATGGCCTAACTGGCCATGATTTAGTGGATAATTACGTCTCCCACATCATGGAGCTCACCCGAGATGCCACTTGTCGACACGTCCCGTCTGCCGACAATCCGGCAGATGTTGCCACCCGCGGGACAGACAACGTTACGCTTAGTCAAATGGATTTATGGTGGAGGGGGCCGCCTTGGTTGACGGGCCCAGCAGACTCTTGGCCCAATTTAGGTCTTCAATTTGTCGAGAGTCACCAAGAGGCAACCAGGAGGGCCACCCGCAGCTGTCTGAGAACACAGATCACCTCAGTGGATACTCATCCAATCGAGCGATTCTCTTGCTTGAACCGGCTTCTGAGAGTCGTCGCTCGCTGCATTCGCATCTTCAAACGACGAGTTCCGGGGGCGCCTTCACTTCACTCACTAATAGCTGCTCTCGAATGTGCCCGTCTGAGTCAACGGCAGGACTATGGTGGGGAGAGGGATCAAATACAGCAGCAGCAGCCGCTTAAATTGGGCAGTGCTCTACGCCCACTTGTACCATTCTTGGACGAGAATGGAGTTCTAAGAGTTGGAGGAAGGCTGTGTAACTCATTACTCCCATACGCGTAACCCAATTCTTTACATTTACGAATGGTTGCTTGCCAGAGATTGAAAACCGTCTTAGGCCATAACGGCCGAATAAGAGCTATCACCTCCCTCCCCGAAATTTTTTTTCGCCGACTGTCCCTTTAACAAATGCGCCCTATCGATTACCGCGTCTCTGGCTGTAGCAGACGATAGGCGGAGTACAATACCTCTGCTGCGCGATTGTGTTGGTAACTCGCCCTCAGCTGTGGATTTTGGTCGAGGTAGCCAGGGTCGAATTTCGATTATCTGCCTCGATAATAACGGCAGCTTGATGGTGTTAAAGATACTTTCTATAATGGAAGTGTCTGGCAAAGACGACAACAGAGGCAGTCCCGTGGCTAACACCTCGCACGTGTCTCTCAAGATGTCAGCAGAGGCATTGTGCGACGGTGCCGCTGATTCACCGCCGGAACTCCCGATCTCCTCCAAGGCAGTGACACGAGTTTCAAGCTCCGCAAAACGCTCTCCAAACTGGACGAAACGCGCTTCCGTGGCCGACTCAAATAAATCCACGCGAGCATGGAGAGCCAGCATATCCGCCTTCAAGTCATCGAGCTTGCCCTCAACGCGATCAACCTTCTCTACCACCGATTTCAAATCACTTTGTATATTCGTTTGAATATTTTTAATACTAGTTTGAAGGTTCCGCGCAAAACTCTCCATCTACGGTGGTGGAGCGCCCGCCATCGCGTCGGTATCGGTGGAGATATCGCGCGACGCGTGGTTGGGCGGTAGAGGCGTGTCACCACGAGGTTGCTTGGCAACCTATGACGTCGATGGCGAAGGAGGCGAGGCAACGCGCTTAGAAACGGAGGAGGACGGAGTAGGCGTGGTTGACGGCGCGATACAGCAGATCGCGCTAGCTTGCCACGGCAACCCAGGCGGTGGCGCCCTCACTTCAGTGGGAGCCGCGGCTAGCACTTTAGATTTCGCCAGTACATAACAACGTCGCTCCGAAGCGTCCGGCGCGACGTCAAATCAATGTGTGTGTAATATTATTACAAGCGACACAGACCTCCGTGTAATCCTTCCGTGTCAAACAAACGCCACACACGAAGCAGCCGCGCGATGTTGCCATTTAGCCGACCTTGTAGTGTGCAAAACTGCTAACATGCAAATGTTGGAGTCCCCGCTCACACAATACCAGATATGCCGCCTTCTCTCCACAATCTCGCAGCTAACCTCCAAACTTTAGATGTAGCAAATGTCAAAACTTGGAGACAACTGACCGCAGAATTAACGATTTTTTTATAAAAAATAGTCACTGCAATCAGTATCCGTCCCCACGATGTTGGCTGTAAAAATCTCGAGGCAACTGGGTGAGTATTTAAAAGGATATAAAGCGAAACGAAACAACAAGCGACTTCGTACTCACCGAGAGAGAGAGAGAGAGAGAGAGAGAGAGAGAGAGAGAGAGAGAGAGAGACAGACAGAAAATGCGAGAGCGGGAGAATGACTTTTACTGGAGCTTACGTATAGCGAGTCATTTTTTTTTATCGATCATTTTTTATACTTGTAGTATAAATTAATAAATTTTTTCATTATTTAATGACTTATAGCCACTAATTAAACAAATTATCAGAATATGAATTCATTGCGGTTCATGAATTTTTTTCTTTTTTAGTGCCAATAAAAATATGCGAGATTTAATTTTATTGTCCTTCATTTTTTCTACTCGTCGTGTAAATGCTTATTTACAAAAATTGTTAATATTATTATCAATTTTTTGAACATTTAGCGCCTTTTAGCCGATGAAATAAAATATTATCAGAATATGATTTAATTGTTTTTGATGAATTTCACCGATTAAGAACAAGTAAAAATATGTAAGAATTTTTTTTAATATCGATCGTATTTTTTACAAAAATTAATAATTATTTAATAAATTATTTGATTAATTATCGACTTATAGCAGCAAAATACAAAATTTATCAGAATATGAATTCAATGCGCTTCTTGAATTTATCTCATTAAGTGCAAATAAAAATACGCAAGATTTAATTTTATTGTCCTTCATTTTTTTTACTTATAGTGTAAATGCTGATTTACAAGAATTGATAATATTGTTATCAATTCCCAAACTTTCTTTTAATGCATATAATTAATAAAAACATGCCCAAAATTTTTGAAAATTTACCCTATTAAAACTAAAATAAAGTCGAAAGTATGAAAAAAAATTTTGCCCATAGTAGTGTTTGATCCTTAGATGTTTAGCACGGGAGACTCATTTCTTACCACTGAGCAATTTTGTTATTTATAGTATATTGTTCCTTTCAGGTTATATCAAACAGTTGAATTTTCATTCGCACAATTTTTAAACTTCGGTATAATATTGCGCGTACTAAGTTCGTAAAAGAAAAATTCTCCCAATCTTCAGAAAGTTTATGATAACCCTTATGTAAAAATCCCAACACAATATTGTTAGTTGAATCTGCTAATATATCAAGGTTTCGTCAAAGTTTGTAGCTAAATATTAAGCACTAAGTTATGTAGAGAAGCATACAAGGTAATGTACATGAACATCTGCACTGAAACGTATAGAATAAACGTCGATTTGAAAATTAATTTAAAATTAAATAATAAATAAAATAAAGATGAAAAAAAGTAGAATGACACGACAAAAAAGTCGAATGAAATGAAAAAAAAAGTCGACGGCACCAGAATTCGAACCCACAACCTTTATATCCTCCGCAAAACGAAAGAAAAACAAAATTCGCACATCAATTGTACTGCATATTTCACATTGACTCAGTTGCTTCTCTATCGCGATGGAGAGACGTGCGCGATTGCGGAATTCGCGCCAGGAGTATGCACAAATGGTGCACTTTTTTTATTTGAATGGTGGCCAATTAGCACCGGCTGCACGTGCATATATATAGAGAAAGGTGGCCAAATAGACGTCATCCGGATCCTCACGCGATTGGTGCCGCGCATCGGCGGTTTATGGCCACTACGGATGCGGCACCAGGAACCCGAGACGTCGGTCAGCAGCGTGTGGTGCTGAATCCGCAGATGGAGGAGAGGATCGAGGACATCGTGGAAGCAGACCCGACAACGAGTTGCCGATCTATAGGACGGCAACTGAACCTGTCGGACAGCCGTGTACACAGCGTCTTACGAGATGACGGCTAACATCCGTACCATTACACCAGGGTGCAACAACTCTTGCCAGGGGACTACGAGCTTCGAGTTGGATTTTATGGTGGACTGCTCGCCCAAATTCGGCGTGGACCCCGTTTTCACGACAAAATTCTTTTTACCGACGAGTGCACGTTTAAACGCAATGGGACGCTAAACCAGCATAATTACCATTATTGGTCAGACATAAATCCACACCTTGTACGAGAATAAAGTTCCAGTACAGATGGTCCCTAAATGTATGGGCTGGAATGATGGGGAATAAGATTGTAAGTAAATTTGTATACTCACATTTCTATAATTTATAAATTTTTATTACATTTGAAAGATTTAATTTAGTCACTTATTTTTTCTACTTGTCCCTTAATTTCATCGGTAATCCCGATATGACAAATTGATGTCATTCTTCGATTTTATTTATATTGATAAGTTATGTTTGTCTTACAAGGGAAGTACATGACCTCCGGGAAACGGATCTCATCCTAACTCTGGTATGTCTTTTATAATATAAAAATATGAACAAAGCCAAGTTATCTCTTGCCAATGGCCACTTTTACGGAAGTTATTCGACATCCAATAATAATAGCAGTAAAAAATACTTCCAAATCGGTCGCTTATAACTCGAAAACAAATAAAGATAAACAATCGAACCAAAAACCGGAAGAAAGTTGAGTTCAAGTAGGTATGGTTTAAAAAAAAAGAAGCTCAAATTGCTTAATTTGAAGCAAAGTTATGAAGAAAATAAGAAATTGAAGATTATTAAGCCAAAATTTAATATGAAAAATTTATTGTTTCTTTGGGTGTCATATTGGCCGCTAATATGCTTTTTTCATCGGTAATCTTATAATTACAAACTGTTGTAGTTCTATAATTTTCTTCATATTCATAGGTTAAGTTTGTCTTAGTACTAGAAAGATGTAGGAAAAATTTGATCGATCAGAAAAAGATAGAAGGGTTGATTATAAGGGATGGAAAGTGTCATTTTTGCCATATCCAGCTTTTTTTATCGGTTTTCTCAAAATTTCAAGTTGTTGTAATTCTTTAATTTTCTTCATATTCATAGGTTAAGTTTGTCTTAGTACTAGAAATATGTAGGAAAAGTTTGATCGTTCGACAAAAGATAGAAGGGTTGATTATAAGGGGTGAAAAGTGTCGTTTTTGCCATATCAGTTTTATTATCGGTTTTCTCGAAATTTCAAAATGTTGAATTCCTTTAATTTTCTTCATATTTATAGGTTAAGTTTGTCTTAGTACTAGAAAGATGTAGAAAATGTTTTATTGTTTGGAAAAAGATATAAGGGTAGATCATAAGCGATGAAATATGTCATTTTGTCATAATCAGATTTTATCATCGGTTTTATCGCAATTTCAAACTGCGGTGATCCCTTAATTTTCTTGATATTCGTAGGTAAAGTTTGTCTTAGTACTAGAAAGATGTAGGACAAGTTTGATCGATCAGAATATGATAGACGGGTTGTTTATGAGGGATGAAATGTGTCATATTGGTCACTAATACGCTTTTTCTATCGGTTTTCTCAAAATTTCAAACTGCTGTCATCCCTTAATTTTCTGTATATTCATAGGCGAGGATTGACTTAGTATTAGAAACATGTATGCAAAGCTTGATCGTTTGGAAAAAGAATCAAGGGTAGATTATAAGGGATGAAAAGTGTCATTTTTGCAGTATATCTGCTTTTACCATCGGTTTTCTCAAAATTTCAAATTGTAGTAATTTTTTAATTTTCTTTACATTCGTAGGTTTAGTTGGCCTTTGTATTAGAAAGATGTACGAAAAGTTTGAGAGTTCAATAAAAGATAGAAGGGTAGTTTATGAGGAATAAACAGAGTCATATTGGCCGCTAATACGCTTTTTTCATCGGTAATCTTAAAATTACAAACTGGTGTAGTGCTTTAATTTTCTTCATATTCATAGGTTAAGTTGAATTAGTACTAGAAAGATGTAGGAAAAGTTTGATCGATCAGAAAAAGTTAGAAGGGTTCATTATAATGGATGGAATGTGTCATTCTTGCCATTAGCAACTTTTTTCATCGGTTTCTCGAAATTTCAAGCTATTGAAATCCTATAATTTTCTTAACATTAGGAAGTTTAGTTTGCCCTTGTATTAGAAAGACGTACGAAAAGTTTGAGAGTTTAATAAAAGATAGAAGGGTAGTTTATGAGGTATGAAAGTGTCATATTTGCCGCTAATACGCTTTTTCCATCGGTTTTCTCAAAATTACAAGCTGTTGTAGTCTTTTAATTTTCTTTATATTCGTAGGTTAGGATTGTCTTAGTATTAAAAAGATATAGGAAAAGTTTGATCGATCAGAAAAAGATAGAAGGGTTGATTATAAGGGATGGAATGTGTCATTTTTGCCATAACCTGCTTTTTTCGGTTTTCTCGAAATTTCAAGCTGTTGAATCCTATAATTTTCTTTATATTTGTAGGTTAGGTTTGTCTTGGTATTAGAATGATGTAGGAAAAGTTTGATCTATCAGAAAAAGATAGAAGGGTTGATTATAAGGGATGGAATGTGTCATTTTAGCCATAACTAGCTTTTTTTCGGTTTTCTCAAAATTTCAAATTGTTGTAATTCTTTAATTTTCTTTAAATTTGTAGGTTAGGTTAGTCTTAGTATTAGAAAGATGTAGGAAAAAATTGAGAGTTCAGTAAAAGATAGAAGGGTAGTTTATGAGGGATAAAAAGTGTCATATTGGACGCTAATACGCTTTTTTCAATGGTTATCTTAAAATTACAAACTGCTGCGTTGCTTTAATTTTCTTCATATTCATAGGTTAAGTTTGTCTTAGTAATAGAAAGATGTAGGAAAAGTTTGATCGTTCGGCAAAAGATAGAAGGGTTGATTATAAGGGATGGGAAGTGTCATTTTTGCCATAACCAGCTTTTTTTCATCGGTTTTCTCGAAATTTCAAACTATTGAAATCCTTTAATTTTCTTTATATTTGTAGGTTAGCTTTGTCTTAGTATTAGAAAGATGTAAGAAAAGTTGGATCGATTAGAAAAAGATAGTGGGGTTCTTTTGTGAGGGATGAAAAGTGTTAAATTGGTCGCTAATACGCTTTTTCCATCGATTTTCGCAATATTTCAAACTGCTGTCATCTCTTAATTTTCTGTATATTCATAGGCTAGGATTGACTTAGCATTAGAAACATGTATTAAAAGTTTAATCGTTCGGGAAAAGATACAAGGGTAGATTATAAGGGATGAAATGCGACATTTTTGCAGTAAATCTGCTTTTACCATCGCTTTTCTCACAATTTCAAATTGTTGTAATTCTTTAATTTTCTTTACATACGTACGTTTAGTTTGCCTTTGTATTAGAAGGATGTAGGAAACATTTGAGAGTTCAGTAAAAGATAGAAGGGTAGATTATAAGCGATGAAATGTGTCATTTTTGTCATAATCAGCTTTTATCATCGGTTTTATCGCAATTTCAAACTTCTGTGATCCCTGAACTTTCTTGATATTCGTAGGTTAAGTTTGTCTTAGTACGGACCTCGGACGTTGAGCCGAATCGGAAGTTGAACCGACGCTGTGAGTGGGGGTAAAACAAAAACGAATTGGGGAAGGAGAAATGTAGGTTTTCGCGATTTATTGGAATTGTCGATGTCTTCTTTACCTATTAACATAATAATGAGTTTAGACGTCAATTACCTTACCGACTTAAATATCACTAAATTAGTAATTAATTTTTATTTTAATAGCTCGTTTAAGTTAATAAAATTACTCGTTTATTAAACAAATACAAAATTAGTAAGATCCCTTTCTTTCCCTAATTGCTTTGAAAATTAATTGAAACATACTTGTTGTAACGTTTAAAATATTAATAAAAAACTGGATAAAACCTATAAATTAAATAAATAAACTCTTAACCTCAAATCTTTAATATCATTGATATACCGTAAAAAATATTACAGAATTAACAGAATTATTTTAGTTTCAAACAATAAAATAGATATTTCTAACCTCAAATCGTTAAAATTACTAAAACAACCTCAAATAATATCAAAATTTCAAATTAGTAGAAACACTCTTATTATAACCTGTTAAATTACTAAAAAAAGGTCTGATTATAACCTATAAAGTAAATATTCATAAACTCAAATCTATAAAATCATTGACAAAACGTAAATAATAACAACATTAGAGAATTAACAGAATCATTTTAGTTTCACCCAATAGATCTAACCTCAAATCGTTAAAATTATTAAAACAACCTCAAAAATATCGAAATTGGAAAATAAATAGAAACACTCTTATTATAAACTTTAAATAAATATTCGTAACCTCAAATCTATAAAATAATTGAAATAACGTAAAAAATATCAACATTAGAGAATTAAGAGAATCATTTAATTTCAACCAATAAAATAGATATTTCTAACCTCAAAACGTTAAAAATACTAAAACAACCTCAAATAATATCAAAATTTTAAATTAGTTGAAACACTCTTATTATAACCTGTTAAATTACTAAAAAAAGGTCTGATTATAACCTATAAAGTAAATATTTATAAACTCAAATCTATAAAATCATTGACAAAACGTAAGTAATAACAACATTAGAGAATTAACAGAATCATTTTAGTTTCACCCAATATTTCTAACCTCAAATCGTTGAAATTATTAAAAAACCTCAAAAAATATCGAAATTGGAAAATTAATAGAAACAATCTTATTATAAACTATAAAATAAATATTCGTAACCTCAAATCCTTAAAATTACTAAAACAGCCTCATATAATATCAAAATTTAAAAATTATTAGAAACTCTCTAATTATAACATATAGAATTATTACACGGTCTGATTATAACCTATAAAATAAATATTCATAACCTTAAATCTATAAATCATTAAGATAACGTAATAATTATCAATATTAGAGATTTAACAGAATAATTACAGTTACAACCAAAAAATTGATATTCATAACCTCAAATTGCTTATTACTAAAATAACCTCAAAAAATATCATCTCAAAAATCTGAAAAAATTACAGATACTGTTGAAAACAAACAGAATACAGTGATAGAAAGATTGTTAAGAAATAATAAATTATTAAATAATTATACGTAAATAAGCATTTTTGTTAGTAATATATAGCTATAATTAAACAATGATTCATGGCAGCCCTAAAATTTCGCTGATCTATTAATAGAAAGATGTGAAAGAATTCGCAGAATATCTTCATAGAATACACAACATGGTTACAGAACGTTTTTTTTTCGATAAATTGAATTCCTCGTTTAATAAAAAATAAATCATTTCTCTATTTTTTAGGGTTTACATCCCGTTCAATGGATGTTTAAGCCACTACATAATTAAGCAATCAGTGAATCAGTTATAGGTAGCTGGTAAATAAACCTACTATTTATACTTCTACGGAGGTTACAACAATTTTAAAGTTTTGCAGTTGAAACTTTTTTTAAAATATTCAACATTATCAATTTAAATTATAAGTTATTTTCAATGAAAACTAATAATAAGTATAATTTGAATCAAAATATTATTTACGTTTGATATTATTTACGTTTTTTCAATGATTTTATAGATTTGAGGTTATGAATATTTATTTTATAGGTTATAATCAGACCGTGTAATAATTCTATAGGTTATAATTAGAGAGTTTCTAATAATTTTCAAAGTTTGATATTATTTGAGGTTGTTTTAGTAATTTTAACGATTTGAGGTTAGAAATATCTATTTTATTGGTTGAAACTAAATGATTCTCTTAATTCTCTAATATTGATATTTTTTACGTTATTTCAATTATTTTATAGATTTGAGGTTCTGAATATTTATTTTATAGGTTATATCCAGATCGTTTTTAGTAATTTTGTAGGTTATAATAAGAGTGTTTCTATTAATTTTTAAATTTGGGTATTTGTTGAGCTTGCTTTAGTAATTTTAACGATTTGAGTAAAATGAGAAAATGGTTCTGTTAATTCTCTAATGTTGGTATTTTACGTTATTTCAATTATTTATAGATTTGAGGTTATGAGTATATATTTTATAGGTTATAATCAGACCATTTTTGTAATTTTACAGGTTATAATAAGAGTGTTTCAACTAATTTAAAATTTTGATATTATTTGAGGTTGTTTTAGTAATTTGAAAGATTTGAGGTTAGAACCATTGGTTAAGGTAGCTCAAGCGCGAATTCACACACTGCAGATTGAAATGAAACTTTGACATAATATTAATAATATTATGACGAATACTGTCGCGAAATTTGAGGGTGACTTGCCGATAAAAATAATAAATAAAGCTTCTTCAAAGTTTCAGTTCTTGGCATTACTTTTATGGCAGTATCGTGATTTTCCACAGGAAGTACGCTATTTTCTTTTGACAAACACTGGATGAATGGATCAAAAACTAGTTACAAAATGTTGAAAACCTAAACTCTTAAAAAATATTTTAATAATCATAGCATGCCGGGCATTCCGAATAAATATTTTATATTGAACTTGTAAAATGACAGTAAGAGAGGAGGTTAAAGAAACCGTTTTGTCACTTGGCAACGTTGCAATGCAATCTTAACCCGCGAAACGTTTAAATGTACTATTCTTTTTTTTTTTTTTTTTTATTTTATGTTATTTAACGTCGCTCTATTTATGCTGCTAGGGCTAATCAGCGACGGAGGTGAACGGTGTGTCTGTAAACAAAGCACATGTAGTTGAAACAGTGGTGCTTGTGTCCATCGGAAGATATCATCGGTCACTGTAATTAGTCTAATAATTACAGTTTCCTGTCCTCCCGATGGAACCACCGAGATCCTCTTTACATCTTCGCGTCCCTAACGTTCCCTATAGTTCAGATGCCCGTGCCTCTGATGCACTGACAAATGCACGAAACGCACGCGTACCCGAACTGGCGTCACATTATAGTGACACGCCGAGCCACTGAGTCGCGGTGTTTGAAAAATGCACATGAAAAAATTTTTCAGAGGTACACGTCTGGGATCGAACCCATGACCCTCGAAATGTACTATTCTATAGAATTTTACTTGGATTGTAATTGTATATGTTACCAAATCTTTATATGAAACATATTTTAATTTATAAATGAAGTTAAAAATGATTTTTTTAGTTAGAAACTTTACGCATTTTTAGAACAATAGTAAAAATTAGTAAACATAAATTTGAATAAAGGTATACTTTTCATGTCTCTTTATATCACTCATATTTAAAATGTAAACACATGAAAATTATAAGCTAAACCCTTTACGCAACTTACACACATATACACGCGAGCGGTGAAAATGTCGGTGAGTGCAATGTTGCCAAATCGTAGAGGAAGTAAAGACAAACGTAGTCATATCACTAACTTTATATATATTTTATTTCCAATATATTGATAATTAGTTGTTGATAATGTATTGAAAATTCATATCTTTTAGTTTATATTAATTAAAAATGCGTATTATGTCAAAAAATATAAAAAAACGATTTAACACTACATTGATCAGGGAGTTGCACATGAGCTACCTTAAAACTAAAATAATTCTGTTAATTCTCTAATGTTGATATTTTGTACGTTATTTCAATTGTTTTATAGATTTGAGGTTATGAATATTTTTTTTAGGTTATAAACAGACCACTTTTAGTAATTTTATAGGTTATAATAAGAGAGTTTCTACTCATTTTCAAATTTCGGTATTTTTTGAGCTTGTTTTAGTAGTTTTAACGATTGGAGATTAGAATCATTGGTTGAAACTTAAATAGTTCTGTTAATTCTCTAATGTTGGTATTTTTTACGTTATTTCAATTATTTATAGATATGAGGTTATGAGTATATATTTTTTGGGTTATAATCAGACCGTTTTTAGTAATTTGACAGATTATAATAATAAGAGTGTTTCAACTAATTTAAAATTTTGATATTATTTGAGGTTGTTTTAGTATTTTTAACGATTGGAGGTTAGAAATATCTATTTTATTGGTTGAAATTAAATGATTCTCTTAATTCTCTAATGTTGATATTTTTTACGTTATTTCAATTATTTTATAGATTTGAGGTTACGAATATTTATTTAAAGTTTATAATAAGAGTGTTTCTATTTATTTTCCAATTTCGATATTTTTGAGGTTGTTTTAATAATTTTAACGATTTGAGGTTAGATCTATTGGGTGAAACTAAAATGATTCTGTTAATTCTCTAATGTTGTTATTATTTACGTTTTGTCAATCATTTTATAGATTTGAGTTTATGAATATTTACTTTATGGGTTATAATCAGACCTTTTTTTAGTAATTTAACAGGTTATAATAAGAGTGTTTCTACTAATTTGAAATTTTGATATTATTTGAGGTTGTTTTAGTAATTTTAACGATTTGAGGTTAGAAATATCTATTTTATTGTTTGAAACTAAAATAATTCTGTTAATTCTGTAATATTTTTTACGGTATATCAATGATTTTAAAGATTTGAGGTTAAGAGTTTATTTATTTAATTTATAGGTATTAACCATTTTTTTATTAATATTTTAAACGTTACAACAAGTATTTTTCTATTAATTTGCAAAGCAATTAGGGAAAGAAAGGGATCTTACTAATTTTGTATTTGTTTAATAAACGAGTAATTTTATTAACTTAAACGAGCTATTAAAATAAAAATTAATTACTAATTTAGTGATATGTAAGTCGGTAAGGTAATTCGCGTCTAAACTCATTATTATGTTAATAGGTAAAGAAGACATCGACAATTCCAATAAATCGCGAAAACCTACATTTCTCCTTCCCCAATTCGTTTTTGTTTTACCCCCACTCACAGCGTCGGTTCAACTTCCGATTCGGCTCAACGTCCGAGGTCCGTACTAAGACAAACTTAGCCTACGAATATCAAGAAAGTTCAGGGATCACAGCAGTTTGAAATTGCGATAAAATCGATGATAAAAGCTGATTATGACAAAAATGACACATTTCATCGCTTATAATCTACCCTCCTATCTTTAACTGAACTCTCAAACGTTTCCTACATCCTTCTAATACAAAGGCAAACTAAACGAACGTATGTAAAGAAAATTAAAGAATTACAACAATTTGAAATTTTGAGAAAATCGATGGAAAAAGCGTATTAGCGACCAATTCAACACTTTTCATCCCTCACAAAAGAACCCCACTATCTTTTTCTGATCGATCCAACTTTTCCTACATCTTTCTAATACTAAGACAAAGCTAACCTACAAATATAAAGAAACTTATAGGATTTCAACAGCTTGAAATTTCGAGAGAACCGATGAAAAAAGTTGCTTATGGCAAAAATGACACTTTCCATTCCTTATAATCAACCCTTCTATCTTGTTCTGATCGAACAAACTTTTGCTACATCGTGCTAGTACTAAGTCAAACTTAAACTATGAATATGAAGAAAATAAAGCACTACAACAGATTGTAATTTTAAGATTACCGATAAAAAAGCGTATTAGCGGCCAATATGACACTTTTTATCCCCCATAAACTACCCTTCTATCTTTTACAGAACTCTCAAACTTTTCGTACATCTTTCTAATACAAATACAAACTAAACCTACGAATGTAAAGAAAATTAAAAAATTACAACAATTTGAAATTTTGATTTAACCGATGGTAAAAGTACTTTTCATCCCTTATAATCTACCCTTGATTCTTTTTCCAAACGATCCAACTTTTCATACATGTTTCTAATACTAAGTCAATCCTAGCCTATGAATATACAGAAAAGTAAGGGATGACGGCAGTTTGACATTTTGAGAAAACCGATGGAAAAAGCGTATTAGAGACCAATATGACACATTTCATCCCTCATAAACAACCCGTCTATCTTATCCTGATCGATCAAACTTGTCCTACATCTTTCTAGTACTAAGACAAACTTAACCTATAAATATAAAGAAAATTAAAGGAATTCAACATTTCGAAATTTCGAGAAAACCGATAAAAAAAAGCTGATATGGCAAAAATGACACTTTTCATCCCTTATAATCAACCCTTCTATCTTTTGCCGAACGATCAAACTTTTCCTACATCTTTCTAGTACTAAGACAAACTTAACCTATGAAAAGAAGAAAATTAAAGGACTACAACAGTTTGTAATTATAAGATTACCGATTCGGCTCAACGTCCGAGGTCCCTTAGTACTAGAAAGATGTAGGACAAGTTTGACCGATCAGAATAAGGTAGACGGGTTGATTATGAGGGATGAAATGTGTCATATTGGTCAGTAATACGCATTTTCCATCGGTTTTCTCGATATTTCAAGATATTGAAATCCTATAATTTTTTTTACATTACGAAGTTTAGTTTGTCCTTGTATTAGAAAGATGTACGAAGAGTTTGATCGATCAGAAAAAGATAGAAGGGTTGATTATAAGGGATGGAATGTGTCATTTTTGCCATAACCAGCTTTTTTTTATCGGTTTTCTCACAATTTCAAATTGTTGTAGTTATTTAGTTTTCTTTATATTCGTAGGTTAGGTTAGTCTTAGTATTAGAAAGATGTAGGAAAAGTTGGATCGATCAGAAAAAGATAGTGGGGTTCTTTTGTGAGGGATGAAAAGTGTCATATTGGTCGCTAAAACGCTTTTTCCATCGGTTTTCTCAAAATTTCAAACTGCTGTCATCCCTTAATTTTCTGTATATTCATAGGCTAGGTTTGACTTAGTATTAGAAACATGTATGAAAAGTTTGATCGTTCCGAAAAAGCTAGAAGGGTAGATTATAAGGGATGAAAAGTGTCATTTTTGCAGTAAATCTGCTTTTAGCATCGATTTCTCAAAATTTCAAATTGTTGTAATTCTTTAATTTTCTTTACATACGTAGGTTTAGCTTGTCTTTGTATTAGAAAGATGTACGAAAAGTTTGAGAGTTCAGTAAAAGATAGAAGGGTAGTTTATGAGGGATAAAAAGTGTCATATTGGCCGATAATACGCTTATTTCAACGGTAATCTTAAAATTACAAACTGCTGTAATGCTTTAATTTTCCTAATATTCATAGGTTAAGTTTGTCTTAGTACTAGAAAGATGTAGGAAAAGTTTGATCGTTCGGCAAAAGATAGAAGGGTTGATTATAAGGGATGGAATGTGTCATTTTTGCCATAACCAGCTTTTTTTTATCGGTGTTCTAAAAATTTCAAATTGTTGTTATTCTTTAATTTTCTTTACATTAGGAAGTTTAGTTTGTCCTTGTATTAGAAAGATGTACGAAAAGTTTGAGAGTTCAGTAAAAGATAGAAGGGTAGTTTATGATGTATGAAATTGTCATATTTGCCGCTAATACGCTTTTTGCATCGGTTTTCTCAAAATGACAAACTGTTGTAGTCTTTTAATTTTCTTTATATTTGTAGGTTAGATTAGTCTTAGTATTAGAAAGATGTAGGAAAAGTTGGATCGATCAGAAAAAGATAGAAGGGTTGTTTATGAGGGATAAAATGTGTCATATTGGTCGCTAATACGCTTTTTTCATCGGTAATCTTAAAATTACTAACTGTTGTAGTCTACTTTTTCTACTGTCCTTTATTCTTTTTATTTGTATTTATCGGTTTTTTGTAGGTGAGTAAGAAAATTTAGATAGTGTTAACAATTCATGTAATTTTTTTTCTTAATTTTCTCTTACTCCTCCACAATTTAAATCTATTTTTTACTAATAAATGTTCGTCCTGTTTCAGCTGCATGTTTTCCTTGTAGTACACTAACTGTTACTGATATCTTTACTAGGTTAGTCCAGTATTCTTACCTACTCGGGGGAATGGTCCCTTGTACCTCAAATTCCTTACCGAAACGCTCCCAATCCTGCTAGAAGATTTACCACTGGCTGACAGGCAGAGCCTTATTTACATGCATGACGGAGCTCCATGTCATTTTTAACGGTCCGATTAGATGGCCACCGCGTTCTCCAGATTTGACCCCACTTGATTATTGTCTATGGGGAAATATCAAGGAGCTGGTATTCTGCAAGTAAGTCAGGTCTGCGGATGAATGTCGTCGGTTGATCGAAGAGTCATTCGATAACCTCAAGCAGGATGAGGATCTAATTGTAAGGGCTATTGATTCCCTTATAAGAAGATCCGAATTTCTGTCGGAAGTCGAAGAGCGACACTTCGAACAGCTTCTTTGAAGATCTAAAGACAACGTGAGTTTCCCTACATTTCTAATTCTTCAATGACATGCAAAGCTCCCTTTTCATTCTATCTTACTCATTCACCCTTCCGTCTCGTTTTTCAGCTGGAATAGGGATCCTGCAGTGTGCTGAAAGTTATGTCCAGAATATTGTACATAATTCAAAAGTGTACAAAATTGTATATTAAACTTGTATATAAAATAGGATTTATACTAGAAGCAAAAAATATGATCGATCTAAAAAAAAATTCTTACAATTTTTTATTTGTTGTTAATCGAAGAAATTCATCAAAAACAATTAAATCATATTCTGAAAAATATTTTATTTCATCGGTTAAAAGGCGCTAAATGTTCAAAAAACTGATAACAATATTATCAATTTTTGTAAATAAGCATTTACACTACGAGTAGAAAAAATGAAGGACTATAAAATTAAATCTCGCATATTTTTATTCGCACTAAAAAGAAAAAAATTCATGAACCGCAATGAATTCATTTTCTGATTATTTTTTTAATTAGTGACTATAAGTCATTAAATAATGAAAAAATTTATTAGTTTATACTTCAAGTATAAAAAATGATCGATAAAAAAAATGACTCGCTGTACGTAAGCTCCAGAAAATGTCATTCTCACGCTCTCTCATTTTCTGTCTCTCTTTCTTCTCCTACCGCGAGTAACCGCTTCCCTCTCCCAGCGACTCTTACTCGCGCCGCTTGCCCCGCAACTTGCCGCCGAACGCTCAGGCGCGCTCTCATTCGCTGATTTATTTGTAACTTTAATTGACATTATCTTATTAATTATGCATCAAATCAAAATTTGCTAAAGGAAAAAGTTGCTTATAATCTCCTGCTCTGCATGCATGCCGAAGGAACGGAATCATTAAAAGAACACCCTGTATATATATATTAGGGAGCTTCGCCCTCCTGCTCTAAAAAATTAAAATTTTGGGAGTTTGTTAATTAATTTAATTAACTAATTACTTTTGAGTCGTAGCTTCCACTACTCTATCGTCATCTTTATCCCTTGAGATAGTTTTGTACAAAATTTCAAGTCTCTATCATCATGCGTGTAAAAGTTATAGCGCTTTTCACTAAAAGTCATAAATTTTGGAATTTCTTAATTAATCTAATTAACTAAGTACTTTTGTGTCGTAACCTCCACTATGCTATCGTCATCTGTTTCCCTTTGGACAGTTTCATACACAATTTGAAGTCTCTATCATTCTGCGTGTAAAAGTTATAGCTCTTTTACAGGAAAAAATGATAATTTTGTTTTTTGTTAGTTAACTAATTACTTTTGTGTCATAACCTCCACTGTGCTATCGTTATCTGTTTCCTTTTGGACGGTTTCATACAAAATTTCAAGTCTTTATCATCATGCGTGTAAAAGAAATAGCGCTTTTTCAGGAATAAATTATAATTTTTGGACTTTGCTAATTAATCTAATTAATTAATTACTTTTGTGTCGTAACTTCCACTACTCTATCGACATCTGTATCCCTTTAGATAGTTTTGTACAAAATTTCAAATCTTTATCATCATGGATGTAAAAGTTATAGCACTTTTTCAGGAAAAAATGATAAATTTCGGACTTTGTTAAATAATCTAATAAACTAATTACTTTTGTGTCGCAACCTCCACTATGCTATTGTCATCTATATCGCTTTAGACGGTTTCTTACAAAATTTCAAGTCTCTATCATCATGCACCATGAGTGAGACCCTATGTAAGGGAGGTTCCGCCCCTGGCGAGTCAGTCTAATACGGTCAGTCGCGGGTTACGTCCTTTAAATCTCTTGCTCGAGCGCGTTATAGTTCCTATATATCCCGTTGGATATATATATATATATATATATATATATATATATATATATATATTTGCAATTATATAGTTTTTTTGAAAGTAATCTTCAGTTATATTGAAGAGTTAAATCCGACTTATTGTGTTCTTACTACACCCATACCGCATCCGGCATTAACATTTGGTCCTTCGAGCCGGATCGTGGTGGGGTCGCGTCGGGAGTTCGTTTGTATTCACGTGTGTCTCGACCCGCTGTGGGCGTTACGTGCTTGTGATTTTTTTTTGAGGTTGGTGACATTAGTGATGAGCGACAGTGCTTCATACTAGTGTACTGTGTCGTTGCGAGCTCGTCCATCGTGACACATCGGATGAGTCCGTCTTGTGCACCGCATTTGTTGATCTGAGCTCCCCGCCAACACTGCGAGCACGCATCGTCCAGTGTTAGGCGAGTAAGCCCCTCGATTGACCTACGCTTCAAACTAGTTTGACTAGCGTTCTGGTTGATACGGATAAGTGAGTACAAAATTGTACAAAAACTCACTCAAAACTGCGATAAATCGGTCTGCGCATCGAGTCTCAGCTCGCCTTGCGCTCCGATCACTTTTAAAATTTTGACTTTGAGTCTGACAGAGATGGAGCTAATCCAACGACAAAGAGATTTGATCTGTGCGATCGAACAATCAGCTAAGGCAGTGCATGAGACTACCCCAGAAACGTGGACCTTGGGCCTGATCACCAGCCGCTTGGAGCTCCTCAAGCTTTACTGGGGCGATTTTGTGGCGAACCATGTCACAATTCTTCAGGACGACGACACAAGAAGCAGTTCATATTTCAAAAACAACGAATATTCTCGTACTGAGGCAGCTTTCGCAGTGGCACGTGGTCGTCTTTATGATGAGCGAGCGCGAAACAGCCCATCTGCTGGCCCCTCGGAGCGGCGTGAGGTTTCTACGGCGTCCCGATGATCAGCTAGATTGACACGCATCAACCTCCCTGAGTTGAGCGAAAGACGGGAAGACTGGGAGTCTTTCAGGGACCTATTTCGGGCCCTCATCCACGAAGAGCCAACCCTCACTGACGTGGGAAAGCTGCACTATTTGAAGACGCACGTCCAGGGAGAAGCGAAAACTGCACTGGATAAGCTCTGCACTGGCGTGGCGGCGTTGGAGTTACGCTTCGACTTGCCAAGGCCTTGTTACTCCTTCGAGGCCCCCATCCGAAAACATGAGCAAAGTAACCTCCGAGCTTCAGCTTGCTGACCCAGACTTCTACATACCTAGGGGAGTCAGTGCGGTCCTTGGTGTCAATGTGTATGCCTTCGTTCAGCTCTCAGGCGTACATCGGAGTGAGAGCCTGTTGGCACAGGAGACCGTCTTCGGATGGACGCTAACCGGCATTCTACAAGGTCAGGCCACCAGTGCACCGTCATTCATGACAGCCCATACGTCCACGGTGTCACGTTCAGTGACGGATTCTCTAAGTCATGAGAAACTGATGGGACTGGTCCAGATGTTTTGGGCTTTGGAGGAAGTTCCTCAGGTGCGGAGGCAATCCCCCCTTGATGCAGAGTGTGAGCGTATTTTCGTCGCGGCACAGCGTCGTGACGATGCAGGAAGATATGTAGTTCCCCTACCTATAAGAAACGACGGCGTGTCGCAACTGGGCAGCAGCCTTTTGCATGCTCGATTGACTTTGTCTTCCATGCACCGGCGGATGCAATAGGACTCAAGATTGCGTGAGAGCTACTGCCAGTTTATGCACGACCACATTCGTCTGGGCCACATGTGCCTTGTCACCCAAGATGAGCTGGTAGACAAGACCCTACCCGTCAATTATTTACCCCATCATGGGGTTTGGCAGCGGAGCGGGAACGGCGACAAGTTGATAGTTGTATTCAATGCCTCTCGACCTACCTCTACGGGAAAGAGCCTGAACGATGTACTCCTGGCGGGCCCAAAGCTCCAACTCGACCTAGCAATGGTCGTGACGCGCTGGAGGATGCATCGCATCGCCTTCTGCGCGTACGTAGAGAAAATGTTCCGCTAAATTTAGATCGATGCTCAGCAAGTCCACCTTCAGCGTATAGTGTGGAGCCATTCTCCGGAGGAGCCAATGTCTCACTACGTGCTGTTAACTGTGACGTATGAAGAGACCTGCGCCCCATTCCTTGCGCTTCGCACACTGAAGCAATTGTGCCTTGATGAGGGCAAATCATATCCTGAAGCAGTTAAGGCCCTCAACGATCAACTCTATGTGGATGACATTCTCAGCGGGGCCGACGACCTTGCCTCCGCCAAATGCCGTCGCGACCAGTTGATCGGAGTGTTTAGGGCGGGTGGCTTTACCTTGAAGAAATGGGTATCCAATAGGCCCGCACTTCTGCAGGATATTGCAGAGGCCGATCGATTGCGACCAAGTTGGCTTCAACTCAGTACGGACGGTCTGGTCAATCAGTTGGGCATTGCTTGGGATCCCGCCCAGGACTGTTTTCGGTTCACCCCCTCACCATCCAACCGAGATTCCCAACTTACTAAGCGAACGGCTTTCGCGGAGTTGGCTCGCATCTTCTACCCTGCGGGATGGCTGGCTCCAGTGATCTTAACGGCGAAAATGATCATTCAGGACCTATGGAGCGCGAAGATAGACTGGGATCAACGGATGCCTGAACCTTGGGCTCGGAAATGGTCCGATTTCCGAGAGACGATGCGACATGTTGATAGGCTGAAGATCCCACGCTGGACTGGGTATCGCCCATTGAACAGGGTAGAACTGCACGCCTTCGCTGACGCTAGTCGGCGAGCCATGGCTGCGGCACTCTACTGTCGAGGCTGCGACAACGACGGCAACGTGTCAATCAGCCTTCTATGGGCAAAGTCGAAGTTGACTCCAGTGAAAAGCTTGACTCCGACATCAACATCCGCTGCGCGGATGACCATCCCCCATTTGGAGTTACGTGCAGCGTTAATAGGAGCTCGACTGCTGCGATATGTGGCCGACGGTATGAACGTGTCACTAACCGATTGCTTCTTGTGGAGCGACTCGCAAATAGTGCCATATTGGCTCAGATCGGATGGCCTAACTGGCCATGATTTAGTGGATAATTACGTCTCCCACATCATGGAGCTCACCCGAGATGCCACTTGTCGACACGTCCCGTCTGCCGACAATCCGGCAGATGTTGCCACCCGCGGGACAGACAACGTTACGCTTAGTCAAATGGATTTATGGTAGAGGGGGCCGCCTTGGTTGACGGGCCCAGCAGACTCTTGGCCCAATTTAGGTCTTCAATTTGTCGAGAGTCACCAAGAGGCAACCAGGAGGGCCACCCGCAGCTGTCTGAGAACACAGATCACCTCAGTGGATACTCATCCAATCGAGCGATTCTCTTGCTTGAACCGGCTTCTGAGAGTCGTCGCTCGCTGCATTCGCATCTTCAAACGACGAGTTCCGGGGGCGCCTTCACTTCACTCACTAATAGCTGCTCTCGAATGTGCCCGTCTGAGTCAACGGCAGGACTATGGTGGGGAGAGGGATCAAATACAGCAGCAGCAGCCGCTTAAATTGGGCAGTGCTCTACGCCCACTTGTACCATTCTTGGACGAGAATGGAGTTCTAAGAGTTGGAGGAAGGCTGTGTAACTCATTACTCCATACGCGTAACCCAATTCTTTACATTTACGAATGGTTGCTTGCCAGAGATTGAAAACCGTCTTAGGCCATAACGGCCGAATAAGAGCTATCACCTCCCTCCCCGAAAATTTTTTTCGCCGACTGTCCCTTTAACAAATGCGCCCTATCGATTACCGCGTCTCTGGCTGTAGCAGACGATAGGCGGAGTACAATACCTCTGCTGCGCGATTGTGTTGGTAACTCGCCCTCAGCTGTGGATTTTGGTCGAGGTAGCCAGGGTCGAATTTCGATTATCTGCCTCGATAATAACGGCAGCTTGATGGTGTTAAAGATACTTTCTATAATGGAAGTGTCTGGCAAAGACGACAACAGAGGCAGTCCCGTGGCTAACACCTCGCACGTGTCTCTCAAGATGTCAGCAGAGGCATTGTGCGACGGTGCCGCTGATTCACCGCCGGAACTCCCGATCTCCTCCAAGGCAGTGACACGAGTTTCAAGCTCCGCAAAACGCTCTCCAAACTGGACGAAACGCGCTTCCGTGGCCGACTCAAATAAATCCACGCGAGCATGGAGAGCCAGCATATCCGCCTTCAAGTCATCGAGCTTGCCCTCAACGCGATCAACCTTCTCTACCACCGATTTCAAATCACTTTGTATATTCGTTTGAATATTTTTAATACTAGTTTGAAGGTTCCGCGCAAAACTCTCCATCTACGGTGGTGGAGCGCCCGCCATCGCGTCGGTATCGGTGGAGATATCGCGCGACGCGTGGTTGGGCGGTAGAGGCGTGTCACCACGAGGTTGCTTGGCAACCTATGACGTCGATGGCGAAGGAGGCGAGGCAACGCGCTTAGAAACGGAGGAGGACGGAGTAGGCGTGGTTGACGGCGCGATACAGCAGATCGCGCTAGCTTGCCACGGCAACCCAGGCGGTGGCGCCCTCACTTCAGTGGGAGCCGCGGCTAGCACTTTAGATTTCGCCAGTACATAACAACGTCGCTCCGAAGCGTCCGGCGCGACGTCAAATCAATGTGTGTGTAATATTATTACAAGCGACACAGACCTCCGTGTAATCCTTCCGTGTCAAACAAACGCCACACACGAAGCAGCCGCGCGATGTTGCCATTTAGCCGACCTTGTAGTGTGCAAAACTGCTAACATGCAAATGTTGGAGTCCCCGCTCACACAATACCAGATATGCCGCCTTCTCTCCACAATCTCGCAGCTAACCTCCAAACTTTAGATGTAGCAAATGTCAAAACTTGGAGACAACTGACCGCAGAATTAACGATTTTTTTATAAAAAATAGTCACTGCAATCAGTATCCGTCCCCACGATGTTGGCTGTAAAAATCTCGAGGCAACTGGGTGAGTATTTAAAAGGATATAAAGCGAAACGAAACAACAAGCGCCTTCGTACTCACCGAGAGAGAGAGAGAGAGACAGACAGAAAATGCGAGAGCGGGAGAATGACTTTTACTGGAGCTTACGTATAGCGAGTCATTTTTTTTTATCGATCATTTTTATACTTGTAGTATAAATTAATAAATTTTTTCATTATTTAATGACTTATAGCCACTAATTAAACAAATTATCAGAATATGAATTCATTGCGGTTCATGAATTTTTTTCTTTTTTAGTGCCAATAAAAATATGCGAGATTTAATTTTATTGTCCTTCATTTTTTCTACTCGTCGTGTAAATGCTTATTTACAAAAATTGTTAATATTATTATCAATTTTTTGAACATTTAGCGCCTTTTAGCCGATGAAATAAAATATTATCAGAATATGATTTAATTGTTTTTGATGAATTTCACCGATTAAGAACAAGTAAAAATATGTAAGAATTTTTTTTTAATATCGATCGTATTTTTTACAAAAATTAATAATTATTTAATAAATTATTTGATTAATTATCGACTTATAGCAGCAAAATACAAAATTTATCAGAATATGAATTCAATGCGCTTCTTGAATTTATCTCATTAAGTGCAAATAAAAATACGCAAGATTTAATTTTATTGTCCTTCATTTTTTTTACTTATAGTGTAAATGCTGATTTACAAGAATTGATAATATTGTTATCAATTCCCAAACTTTCTTTTAATGCATATAATTAATAAAAACATGCCCAAAATTTTTGAAAATTTACCCTATTAAAACTAAAATAAAGTCGAAAGTATGAAAAAAAATTTTGCCCATAGTAGTGTTTGATCCTTAGATGTTTAGCACGGGAGACTCATTTCTTACCACTGAGCAATTTTGTTATTTATAGTATATTGTTCCTTTCAGGTTATATCAAACAGTTGAATTTTCATTCGCACAATTTTTAAACTTCGGTATAATATTGCGCGTACTAAGTTCGTAAAAGAAAAATTCTCCCAATCTTCAGAAAGTTTATGATAACCCTTATGTAAAAATCCCAACACAATATTGTTAGTTGAATCTGCTAATATATCAAGGTTTTCGTCAAAGTTTGTAGCTAAAAATTAAGCACTAAGTTATGTAGAGAAGCATACAAGGTAATGTACATGAACATCTGCACTGAAACGTATAGAATAAACGTCGATTTGAAAATTAATTTAAAATTAATAATAAATAAAATAAAGATGAAAAAAAGTAGAATGACACGACAAAAAAGTCGAATGAAATGAAAAAAAAAGTCGACGGCACCAGAATTCGAACCCACAACCTTTATATCCTCCGCAAAACGAAAGAAAAACAAAATTCGCACATCAATTGTACTGCATATTTCACATTGACTCAGTTGCTTCTCTATCGCGATGGAGAGACGTGCGCGATTGCGGAATTCGCGCCAGGAGTATGCACAAATGGTGCACTTTTTTTATTTGAATGGTGGCCAATTAGCACCGGCTGCACGTGCATATATATAGAGAAAGGTGGCCAAATAGACGTCATCCGGATCCTCACGCGATTGGTGCCGCGCATCGGCGGTTTATGGCCACTACGGATGCGGCACCAGGAACCCGAGACGTCGGTCAGCAGCGTGTGGTGCTGAATCCGCAGATGGAGGAGAGGATCGAGGACATCGTGGAAGCAGACCCGACAACGAGTTGCCGATCTATAGGACGGCAACTGAACCTGTCGGACAGCCGTGTACACAGCGTCTTACGAGATAACGGCTAACATCCGTACCATTACACCAGGGTGCAACAACTCTTGCCAGGGGACTACGAGCTTCGAGTTGGATTTTATGGTGGACTGCTCGCCCAAATTCGGCGTGGACCCCGTTTTCACGACAAAATTCTTTTTACCGACGAGTGCACGTTTAAACGCAATGGGACGCTAAACCAGCATAATTACCATTATTGGTCAGACATAAATCCACACCTTGTACGCGAATAAAGTTCCAGTACAGATGGTCCCTAAATGTATGGGCTGGAATGATGGGGAATAAGATTGTAAGTAAATTTGTATACTCACATTTCTATAATTTATAAATTTTTATTACATTTGAAAGATTTAATTTAGTCACTTATTTTTTCTACTTGTCCCTTAATTTCATCGGTAATCCCGATATGACAAATTGATGTCATTCTTCGATTTTATTTATATTGATAAGTTATGTTTGTCTTACAAGGGAAGTACATGACCTCCGGGAAACGGATCTCATCCTAACTCTGGTATGTCTTTTATAATATAAAAATATGAACAAAGCCAAGTTATCTCTTGCCAATGGCCACTTTTACGGAAGTTATTCGACATCCAATAATAATAGCAGTAAAAAATACTTCCAAATCGGTCGCTTATAACTCGAAAACAAATAAAGATAAACAATCGAACCAAAAACCGGAAGAAAGTTGAGTTCAAGTAGGTATGGTTTAAAAAAAAAGAAGCTCAAATTGCTTAATTTGAAGCAAAGTTATGAAGAAAATAAGAAATTGAAGATTATTAAGCCAAAATTTAATATGAAAAATTTATTGTTTCTTTGGGTGTCATATTGGCCGCTAATATGCTTTTTTCATCGGTAATCTTATAATTACAAACTGTTGTAGTTCTATAATTTTCTTCATATTCATAGGTTAAGTTTGTCTTAGTACTAGAAAGATGTAGGAAAAGTTTGATCGATCAGAAAAAGATAGAAGGGTTGATTATAAGGGATGGAAAGTGTCATTTTTGCCATATCCAGCTTTTTTTATCGGTTTTCTCAAAATTTCAAGTTGTTGTAATTCTTTAATTTTCTTCATATTCATAGGTTAAGTTTGTCTTAGTACTAGAAATATGTAGGAAAAGTTTGATCGTTCGACAAAAGATAGAAGGGTTGATTATAAGGGGTGAAAAGTGTCGTTTTTGCCATATCAGTTTTATTATCGGTTTTCCTCGAAATTTCAAAATGTTGAATTCCTTTAATTTTCTTCATATTTATAGGTTAAGTTTGTCTTAGTACTAGAAAGATGTAGAAAATGTTTTATTGTTTGGAAAAAGATATAAGGGTAGATCATAAGCGATGAAATATGTCATTTTGTCATAATCAGATTTTATCATCGGTTTTATCGCAATTTCAAACTGCGGTGATCCCTTAATTTTCTTGATATTCGTAGGTAAAGTTTGTCTTAGTACTAGAAAGATGTAGGACAAGTTTGATCGATCAGAATATGATAGACGGGTTGTTTATGAGGGATGAAATGTGTCATATTGGTCACTAATACGCTTTTTCTATCGGTTTTCTCAAAATTTCAAACTGCTGTCATCCCTTAATTTTCTGTATATTCATAGGCGAGGATTGACTTAGTATTAGAAACATGTATGCAAAGCTTGATCGTTTGGAAAAAGAATCAAGGGTAGATTATAAGGGATGAAAAGTGTCATTTTTGCAGTATATCTGCTTTTACCATCGGTTTTCTCAAAATTTCAAATTGTAGTAATTTTTTAATTTTCTTTACATTCGTAGGTTTAGTTGGCCTTTGTATTAGAAAGATGTACGAAAAGTTTGAGAGTTCAATAAAAGATAGAAGGGTAGTTTATGAGGAATAAACAGAGTCATATTGGCCGCTAATACGCTTTTTTCATCGGTAATCTTAAAATTACAAACTGGTGTAGTGCTTTAATTTTCTTCATATTCATAGGTTAAGTTGAATTAGTACTAGAAAGATGTAGGAAAAGTTTGATCGATCAGAAAAAGTTAGAAGGGTTCATTATAATGGATGGAATGTGTCATTCTTGCCATTAGCAACTTTTTTCATCGGTTTCTCGAAATTTCAAGCTATTGAAATCCTATAATTTTCTTAACATTAGGAAGTTTAGTTTGCCCTTGTATTAGAAAGACGTACGAAAAGTTTGAGAGTTTAATAAAAGATAGAAGGGTAGTTTATGAGGTATGAAAGTGTCATATTTGCCGCTAATACGCTTTTTCCATCGGTTTTCTCAAAATTACAAGCTGTTGTAGTCTTTTAATTTTCTTTATATTCGTAGGTTAGGATTGTCTTAGTATTAAAAAGATATAGGAAAAGTTTGATCGATCAGAAAAAGATAGAAGGGTTGATTATAAGGGATGGAATGTGTCATTTTTGCCATAACCTGCTTTTTTCGGTTTTCTCGAAATTTCAAGCTGTTGAATCCTATAATTTTCTTTATATTTGTAGGTTAGGTTTGTCTTGGTATTAGAATGATGTAGGAAAAGTTTGATCTATCAGAAAAAGATAGAAGGGTTGATTATAAGGGATGGAATGTGTCATTTTAGCCATAACTAGCTTTTTTTCGGTTTTCTCAAAATTTCAAATTGTTGTAATTCTTTAATTTTCTTTAAATTTGTAGGTTAGGTTAGTCTTAGTATTAGAAAGATGTAGGAAAAAATTGAGAGTTCAGTAAAAGATAGAAGGGTAGTTTATGAGGGATAAAAAGTGTCATATTGGACGCTAATACGCTTTTTTCAATGGTTATCTTAAAATTACAAACTGCTGCGTTGCTTTAATTTTCTTCATATTCATAGGTTAAGTTTGTCTTGGTAATAGAAAGATGTAGGAAAAGTTTGATCGTTCGGCAAAAGATAGAAGGGTTGATTATAAGGGATTTGAAGTGTCATTTTTGCCATAACCAGCTTTTTTTCATCGGTTTTCTCGAAATTTCAAACTATTGAAATCCTTTAATTTTCTTTATATTTGTAGGTTAGCTTTGTCTTAGTATTAGAAAGATGTAAGAAAAGTTGGATCGATTAGAAAAAGATAGTGGGGTTCTTTTGTGAGGGATGAAAAGTGTTAAATTGGTCGCTAATACGCTTTTTCCATCGATTTTCGCAATATTTCAAACTGCTGTCATCTCTTAATTTTCTGTATATTCATAGGCTAGGATTGACTTAGCATTAGAAACATGTATTAAAAGTTTAATCGTTCGGGAAAAGATACAAGGGTAGATTATAAGGGATGAAAAGCGACATTTTTGCAGTAAATCTGCTTTTACCATCGCTTTTCTCACAATTTCAAATTGTTGTAATTCTTTAATTTTCTTTACATACGTACGTTTAGTTTGCCTTTGTATTAGAAGGATGTAGGAAACGTTTGAGAGTTCAGTAAAAGATAGAAGGGTAGATTATAAGCGATGAAATGTGTCATTTTTGTCATAATCAGCTTTTATCATCGGTTTTATCGCAATTTCAAACTTCTGTGATCCCTGAACTTTCTTGATATTCGTAGGTTAAGTTTGTCTTAGTACGGACCTCGGACGTTGAGCCGAATCGGAAGTTGAACCGACGCTGTGAGTGGGGGTAAAACAAAAACGAATTGGGGAAGGAGAAATGTAGGTTTTCGCGATTTATTGGAATTGTCGATGTCTTCTTTACCTATTAACATAATAATGAGTTTAGACGTCAATCACCTTACCGACTTAAATATCACTAAATTAGTAATTACTTTTTATTTTAATAGCTCGTTTAAGTTAATAAAATTACTCGTTTATTAAACAAATACAAAATTAGTAAGATCCCTTTCTTTCCCTAATTGCTTTGAAAATTAATTGAAACATACTTGTTGTAACGTTTAAAATATTAATAAAAAACTGGTTAAAACCTATAAATTAAATAAATAAACTCTTAACCTCAAATCTTAATATCATTGATATACCGTAAAAAATATTACAGAATTAACAGAATTATTTTAGTTTCAAACAATAAAATAGATATTTCTAACCTCAAATCGTTAAAATTACTAAAACAACCTCAAATAATATCAAAATTTCAAATTAGTAGAAACACTCTTATTATAACCTGTTAAATTACTAAAAAAAGGTCTGATTATAACCTATAAAGTAAATATTCATAAACTCAAATCTATAAAATCATTGACAAAACGTAAATAATAACAACATTAGAGAATTAACAGAATCATTTTAGTTTCACCCAATAGATCTAACCTCAAATCGTTAAAATTATTAAAACAACCTCAAAAAATATCGAAATTGGAAAATTAATAGAAACACTCTTATTATAAACTATAAAATAAATGTTCGTAACCTCAAATCTATAAAATAATTGAAATAACGTAAAAAATATCAACATTAGAGAATTAAGAGAATCATTTAGTTTCAACCAATAAAATAGATATTTCTAACCTCAAAACGTTAAAAATACTAAAACAACCTCAAATAATATCAAAATTTTAAATTAGTTGAAACACTCTTATTATAACCTGTTAAATTACTAAAAAAAGGTCTGATTATAACCTATAAAGTAAATATTTATAAACTCAAATCTATAAAATCATTGACAAAACGTAAATAATAACAACATTAGAGAATTAACAGAATCATTTTAGTTTCACCCAATATTTCTAACCTCAAATCGTTGAAATTATTAAATATCGAAATTGGAAAATTAATAGAAACAATCTTATTATAAACTATAAAATAAATATTCGTAACCTCAAATCCTTAAAATTACTAAAACAGCCTCATATAATATCAAAATTTAAAAATTATTAGAAACTCTCTAATTATAACATATAGAATTATTACACGGTCTGATTATAACCTATAAAATAAATATTCATAACCTTAAATCTATAAATCATTAAGATAACGTAATAATTATCAATATTAGAGATTTAACAGAATAATTACAGTTACAACCAAAAAATTGATATTCATAACCTCAAATTGCTTATTACTAAAATAACCTCAAAAAATATCATCTCAAAAATCTGAAAAAATTACAGATACTGTTGAAAACAAACAGAATACAGTGATAGAAAGATTGTTAAGAAATAATAAATTATTAAATAATTATACGTAAATAAGCATTTTTGTTAGTAATATATAGCTATAATTAAACAATGATTCATGGCAGCCCTAAAATTTCGCTGATCTATTAATAGAAAGATGTGAAAGAATTCGCAGAATATCTTCATAGAATACACAACATGGTTACAGAACGTTTTTTTTTCGATAAATTGAATTCCTCGTTTAATAAAAAATAAATCATTTCTCTATTTTTTAGGGTTTACATCCCGTTCAATGGATGTTTAAGCCACTACATAATTAAGCAATCAGTGAATCAGTTATAGGTAGCTGGTAAATAAACCTACTATTTATACTTCTACGGAGGTTACAACAATTTTAAAGTTTTGCAGTTGAAACTTTTTTTAAAATATTCAACATTATCAATTTAAATTATAAGTTATTTTCAATGAAAACTAATAATAAGTATAATTTGAATCAAAATATTATTTACGTTTGATATTATTTACGTTTTTTCAATGATTTTATAGATTTGAGGTTATGAATATTTATTTATAGGTTATAATCAGACCGTGTAATAATTCTATAGGTTATAATTAGAGAGTTTCTAATAATTTTCAAAGTTTGATATTATTTGAGGTTGTTTTAGTAATTTTAACGATTTGAGGTTAGAAATATCTATTTTATTGGTTGAAACTAAATGATTCTCTTAATTCTCTAATATTGATATTTTTTACGTTATTTCAATTATTTTATAGATTTGAGGTTCTGAATATTTATTTTATAGGTTATATCCAGATCGTTTTTAGTAATTTTGTAGGTTATAATAAGAGTGTTTCTATTAATTTTTAAATTTGGGTATTTGTTGAGCTTGCTTTAGTAATTTTAACGATTTGAGTAAAATGAGAAAATGGTTCTGTTAATTCTCTAATGTTGGTATTTTACGTTATTTCAATTATTTATAGATTTGAGGTTATGAGTATATATTTTATAGGTTATAATCAGACCATTTTTGTAATTTTACAGGTTATAATAAGAGTGTTTCAACTAATTTAAAATTTTGATATTATTTGAGGTTGTTTTAGTAATTTGAAAGATTTGAGGTTAGAACCATTGGTTAAGGTAGCTCAAGCGCGAATTCACACACTGCAGATTGAAATGAAACTTTGACATAATATTAATAATATTATGACGAATACTGTCGCGAAATTTGAGGGTGACTTGCCGATAAAAATAATAAATAAAGCTTCTTCAAAGTTTCAGTTCTTGGCATTACTTTTATGGCAGTATCGTGATTTTCCACAGGAAGTACGCTATTTTCTTTTGACAAACACTGGATGAATGGATCAAAAACTAGTTACAAAATGTTGAAAACCTAAACTCTTAAAAAATATTTTAATAATCATAGCATGCCGGGCATTCCGAATAAATATTTTATATTGAACTTGTAAAATGACAGTAAGAGAGGAGGTTAAAGAAACCGTTTTGTCACTTGGCAACGTTGCAATGCAATCTTAACCCGCGAAACGTTTAAATGTACTATTCTTTTTTTTTTTTTTTTTTATTTTATGTTATTTAACGTCGCTCTATTTATGCTGCTAGGGCTAATCAGCGACGGAGGTGAACGGTGTGTCTGTAAACAAAGCACATGTAGTTGAAACAGTGGTGCTTGTGTCCATCGGAAGATATCATCGGTCACTGTAATTAGTCTAATAATTACAGTTTCCTGTCCTCCCGATGGAACCACCGAGATCCTCTTTACATCTTCGCGTCCCTAACGTTCCCTATAGTTCAGATGCCCGTGCCTCTGATGCACTGACAAATGCACGAAACGCACGCGCACCCGAACTGGCGTCACATTATAGTGACACGCCGAGTCACTGAGTCGCGGTGTTTGAAAAATGCACATGAAAAAATTTTTCAGAGGTACACGTCTGGGATCGAACCCATGACCCTCGAAATGTACTATTCTATAGAATTTTACTTGGATTGTAATTGTATATGTTACCAAATCTTTATATGAAACATATTTTAATTTATAAATGAAGTTAAAAATGATTTTTTTAGTTAGAAACTTTACGCATTTTTAGAACAATAGTAAAAATTAGTAAACATAAATTTGAATAAAGGTATACTTTTCATGTCTCTTTATATCACTCATATTTAAAATGTAAACACATGAAAATTATAAGCTAAACCCTTTACGCAACTTACACACATATACACGCGAGCGGTGAAAATGTCGGTGAGTGCAATGTTGCCAAATCGTAGAGGAAGTAAAGACAAACGTAGTCATATCACTAACTTTATATATATTTTATTTCCAATATATTGATAATTAGTTGTTGATAATGTATTGAAAATTCATATCTTTTAGTTTATATTAATTAAAAATGCGTATTATGTCAAAAAATATAAAAAAACGATTTAACACTACATTGATCAGGGAGTTGCACATGAGCTACCTTAAAACTAAAATAATTCTGTTAATTCTCTAATGTTGATATTTTGTACGTTATTTCAATTGTTTTATAGATTTGAGGTTATGAATATTTTTTTTAGGTTATAAACAGACCACTTTTAGTAATTTTATAGGTTATAATAAGAGAGTTTCTACTCATTTTCAAATTTCGGTATTTTTTGAGCTTGTTTTAGTAGTTTTAACGATTGGAGATTAGAATCATTGGTTGAAACTTAAATAGTTCTGTTAATTCTCTAATGTTGGTATTTTTTACGTTATTTCAATTATTTATAGATATGAGGTTATGAGTATATATTTTTTGGGTTATAATCAGACCGTTTTTAGTAATTTGACAGATTATAATAATAAGAGTGTTTCAACTAATTTAAAATTTTGATATTATTTGAGGTTGTTTTAGTATTTTTAACGATTGGAGGTTAGAAATATCTATTTTATTGGTTGAAATTAAATGATTCTCTTAATTCTCTAATGTTGATATTTTTTACGTTATTTCAATTATTTTATAGATTTGAGGTTACGAATATTTATTTAAAGTTTATAATAAGAGTGTTTCTATTTATTTTCCAATTTCGATATTTTTGAGGTTGTTTTAATAATTTTAACGATTTGAGGTTAGATCTATTGGGTGAAACTAAAATGATTCTGTTAATTCTCTAATGTTGTTATTATTTACGTTTTGTCAATCATTTTATAGATTTGAGTTTATGAATATTTACTTTATGGGTTATAATCAGACCTTTTTTTAGTAATTTAACAGGTTATAATAAGAGTGTTTCTACTAATTTGAAATTTTGATATTATTTGAGGTTGTTTTAGTAATTTTAACGATTTGAGGTTAGAAATATCTATTTTATTGTTTGAAACTAAAATAATTCTGTTAATTCTGTAATATTTTTTACGGTATATCAATGATTTTAAAGATTTGAGGTTAAGAGTTTATTTATTTAATTTATAGGTATTAACCATTTTTTTATTAATATTTTAAACGTTACAACAAGTATTTTTCTATTAATTTTCAAAGCAATTAGGGAAAGAAAGGGATCTTACTAATTTTGTATTTGTTTAATAAACGAGTAATTTTATTAACTTAAACGAGCTATTAAAATAAAAATTAATTACTAATTTAGTGATATGTAAGTCGGTAAGGTAATTCGCGTCTAAACTCATTATTATGTTAATAGGTAAAGAAGACATCGACAATTCCAATAAATCGCGAAAACCTACATTTCTCCTTCCCCAATTCGTTTTTGTTTTACCCCCACTCACAGCGTCGGTTCAACTTCCGATTCGGCTCAACGTCCGAGGTCCGTACTAAGACAAACTTAGCCTACGAATATCAAGAAAGTTCAGGGATCACAGCAGTTTGAAATTGCGATAAAATCGATGATAAAAGCTGATTATGACAAAAATGACACATTTCATCGCTTATAATCTACCCTCCTATCTTTAACTGAACTCTCAAACGTTTCCTACATCCTTCTAATACAAAGGCAAACTAAACGAACGTATGTAAAGAAAATTAAAGAATTACAACAATTTGAAATTTTGAGAAAATCGATGGAAAAAGCGTATTAGCGACCAATTCAACACTTTTCATCCCTCACAAAAGATCCCCACTATCTTTTTCTGATCGATCCAACTTTTCCTACATCTTTCTAATACTAAGACAAAGCTAACCTACAAATATAAAGAAACTTATAGGATTTCAACAGCTTGAAATTTCGAGAGAACCGATGAAAAAAGTTGCTTATGGCAAAAATGACACTTTCCATTCCTTATAATCAACCCTTCTATCTTGTTCTGATCGAACAAACTTTTGCTACATCGTGCTAGTACTAAGTCAAACTTAAACTATGAATATGAAGAAAATAAAGCACTACAACAGATTGTAATTTTAAGATTACCGATAAAAAAGCGTATTAGCGGCCAATATGACACTTTTTATCCCCCATAAACTACCCTTCTATCTTTTACAGAACTCTCAAACTTTTCGTACATCTTTCTAATACAAATACAAACTAAACCTACGAATGTAAAGAAAATTAAAAAATTACAACAATTTGAAATTTTGATTTAACCGATGGTAAAAGTACTTTTCATCCCTTATAATCTACCCTTGATTCTTTTTCCAAACGATCCAACTTTTCATACATGTTTCTAATACTAAGTCAATCCTAGCCTATGAATATACAGAAAAGTAAGGGATGACGGCAGTTTGACATTTTGAGAAAACCGATGGAAAAAGCGTATTAGAGACCAATATGACACATTTCATCCCTCATAAACAACCCGTCTATCTTATCCTGATCGATCAAACTTGTCCTACATCTTTCTAGTACTAAGACAAACTTAACCTATAAATATAAAGAAAATTAAAGGAATTCAACATTTCGAAATTTCGAGAAAACCGATAAAAAAAAGCTGATATGGCAAAAATGACACTATTCATCCCTTATAATCAACCCTTCTATCTTTTGCCGAACGATCAAACTTTTCCTACATCTTTCTAGTACTAAGACAAACTTAACCTATGAAAAGAAGAAAATTAAAGGACTACAACAGTTTGTAATTATAAGATTACCGATTCGGCTCAACGTCCGAGGTCCCTTAGTACTAGAAAGATGTAGGACAAGTTTGACCGATCAGAATAAGGTAGACGGGTTGATTATGAGGGATGAAATGTGTCATATTGGTCGCTAAAACGCTTTTTCCATCGGTTTTCTCAAAATTTCAAACTGCTGTCATCCCTTAATTTTCTGTATATTCATAGGCTAGGTTTGACTTAGTATTAGAAACATGTATGAAAAGTTTGATCGTTCCGAAAAAGCTAGAAGGGTAGATTATAAGGGATGAAAAGTGTCATTTTTGCAGTAAATCTGCTTTAGCATCGATTTCTCAAAATTTCAAATTGTTGTAATTCTTCAATTTTCTTTATATTCGTAGGTTTGGTTTACCTTTGTATTAGAAGGATGTAGGAAAAGTTTGAGAGTTTAGTAAAAGATAGAAGGGTAGATTATAAGCGATGAAATGTGTCATTTTTGTCATAATCAGCTTTTATCATCGATTTTATCGTAATTTCAAACTGCTGTGATTCCTTAATTTTCTTTATATTGGTAGGTTAGGTTTGTCTTAGTATTAGAAAGATGTAGGAAAAGTTTGATCGATCAGAAAAAGATAGAAGGGTTGATTATAAGGGATGGAAAGTGTCATTTTTGCCATAAGCAGCTTTTTTTTCATAGGTTTTCTCGAAGTTTCAAGCTATTGAACTCCTATAATTTTCTTAACATTAGAAAGTTTAGTTTGTCTTTGTATTAGAAAGATGTATGAAAAGTTTGAGAGTTCAGTAAAAGATAGAAGGTTAGTTTATGAGGTATGAATGTGTCATATTTGCCGCTAATACGCTTTTTCCCTCGGTTTTCTCAGAATTACAAACTGTTGTAGTCTTTTAATTTTCTTTATATTTGTAGGTTAGGTTTGTCTTAGTATTAGAAAGATGTAGGAAAAGTTTGATCGATCAGAAAAGATAGAAGGGTTGATTATAAAAGGGATGGGAAGTGTCATTTTTGCCATAACCAGCTTTTTTTTTCATCGTCTTTCTCGAAATTTCAAACTATTGAAATCCTTTAATTTTCTTTATATTTGTAGGTTAGGTTAGTCTTAGTATTAGAAAGATGTAGGAGATGTGGGATCTATCAGAAAAAGATAGTGGGGTTCTTTTGTGAGGGATGAAAAGTGTTAAAAGTGGTCGCTAATACGCTTTTTCCATCGATTTCTCAAAATTTCAAACTGCTGTCATCCCTTAATTTTCTGTATATTCATAGGCTAGGATTGACTTAGTATTAGCAACATGTATGAAAAGTTTGATCGTTCGGAAAAAGATACAAGGGTAGATTATAAGGGATGAAAAGTGTCATTTTTGCAGTAAATCTGCTTTTACCATCGGTTTTCTCAAAATTTCAAATTGTTGTAATTCTTTAATTTTCTTTACATACGTAGGTTTAGCTTGTCTTTGTATTAGAAAGATGTACGAAAAGTTTGAGAGTTCAGTAAAAGATAGAAGGGTAGTTTATGAGGGATAAAAAGTGTCATATTGGCCGATAATACGCTTATTTCAAACGGTAATCTTAAAATTACAAACTGCTGTAATGCTTTAATTTTCCTAATATTCATAGGTTAAGTTTGTCTTAGTACTAGAAAGATGTAGGAAAAGTTTGATCGTTCGGCAAAAGATAGAAGGGTTGATTATAAGGGATGGAATGTGTCATTTTTGCCATAACCAGCTTTTTTTTATCGGTGTTCTAAAAATTTCAAATTGTTGTTATTCTTTAATTTTCTTTACATTAGGAAGTTTAGTTTGTCCTTGTATTAGAAAGATGTACGAAAAGTTTGAGAGTTCAGTAAAAGATAGAAGGGTAGTTTATGATGTATGAAATTGTCATATTTGCCGCTAATACGCTTTTTGCATCGGTTTTCTCAAAATGACAAACTGTTGTAGTCTTTTAATTTTCTTTATATTTGTAGGTTAGATTAGTCTTAGTATTAGAAAGATGTAGGAAAAGTTGGATCGATCAGAAAAAGATAGAAGGGTTGTTTATGAGGGATAAAATGTGTCATATTGGTCGCTAATACGCTTTTTTCATCGGTAATCTTAAAATTACTACTGTTGTAGTCTACTTTTTCTACTGTCCTTTATTCTTTTATTTGTATTTATCGGTTTTTTGTAGGTGAGTAAGAAAATTTAGATAGTGTTAACAATTCATGTAATTTTTTTTCTTAATTTTCTCTTACTCCTCCACAATTTAAATCTATTTTTTACTAATAAATGTTCGTCCTGTTTCAGCTGCATGTTTTCCTTGTAGTACACTAACTGTTACTGATATCTTTACTAGGTTAGTCCAGTATTCTTACCTACTCGGGGGAATGGTCCCTTGTACCTCAAATTCCTTACCGAAACGCTCCCAATCCTGCTAGAAGATTTACCACTGGCTGACAGGCAGAGCCTTATTTACATGCATGACGGAGCTCCATGTCATTTTTAACGGTCCGATTAGATGGCCACCGCGTTCTCCAGATTTGACCCCACTTGATTATTGTCTATGGGGAAATATCAAGGAGCTGGTATTCTGCAAGTAAGTCAGGTCTGCGGATGAATGTCGTCGGTTGATCGAAGAGTCATTCGATAACCTCAAGCAGGATGAGGATCTAATTGTAAGGGCTATTGATTCCCTTATAAGAAGATCCGAATTTCTGTCGGAAGTCGAAGAGCGACACTTCGAACAGCTTCTTTGAAGATCTAAAGACAACGTGAGTTTCCCTACATTTCTAATTCTTCAATGACATGCAAAGCTCCCTTTTCATTCTATCTTACTCATTCACCCTTCCGTCTCGTTTTTCAGCTGGAATAGGGATCCTGCAGTGTGCTGAAAGTTATGTCCAGAATATTGTACATAATTCAAAAGTGTACAAAATTGTATATTAAACTTGTATATAAAATAGGATTTATACTAGAAGCAAAAAATATGATCGATCTAAAAAAAAATTCTTACAATTTTTTATTTGTTGTTAATCGAAGAAATTCATCAAAAACAATTAAATCATATTCTGAAAAATATTTTATTTCATCGGTTAAAAGGCGCTAAATGTTCAAAAAACTGATAACAATATTATCAATTTTTGTAAATAAGCATTTACACTACGAGTAGAAAAAATGAAGGACTATAAAATTAAATCTCGCATATTTTTATTCGCACTAAAAAGAAAAAAATTCATGAACCGCAATGAATTCATTTTCTGATTATTTTTTAATTAGTGACTATAAGTCATTAAATAATGAAAAAATTTATTAGTTTATACTTCAAGTATAAAAAATGATCGATAAAAAAAATGACTCGCTGTACGTAAGCTCCAGAAAATGTCATTCTCACGCTCTCTCATTTTCTGTCTCTCTTTCTTCTCCTACCGCGAGTAACCGCTTCCCTCTCCCAGCGACTCTTACTCGCGCCGCTTGCCCCGCAACTTGCCGCCGAACGCTCAGGCGCGCTCTCATTCGCTGATTTATTTGTAACTTTAATTGACATTATCTTATTAATTATGCATCAAATCAAAATTTGCTAAAGGAAAAAGTTGCTTATAATCTCCTGCTCTGCATGCATGCCGAAGGAACGGAATCATTAAAAGAACACCCTGTATATATATATTAGGGAGCTTCGCCCTCCTGCTCTAAAAAATTAAAATTTTGGGAGTTTGTTAATTAATTTAATTAACTAATTACTTTTGAGTCGTAGCTTCCACTACTCTATCGTCATCTTTATCCCTTGAGATAGTTTTGTACAAAATTTCAAGTCTCTATCATCATGCGTGTAAAAGTTATAGCGCTTTTCACTAAAAGTCATAAATTTTGGAATTTCTTAATTAATCTAATTAACTAAGTACTTTTGTGTCGTAACCTCCACTATGCTATCGTCATCTGTTTCCCTTTGGACAGTTTCATACACAATTTGAAGTCTCTATCATTCTGCGTGTAAAAGTTATAGCTCTTTTACAGGAAAAAATGATAATTTTTGTTTTTTGTTAGTTAACTAATTACTTTTGTGTCATAACCTCCACTGTGCTATCGTTATCTGTTTCCTTTTGGACGGTTTCATACAAAATTTCAAGTCTTTATCATCATGCGTGTAAAAGAAATAGCGCTTTTTCAGGAATAAATTATAATTTTTGGACTTTGCTAATTAATCTAATTAATTAATTACTTTTGTGTCGTAACTTCCACTACTCTATCGACATCTGTATCCCTTTAGATAGTTTTGTACAAAATTTCAAATCTTTATCATCATGGATGTAAAAGTTATAGCACTTTTTCAGGAAAAAATGATAAATTTCGGACTTTGTTAAATAATCTAATAAACTAATTACTTTTGTGTCGCAACCTCCACTATGCTATTGTCATCTATATCGCTTTAGACGGTTTCTTACAAAATTTCAAGTCTCTATCATCATGCACCATGAGTGAGACCCTATGTAAGGGAGGTTCCGCCCCTGGCGAGTCAGTCTAATACGGTCAGTCGCGGGTTACGTCCTTTAAATCTCTTGCTCGAGCGCGTTATAGTTCCTATATATCCCGTTGGATATATATATATATATATATATATATATATATATATATATATATTTGCAATTATATAGTTTTTTTGAAAGTAATCTTCAGTTATATTGAAGAGTTAAATCCGACTTATTGTGTTCTTACTACACCCATACCGCATCCGGCATTAACATTTGGTCCTTCGAGCCGGATCGTGGTGGGGTCGCGTCGGGAGTTCGTTTGTATTCACGTGTGTCTCGACCCGCTGTGGGCGTTACGTGCTTGTGATTTTTTTTTGAGGTTGGTGACATTAGTGATGAGCGACAGTGCTTCATACTAGTGTACTGTGTCGTTGCGAGCTCGTCCATCGTGACACATCGGATGAGTCCGTCTTGTGCACCGCATTTGTTGATCTGAGCTCCCCGCCAACACTGCGAGCACGCATCGTCCAGTGTTAGGCGAGTAAGCCCCTCGATTGACCTACGCTTCAAACTAGTTTGACTAGCGTTCTGGTTGATACGGATAAGTGAGTACAAAATTGTACAAAAACTCACTCAAAACTGCGATAAATCGGTCTGCGCATCGAGTCTCAGCTCGCCTTGCGCTCCGATCACTTTTAAAATTTTGACTTTGAGTCTGACAGAGATGGAGCTAATCCAACGACAAAGAGATTTGATCTGTGCGATCGAACAATCAGCTAAGGCAGTGCATGAGACTACCCCAGAAACGTGGACCTTGGGCCTGATCACCAGCCGCTTGGAGCTCCTCAAGCTTTACTGGGGCGATTTTGTGGCGAACCATGTCACAATTCTTCAGGACGACGACACAAGAAGCAGTTCATATTTCAAAAACAACGAATATTCTCGTACTGAGGCAGCTTTCGCAGTGGCACGTGGTCGTCTTTATGATGAGCGAGCGCGAAACAGCCCATCTGCTGGCCCCTCGGAGCGGCGTGAGGTTTCTACGGCGTCCCGATGATCAGCTAGATTGACACGCATCAACCTCCCTGAGTTGAGCGAAAGACGGGAAGACTGGGAGTCTTTCAGGGACCTATTTCGGGCCCTCATCCACGAAGAGCCAACCCTCACTGACGTGGGAAAGCTGCACTATTTGAAGACGCACGTCCAGGGAGAAGCGAAAACTGCACTGGATAAGCTCTGCACTGGCGTGGCGGCGTTGGAGTTACGCTTCGACTTGCCAAGGCCTTGTTACTCCTTCGAGGCCCCCATCCGAAAACATGAGCAAAGTAACCTCCGAGCTTCAGCTTGCTGACCCAGACTTCTACATACCTAGGGGAGTCAGTGCGGTCCTTGGTGTCAATGTGTATGCCTTCGTTCAGCTCTCAGGCGTACATCGGAGTGAGAGCCTGTTGGCACAGGAGACCGTCTTCGGATGGACGCTAACCGGCATTCTACAAGGTCAGGCCACCAGTGCACCGTCATTCATGACAGCCCATACGTCCACGGTGTCACGTTCAGTGACGGATTCTCTAAGTCATGAGAAACTGATGGGACTGGTCCAGATGTTTTGGGCTTTGGAGGAAGTTCCTCAGGTGCGGAGGCAATCCCCCCTTGATGCAGAGTGTGAGCGTATTTTCGTCGCGGCACAGCGTCGTGACGATGCAGGAAGATATGTAGTTCCCCTACCTATAAGAAACGACGGCGTGTCGCAACTGGGCAGCAGCCTTTTGCATGCTCGATTGACTTTGTCTTCCATGCACCGGCGGATGCAATAGGACTCAAGATTGCGTGAGAGCTACTGCCAGTTTATGCACGACCACATTCGTCTGGGCCACATGTGCCTTGTCACCCAAGATGAGCTGGTAGACAAGACCCTACCCGTCAATTATTTACCCCATCATGGGGTTTGGCAGCGGAGCGGGAACGGCGACAAGTTGATAGTTGTATTCAATGCCTCTCGACCTACCTCTACGGGAAAGAGCCTGAACGATGTACTCCTGGCGGGCCCAAAGCTCCAACTCGACCTAGCAATGGTCGTGACGCGCTGGAGGATGCATCGCATCGCCTTCTGCGCGTACGTAGAGAAAATGTTCCGCTAAATTTAGATCGATGCTCAGCAAGTCCACCTTCAGCGTATAGTGTGGAGCCATTCTCCGGAGGAGCCAATGTCTCACTACGTGCTGTTAACTGTGACGTATGAAGAGACCTGCGCCCCATTCCTTGCGCTTCGCACACTGAAGCAATTGTGCCTTGATGAGGGCAAATCATATCCTGAAGCAGTTAAGGCCCTCAACGATCAACTCTATGTGGATGACATTCTCAGCGGGGCCGACGACCTTGCCTCCGCCAAATGCCGTCGCGACCAGTTGATCGGAGTGTTTAGGGCGGGTGGCTTTACCTTGAAGAAATGGGTATCCAATAGGCCCGCACTTCTGCAGGATATTGCAGAGGCCGATCGATTGCGACCAAGTTGGCTTCAACTCAGTACGGACGGTCTGGTCAATCAGTTGGGCATTGCTTGGGATCCCGCCCAGGACTGTTTTCGGTTCACCCCCTCACCATCCAACCGAGATTCCCAACTTACTAAGCGAACGGCTTTCGCGGAGTTGGCTCGCATCTTCTACCCTGCGGGATGGCTGGCTCCAGTGATCTTAACGGCGAAAATGATCATTCAGGACCTATGGAGCGCGAAGATAGACTGGGATCAACGGATGCCTGAACCTTGGGCTCGGAAATGGTCCGATTTCCGAGAGACGATGCGACATGTTGATAGGCTGAAGATCCCACGCTGGACTGGGTATCGCCCATTGAACAGGGTAGAACTGCACGCCTTCGCTGACGCTAGTCGGCGAGCCATGGCTGCGGCACTCTACTGTCGAGGCTGCGACAACGACGGCAACGTGTCAATCAGCCTTCTATGGGCAAAGTCGAAGTTGACTCCAGTGAAAAGCTTGACTCCGACATCAACATCCGCTGCGCGGATGACCATCCCCCATTTGGAGTTACGTGCAGCGTTAATAGGAGCTCGACTGCTGCGATATGTGGCCGACGGTATGAACGTGTCACTAACCGATTGCTTCTTGTGGAGCGACTCGCAAATAGTGCCATATTGGCTCAGATCGGATGGCCTAACTGGCCATGATTTAGTGGATAATTACGTCTCCCACATCATGGAGCTCACCCGAGATGCCACTTGTCGACACGTCCCGTCTGCCGACAATCCGGCAGATGTTGCCACCCGCGGGACAGACAACGTTACGCTTAGTCAAATGGATTTATGGTAGAGGGGGCCGCCTTGGTTGACGGGCCCAGCAGACTCTTGGCCCAATTTAGGTCTTCAATTTGTCGAGAGTCACCAAGAGGCAACCAGGAGGGCCACCCGCAGCTGTCTGAGAACACAGATCACCTCAGTGGATACTCATCCAATCGAGCGATTCTCTTGCTTGAACCGGCTTCTGAGAGTCGTCGCTCGCTGCATTCGCATCTTCAAACGACGAGTTCCGGGGGCGCCTTCACTTCACTCACTAATAGCTGCTCTCGAATGTGCCCGTCTGAGTCAACGGCAGGACTATGGTGGGGAGAGGGATCAAATACAGCAGCAGCAGCCGCTTAAATTGGGCAGTGCTCTACGCCCACTTGTACCATTCTTGGACGAGAATGGAGTTCTAAGAGTTGGAGGAAGGCTGTGTAACTCATTACTCCCATACGCGTAACCCAATTCTTTACATTTACGAATGGTTGCTTGCCAGAGATTGAAAACCGTCTTAGGCCATAACGGCCGAATAAGAGCTATCACCTCCCTCCCCGAAAATTTTTTTCGCCGACTGTCCCTTTAACAAATGCGCCCTATCGATTACCGCGTCTCTGGCTGTAGCAGACGATAGGCGGAGTACAATACCTCTGCTGCGCGATTGTGTTGGTAACTCGCCCTCAGCTGTGGATTTTGGTCGAGGTAGCCAGGGTCGAATTTCGATTATCTGCCTCGATAATAACGGCAGCTTGATGGTGTTAAAGATACTTTCTATAATGGAAGTGTCTGGCAAAGACGACAACAGAGGCAGTCCCGTGGCTAACACCTCGCACGTGTCTCTCAAGATGTCAGCAGAGGCATTGTGCGACGGTGCCGCTGATTCACCGCCGGAACTCCCGATCTCCTCCAAGGCAGTGACACGAGTTTCAAGCTCCGCAAAACGCTCTCCAAACTGGACGAAACGCGCTTCCGTGGCCGACTCAAATAAATCCACGCGAGCATGGAGAGCCAGCATATCCGCCTTCAAGTCATCGAGCTTGCCCTCAACGCGATCAACCTTCTCTACCACCGATTTCAAATCACTTTGTATATTCGTTTGAATATTTTTAATACTAGTTTGAAGGTTCCGCGCAAAACTCTCCATCTACGGTGGTGGAGCGCCCGCCATCGCGTCGGTATCGGTGGAGATATCGCGCGACGCGTGGTTGGGCGGTAGAGGCGTGTCACCACGAGGTTGCTTGGCAACCTATGACGTCGATGGCGAAGGAGGCGAGGCAACGCGCTTAGAAACGGAGGAGGACGGAGTAGGCGTGGTTGACGGCGCGATACAGCAGATCGCGCTAGCTTGCCACGGCAACCCAGGCGGTGGCGCCCTCACTTCAGTGGGAGCCGCGGCTAGCACTTTAGATTTCGCCAGTACATAACAACGTCGCTCCGAAGCGTCCGGCGCGACGTCAAATCAATGTGTGTGTAATATTATTACAAGCGACACAGACCTCCGTGTAATCCTTCCGTGTCAAACAAACGCCACACACGAAGCAGCCGCGCGATGTTGCCATTTAGCCGACCTTGTAGTGTGCAAAACTGCTAACATGCAAATGTTGGAGTCCCCGCTCACACAATACCAGATATGCCGCCTTCTCTCCACAATCTCGCAGCTAACCTCCAAACTTTAGATGTAGCAAATGTCAAAACTTGGAGACAACTGACCGCAGAATTAACGATTTTTTTATAAAAAATAGTCACTGCAATCAGTATCCGTCCCCACGATGTTGGCTGTAAAAATCTCGAGGCAACTGGGTGAGTATTTAAAAGGATATAAAGCGAAACGAAACAACAAGCGCCTTCGTACTCACCGAGAGAGAGAGAGAGAGACAGACAGAAAATGCGAGAGCGGGAGAATGACTTTTACTGGAGCTTACGTATAGCGAGTCATTTTTTTTTATCGATCATTTTTTATACTTGTAGTATAAATTAATAAATTTTTTCATTATTTAATGACTTATAGCCACTAATTAAACAAATTATCAGAATATGAATTCATTGCGGTTCATGAATTTTTTTCTTTTTTAGTGCCAATAAAAATATGCGAGATTTAATTTTATTGTCCTTCATTTTTTCTACTCGTCGTGTAAATGCTTATTTACAAAAATTGTTAATATTATTATCAATTTTTTGAACATTTAGCGCCTTTTAGCCGATGAAATAAAATATTATCAGAATATGATTTAATTGTTTTTGATGAATTTCACCGATTAAGAACAAGTAAAAATATGTAAGAATTTTTTTTAATATCGATCGTATTTTTTACAAAAATTAATAATTATTTAATAAATTATTTGATTAATTATCGACTTATAGCAGCAAAATACAAAATTTATCAGAATATGAATTCAATGCGCTTCTTGAATTTATCTCATTAAGTGCAAATAAAAATACGCAAGATTTAATTTTATTGTCCTTCATTTTTTTTACTTATAGTGTAAATGCTGATTTACAAGAATTGATAATATTGTTATCAATTCCCAAACTTTCTTTTAATGCATATAATTAATAAAAACATGCCCAAAATTTTTGAAAATTTACCCTATTAAAACTAAAATAAAGTCGAAAGTATGAAAAAAAATTTTGCCCATAGTAGTGTTTGATCCTTAGATGTTTAGCACGGGAGACTCATTTCTTACCACTGAGCAATTTTGTTATTTATAGTATATTGTTCCTTTCAGGTTATATCAAACAGTTGAATTTTCATTCGCACAATTTTTAAACTTCGGTATAATATTGCGCGTACTAAGTTCGTAAAAGAAAAATTCTCCCAATCTTCAGAAAGTTTATGATAACCCTTATGTAAAAATCCCAACACAATATTGTTAGTTGAATCTGCTAATATATCAAGGTTTTCGTCAAAGTTTGTAGCTAAAAATTAAGCACTAAGTTATGTAGAGAAGCATACAAGGTAATGTACATGAACATCTGCACTGAAACGTATAGAATAAACGTCGATTTGAAAATTAATTTAAAATTAAATAATAAATAAAATAAAGATGAAAAAAAGTAGAATGACACGACAAAAAAGTCGAATGAAATGAAAAAAAAAGTCGACGGCACCAGAATTCGAACCCACAACCTTTATATCCTCCGCAAAACGAAAGAAAAACAAAATTCGCACATCAATTGTACTGCATATTTCACATTGACTCAGTTGCTTCTCTATCGCGATGGAGAGACGTGCGCGATTGCGGAATTCGCGCCAGGAGTATGCACAAATGGTGCACTTTTTTTATTTGAATGGTGGCCAATTAGCACCGGCTGCACGTGCATATATATAGAGAAAGGTGGCCAAATAGACGTCATCCGGATCCTCACGCGATTGGTGCCGCGCATCGGCGGTTTATGGCCACTACGGATGCGGCACCAGGAACCCGAGACGTCGGTCAGCAGCGTGTGGTGCTGAATCCGCAGATGGAGGAGAGGATCGAGGACATCGTGGAAGCAGACCCGACAACGAGTTGCCGATCTATAGGACGGCAACTGAACCTGTCGGACAGCCGTGTACACAGCGTCTTACGAGATAACGGCTAACATCCGTACCATTACACCAGGGTGCAACAACTCTTGCCAGGGGACTACGAGCTTCGAGTTGGATTTTATGGTGGACTGCTCGCCCAAATTCGGCGTGGACCCCGTTTTCACGACAAAATTCTTTTTACCGACGAGTGCACGTTTAAACGCAATGGGACGCTAAACCAGCATAATTACCATTATTGGTCAGACATAAATCCACACCTTGTACGCGAATAAAGTTCCAGTACAGATGGTCCCTAAATGTATGGGCTGGAATGATGGGGAATAAGATTGTAAGTAAATTTGTATACTCACATTTCTATAATTTATAAATTTTTATTACATTTGAAAGATTTAATTTAGTCACTTATTTTTTCTACTTGTCCCTTAATTTCATCGGTAATCCCGATATGACAAATTGATGTCATTCTTCGATTTTATTTATATTGATAAGTTATGTTTGTCTTACAAGGGAAGTACATGACCTCCGGGAAACGGATCTCATCCTAACTCTGGTATGTCTTTTATAATATAAAAATATGAACAAAGCCAAGTTATCTCTTGCCAATGGCCACTTTTACGGAAGTTATTCGACATCCAATAATAATAGCAGTAAAAAATACTTCCAAATCGGTCGCTTATAACTCGAAAACAAATAAAGATAAACAATCGAACCAAAAACCGGAAGAAAGTTGAGTTCAAGTAGGTATGGTTTAAAAAAAAAGAAGCTCAAATTGCTTAATTTGAAGCAAAGTTATGAAGAAAATAAGAAATTGAAGATTATTAAGCCAAAATTTAATATGAAAAATTTATTGTTTCTTTGGGTGTCATATTGGCCGCTAATATGCTTTTTTCATCGGTAATCTTATAATTACAAACTGTTGTAGTTCTATAATTTTCTTCATATTCATAGGTTAAGTTTGTCTTAGTACTAGAAAGATGTAGGAAAAGTTTGATCGATCAGAAAAAGATAGAAGGGTTGATTATAAGGGATGGAAAGTGTCATTTTTGCCATATCCAGCTTTTTTTATCGGTTTTCTCAAAATTTCAAGTTGTTGTAATTCTTTAATTTTCTTCATATTCATAGGTTAAGTTTGTCTTAGTACTAGAAATATGTAGGAAAAGTTTGATCGTTCGACAAAAGATAGAAGGGTTGATTATAAGGGGTGAAAAGTGTCGTTTTTGCCATATCAGTTTTATTATCGGTTTTCTCGAAATTTCAAAATGTTGAATTCCTTTAATTTTCTTCATATTTATAGGTTAAGTTTGTCTTAGTACTAGAAAGATGTAGAAAATGTTTTATTGTTTGGAAAAAGATATAAGGGTAGATCATAAGCGATGAAATATGTCATTTTGTCATAATCAGATTTTATCATCGGTTTTATCGCAATTTCAAACTGCGGTGATCCCTTAATTTTCTTGATATTCGTAGGTAAAGTTTGTCTTAGTACTAGAAAGATGTAGGACAAGTTTGATCGATCAGAATATGATAGACGGGTTGTTTATGAGGGATGAAATGTGTCATATTGGTCACTAATACGCTTTTTCTATCGGTTTTCTCAAAATTTCAAACTGCTGTCATCCCTTAATTTTCTGTATATTCATAGGCGAGGATTGACTTAGTATTAGAAACATGTATGCAAAGCTTGATCGTTTGGAAAAAGAATCAAGGGTAGATTATAAGGGATGAAAAGTGTCATTTTTGCAGTATATCTGCTTTTACCATCGGTTTTCTCAAAATTTCAAATTGTAGTAATTTTTTAATTTTCTTTACATTCGTAGGTTTAGTTGGCCTTTGTATTAGAAAGATGTACGAAAAGTTTGAGAGTTCAATAAAAGATAGAAGGGTAGTTTATGAGGAATAAACAGAGTCATATTGGCCGCTAATACGCTTTTTTCATCGGTAATCTTAAAATTACAAACTGGTGTAGTGCTTTAATTTTCTTCATATTCATAGGTTAAGTTGAATTAGTACTAGAAAGATGTAGGAAAAGTTTGATCGATCAGAAAAAGTTAGAAGGGTTCATTATAATGGATGGAATGTGTCATTCTTGCCATTAGCAACTTTTTTCATCGGTTTCTCGAAATTTCAAGCTATTGAAATCCTATAATTTTCTTAACATTAGGAAGTTTAGTTTGCCCTTGTATTAGAAAGACGTACGAAAAGTTTGAGAGTTTAATAAAAGATAGAAGGGTAGTTTATGAGGTATGAAAGTGTCATATTTGCCGCTAATACGCTTTTTCCATCGGTTTTCTCAAAATTACAAGCTGTTGTAGTCTTTTAATTTTCTTTATATTCGTAGGTTAGGATTGTCTTAGTATTAAAAAGATATAGGAAAAGTTTGATCGATCAGAAAAAGATAGAAGGGTTGATTATAAGGGATGGAATGTGTCATTTTTGCCATAACCTGCTTTTTTCGGTTTTCTCGAAATTTCAAGCTGTTGAATCCTATAATTTTCTTTATATTTGTAGGTTAGGTTTGTCTTGGTATTAGAATGATGTAGGAAAAGTTTGATCTATCAGAAAAAGATAGAAGGGTTGATTATAAGGGATGGAATGTGTCATTTTAGCCATAACTAGCTTTTTTTCGGTTTTCTCAAAATTTCAAATTGTTGTAATTCTTTAATTTTCTTTAAATTTGTAGGTTAGGTTAGTCTTAGTATTAGAAAGATGTAGGAAAAAATTGAGAGTTCAGTAAAAGATAGAAGGGTAGTTTATGAGGGATAAAAAGTGTCATATTGGACGCTAATACGCTTTTTTCAATGGTTATCTTAAAATTACAAACTGCTGCGTTGCTTTAATTTTCTTCATATTCATAGGTTAAGTTTGTCTTGGTAATAGAAAGATGTAGGAAAAGTTTGATCGTTCGGCAAAAGATAGAAGGGTTGATTATAAGGGATTTGAAGTGTCATTTTTGCCATAACCAGCTTTTTTTCATCGGTTTTCTCGAAATTTCAAACTATTGAAATCCTTTAATTTTCTTTATATTTGTAGGTTAGCTTTGTCTTAGTATTAGAAAGATGTAAGAAAAGTTGGATCGATTAGAAAAAGATAGTGGGGTTCTTTTGTGAGGGATGAAAAGTGTTAAATTGGTCGCTAATACGCTTTTTCCATCGATTTTCGCAATATTTCAAACTGCTGTCATCTCTTAATTTTCTGTATATTCATAGGCTAGGATTGACTTAGCATTAGAAACATGTATTAAAAGTTTAATCGTTCGGGAAAAGATACAAGGGTAGATTATAAGGGATGAAAAGCGACATTTTTGCAGTAAATCTGCTTTTACCATCGCTTTTCTCACAATTTCAAATTGTTGTAATTCTTTAATTTTCTTTACATACGTACGTTTAGTTTGCCTTTGTATTAGAAGGATGTAGGAAACGTTTGAGAGTTCAGTAAAAGATAGAAGGGTAGATTATAAGCGATGAAATGTGTCATTTTTGTCATAATCAGCTTTTATCATCGGTTTTATCGCAATTTCAAACTTCTGTGATCCCTGAACTTTCTTGATATTCGTAGGTTAAGTTTGTCTTAGTACGGACCTCGGACGTTGAGCCGAATCGGAAGTTGAACCGACGCTGTGAGTGGGGGTAAAACAAAAACGAATTGGGGAAGGAGAAATGTAGGTTTTCGCGATTTATTGGAATTGTCGATGTCTTCTTTACCTATTAACATAATAATGAGTTTAGACGTCAATCACCTTACCGACTTAAATATCACTAAATTAGTAATTACTTTTTATTTTAATAGCTCGTTTAAGTTAATAAAATTACTCGTTTATTAAACAAATACAAAATTAGTAAGATCCCTTTCTTTCCCTAATTGCTTTGAAAATTAATTGAAACATACTTGTTGTAACGTTTAAAATATTAATAAAAAACTGGTTAAAACCTATAAATTAAATAAATAAACTCTTAACCTCAAATCTTTAATATCATTGATATACCGTAAAAAATATTACAGAATTAACAGAATTATTTTAGTTTCAAACAATAAAATAGATATTTCTAACCTCAAATCGTTAAAATTACTAAAACAACCTCAAATAATATCAAAATTTCAAATTAGTAGAAACACTCTTATTATAACCTGTTAAATTACTAAAAAAAGGTCTGATTATAACCTATAAAGTAAATATTCATAAACTCAAATCTATAAAATCATTGACAAAACGTAAATAATAACAACATTAGAGAATTAACAGAATCATTTTAGTTTCACCCAATAGATCTAACCTCAAATCGTTAAAATTATTAAAACAACCTCAAAAAATATCGAAATTGGAAAATTAATAGAAACACTCTTATTATAAACTATAAAATAAATGTTCGTAACCTCAAATCTATAAAATAATTGAAATAACGTAAAAAATATCAACATTAGAGAATTAAGAGAATCATTTAGTTTCAACCAATAAAATAGATATTTCTAACCTCAAAACGTTAAAAATACTAAAACAACCTCAAATAATATCAAAATTTTAAATTAGTTGAAACACTCTTATTATAACCTGTTAAATTACTAAAAAAAGGTCTGATTATAACCTATAAAGTAAATATTTATAAACTCAAATCTATAAAATCATTGACAAAACGTAAATAATAACAACATTAGAGAATTAACAGAATCATTTTAGTTTCACCCAATATTTCTAACCTCAAATCGTTGAAATTATTAAATATCGAAATTGGAAAATTAATAGAAACAATCTTATTATAAACTATAAAATAAATATTCGTAACCTCAAATCCTTAAAATTACTAAAACAGCCTCATATAATATCAAAATTTAAAAATTATTAGAAACTCTCTAATTATAACATATAGAATTATTACACGGTCTGATTATAACCTATAAAATAAATATTCATAACCTTAAATCTATAAATCATTAAGATAACGTAATAATTATCAATATTAGAGATTTAACAGAATAATTACAGTTACAACCAAAAAATTGATATTCATAACCTCAAATTGCTTATTACTAAAATAACCTCAAAAAATATCATCTCAAAAATCTGAAAAAATTACAGATACTGTTGAAAACAAACAGAATACAGTGATAGAAAGATTGTTAAGAAATAATAAATTATTAAATAATTATACGTAAATAAGCATTTTTGTTAGTAATATATAGCTATAATTAAACAATGATTCATGGCAGCCCTAAAATTTCGCTGATCTATTAATAGAAAGATGTGAAAGAATTCGCAGAATATCTTCATAGAATACACAACATGGTTACAGAACGTTTTTTTTTCGATAAATTGAATTCCTCGTTTAATAAAAAATAAATCATTTCTCTATTTTTTAGGGTTTACATCCCGTTCAATGGATGTTTAAGCCACTACATAATTAAGCAATCAGTGAATCAGTTATAGGTAGCTGGTAAATAAACCTACTATTTATACTTCTACGGAGGTTACAACAATTTTAAAGTTTTGCAGTTGAAACTTTTTTTAAAATATTCAACATTATCAATTTAAATTATAAGTTATTTTCAATGAAAACTAATAATAAGTATAATTTGAATCAAAATATTATTTACGTTTGATATTATTTACGTTTTTTCAATGATTTTATAGATTTGAGGTTATGAATATTTATTTTATAGGTTATAATCAGACCGTGTAATAATTCTATAGGTTATAATTAGAGAGTTTCTAATAATTTTCAAAGTTTGATATTATTTGAGGTTGTTTTAGTAATTTTAACGATTTGAGGTTAGAAATATCTATTTTATTGGTTGAAACTAAATGATTCTCTTAATTCTCTAATATTGATATTTTTTACGTTATTTCAATTATTTTATAGATTTGAGGTTCTGAATATTTATTTTATAGGTTATATCCAGATCGTTTTTAGTAATTTTGTAGGTTATAATAAGAGTGTTTCTATTAATTTTTAAATTTGGGTATTTGTTGAGCTTGCTTTAGTAATTTTAACGATTTGAGTAAAATGAGAAAATGGTTCTGTTAATTCTCTAATGTTGGTATTTTACGTTATTTCAATTATTTATAGATTTGAGGTTATGAGTATATATTTTATAGGTTATAATCAGACCATTTTTGTAATTTTACAGGTTATAATAAGAGTGTTTCAACTAATTTAAAATTTTGATATTATTTGAGGTTGTTTTAGTAATTTGAAAGATTTGAGGTTAGAACCATTGGTTAAGGTAGCTCAAGCGCGAATTCACACACTGCAGATTGAAATGAAACTTTGACATAATATTAATAATATTATGACGAATACTGTCGCGAAATTTGAGGGTGACTTGCCGATAAAAATAATAAATAAAGCTTCTTCAAAGTTTCAGTTCTTGGCATTACTTTTATGGCAGTATCGTGATTTTCCACAGGAAGTACGCTATTTTCTTTTGACAAACACTGGATGAATGGATCAAAAACTAGTTACAAAATGTTGAAAACCTAAACTCTTAAAAAATATTTTAATAATCATAGCATGCCGGGCATTCCGAATAAATATTTTATATTGAACTTGTAAAATGACAGTAAGAGAGGAGGTTAAAGAAACCGTTTTGTCACTTGGCAACGTTGCAATGCAATCTTAACCCGCGAAACGTTTAAATGTACTATTCTTTTTTTTTTTTTTTTTTATTTTATGTTATTTAACGTCGCTCTATTTATGCTGCTAGGGCTAATCAGCGACGGAGGTGAACGGTGTGTCTGTAAACAAAGCACATGTAGTTGAAACAGTGGTGCTTGTGTCCATCGGAAGATATCATCGGTCACTGTAATTAGTCTAATAATTACAGTTTCCTGTCCTCCCGATGGAACCACCGAGATCCTCTTTACATCTTCGCGTCCCTAACGTTCCCTATAGTTCAGATGCCCGTGCCTCTGATGCACTGACAAATGCACGAAACGCACGCGCACCCGAACTGGCGTCACATTATAGTGACACGCCGAGTCACTGAGTCGCGGTGTTTGAAAAATGCACATGAAAAAATTTTTCAGAGGTACACGTCTGGGATCGAACCCATGACCCTCGAAATGTACTATTCTATAGAATTTTACTTGGATTGTAATTGTATATGTTACCAAATCTTTATATGAAACATATTTTAATTTATAAATGAAGTTAAAAATGATTTTTTTAGTTAGAAACTTTACGCATTTTTAGAACAATAGTAAAAATTAGTAAACATAAATTTGAATAAAGGTATACTTTTCATGTCTCTTTATATCACTCATATTTAAAATGTAAACACATGAAAATTATAAGCTAAACCCTTTACGCAACTTACACACATATACACGCGAGCGGTGAAAATGTCGGTGAGTGCAATGTTGCCAAATCGTAGAGGAAGTAAAGACAAACGTAGTCATATCACTAACTTTATATATATTTTATTTCCAATATATTGATAATTAGTTGTTGATAATGTATTGAAAATTCATATCTTTTAGTTTATATTAATTAAAAATGCGTATTATGTCAAAAAATATAAAAAAACGATTTAACACTACATTGATCAGGGAGTTGCACATGAGCTACCTTAAAACTAAAATAATTCTGTTAATTCTCTAATGTTGATATTTTGTACGTTATTTCAATTGTTTTATAGATTTGAGGTTATGAATATTTTTTTTAGGTTATAAACAGACCACTTTTAGTAATTTTATAGGTTATAATAAGAGAGTTTCTACTCATTTTCAAATTTCGGTATTTTTTGAGCTTGTTTTAGTAGTTTTAACGATTGGAGATTAGAATCATTGGTTGAAACTTAAATAGTTCTGTTAATTCTCTAATGTTGGTATTTTTTACGTTATTTCAATTATTTATAGATATGAGGTTATGAGTATATATTTTTTGGGTTATAATCAGACCGTTTTTAGTAATTTGACAGATTATAATAATAAGAGTGTTTCAACTAATTTAAAATTTTGATATTATTTGAGGTTGTTTTAGTATTTTTAACGATTGGAGGTTAGAAATATCTATTTTATTGGTTGAAATTAAATGATTCTCTTAATTCTCTAATGTTGATATTTTTTACGTTATTTCAATTATTTTATAGATTTGAGGTTACGAATATTTATTTAAAGTTTATAATAAGAGTGTTTCTATTTATTTTCCAATTTCGATATTTTTGAGGTTGTTTTAATAATTTTAACGATTTGAGGTTAGATCTATTGGGTGAAACTAAAATGATTCTGTTAATTCTCTAATGTTGTTATTATTTACGTTTTGTCAATCATTTTATAGATTTGAGTTTATGAATATTTACTTTATGGGTTATAATCAGACCTTTTTTTAGTAATTTAACAGGTTATAATAAGAGTGTTTCTACTAATTTGAAATTTTGATATTATTTGAGGTTGTTTTAGTAATTTTAACGATTTGAGGTTAGAAATATCTATTTTATTGTTTGAAACTAAAATAATTCTGTTAATTCTGTAATATTTTTTACGGTATATCAATGATTTTAAAGATTTGAGGTTAAGAGTTTATTTATTTAATTTATAGGTATTAACCATTTTTTTATTAATATTTTAAACGTTACAACAAGTATTTTTCTATTAATTTTCAAAGCAATTAGGGAAAGAAAGGGATCTTACTAATTTTGTATTTGTTTAATAAACGAGTAATTTTATTAACTTAAACGAGCTATTAAAATAAAAATTAATTACTAATTTAGTGATATGTAAGTCGGTAAGGTAATTCGCGTCTAAACTCATTATTATGTTAATAGGTAAAGAAGACATCGACAATTCCAATAAATCGCGAAAACCTACATTTCTCCTTCCCCAATTCGTTTTTGTTTTACCCCCACTCACAGCGTCGGTTCAACTTCCGATTCGGCTCAACGTCCGAGGTCCGTACTAAGACAAACTTAGCCTACGAATATCAAGAAAGTTCAGGGATCACAGCAGTTTGAAATTGCGATAAAATCGATGATAAAAGCTGATTATGACAAAAATGACACATTTCATCGCTTATAATCTACCCTCCTATCTTTAACTGAACTCTCAAACGTTTCCTACATCCTTCTAATACAAAGGCAAACTAAACGAACGTATGTAAAGAAAATTAAAGAATTACAACAATTTGAAATTTTGAGAAAATCGATGGAAAAAGCGTATTAGCGACCAATTCAACACTTTTCATCCCTCACAAAAGATCCCCACTATCTTTTTCTGATCGATCCAACTTTTCCTACATCTTTCTAATACTAAGACAAAGCTAACCTACAAATATAAAGAAACTTATAGGATTTCAACAGCTTGAAATTTCGAGAGAACCGATGAAAAAAGTTGCTTATGGCAAAAATGACACTTTCCATTCCTTATAATCAACCCTTCTATCTTGTTCTGATCGAACAAACTTTTGCTACATCGTGCTAGTACTAAGTCAAACTTAAACTATGAATATGAAGAAAATAAAGCACTACAACAGATTGTAATTTTAAGATTACCGATAAAAAAGCGTATTAGCGGCCAATATGACACTTTTTATCCCCCATAAACTACCCTTCTATCTTTTACAGAACTCTCAAACTTTTCGTACATCTTTCTAATACAAATACAAACTAAACCTACGAATGTAAAGAAAATTAAAAAATTACAACAATTTGAAATTTTGATTTAACCGATGGTAAAAGTACTTTTCATCCCTTATAATCTACCCTTGATTCTTTTTCCAAACGATCCAACTTTTCATACATGTTTCTAATACTAAGTCAATCCTAGCCTATGAATATACAGAAAAGTAAGGGATGACGGCAGTTTGACATTTTGAGAAAACCGATGGAAAAAGCGTATTAGAGACCAATATGACACATTTCATCCCTCATAAACAACCCGTCTATCTTATCCTGATCGATCAAACTTGTCCTACATCTTTCTAGTACTAAGACAAACTTAACCTATAAATATAAAGAAAATTAAAGGAATTCAACATTTCGAAATTTCGAGAAAACCGATAAAAAAAAGCTGATATGGCAAAAATGACACTATTCATCCCTTATAATCAACCCTTCTATCTTTTGCCGAACGATCAAACTTTTCCTACATCTTTCTAGTACTAAGACAAACTTAACCTATGAAAAGAAGAAAATTAAAGGACTACAACAGTTTGTAATTATAAGATTACCGATTCGGCTCAACGTCCGAGGTCCCTTAGTACTAGAAAGATGTAGGACAAGTTTGACCGATCAGAATAAGGTAGACGGGTTGATTATGAGGGATGAAATGTGTCATATTGGTCGCTAAAACGCTTTTTCCATCGGTTTTCTCAAAATTTCAAACTGCTGTCATCCCTTAATTTTCTGTATATTCATAGGCTAGGTTTGACTTAGTATTAGAAACATGTATGAAAAGTTTGATCGTTCCGAAAAAGCTAGAAGGGTAGATTATAAGGGATGAAAAGTGTCATTTTTGCAGTAAATCTGCTTTTAGCATCGATTTCTCAAAATTTCAAATTGTTGTAATTCTTCAATTTTCTTTATATTCGTAGGTTTGGTTTACCTTTGTATTAGAAGGATGTAGGAAAAGTTTGAGAGTTTAGTAAAAGATAGAAGGGTAGATTATAAGCGATGAAATGTGTCATTTTTGTCATAATCAGCTTTTATCATCGATTTTATCGTAATTTCAAACTGCTGTGATTCCTTAATTTTCTTTATATTGGTAGGTTAGGTTTGTCTTAGTATTAGAAAGATGTAGGAAAAGTTTGATCGATCAGAAAAAGATAGAAGGGTTGATTATAAGGGATGGAAAGTGTCATTTTTGCCATAAGCAGCTTTTTTTCATAGGTTTTCTCGAAGTTTCAAGCTATTGAACTCCTATAATTTTCTTAACATTAGAAAGTTTAGTTTGTCTTTGTATTAGAAAGATGTATGAAAAGTTTGAGAGTTCAGTAAAAGATAGAAGGTTAGTTTATGAGGTATGAATGTGTCATATTTGCCGCTAATACGCTTTTTCCCTCGGTTTTCTCAGAATTACAAACTGTTGTAGTCTTTTAATTTTCTTTATATTTGTAGGTTAGGTTTGTCTTAGTATTAGAAAGATGTAGGAAAAGTTTGATCGATCAGAAAAAGATAGAAGGGTTGATTATAAAAGGGATGGGAAGTGTCATTTTTGCCATAACCAGCTTTTTTTCATCGTCTTTCTCGAAATTTCAAACTATTGAAATCCTTTAATTTTCTTTATATTTGTAGGTTAGGTTAGTCTTAGTATTAGAAAGATGTAGGAGATGTTGGATCTATCAGAAAAAGATAGTGGGGTTCTTTTGTGAGGGATGAAAAGTGTTAAAAGTGGTCGCTAATACGCTTTTTCCATCGATTTTCTCAAAATTTCAAACTGCTGTCATCCCTTAATTTTCTGTATATTCATAGGCTAGGATTGACTTAGTATTAGCAACATGTATGAAAAGTTTGATCGTTCGGAAAAAGATACAAGGGTAGATTATAAGGGATGAAAAGTGTCATTTTTGCAGTAAATCTGCTTTTACCATCGGTTTTCTCAAAATTTCAAATTGTTGTAATTCTTTAATTTTCTTTACATACGTAGGTTTAGCTTGTCTTTGTATTAGAAAGATGTACGAAAAGTTTGAGAGTTCAGTAAAAGATAGAAGGGTAGTTTATGAGGGATAAAAAGTGTCATATTGGCCGATAATACGCTTATTTCAACGGTAATCTTAAAATTACAAACTGCTGTAATGCTTTAATTTTCCTAATATTCATAGGTTAAGTTTGTCTTAGTACTAGAAAGATGTAGGAAAAGTTTGATCGTTCGGCAAAAGATAGAAGGGTTGATTATAAGGGATGGAATGTGTCATTTTTGCCATAACCAGCTTTTTTTTATCGGTGTTCTAAAAATTTCAAATTGTTGTTATTCTTTAATTTTCTTTACATTAGGAAGTTTAGTTTGTCCTTGTATTAGAAAGATGTACGAAAAGTTTGAGAGTTCAGTAAAAGATAGAAGGGTAGTTTATGATGTATGAAATTGTCATATTTGCCGCTAATACGCTTTTTGCATCGGTTTTCTCAAAATGACAAACTGTTGTAGTCTTTTAATTTTCTTTATATTTGTAGGTTAGATTAGTCTTAGTATTAGAAAGATGTAGGAAAAGTTGGATCGATCAGAAAAAGATAGAAGGGTTGTTTATGAGGGATAAAATGTGTCATATTGGTCGCTAATACGCTTTTTTCATCGGTAATCTTAAAATTACTAACTGTTGTAGTCTACTTTTTCTACTGTCCTTTATTCTTTTTATTTGTATTTATCGGTTTTTTGTAGGTGAGTAAGAAAATTTAGATAGTGTTAACAATTCATGTAATTTTTTTTCTTAATTTTCTCTTACTCCTCCACAATTTAAATCTATTTTTTACTAATAAATGTTCGTCCTGTTTCAGCTGCATGTTTTCCTTGTAGTACACTAACTGTTACTGATATCTTTACTAGGTTAGTCCAGTATTCTTACCTACTCGGGGGAATGGTCCCTTGTACCTCAAATTCCTTACCGAAACGCTCCCAATCCTGCTAGAAGATTTACCACTGGCTGACAGGCAGAGCCTTATTTACATGCATGACGGAGCTCCATGTCATTTTTAACGGTCCGATTAGATGGCCACCGCGTTCTCCAGATTTGACCCCACTTGATTATTGTCTATGGGGAAATATCAAGGAGCTGGTATTCTGCAAGTAAGTCAGGTCTGCGGATGAATGTCGTCGGTTGATCGAAGAGTCATTCGATAACCTCAAGCAGGATGAGGATCTAATTGTAAGGGCTATTGATTCCCTTATAAGAAGATCCGAATTTCTGTCGGAAGTCGAAGAGCGACACTTCGAACAGCTTCTTTGAAGATCTAAAGACAACGTGAGTTTCCCTACATTTCTAATTCTTCAATGACATGCAAAGCTCCCTTTTCATTCTATCTTACTCATTCACCCTTCCGTCTCGTTTTTCAGCTGGAATAGGGATCCTGCAGTGTGCTGAAAGTTATGTCCAGAATATTGTACATAATTCAAAAGTGTACAAAATTGTATATTAAACTTGTATATAAAATAGGATTTATACTAGAAGCAAAAAATATGATCGATCTAAAAAAAAATTCTTACAATTTTTTATTTGTTGTTAATCGAAGAAATTCATCAAAAACAATTAAATCATATTCTGAAAAATATTTTATTTCATCGGTTAAAAGGCGCTAAATGTTCAAAAAACTGATAACAATATTATCAATTTTTGTAAATAAGCATTTACACTACGAGTAGAAAAAATGAAGGACTATAAAATTAAATCTCGCATATTTTTATTCGCACTAAAAAGAAAAAAATTCATGAACCGCAATGAATTCATTTTCTGATTATTTTTTTAATTAGTGACTATAAGTCATTAAATAATGAAAAAATTTATTAGTTTATACTTCAAGTATAAAAAATGATCGATAAAAAAAATGACTCGCTGTACGTAAGCTCCAGAAAATGTCATTCTCACGCTCTCTCATTTTCTGTCTCTCTTTCTTCTCCTACCGCGAGTAACCGCTTCCCTCTCCCAGCGACTCTTACTCGCGCCGCTTGCCCCGCAACTTGCCGCCGAACGCTCAGGCGCGCTCTCATTCGCTGATTTATTTGTAACTTTAATTGACATTATCTTATTAATTATGCATCAAATCAAAATTTGCTAAAGGAAAAAGTTGCTTATAATCTCCTGCTCTGCATGCATGCCGAAGGAACGGAATCATTAAAAGAACACCCTGTATATATATATTAGGGAGCTTCGCCCTCCTGCTCTAAAAAATTAAAATTTTGGGAGTTTGTTAATTAATTTAATTAACTAATTACTTTTGAGTCGTAGCTTCCACTACTCTATCGTCATCTTTATCCCTTGAGATAGTTTTGTACAAAATTTCAAGTCTCTATCATCATGCGTGTAAAAGTTATAGCGCTTTTCACTAAAAGTCATAAATTTTGGAATTTCTTAATTAATCTAATTAACTAAGTACTTTTGTGTCGTAACCTCCACTATGCTATCGTCATCTGTTTCCCTTTGGACAGTTTCATACACAATTTGAAGTCTCTATCATTCTGCGTGTAAAAGTTATAGCTCTTTTACAGGAAAAAATGATAATTTTTGTTTTTTGTTAGTTAACTAATTACTTTTGTGTCATAACCTCCACTGTGCTATCGTTATCTGTTTCCTTTTGGACGGTTTCATACAAAATTTCAAGTCTTTATCATCATGCGTGTAAAAGAAATAGCGCTTTTTCAGCAAAAAATTATAATTTTGGGACTTTGTTAATTAATCTAATTAACTAGTTAATTTTGTGTCGTAACCTCCACTTTGCTATCGTCATCTGTATCCCTTTAGATAGTTTTATACAAAATTTCAAGTGTCTATCGTCATGCGTGCAAAAGTTATAGCGCTTTTTCAGCAAAAAATTATAATTTTGGGACTTTGTTAATTAATTTAATTATTTAATTTCTTTTCTGTTGCAACCTCCACTATGCTATAGTTATCTGTATCCCTTTATATAGTTTTATACAAAATTTCAAGTCTCCAGCATCATGCGTGTAAATGTTATTATAGTGCTTTTTCAGGAAATAATGTTAATTTTTGGAATTTGTTAATTAATCTAATTAACTAATTACTGTTCCGTCGTAACCTCCACTATGATATCGTCATTTGTATCCGTTTGGAGAGATTCATACAAAATTTCAAGTCTCTCTCATCATGCGTGTAAAATTTATAGCGTTTTTTCAGGAAAAAAATATAATTTTGGGACATGGTTAATTAATCTAATTAACTTATTACTGTTGTGCCGTAACCTTAACCATCCAGTCATCATCTGTATCCCTTTAGGTAGTATTGTACAAAATTTCAAGTCTCTGTCATCATGCGTGTAAAAGTAATAGCGCTTTTTCACAAAAAGTGATAATTATTGGATATGATAAATGAATCTATTAATCTCCACAAGCCAAAGACTCTTCCTCACAACTCAGTAAAGCGGACTGTATTAATACCAGCCACTTTAAAAACCTCACAGGATGAGTGTTTGAAAAAAGACCAAGGCAAGCTAAGTCAAAATAAAAAATTTAATTGATTGTAGTATATAATTAAAAAAACTAAAAATACGGAAAAAAAGAAAGAAAGGAACTGAAAATTTATTGTATTTCGCCCTGAGTATGCCTGGTGGGCTCATCAATAGAGTCCAGGCATCTCGTCTCTAGATACAGATGAATGATATAATATAAAAATTTGGAAACCAGATCTATCCCGACGAGGAAGACATGGGGCATATCTGCCCTACCAACAGCAAACTTTAGTAAGTGCCACACACCAACAGGCAGCCCCCTAACGCACCTACACATAACTAATGTCTTAATCGTCAGAATATTGTCAAATAAAGCATTTCAAGTGATCTAATGCCATACAATTTTAATTTCTTTTTTCAAACACTCATCCTGTGAGGTTTTTAAAGTGGCTGGTATTAATACAGTCCGCCTTACTGAGTTGTGAGGAATAGTCTTTGGCTTGTGGAGATCAATAGATTCATTTATCATATGACTTATAGTGTGAACAAGCAATAGATTCACGAATTTTCTAATAGTTGGAAAAATTCAAATTTTAAGATAATTATTGGAATTTGTTAAATAATCTAATTAACTAATTACTTTTGTGTCGTAACCTTAACCATCCAGTCATCATCTGTATCCCTTTATATAGTTTTATACAAAATTTCAAGACTCTAGCATCATGCGTTTAAAAGTTACAGTGCTTTTTCAGGAAAAAATGATAATTTTCTTTTTTTGTTAATTAACTAATTACTTTTGTGACGTAACGTCCACTATGCTATCGTAATCTGTTTCCCTTTGGACAGTTTCATACAAAATTTCACGTCTTTATCATCATGCGTGTAAAAGTTATAGCGCTTTTTCAGCTAAAAATTATAATTTTTGGACTTTGTTAATTAATGTAATTAACTAATTACGTTTGTGTCGTAACCTCTACTCTGCTATCGTCATCTGGTATCCCTTTTGATACAAGTGTACCATGCTAACTCTTTTTCGTCTTATTCTTTGATTAGAATGATTCGACGAAATAGAAGAATCAAGTTTAAGGTCTCCTGTGGACCTGATTTAAATTGCTTCAAGTGCAAGAACTGGTTGCGGTAAATAATTCGAAGATGTCTGGGCAATATGCTGTACGCAGCATACTTCTTTGTCATCTTCCCATGGCTACCGGGTGGCTTGTACAATTTCTGTAATCACAAGTTTAGGTGATTATTTCCCAAGCCTACAACAAGGTACAAAGGTATAGTTTCTACTTAATATATAAGCAAAATTAATTTCCACATAATTTTCTATTTTTATATAATCAATAATTTCTTCTGCAGACCACTAATTTTTTATATTCAAAAGAACAACGAATACATTTTTTAAACTATAATTTTACCGTAAAATTATAAAGATATTAAATAAATTATGAAAACGATGGATGAGTAAATAATTTGTGAAAATCAAACTATGATTAAAAAATCAGGTAAGTTGATAAAATATTGTATGTATGTTGCATCACAAAATTAGTTTAAATATCAAAAACACAAAAAATACTTTAGTTCACATTCTCTTTAGAAAAACCCTCAATATCGAAGACCATTCTCATAAGCTCGGATATAGCCAAGGATGGATGAGTGTGTTAAGTTGAATGGTCACTTTATCGGAAAAAGAGTCTAAATCGATTTTGTGGTGTTTTAATGAGCCGAATTTTCTTGATTTAACGTTGAATGTTTTTTTGAAAAGTCGCAGCTACTATGAAATATTCAAGCTTTAAACGTAGCTCAAGGTCAAATTCCTTGTTTTTTTGCTATTTTAGTTTCAAAGTATCTATATCTATGTTCTTTGATGCGGTAAGTTTAAAAAAAATAGTGAAAAAAATTCTGGAGGTGCCCTTGACCTTGAAAATAGCCATTCCATGGTCACATTTTTCTTGTTGCTATTTCAGCTTCTAAGAATGGAACTTTCAGGACTGCGATGGCTCGGTCGGTTAGGGCGTCGGGCTCGTAATCTGGAGGTCCCAGGTTCGATTCCCAGCCCCGGCCGATTGATACAAGCACCACTGGCGAATGTATTTTCAACAAGTGCTTTCTTCACCAAGACATCGTATGACCTCCGTCGCTGATTAGCACCGATTTGGGAGCATAAAAAGAGCGACGTTAAAATAATAAAAAAAAAGTATGGAACTTTATGGTTTTTGATGTGCTAAGTACGAAAATATAGTGAACAAATATACGAACCAAAAACGCAGTGAACTTCAACTACATCCGTGATAATCTATAATAAGTTCTTCAGTTCCTCTTATCTAAAATAAAAGTGAATTATATACATACATTCAACAGTTTTTCAAAGTAGTTCTGTTGAATTTTATAGAAGAAATACCGCCGTGGACATGAAGAAAAATGATCCCTTCGGGGTGCTGAATTATCGTGAGTCCCCTCGTCTCTCACGTACCGGGGTGCTTGATTATCGTGAGTCCCCTTGCCTCTCACGTACCGGGGTGCTAGATTATCGGGAGTCCCCTCGCCTCACGTATTTAAGTATTTGACTTTATGGTAACGTTTGCTGTGTGTGGTATTCTTCGAAGCATATACATATAGAGGAACATCACAAGTGGAACACATGTACATTGTTCGAGATTTATCGTTACGCAAAGTGCATACGTGACACCTTCGACTTATACCACGCTTCGGAAAATGTCGTCCAAGTAATCGAGTGGGAGAGTAATTGCTGTAAGTACACTTATCAGTAGGATCAAGTTTCAATAACGATCGAACAACTTGTAATCGAAATGATGGGAAGAATATAGGCTCTTTATTTCTCATGTTATATAAAGAACGAGCATTAGATAAACATAGATCAAGAAGGTGAAAAAAAATCTTGCGATACCACTTTATTGTTTTTTGCACTGATTCTGTTATAGACAATTGTCTGTCGATATTATCAATACCACCCATATTTTTGTTGTAGTCCTGAACACATGTTGATTGTATAATGTCTTCATTTGTTCGATAATTTTTTTTTTCCAGTTGCGCGGAATTTAAGTTTATGCTCACTTGTAAGCATACGAACACTACGTTTATCTTCCCATTTGAATACAATCCAAATAATTTTAATTTGTCTTCTACCTTTGGCATTCCTTTCCTATTAGCTTTCACTGTACCGTAAATTCACGTATCGTGTTCGTGTAAAAACTCTGCCAAAATAGGTGATGTATACAAGTTGTCTACGTATATAACATGACCCTTATGAAAATAAGGTTGTAAAAAGTGAGCTACAATATCGCCAGCAATGCCGTAATCAAATTTTTGATAATCAGTATCTGCACCAGTATAAACAACAAACCCTAATATGAATCCAGTCTTACAATCTTCAATCATGAAAAGTTTGATGCCAAAACGATTTCTCTTCAAAGGAATATAGTTAAATTAATTCATATTTTTATCGGTCTTACAGTCAATTATATGGGCAGTCAGATTGCCCCTACTTATAATCACCCCCGAAGAATCTATAAAAATAAAAATAAAAAATAAAAGATAAAAACACTAACTGAAAATAAAAACAAATTATTAATAAAGCAATCTGACTGCCCCCCTGCACCAAAAATCTACTAACCCCAAATATACTGTCCGGCGTTTCGAGCTCGCTGCTGCTCCTCATCAGGGACTCATCTGACTGCTCATATAATTGACTGTAAGACCGATAAAAATATTAATTAATTTAGTTATACTACAGTCGACATAAGTAATATTTTATTAAAGGGATATAGTGTTTGAATCGAAGCCTACCTTTCCGTAGTAACAGACTTTCATCGATGCACAAATTTTTCCCTGGAGTAATAGCTGCTGAAAATTTACTTTGAGGGTAATCAATTACTGACTTTATTTTCGCTAAAGGGTAATTTACAATTTCTTCGTAATTTAAATTACGCAGAATCTGAAGATATCTATCGCGAGACATTATTTGAGAAAAAATCGGAGTATGCAGCAAGGGATCTGGAGACCCATAACCTTTCAAATTACCTTTTCGTATTTGACCCATTAGAATCGAAAGACCAAGAAATTTTTCAAGTTCATCTTCTGTAAGAGGATTTCAAGATTTTGTATGTGTATATCGTTGTCCATTATCTTTAGTTTCATAACGATTCGACTTGTCTACAATCATTTGAAGTAATGATGAATCAAAAAAATAATTTAGATAATCGATTGGATTAGTTCCTGATATACAAATATTCGGATTTATTTTTGAACTACCTTCGAAGTCTTTGGTTGATGGATAAAAATACGTGTTGTGAAAAATTTCACTCATTATAATTATCTTGAAAATTAACGTCATCAATTTTTTCACTTTCTACGTTTTCTGCTACCTCTGGTTCAGATTCGCCACTACTCCAACCATCAATTTCCATTTTATCAAAGATAAGATAATCTGATGAATTACTTATATAACAACGTCAAAAAAACTTACAATAATATTACAAGTAAATGTGTACGTGTCCTATATGAATTCTAATCGTAATAGATTATGAATCGATTGTTTTGATCTGCTACGAATTGAGTATGATCCAATTGTAATAAATGTTAGACCTCCGAAAGAAAGAAAGTAATAACTTTATTGCAAATGCTTATAACTATTAATATTTTGGACCTTGAATCTATATAGATAATAAAATAAATTTTCCGATACGCAGTATTACTTCGAACATACTATTAGCGCATCAAATAATGTGGACATAACCAACTTCTTATGTTTTCATTATATAAAAATTTTTTCATTATTTTTTCAAACTCAGCGCATCAAAAAATATAGATGATTAATTTGAGACTGGTGGTTGTACTGTCAATTTTTGTTTATTCGTCAAATTTTTTTTTACAAAAACGACGTTTCGATCATCTCGGCAATTACACCATGACCCTCTTCAGGTTCACTGTTATTCGAAATATATGAATAGTTATAAAACAAAATCAATGTAACAATAATTGTATTATAGTAAAATAAAGAGAAATTTATATACAAACTTACAACATTAGTTATAATGAACACGGACAACGATAATTTGCACATTATCTTACAAGCGTCTACTTGTCAAGATGACAACCGTCAAATTGAGTCGAAATCTCAAATTTAGCTCACGAAAATAAGTCGAAATATAAGAGAGGGGTAATTTTACTATACTATAAACATACGTATATCATGACCAACACAAAGTGTACAATTTTACAAACTATCAAACCGTATCTATGTTAAGGTTAATATATACATTGTTTTAAATTATCTATAAAAACTTTATAACATTTTTTCAAATTATTTGTATCCAACATACAATTTACTGTACAAGGAGTAGCATGAATATGTAACATTTCTGAAAAAAGTCTTTTTTTCCTATTACATTCTACGTCTAAAATTTTAACATTATTAAAATCGAAAGAATGATTCGAATCATTAATGTGTGACACTAAGGCTGATTTATCATTATTATTTTTGCAATCTCTCTTATGTTCATTAACTCTAATCTTTAGAGGTCTAGATGATTGTCCAATATATGATATTTCACAATCCAAACAATTAATTTTATAAACAATATTGCTTTTTTCAGTCATGTTAATTTTATCTTTACCAAGTCTAATCATAGTATTGAATTTATTGCAAGTTTTTTGAACAATTTTAATATTATAATTATTTAATGTGTATTTTAATTTATCTAAAAAATGTTTTATGAAGGGTATAATTAATAGTTTTCATTTCATTAATTATGATATTGGATTGAGCTGAAGCATTATTACAATTTTTATTAATTTTCTTAATTCTTTTCTTCATATGTCTATTAATAAATGTAAGTGGACAGTTGTTATTGATTAAAAAATTCCTAATGAGATTTAAATTGTTTTGGTGAAAAACCGGATCTGAAAGTTTACTACCATAATCAACCAAAGTGTAAACAATAGTCGCCTTCTGAAACTTAGAATGGTGGGAATTGAAATTAAGGTATCTGCCTGAAAAACCTTAACATAGAGACGGTTTGATAGTGTGTAAAATTGGATATACGTATGTTTATAGTATAGTAAAATTACCCCTCTCTTATATTTCGACTTATTTTCGTGAACTAAATTTGAGATTTCGAACTCTATGTTTTGATCCATTTGCGAAACAAAGTTTGTAAGTTTCTAAACACTTACTAACAATCATGTGAAGAGCTCCGTGCTTGCTACCCCTAGAAAGCTTAACCTTAATACCAATTTCCCTATTTATACATTCATTATTAAATAATGAAAAATAGGGTACGTCAAATGTAGAGAGAATATTAGATTTGTATAAAGTTAAATTTTTTGCTAAAACGCATACACAAGTAGAGTAGAGGAGACCAAACTTGTTAGATGGTAGAGTTTTATTAATTCTCTTGTGCAAAAGGTCTCTAATAAGTTTGAAGCGGCTAATAAAGGCAGATCTAATCAAGAAATTTATTTTACAAATAAATTTATATGCAAGATGCCTTGTTCTTACATTCAGAGTGGGCATTGCCGCAAGATGATGTAAAACATTTAGGGATGTAGTGCTCATACAGCCCAATGCCCTTCTCAATGCGGCGTTCTGAATGACATCAAGCTTCTTAAGCATACTTTTCTTCGCTCCGTGAAACTGCAAGCTACCCCAGCCAAGCCTGGGTATGACAATCGATTTATAAAAATTTAAAGCAGTTGAAGGATGTACACCCAATCGAAATTGGATATTGCAGATAACATATTGAGTCCCATAATATACCCAAATATCTAATAGACGTAACATTATTCAAAACACAATTATTCAATGATAACAAGAATGAATTTGTAGGTACAAAATTCTTGTAAGTATTATAAATTACATAACTACATTTGACTATGGGTATGTTTAAAGAAAGGGAAGAAAATAATTTGTTCAAACTACCCAGAGCCTGATTGAGTGAGTCATTAATGTGATCTAAAGAATCACTTCGTGTGTACAAAATTACATCATCCGCAAAGCCTACACAGTCAACCCCACAGGGGAAAGACTTGGCAATGTTTTTAATATATACGTTAAACAATAGAGGAGACAAGATAAATCCTTGAGAAAGACCTTTGTTTGTCATGACATTTGCAAAAGTTACTATATTAAAAATACCTATATTAAACTAGTAATACCTATATTACTATATTAAAAAACTATATTAAATATGTTATATATAAAATGCAAGTATGTGTTGGGTATCTTAATTACGTTAAAAATTTCGATGAGTATAAAAAGATTTACGTTATCATATGCTCCCTCAATATCGATACTTAAGGTGCCAACAAACTCTTCTTTAGCTTTAGCTACAGAAATCACGGTATGTAAAATCCCCAGATAATCTCCACAAGACTTGTACGTCTGAAAATTATATCCTCCCACTCTAACCACCACATCAACCTCTTTATTTAGAATCCTCTTTAGAATTTTTAAACTAGAGTTAGCGAGAGTTATAGGACGGAATCCTTGTTGTTGGGATTGGGTATAAAACATAAATCAAAGTCCTTCCACTTTTCTGGGAAGGTGTTAAAAAAAATTATTATAAATTTTGCAAAGTTGTAAAATTGAATTATCGGGTAAATCATTAAATATAGAATAAAGAGTATCATCCGACGCGGGGGCAGATTTGTTCTTCGATCTCGAGATTGCATTGTTGAATTCCGCTAGTGTGATCTCGCAGTCCAGAGCAGAACAGTCAACAGATTTCTCCGAGAAAAGAGAAAACTCAGGATAAATGTTTAATTTATCACTATCAGTGATATTATTCTTTACCGAATTGTAAAATCTATTTTTTTAAAGATTTATAAATTTAAAATTGTAATACACAAGAATAAAAGGGTTGACTGATTCCAAAAAATTTTTAAATCCAGAGCTTGCTTTTCTTAAAATTCTAGTTGACTCTTTATAAGCACAAACATTACTAGCAAGGTTTTGAGGACATGGATTGTTCCTAAAAATCCTGAAAAGTCCTTCTATGATCCACTGCCTTACTACAGTCTTCATCCAATAAATTGAATTTTTTAAACTTCTGGAATTTCTAGAATTTCTTCTCCCACAATCCCCTGAACCCATACCACCAGATTCCTCTAAAGCGACAAAAATATAGATCAAGAAGTTCGGCGGAAAACCTGAAAGTCTAATTTTTTAGAGAATTCCAAAACTTTCAAATTGAAAATCTCCCAATTAACTCTAGGAAAACAAAATTTACTATCCTAGAATATATTTTCACGACAAATATTTGACATCCAGTATAATAGGCAAATGGTCACTTCCCACAGAATCTCTATGCACCAAAAACTCTATTGCGTGATGACGTGAAGACAGGATGCAAACGTCCAGACAACTATTGACAACGTATCCTAGTCGAAGTACAATCATGAATTTAGTTTAAAAAGGAGAGTCATCCAGAACTTGGGTCAAGGTTCTTCCTTGTGTATTATCAAAGGAACTCTTTCACCTAACTCTCTCGACATTGAGGTCACCCAAAAGGACAACATCTGCAAAACGAGAAAAATTATTAAAAAACTTATATATCTCATCATATTTAATGATATTATCAGGCGGGTTATACACACATATAATAGTAAACTCTTTACTCAAACTCAACATTTTAATAGCAATAAACTCCAGATTTCTCGGAATATAAGATAGATTGATGTGATCTAATTTGATATAATCTCTTAAATATAAAATCAATTCTCTACCAAAACTCTTTGCGTATCCATTTCTATCTCTACGCATTACTTGATATCCCTTGACAGCGTATACAGCACCAAGATCATCCAATTTAATTCCAATTCAATTTTAGTCTCTGCGAGACATACAACATCAAAATTTGGAACAAAATTTGTCAACTACCTGCTTTTATATCCATTAAAATTCCAATACGAGATGTTATTTAAAAATTCCATAAAGACAAAAATCAAATGAGTAAGCCAATCAATGAAAATTAATAAATCAACTTAAATTAAATTTACTTTTCACGTTTAGTGTGTTCAGATTTTTGCCTGTTTCGGCTAGATGAAGAACAGATTTTATTTAACTCCTTCGATACAGAATTCTTATTCATTTTATTAATTATAGTTTTTTCACTCGTTGAAAGACCCTACTTAATAGCTGATGAATCCTTGTAAGACATTTTTTTAGAATTAGATTGAACTTTATCAGTGATAGTATTAATCTGATTTTTTTTTCTTGGTTTTTTCTTATTTTTTTTAAACGACTTAGTAGGAGATTTTGATTTTAAAAATTGTTGAAGAGTGGGTTTACCCACTTTATTAAAATTATCTTCATTTACCGATAGTTCATACTTATTTCCTGCTATTTTAATGATGTTCGAGACATTTAAATTGTTCTTCCTAGTACTGTTTACAAAATCAAAGTCCTGCTTTTCAGACTGTTTGTCAAACGATGAGTTAGTAAGATAATTTTCTGGTATATCATCACATCCCACATTATTAGAAACAAGGTTGATGTAATTTGTATTTTTGAAAAGATGATTAGAAGAAAAGTCGTTTTCCGTAAAATACGGATTTGGAAATTCTAGCACTACATTAGGGCTATCCTTGAGTATGATTCTATTAAGAAATCCCTGCTTTGCAATAAAAGTTGCTTCTTTTCTCCTAACCCTGTGCATTGCTATAATTTAACTCAAAAAATGAGCACGCTTTACTTGACGCTTTGTGATCTTTGTGGCAATTTGCACACTTAGTTACGCTAAATTCCCCTTTATGATTCTCTCCGCTCGAAACACGTTTAGGATTGCTATTACACAACCGCGTTCCGTGTCCAAATCTTTGTCATCTGAAACATCTAAGGACCGCGGGTATAAAAGTTTTCACCTCGTAGAAATGGAAAATCATGCCAAAAAAATTTTGTGAACAACATTTGCAATATGCATATTACCTAAGTTAGAATTTATACTATACTACATTTGGTGGTTTAAACAATTCCAAGTATCTATTCTTTAACTGGCTTTCAAAGGTAAAGTTTCGATGTTGAAGACTAATACATTAAAGTTAACTTGAGCCTGACTGTCTTCTGATTTCGACTTCTTATTTACATAAGAATTCAGTTCAAAGTCACCAACAACCTCATCAACTTGGACCGATTTACCCAGCTCTGATGTCTTCCCACACTCTGCGGTCCCTGATTTCCTATTATTACGCATTGTAATAATACTAATTTAATATGATGATTTGATGTTTAATTAACTAAAAAAACTTCTAAATAGAGATCTAAGCTACACATCTAACAAGGATGTCCATTCAGAAACAAAAATAATACTCAGTTCGTACACGAGAGTCAAATATTCTTGTTGAAATATAATATGTACATTTATATTGTTATATACCCAAGTTCAAACCAAGTTCATGTTATATACCAAGTTCAAACGAAGTTCAATATTGTACGCTAATCATGTATATTGTGAAGCACGCCGAAATAAGTGAGCGTGCTAATGAGTGTGAGTGGAGACACACTTGTAAGTCTCCCCTCTCCAGCATGTATGTGAGTACGACTATATTGCGAGAGCCGTCGAACAATACAACGCTCTCACTGCTACTCGAGCTCTCTGGCTTTGAGCCTTCGCCAAATAAACATGTCGATGTATATAAGAAGTACTAGTTAAATAAATCCACATTATTATTAAATAAAATTCTCTCCATTTAATATCCACACCTCAACAATTCTAATTTCAACTTTTAATTAAAGGAAATTCTGTTAACTAATAGAAATTAAATCTAATATTATAATTGACAAGTGATTTTGAATGATAAGTCAAAAACCGAGCCCGCATTCGATGAAAGGTCATTAATCAGAAAAGCGTTGAAACCATTACAATAATATGCCCAACACAATATTTACTTGTGTACACAGGTACGAAATTATCTCCCGAGAACTCCAGCCTTGAAGCACCGTAACATCGATTTCAGCTCGTACAAACAAAAGCACGAACGATTGTGCTACGGACTAAATATACAATCAAGAAATTCTTGACAAGAATATTAAGCGTCGAGTCACTCATATAATTATACTAGTTATTGAATTAAAACCAAAGGTTATTCAGAGTCAAAACATCTAAATACTAAAATCAATACGATAATTCATAATTTATAATATCCAAAGTTAATTCGACTGTTCTCTTAAGAAAGGCATGAATTATAATTTTATGAGATCAAATAAAAATTATTTCACTAATTCCTAGATATAGCAATACTATCTCAAACCTAAAAATAAATTAAATATAGTTAACTTATTGGACTTTACTTAGATAAGTAAAGCAGTCAATCTGTAATGAGCTGTATTAGTAACAAACTCTAATAAAATTGCTTCAATCCTTTATGTTTATATAGCTCATAAGCATAGTAATAAGTCAAAGAAGTTGTTATTTCAAAATAAAGAATGAAAGGTTATAAAATTGACTTTAAAAAACTTATCGCTTACTTAACATTGGTCTCCACTGTCGTTTGAGTTTCTTTTGATTCTTAACGATTCTCCAAGAATAATTTCTTGATGTCACCCTTCCATCCAATATTCAAAAGTAAAATCCTGTTTCAAGCTCCACAGTAATATGAATAACAAATTCTTCAATCTTCATGCCAGTCAGAGCAGTTTCTTCAAATATGGAGTCCAACTCATTAACAGTATTATTAGAGTATTACTCAGAGAATATATATTTATATTTTAAATGAACGTAACGATAGGAAGGACAGAAGCAGCCAAAAGGAGCTTCTCTCTTGACGACAGCCCAAGGCGGAATGAGTCTGTAATAAATATTGTAGGGACAACAAATAGAGGCCGCGTCTATATTCGTTGATAGGGGCAAGTCGCAGTAGAATTAGGAAACACGGAATTGAATTTTCTAGCGGCCGAGGTGAAAGACGTATATTTGTAATAATTATTATATTTATTTAAATAATTAAAATATGTTAATTACTATTTCGGGTGCTGTCTGCGCGTAGCTCACGCAGTAGATATAGCTTTTGCAAATCTGAGTATTATAAAATTTAAACATTTAAAAAAGATTACTTTTGAAACGGTAAGATATAATATAAATAATGTAAGGGCCCAGCCAGTCGTATTTATAATGTATATAAATGAAAATTTTAATAACATACAATGTGTACACTAACACATATTAGCAGTCAAGTAGACTAATCATGGAGACTACACACGAGTACACCGCAACAGTAGGACCAGCTACCTGTTAGAAATAAGATAGATTAAGAAGCACCTATACTCTCTCCACAATTACTAGCAGCTATAATAGTAAATTCTTTTTTATTATTAGTATTTAGTTACTATGTTGTCTTTCATTTAGTTAGCTTTTCAATTCAGTTACGCCTTTCGCGTAACTTCAGTTTGGTGAAGGGGGGGGGGGCTGTGACAAGGTGCTTTGTACCTGTCAAAGTTAAGCGGGCGAGTTCTAACCTAAGCTATCCTACCTACCCTCACAATAATAAGCACACAATTTGCCTACACTGAAAACCTACTTAAGCGAATCCCAGCCTTCCCAATAGCCCAATACTATCCCCACTAAGTACACGAGCAGCACAGCAGCAAGACGATGACAGAGGCACGACTCAACAGCAGCAGTACTACATCTTCTCTGAAAAGGTGAATCAATAAGGAGAGGCATCACTCTGCTTTATGGAGAAGTCCCATGAAGACATGAATCTTTCAAGCAGCAACCTCCCAGCAGTGTACGATACTCCAGAGAGCCAGCCCAACAGTACTAGATCATTACAGTAACTGTAATAGATAATTAATGAGAAGTTGCCTTAATTAGAAGGGCACAAGGAAGCATGTAGCTGTATAAAACCACTGGGAGCGTGCATGCAAGGAAAGGATTGACAAGAGATGTTATGGTAACCATAACATTACCATAACCCAAATATTAGCCGTTTTAATATAATAACCACTCCCTCAGTAGCTAGTGATTACCTTGTACAGCAGCATGTAATTTTCTCAGCAGTCGAATAATAACGATGCGCCGTGAGAGTGAGAGAAAGAGAGCGAAGATATCGGCCGTTCCATAAACCTATAACTTAAATAAACTAATAAGTTGATAAGCGAGGTGTACGGAACGACATTTATAAGTTACCTCGTGAACAGCATCACCAAGAGCAGCGTTCTCCTAGTACCAAGTAGCAGCCATCACGGAAAGCCGTTCTCCTATTACACCTTAACATCATTAATAAAGGAGGTTCTTCTATTATCAATTTCAATAAATTATACATGGACGGCAGCTGTTCACTCGTACTTATCACGGATTACTCAGCATCGAATTTTGATATTGCAACATATGATTGTTTTTGAGTTCTCCAAGCAACGGAATCGCCAAATAACATTATTACATAGCCACACGTCATTAGTCCATTTTGCAACCTCTAAAACGCGAATCCGAAAAAGCCTCAATTTCATTGTTCTCACCTTTATATATTAAGTTTACATTCTTAGTACCTTTTAGGTATCTAATTACTTCGTTTGCTATTACCCATTCATTTGTCGTTAGTTTATTTTGGTGTCTACTTAACACCTTTATGGTGTATGATATGTCAGGTATTGTTACCCCTGCTAAGTATAATAAATTTCTAACTATTTCTTTATAATTTGTATTACTTTTTTTATTTCTTTCTCTTTATGATTCTCATCTATTTCACCGTTTTATTATTTCTTCATCTCGTTACTTGCAATTAAAATATCATCTGTACATAGCAATAATACCAACATTCTTTCTTCCTTTTTCAAATAAATAAACAAGATTCTAAATCTGAGTTTATTAAACTTTTCTTTGAAACAACGTTTCTGTATTCGGTATTCCATTTTTACGACTAATTCTTAAGCCGTATATTGCTCTATTTATTTTCCAAACTTTAGTTTCTTTTTCATCTTTGGAATATTGTACGCCTTTCGGTATTTCCATAAAGATCTTCTATATTTCCATTTAAAAATGCAGTTTGCACGTCCAATTGTTGTAATTTGAAATTGTATTTATTCACTATTACTAGAGCTATTCTCACCAAAGGTGGTCTTGATATAGGAGCATAAGTTTCACTTACGAAGAGAGTACGTGACCTCCGGGCAACGGATCTTATCCCAACTTTGGTATGTTTTTGTAATGTATAGAAATATGAAGAAAGCCAAGTTATTCACTTATTAATTGAAGAATATATATATATATATATATATTGTGACGGAAATCGTCACACAATCTATTCACGACGAATAGAATATTTAAATTCACGAATTGTGAGTCGTCGGAGCCTTTGTGTGTCAAGGACAACGGACGACACTTGTTTGTTTCATCTGCGAGTGTACAATTACGCGCGCGAATATACGTAGGGATAAGAGCGCGAGAGAGTGTGTGTGTGATTCCCCACTCGCATCCCTTTTTCGAGAAATTAGGCGATCGCATAATCAGTGTGTAATAATCCGTCGATCAAGACGGATTATTGTTTTTACCGTGATCACGTGATACTCGTGAGTGCCGAGAGCGCGCCCTACCCCCCTCCTGCATTCAGCTCTGTGAACGGCTGTTCCGGAGCAGGGCTAAGTGCGGAGATAAATATACAAATATTTAAATTTCTCACGTCAAATATTTTATTGAACACCTTATTTTTAAAAAGTCTTTGAGTTTAGCATGTAATCAGCGACCCAATTTACCCATACACACCAATTTTCGTCAAATTAGTATATTTGTAAAAATCTATGGCTGCCATATTAGATCCGCCATTTTGAATGTCTGAAATATAATAGAAAAGTCATGATCAAACATCCAACAAAGTTTCCTTAAACTAATTGTAGCAAACATGGATCGTAAACAAGTTATTTTGCTCAAAAATACTATAATAAGTAAACAAATTTTGGCTTTAAACCGCCAATTTGGATACTGCTATAATTAATTTAAGAAATTCAACGAGGATTTTTGAAGGTTAGCGTCCATGGACGCAAAAAATTCACAAACCATAGAAATCCAAAACTACATTCCGTACATCTCAGTTGTCTTATCTTTATTCTCATTGCACGCAGGCCTGCAATAGAAGAGATTTTAAAGTTTCATAAAAAGTAGCCTCAACTTGTGTATGTTTTACTAGAAAATTTACAGCTTCAATAGTTATTACAGAAGATACAATGGCATTATAAAATGCTTTCCTTTTCTCGTCTTCATATGAAGGTATAGCATCTGGTTAATTTTCATAAATTTTACAGTTATTTCAAATTTATCACAAAAGTCAATTGATTTTTATTTACCAATTATATAATTCATTGAATACAACTATTTTCTCACAGTGTGTAATAATACATTAACATTACTTTTTTATTCTTTTAATTTATTCAAAATTTTAATTGGTTCTTTAAGCTGCATTATTTTAGTATAGTAAAAATGATCTAATTATTTTACTAATATATCGCGAACTTTATATTTTTGATTTTCGAATATTTTCTCATCAATAATTTACTATAATCAAATTTCTCATCAATAATATGTAACAAATTATTTAGATTTAACATTGTGACATGGTATTCGCTTTCCCGGTAAACTTAATTATTTTTAATAATTAAAATTAACCGTTGGGCCGTGCTGCCCAATACCGCATACAAAATTAATTTATTATCGCGAAGATGCTTGCTGTCGCCAGGAACACGAGTTCGCCGGGACTCACGGTGTGAAGGATTCGGGCGATCCTCCTTGCCTCGACACGATGTATTTAGATTAAGAGAATGTCGGCGAGAGCGGGGAGAATAATAAACACACAATTAAAATTAAAATAAAAGAGAGCATTTATTTAATTTAATTTAACATAATGACCATCCAGGCCGTGTGCCGCGACAATAGATATGCGCGGGCGGAAGTCTCGGGAAACCTGTCGGATCGAGATCCTCGCCTGCGATAGGTTTCAACTCCCAGGAACCGCCGTTCGAGGACCGGCGTACCCAAACACACTCCCGATGTACACACACAAGGGGGAGGAGGGTCAAAATAGTAAATTGAAGCACTTACCGGTGACGCTCCTCGGGGATGGCCCAGCCGATCCTCGACGACTGGTCGACCTCCTAGACAAGGGGACGATCGCTGGTTGAGGTGGTGAAGGCGGCCCTTACCGCGGCGAGTGTGACGCGATCCACGGTATCACCCGCGCACGATCCCGCCCTTAAACACACACACACACACACACACCTCACGGGACATACGTGTACGTCCACCCGGGTCTCCGCAGTTAGCCCTGCTCCGGAACAACCGTTCACAGAGCTTAATACAGAGATGGGTGGGATGCACTCTCGGCACTCACAAGCAGTACAGAACGGTCACAAGATACAATAATCCGTCCCGATTGACGGATTATTACACACTGATTAGGTGATCGTCTAATCTCCCGAAAAAGGGATGAGAATGGGGAAACACACACACACTCACTCGCGCTCTCTTCCCTACGTATAGTCGCGCGTAACTGTACACTCGTAGAAAAATAAAAAGTGTCGTCGATTGTCCTTGACATACGAAAAGCTCCGACGACTTACAATTCGCGAATTTAAATATTCTATTCGTCGTGAATAGATTGTGTGACGATTTCCGTCACAACTCCCCCCCTAGGCTCCACTTCTCTCGGGAAGGCCGAGTCGAAAGAAAGGTACAATCTATCCACGACTGCGCGCTTCTCTTCTTACTGTCGGGAAGGAATGCGGTCCCTAAGGATCCGGACCACCTCCTGCCCTATCTCTCGTGCAACATCGGAAAGAAGGTCGGCGGCGGCCTACAGCAACAGACGACATTCCCGGAGAATGGCCGACGCCGGTAACCCAGCCGATGAAGCCCGTACTTCTGGGACAGTACAGTACTTGGACCCAACCCTCCGTTGCTGTGTCGGCTTGCGAGGTGGTCCAACCACGCTCGCAGAGGCGTCAACGCCCATCAGGTTGGGTCGTTGCAAGCCACTAGACCCAGTCTTCGGTGACTGCTTCTTACGGGGATTTGGGGACGGGGTGTCCGTCCTTTCCTTCCCGACTGGTGGCTGGGCAGGGACTGGGTGAGCACCGCTCTTTTCTCGTCCCTGCCATGATGGTCCGGCTGCTGACTCTTTGGCTGAGGGAGTAGCTTGACTCTCTTGGTACTCCCTCAACTTCTGGACTGCCTTAGCTTGGATGGAGGGTTTGGGCCCAGAAGGCTTTACAAGCGTGCCCTTCTTGGGTCCCTCCCTACGGGTGGGCATCTCCATCCGCCGCTTCTTAGACCCGTTCTGACCGTTCTGTTGCTTCAATCGCTTCGGTGTCTGCTGAGATACAGGCACCTTCGTAACCGAATCTGGGGAAATGACGGTCGAGAACGGTGAGTATCCTCGCTCGTGGACCCAGATGGCATAGGATCGAGAGCATCTTGGACACTAACTCACTGCCACCCCTCAGCGGCCGCAATTGAAACAGTATATCGATTGCGGGGAGTTGAAGCAAGCCAATTTAGGCGGATCTACCAACCGATCGAAAGGTATAGTAACCAATCGACGGAGGACGATCCCCCTAGTAATGACTGGACCGGATGACGGTGGTCCAGGCTTGGCTCGTTCCGTCAGGGTCTCGACCCCAACATCGACTTTCCCTGCGATTGATGGGACTATGACGGACACAGCTCCCGCCCTCAAACACGGGCTATCCATCATTTGAGGGTTGGCTGGAACTCCTGACTCATAGTCATCCATCGTCAACTGTCGTCTGCCGCTGCTCTTCTTCTTGCGGCGTGGGCGATATTCGGCGGCGGCCTTTTGCCGCTCCTATACTGCCTCGCGTAAATCTTCTACGAAGTCGGCGTGGCAGATATTGGCGGACGACCCCAGTGCTAACATCGCAGGTACGTCCACCTCCATCTGCTCTACCTGGGTCGTATCACCCGATAACGGGATATCAATGGTCGAGGTCCGAGATGTTCCTTCCATCTCGACGAGTACTTTGTCGATTTCCCGTACGGTCTGGTCACATCCAGTGAGCGGGTCATCGACGGGCACTTCGAGACAGTCGGAAACAACTCCGACTACCTCTTCGGCAACACCTGACGTCAGCGTGTGGATCAACACCATCTCCTGCTTCCAGGCCTCGGTTCTGGTCCATCTGGGAGCTGAAAGAAGACAAAAGGTTAATTAGTCATAATTAAAAGCAAATTACGAATAAGGGAGGATTACCCATTCACTCACACACAAATATTCTCGAACATCACACTCTCAATGCATGGCATACAGTTACCAGGCCCAACCTTCTATAACTGTTCTCATGCGAACCGATACGTAACCCTTACTGCTCTACTTGACAACACGAGGTGGTACATACCTTTTCACATCGGATATATGTAACTCGGTCCGTATCCGACCAAACTTTTCTAGTCTCAGATTTACTGGAGATAGTACTTCTTTAACTTCAAAGGGTCCGTCATACTTTGGTGCCAGTTTAGCAGATATGCCCTTCGCACCTTGGGAAAGCGTTCGGCACTTCCTTAGGACTAGATCTCCTACCTGAAACGAGGCCATACGTCTGTTTCTGTTGTAGGTCTTTTCTTGACGTCTTTACTCCTCGTCAATGTATTTCTTGACTAAGTCGCGCAAAGCATCAAGTCTTTTAAGTCGATCTAGCTATACTTCGGGGTTGTCCAGGATCTTAAATTCCTGTTTTTCCACTTCCCTGTCGAGACTTTTCACAGGTTGTGGATGACGCCCGAAGTTTAAGAACGCGGGTGAGACTTTTGTACTTGACTGCATTGCCGTGTTTATTGCATGGCGAAATTCGTGCAAGTGTGTGTCCCACCCACGATGATCCGAATCCACAAACGTCGCAATCATCATTTTCAACGTCCTATTAGTTCTCTCCACCAGGTTGGCTTATGGTCGGTAAGGAGGGGTTCTGACATGTTTTATGTCATACTCCTCCAGCATTCGCGACATGATGCCGTTGATGAGCTCAGTCCTATTATCTGTTATTAGGAAATCTGGTGTTTCCCAACGGAAGACTACGAGTTCCTTGAATGCTTTCAACACCGACTTACCGGTCGCTGTACGTAATGGTTTCAGCTCTATCCACCTTATAAACAAGTCTTGAAATACTATGATGTATTTATATTGACTTTTACTACGTGGAATCTCCATTAAGTCTGATGCCACAACAGCCCAGGGTCTCTCAATGTTCCGTTTACCCATTAAGCCTTGAAAACCTGCTTGAGACGTTTTATAGCTCTGACAGATCAGACACTGCAAGACGAATTAGCGGGTATTGTGGTAGATACTTGGCCAATAGTAATCTCTTGCAACACGTTCGTTAGTCTTTTCGACTCCCATATGACCCATAGATGGATGGAAATAAGTATCTACTAAGACTCGGTTTCTTTGCTGTAAGGGTAGAACAAGGCGCCAGCCTTCTTGTCGTTCTATTACAGAGTCCAAGAGTTTATCACTTGTAAAACGATATAGCATATCATCCTCAATTTTCCACTCCGAAAATTTCTGAGGGCATGAGCGCACATCGTTTAATCTAGCAATATACCATGGGTCTGTAATTACTTCGAACGAGGCAATCTCTTCTTCGTCGGGGTCTGGGTTGACGGCATGAGAAAGCGCTAATAATAATTTAATAATTAATAATCGATTAATAATAGCGATTTAATAATCGGCTGACGCAGACAATCGGATGCTCGAAACCCTCGTCGTCCAGTTGCGTCAACACCGCACCTATTGCTAAGTCACTAACGTCACTTTGGACGGTAAAAGGCTTAGAAAAGTCTGGACGGGCTAATACAGGCGCTTCAACTAACGTAACTCTAAGCTGACGAAACGCCTTCTCCTGATCCTCGCCCCAATCCCAAGCCTCGTCTTTACGCAGTAACATGTTAAGGGGAGCTTTGATATCCGCTTCTCGATTAATGAATCGAGAGTACCAGCCTACCATCCCGAGGAAGGATCTCAGCTGTTTGACATTACGAGGAGTAGGGTAGTTAAGGGGATGCCATACCTGAATTAAATCCTACTATGCCGACACCCGTATATTACATGCACTATTTCTCCTATTACTACTATTTCATACAATGACAAACTATAAACGCAGTGGAGGAATATTTGTAAAGCAAATATTACATAAATTATAAGTACAAAAGTTTGAATTATGTTAAAATGAATTAGAAATGAAATAGAATTCGTCACTGTAGACTGAGAGAGGTTATGATTCAATTATTATTTTTCAAATTTTTAGAATACATATATATTGTGACTATGTGCTTTGCACATGTCAAAAAACGAGCTATAGATTCCATAGCGAACACCTACCTACCCGTACAAGCTATACGAATCCCTAGCTACACCTACCCACCCATATATCTTTCCCTATCTACCCACCCGCACATTAACTAAATCCTACCTACCCTCACAGACTAAAACCCTATCCCAAGCACGGCACATAAACACTAAGGTGGTCCTGGAGTTGAGGACCTTGGGCGAGCTCAGATCGTATCAGGTGGGCTCCTCCGGGTCTGACACGGCAGGCAGGATATACTGAGGGAGGCGATAATCAGGAAGCCTGCAGGACCCTCCTTAGCTCCACTGGACAGCAGACTATGCGAAGAGGCACCATCCAGCATGATCACCGCTACAGCCTCAACACCGCGGTACTCGATTCGCTCGCTCGATGCGAGATCGATGTACCGCGTACAAGTACGGACTGCATAGGCGCGGGGCACGATCGCGGCTCTAGAGCCCGCCGAGAGCCAGAGCTCTACGGTCCGCCGTTCTGAACGGATCAATTTGTTTAGTATCGAGAAGCCGAACCTGGTTCTGTGGCTAGTATATCCGAGAGATAGTGAGAAAGTGCGAGAGAGAGAGAGAGAGAGAGAAAGTAGCCGCTTCCCGACCAAGCGTCCCGGAGTTTCCGCAAAGGTTAGTGTGAAATTACCTTTCTCTGCTGACGGTACCACCGTGTACCGAACTACGTGTGTGCAAGAACCTGGTCCCCTCCTTCCCCTTCCTTCCCCTACAGCGAACACGGTTAGCGTAAACGAAGTAACTCGCCGACGTGAGGACAGCCGCGAGTTGTCCCGTTCTTTTTTCGACTGGCGCCCACCCGGTAAATCTATTGTGAATTAGTTTAATAAAACTTTTAAATAAATCTTTAGAGATCAATTAACCTGCACTCTGATCCTCAGTACAGCGTTACAATATATATATATATATATATATATATACTTGGCTATAGGGGTTTATTGTGCCCTACATAATAAAGTTAGATCTGCTTCCCTACTGGTTGGGGGTGGGCGGTTTATGGAGCCCGGGCTCCATAATCTAAGCCTCCCTCTTGCACATAGATACTGCGCATCTTCTCTCTCTGTCTTGGGCGTCATAAACCTTTACTAATAAATCTGTATATCTAATAGAATAAAATAAACTATAAGGTTTGAGTTAATTATTTTAACTCTATAATAGTTGAGGAATTAAATCTAGTTAGAGTTAAAAAATAATAACTCTAAGGTAGAGATCAACTAAATCTAAGATAGAGTATTAGAGCTCTTTCTTATTTCCGATACATTTGACGATTTTTAAAATGTAAAAAATAAACTAAATTTTATGTAAGGTAATATTTAAAAACACACTTGAATTTTTAGATTTATATAACCTCATTATACAGACAGTAATAAAATCATAATAATTTCGTTATGCTAGTGCAAATTTGAAATACGAATATGAAGGGTTAAAAATTGAATAAATACAAGAACCTTTTTTTGCAATAATGATGTAAAATAATATGTAAAATGTTTTATATTATATTTACCCTTTGAAGCATTCATTTATCAAAGAGAATGGTATGTTCTTTTAAATTTCTTTATAAATGTTTAACAAATAAATATTTGGAAAGTTTATATGCAATTTAATTACATATTTAAACAAATAACAATTACTTAAATTGGACAATAAAATTTTGAAAAAAAAGTTTAAAAATAAATTGTAATTATGTTAAATACATTTATAACCATATAACTAATTTATTAATGTAAAGAACCTAAATGGTCCATCGCTGACCAATTTGACTTCAGACTGCAACTTGTAAAATTTGCTTGACTCCGAGTAATCAAAAATTAAATTTACAAGATTTTTTAATTTCATTCTTGATTACTCTGTCTCAAGCTGAGTTTATAATTGGCATTCTGAAGTCAAATTGGTTAGCGAAGGACCATTTAGGTTCTTTACATTAATAAATTAGTTTATAAACCTATTATGGAGATTTCTAAGATAATTCCCTGCATAATCTCAAATTACTCTTGAATGCCATGTCACTTTATAATTCATTAGCTATTTATTTATCTTTCTACAGACTTGATGGTCTAATGCATTCAGACAGTAACAGAAATAGGTTAGTTCAAGTATTGAGAAAATTAATTGAAGAACTGTATTTGAAATTAACTTTATTTTTACGTTAATAAAGTTTAAGAAATATATATTAATCACTTCTGGAAATTTAGTTACTTTTTTACAACAAGATCTTGATTTATTCGCGAACTGTAACAATAGGTCTTTATATATACAAGTGTATACGCACAACTCTTACACTTTATATGAAAACACAAGTACGACTTACACTTTATGGGGCAATAATCGACATTCTTTTTCATAAATTAGATATTAATTACGTAGGACAGTAATTCTATAAATTATCAAAATTACAGAGGCCAGAGTCGCCAAACACTGCAGAACAGTTCTTAAGAGTTGAATTAGAGTTAAATTAATTAACTACTCTAAGAAATAGAGTTAAAAATTAACTCTAAACGTAGAGTAAGAAAAGTAACTCTATTAAAGTTAAATTTAACATGTTTTTATTTACACGAGAATTATCGGAGGTTTTTATTGTTATAAATAAAATATTTAATCTTTTATAACTAGTCAAACGTAGTATTTATTAAATCGCACTTGTGCAATGATAACCTCTTTGTTATAAGTTGAAATAAATAAATAATTCATCCAGGTTGCGCTGATATACTGTTTGAGGACCTACATAACTATTTTACCTATATTTAACAAGAATATAAAATGACGTAATACAATAGTTTTCGACAACTGTCGGTTAACAATGAACAAGAAACATAATTAAAATAAACATGAATATATAACTAACAGTTAAAAACACGTATCTAAAAGTGTATATTATTGTACAAAATGTAAAAAGCATAATCTAAAATATAAAACCTAATTAAGTTAGGTAGTATGCTTAAACTATATACATACATGTATAAACTATGTATAAAAATTTGAGATTGTTAAGATTTCTCTGCACGAAATATTCATAATCGAGAACGAGAAAAAATATTTTTAGTTTTCTGTAACATTTGAGAATGCCTTTTCCTACATGTTTTGGATAGAGTGGTCTGATTTTTTAGTTACCAAACATGGTAATTTGTACATTTTTCTTCTTAACTGTTAACCTTTTATAACTAAAAATTGATTAATTCAATGTAATTACATAAAAGTTCTTACATGAAGTTTAAAAAAAATATGCAACATTATAAAGAAATTATTAGAATTGTAAATAAGTGGTTTTACACTCGGTAAACGGACATCGACGACTTACAGCTATTTATATACGGAATTAATAATCGGTTTATTAAAAAACTATAATTCTTCATAGATTTTAAAACATTTAATAATGATTTATATTTATAAAAATGCGTAATCATATATAAATTGTGATAAGGTACTTTGTACCTGTCATTGTGTTCAGCGACCGAGTTTCAACCTAAACTACTCTACCTACCCTCACAATACTAAGCACATATTTTACCTACATTAAAACATACCTAAACGTGTCCCAGCCATCCCATGAACCCAACACTAACCCCACTAGCACACAAGCAGCACAGCAAGATGATGACTGGTATACGATGAACCTTGTCTCTCATCGTAGCTCTCTAGGCAGGTACATCTAGCAGCAAACCTTCAGCAGCAACAAATACCAATATGGAACTCCCAGCAGCATCGAACAGCAGCATAGAATATTTCCCAATAGCTGTAATAATTAGTTAATTAGACGTTGTCTCAATTAGAAGGACACAAGGAAGCATGTAGCTGTATAATCGTACTGACAGTTACATGTAAGGAAAGGATTGGCAGGTGGGGCTATGGTAATCATAACATTACCATAACCCTCGTATACAAGATATTCTAATACAATAAACACCCCCTCAGGAGTTAGTTATTACCTTTAGAAGCAGCATGTAATCCTCGCATCAATTGTACTATCTCGATACTCTGCAGCAGCTGGCCCGACGCGTAACAGCTGATCGAGCGCCGTGAGAGCATTAGACAGCGAAGATTCGATATCGGCCGTCCCGTAAACCTGTCATACAGAGGACCTAATTAGCCGATAAGCAAGATAATACGGAACCATATATAATTCTTACCTCGAGCACAGCATATTAAGAATTGGATAAGAATCACGTTTTGTGACTGCATTATGGTCTCGAAAATCGATACAGAAGCGATAACCTCCTTCGTCCTTGCGGACGATGACCGGAGCAGCTGACCAATCACTCGCACTCGGTTCAATAATGCCCTTGTCAAACATCTTTTTGACCTTACTCTGGGCAAATTCGAGGACCTTGGGAGACATACGTCTTGGCTTATAACGAACCGGTCTTGCACCAGGTTCAACCTCTATGTGGTGCTCAGTTAACGTCGTAAAGCCGTGTACGTCTCCCGCAGGCAAGAGTAGGCTTTCAACTAACTCTTTGACTTGTTTCTGCTGGTGGTCCTGTATCTCAATTATACCAGCACATTCAGCGGAAATCCTCGAATCAATGTCATGAACTGTATCTCTGACCAGACGCCACTCTCTGTCTGACACCAGACTCTGACGCCAGATAGCTTCGCCTAATTTGACTTCCATATTCGATACTTCTACACAGAATAGAATGTCGATAAGGCCAAGGACTTTAAGTGCTGGTCTAGCCACAGCTTTCACGATGATCGTATAAGAGAGACCATGGCGTCAGGATCGAAAAGTGCTTTTAAGTCCTTTCCACCGAGTCGTACCAAAAAGAATAGCCGGTTATCCCACTGGATTCCAGCAATTATCTGATCGGTTTGACTATCGTCGTTAGGAGTCGATGCCGTGTGCGTCATTTTAGACGTACTTGGTACGGCATCTGCCCCCCCCTGAACTGTACTTCTCGGCAACGAGTTTGTACGGTTCATGTTATGCACACCATCGACAACTACTTTCTCCACCAAGGGCTCGTTGTTGAGGACAATTTCCTTCTCCACCAAGGGCATCTTGTCCTCTTTACTAGGTGTGTCACAACGGGGTAACGATGAGCAACAACCAAAGTCGTTCACTCCGATGGTGCTAAGCGGCTGAGATAGCGATCTACTTACGCCTTTTTCAGCAATTATATCTCTGATACCAGAGTATATTTGTTTTTGGAGTTCCTTAGCTCAATCGTTAGCCTCACGCTTCTGTTTTACTTTGCAAAGTTCGGGTGGGATTGACAGGTTGTGTTCTAAGAACTTTTCCATCTGTCGAATCCCCAGAACGCTTAGGACCCTTACACTCAGACTTATTTTCTACACCAACTTCGGTCTGAGTGGGAATTTGATCTCCGTTAAGGACTTAAGCGAAGTCAGCAAAGGATTTGCTAGACTTCTTAAAGAGTTTAGAGAGTTCTCTAACCTTAAACTCTTGCCCTTGTAAACCACGCGGTTTACTTACTGCAGTGCAGAGCGCCCGGGGCAGCTCGGGTGCCCTGAGTTCAGGTTTCCCACGTTTTGGAGGAACCTGACGCAGTTAGGACATGTTTAGAGAGTAACGCCACTAGTTCTACATAGCTGGCACTCCTTTGCTACCAATTCGGTAGAGCACTGCTCAGCGGAGTGCCCAATGTTTCTGCATCGGTAGCATGTTCGGCTCGGGCATGTATTCTATGACTGTATTAGAGCCTTTCCATAGGGCAACATTGCACCGTCTAGCTGACAGTATTTGGTTGCCCTGGTTCCTCCGTCATTCGACTTTGGCAACCCCTCAGGATCCAAGTAGGTTTGTTCTGTAATGGTCCCAAGCGCCTCGAATTCGATTCGGCATTTCGATGACTTTTTTGAGTTACGAAAGTCGTCAAGAGTCGCTTTTGGGATCGGTTTACCGCGATCTGAGGCCACTTAAATCAGTGTACCGAAACTCCTTACGATGGCCCACCGCCTTGCGACGACTAGCCTAGAGTCGTAATTCTCGGTGTGAATGCGGCGGTGTTTAGCTCACCGCCGTCGTCCGCTTTCGAACATAAGCGGCATCCGGATCAACTTCGCTTCACCCGTCAAGCCTGCTTGCAACCACATACCCCGCAGAGTCCAACCCAATACTGGGGACACGCTGGCGTTTCACTTTGACTCAGAGGTACGCCAACGTGGGGCTCGGTTCCCGTCCCTGCGTACCATAGTAAAGTCATATTGGTCCAACTGTCGACATGCCGAAGCACATTTTCCTATTACTCCCCGGATACCCGGGGAGGTTTTGCGGTAGGTGGCCTAATGTTCGAACGTTTGTGAGGGGTAAAACATTTGACAATCCCTTCACAAACTCTCTATGGGATACCATTCGAAAATCTCCTGAAAGAGAAAAAAGCGTACAAGCCTTTTGGTTTGTACGCTATGGTGTTTAACATCTCACCCTATGCAAAGTCTTCAGTTCGGAAGTATACCACAACTCGACTTACTAACTTTATACACAAGGATCTCTTTTGATAAAAAAAACACCCTTTTGTGAGACATCCCAGCAACTTTTATCGTCTGGATGAGAAACTACTTCGGTCCGGATGTGCCCCAAGACGGACCTCGAGAGTCCCGCCTCAGCATTTTGACGCTACACGTAGTACACCCCGAAAGGTATCTACTTTGATTTAGCGGCCGTCCCTTCATCCCTAGGTAGAGTCTCCCTTGACGAAGTCGCCCAGATGAATAGAATAATCGTTAACAGCATATCTTCGACAAACTAAGCGTGTTACCAAATATAGCAAGTTAAACAGTGAATCGCCGACACAGGCTCGACGAAATAACTCGATTTCGAGACGCACTAGTGGCAATCCTCTTCCTCCACTGTCGTAGGAGGTATATATCGGACTCTCGGAATTGGGGGCCGAGTCACTCACCCTCACCCAACTCAGGAAATCTGAGAACGGGTTTCCGCCAAATGTTCGGCTCGGGCAATCCGACGACCTATGACCGACTTTTTGGTATGTAAAACACGCGCCCACAAAGTTCATGCTTCGGTTTGTTGAATTTAATGCCGACGCCTGTGGTTGCACATACCTCACCAGGTTCTGTGCCATTTATGGGACAAGAATATTTTTCTGGGGCAGTTGAGAATTCGTCAAAGAACGAATTTCTCTTTTGCCCGAGCTCTGTTTTTGTTGCCCAGGTGACTGGGCACGTACACACGGCACGTACGACGGATTTCGAATTGCGGACACTGACTCCATTATTCGACTTGCCATTTCGTTTTGGAGAACTATTAGTGACGTTGGAAGCACCGTACACAGCGGCTGCTTCGTATTCGCTTGAAGAAGAGTTTGGCAAGTTTTTCGCACTTTTTTTGCTCTTCTTCTTAATAGTTTTCTTAGACGACTGTTTATCCAAATGAGAAGACTCATCCTTACTCTTTTCGGTAACAGTCGCCACTTTACCCGAAACTCGTGCTCCACCACTCTGTTTCGGAAAAGCTTCTGATACGAGCTTCTCGCGCTTAACGTTGGAACTGGAGAATTTCGTGCCCATGTTAAATGCTGCTCGTACTCGATACCTACGGTAATCTGGCCTCATCTGCGAGTAGGCCATCGGTGGTCGTGTATACGGTTCGAATGACGTTTCTGAGTACGTCTCTCCGTATAGCTCTCACGACGTTCATCATTGCTTGAGCGTGGCTTGATCCTCCCGAATTAAGAATTTTCCTCCCCACCCTATCGCTATCCTTCTCTATCTTCTGTCTACTCCTTATCTACCGGCGTTGATTAGGGTGGTTGATTACGTGATCGATACGCGTAGTCAGCCTTGATCTTATTTCCGTTAAGACCGATTATCCAATAATAGTGGTTTACGTCACCACCAACATGTTAATTATTGGGTCCATCACGCAACCAATCATCCCTTGCACTCGGAAGGCGCGCAATACTAATAAATAATTACCATATCGGTAAACCAGTCGGTGCTGCCGCCCCGTACCTACCGGCTATATAATTAATGCTAACTATTCCGACACACTCATACAACAATTAAAATATATTTTCAACAACTATTTGCAGCTATATACATTTTAAAAACTACTACAACTCGCCCCAAACTCTACCGACGGATCTATAAAATTTTCTTAAGGGGGTTCCAAAGTCAATTTTATGACTGTATTATCGACCTGCCGTCGATATAGTAGGTTGCATTATCAGTATCCTACGCCATCTAGGGTACGATTCAAATGATGTCGGTAGATGGCATAAGTATACTAACACTGTGATTTGATTTTGTGGAGATAATATAACCTAAACTTGAAGAAATTTATTCGCTGTTGATCAAAAGCCAAAAAAATTTTTTTTTCTCTAACTTTAAGAATGTCTTGTTAGCGTGTATGGTCTCTATAAACAAAAACTATGTACTTATAAACAGTAATTTATTTTATAAATTCAGTTACGTACTAAAATATTTTTAATGCCTTAATCCGATAAATTCAAAATTGATTACTTATTATAGAGTGGGCAATTAGGCTTACAATTCTGCACTTGCATAGTTACAAGCAATTGATACTATTTCTCACTATGCAGTGACAACAATTTTAATGAATCGTTTAATTTTTTAATAACTAAAATTAAATATAATATTTACGAACAGTTATTAGCAATCATTGGGCATGCGTGAAAAATCCTATTTTATAACTCAAATTATAGAATATCTTAATCCAATAAATGTTTTTTAATAGCGTGTAAGATATTTACAAATAATAATTCTGTATTGCTATTTATAATTAAATCATTTAAAACATTTTTCTTTTCATCATTATTTGTTTATAATCATAAAACTTTTTTATAAATTCAGTTACGTACTGAAATATTTTTAATGCCTTAATCCGATAAGTTCAGGATTGATTACTCATTATAGAGTGGGCAATTAGGCTTACAGTTCTGCACTTGCATAGTTACAAACAATTGACACTTTTACTCACCATGGAGTGACAACAATTTTAATGAATTGTTCAATTTTTTAATAACTAAAATAAACTAATAACTAAAATATAATAATTACGAACAGTTATTAGGAATCATTGCACATTTTACCATAATCCAGCATTCAAGCGTTCTTAGTATGGAAAAACACATATGATTAGTCTCTTTGACAAAGAACGGGCCCAAGGAACCAGGAAGAGCACCATCATTAGCTCACTCAGTGCCCAGGAGTTGAAGGGTAGTATATCTTCTAGGAGCTGCACCGCGTCCAAGTCTTAGGAACAACAGCACATACTCAGATTGGCTCCGATGATTGTTGACGCCCAGTGCAGAGTTTTCTGAGAATATATTAAAAAATCAGACAAAGCTAACTACTAAATAATGGTATACTGGGAAACAGGAAGAAAGAATGCATAAGAAGGTATACAATTGCCTTTTGATATCAATTGAGAGGTTTGGGGAACACCAAACTTCTCACTTGTAATATAACTATACAGGGTGTCCTAAAAGTAACGATACACCCAATAAATATTCCAGGTAAAAGCTTTTTTTAAAAAAGGTGAAGGTCATTCCTTAAGTAACTTTTTACGACGAATCCAGTGGTGAACTTGGATTTGACCTTCAACTTGTCATTCAAGGTGATTTCAAGGTCAACTTTGTTTTTTTAAATGGGAACCCCTATTTTTGACAACAGCAATCGAAAGAGCGAGAAATTTTACGTCTAAACATGTACTCAGGTCAACCTTCTGCTGAAGGTTATTAAGTTTTAGGTATGGATCGGCTCCGACCTGTACTTGTTTGACTTAGGGGTATTAAAAAGGTCAAGGGAATTTTTGTAATAATGGTATCCAATGGTGACCTAGGATTTGACCTAGCGTTAGACCTTGAAGGTCTTTCGAAGGTTAACTTTTTTTTAATGAAAACGGCTATTTTTCACAACAACAATCTAACGAGCGGGAAATTTCACTCGAACCTGCTATGGATTAACTCCAATCTGTAAGTTTGAACCTTCAAGGTCATTGCGAGGTCATTTTTTTATATTTAGCGTTACCCAAATAAAAAACGATCCAAAATAGTGTTAATGCTTTTTACCATCGATTAGCTTACTGTCAAGAAGTGAATGGAGAGCAGTTCGAGCACTTAAAGTAAGATGAGATTATTACTGCTAATAATCAAGTGTGAGAGGCAAGGGGACTCACGTTAATCAAGCACCCCAAACGTGAGAGGCAAGGGGATTCACGCTAATCAAGCACCCCAAAGGGAACAGAATTTACTACGTCCACATCGTTGTTCCTGGGTAACGCTAAATGTAAAAAAAATGACCTCGCAATGACCTTGAAGGTTCAAACTTACAGATTGGAGTTAATCCACAGCAGGTTCGTGTGAAATTTCCAGCTCTTTTGATTGTTGTTGTGAAAAATAGCCGTTTTCATTAAAATAAAAGTTAACCTTCGAATGACCTTCAAGGTCTAACGCTAGGTTAAATCCAAGATCACCATTGGATACCATTATTACAAGAATTCCCTTGACCTTTTTAATACCCCTAAGTCAAACAAGTACAGATAGGAGCCGATCCATACCTAAAACTTAATAACCTTCAGCAGAAAGTTCAAGGTCACCTTGACCTATGATCTGAGTACATGTTTAGACGTAAAATTTCTCGCTCTTTCGATTGCTGCTGTCAAAAATAGGGGTTCCCAATAAAAAAAACAAAGTTGACCTTGAAATGACCTTGAATGACAAGTTGAAGGTCAAATCCAAGTTCACCACTGGATTCGTCATAAAAAGTTACTTAAGGAATGACCTTCACCTTTTTTAAAAAAGCTTTTACCTGGAATATTTATTAGGTGTATCGTTGCTTTTAGGACACCCTGTATAAATAACAAAGTGCTTCTGCGGATAAGCAACTTACCTCTATACAAAAACCACAACCCCACGTTAATCATATAGCGAGCCGGTGCAGAATAAAAAGCACCATGTCATCAGCAATACAATGACGAACCCGTTGACAGATCGGCAAGAAGCGCGAACGTACCCGTATACCGATAGACGACCGCACGGGCGTACGACGTACGCTCGCATCATGTCGATTCCAACGCAATGCGCATGCGCTCACGGACTAGACGGGTCGTATCCTGACGGAGATGAGACCTTCGTGGACTTCGTTCAGAAACGTTTTAACGTTATAGATATTGTTAGTTTATAACGGTAATATTTGCTTACGCCAAATCTTATAATCGCAGCAGCAATATTTTTAGTTTCTCTAGTATGACGTGACACACGCGAATTCAGCAGCAAAATGCGAGTTCGTGGTGCGTGTACGCAGGCGATCGACGAAGCGCACGCACCACGAAGTCCCCAGATACCGACTAATAATAGACATTCAGTATTCTGCCTGCGTACTACAAATGTTAGTCAATTTGTATAATTGTTTAACTAGAACAGCAAATAAAACGACATTGAATGCGGAATGATTTGTTTTTTTATAATAATCAAATGGGTTGAATCGAGCGGTAAAAATGACTTCGTGGTGCGTGTACGCAGGCGATCGACGAAGCGCACGCACCACGAAGTCCCCAGATACCGACTAATAATAGACATTCAGTATTCTGGTTATTCCTGCGTACTACAAATGTTAGTCAATTTGTATAATTGTTTAACTAGAACAGCAAATAAAACGACATTGAATGCGGAATGATTTGTTTTTTTATAATAATCAAATGGGTTGAATCGAGCGGTAAAAATGACTTCGTGGTGCGTGTACGCAGGCGATCGACCGAGCGCACGCACCAGGAAGTCCCCACATTCCAACTAATAATAGACATTCAGTATTCTGGTAATTCTTGCGTACTAAAATAGGCTTGTTAATTAATTTGCTTAAATGTATAACTTAATCAGGAAATAAGATGACATTAAATGCGGAAAGATTTTTTTTTATAATAATCAAATGGGTTGAATCGAGCGGTAAAAATGACTTCGTGGTGCGTGTACGCAGGCGATCGACCGAGCGCACGCACCAGGAAGTCCCCACATTCCAACTAATAATAGACATTCAGTATTCTGGTAATTCTTGCGTACTAAAATAGGCTTGTTAATTAATTTGCTTAAATGTATAACTTAATCAGGAAATAAGATGACATTAAATGCGGAAAGATTTTTTTTTATAATAATCAAATGGGTTGAATCGAGCGGTAAAAATGACTTCGTGGTGCGTGTACGCAGGCGATCGACCGAGCGCACGCACCAGGAAGTCCCCACATTCCAACTAATAATAGACATTCAGTATTCTGGTAATTCTTGCGTACTAAAATAGGCTTGTTAATTAATTTGCTTAAATGTATAACTTAATCAGGAAATAAGATGACATTAAATGCGGAAAGATTTTTTTTTATAATATAATAATCAAATGGGTTGAATCGAGCGGTAAAAAATGACTTCGTGGTGCGTGTACGCAGGCGATCGACCGAGCGCACGCACCAGGAAGTCCCCACATTCCAACTAATAATAGACATTCAGTATTCTGGTTATTCCTGCGTACTACAAATGTTAGTCAATTTGTATAATTGTTTAACTAGAACAGCAAATAAAACGACATTGAATGCGGAATGATTTGTTTTTTTATAATAATGAAACGTGATGAATAGAGCGGTATAATTGACCGGTGCCGCGTTCCCCGGTACATGGGTGTAAGGTGGGATACACGCTGGCTCTCTCGACTAGTTGCGAGGAGTTCGGGCACGCGGAGCGCACCCACGCGTCATCTTAACCGTCGTCCTCTGCTGAGCTCGCCGCCTAACCTCCCGTCTTGTTGACATCAGCTGCAGATACGCCAGGTATCGTTAGACGATCTGGCTCGATCCTTGGCTTACGATACCTCTCGGCCGTGGTCTGGCTCGTGTCCGCGTGTTACCGACGGGTATTGGTCGCGTCTTTTCTCCGCTCCGTTGCTATAACATACCCGTACCGTGGGTATCAGTATTTGTTGAAAGTGCATCGGTGCACTTACTTTGATTATCCTCCTATCTCGTCTTATTATTGGCGACCGAGTAGTCTGCGGAGGATGCTCTTTTGCAAATCCGCGGGCAGATGGCGAGTGCCCTCAATGGCTTGCAGAAGTTCTGCAGGGGATACTGCTGCAAGCAGTTTGGGGTTAGCTACCGCCAGACTCGCGATTGCAGAGTAATACCCCCTGTCCCTCCACCTCCTCGACTACCGGAGCTCCGAAATTTCTTGAGCCGGTGGTTCGGCTGTACCTTCGTCCTCCGCCGGCGGAATTGGTGAAGGCGACCGTGTCGACGGTGTCTGGGTCGCCGGACAATCGGGAAGTCGCCATGCCCCGGACGGACCTACGTCCCAGCGAGGTACTCTCGGTGGTCGCTGTGGTCGCCGGGGGTATGTTGTCTCCCTTCCCTTGCCGGCATATATAACTGTCGTCGTCTGATGAGCACGTGTGACGGTTGAGGTTAAGACGCCGCCTAACCTCCCGTCTTGTTGACATCAGCAACGGATACGCCAGGTATCGTGAGACGACCTGGGCTCGATCCTTGGCTCACGATACCTCTCGACCATGTTCTGGCTCGTGGTCCGCGTGTTATCGTCGGGTATCGGTCGCGTCTTTCCTCCGCTCCGTCGCTATAACATACCCGTAACGTGGATATCAATATTCGTTTAAAGTGCATCGGTGCACTTCGGCCCGCCAGCGAGGGGTTTGCATTCGGAGAAGACTGTCATACAGTACGTTCCAGAAGTCTGGCCCCAGAATGGAACCCTGGGCGACTCCTGCAGTTATTCGTCTTTCTTTTCGTCCGTCAGTGGTCCCGTATGTGAGACGTCGGTCCCTCAGGTAGTCCCTTACAACCCGGAGAAGATAGTCGGACACCCGGAATGCTGTTTCCTGCGCTTCCAGGATATCCACCCACTTCGCCGAATTGAAGGCGTTCCTAACGTCCAACGTAGCCAGTAAGACCAGAGACCTGGTCGCGCGGCACCTGGTGTTATGATTGTCGAAAATGGTTTTCACAAAGGTTATCGCTCCGATGGTTGAGCGCCCTTTTCGAAACCCGTGCTGTCGGTCTGATAAGTTTCCTGCGTCCGTTATCGACTGTCGAAGCCTTGGTCTAAGCAATAACTCGTACAGTTTTCCGGTCGTGTTAAGTAGGCTTAGTGGCCTGTAGGATGACGGATTCTCAGGGTCCCCCTTATTTTTACTAATGAGAACAAATTGAGCCGTCTTCCAATGTCTGCTGAAAACGCCCCCCACCAGGCACCCGTTGAATGTGTCGAGGAGCAACGACGGTCGTCGCAAAACGACTAATCGTAAGATTTCCGACGGCACAGCGCCAGGGCCCGGTGCCTTGTTAGGTTTCAACGAGTTTGCAGCTCTGGTAAGCTCCGCACTCGTAAATAGAGGGCATTATCCCTTCATAGGTTCAACAGTTTCCTCCATCCTCACGGGATGAGTTGGAAAGAGACCGTCGACGATCTTGTAAATCGTCTCTGCGTCCTTAGTTATCGGCGGAACCCGTCTCCCCAGTTGGTGAGTCACGAGTCTTATATCCCGCTCCCCAGGGATCCGAGTCCACCTCGTCTGTCAGTCTTTCCCAGCACTCTTCTTTGCTATTATTTATGGCATACCGCTAAAGCCTCCTACTCTGTCTATATTCTTCGGAGAGAATTAGTGCAGTTTGTCGGTCGCGAGCCCGTTTCACATCCCAACGAGGGAGACGAGTTACCCGAGTACTGCTCGTACGTGATTCGTCTATAAGGCCGAAGGTGATGTACTGGTGATCGTTGGCTGTGTAGTCTTCGATCACTCTCCATGCCCTCAGTCTTTGTGTCATCCTGTCCGAAACAAGGGTCACATCGGGCACAGAGTCCCCGAAGCCGGGTCGTCTGTACGTCAGCGTGTTTTCCTCATTTGCTACTGTCAGTTCAAGCCTTGCGGCCATCTCCAACAGCAGCCGTCCGCGTCTGTTCGTCTCGGGCATCCCCCACTCCAGCGCGCGCGCGTTAAAGTCGCCCGCCACGATTTTGTTGCCAGGGACGTCTCTCACGGCGTCTTCGAGAGTATCCAGCTTTTCCGCGTATTCGAGAGCGCTATAATTCGGGCTAAGGTAGACGCTGACGTAGGTGATATCGCCCACCGTTGCCCAAACGTAGCTCTCCCCGGATCCGCGTGCGATGATCCGCGTTGCCCATTCCCCGCGCACCCATAATGCCGCTGTACTCGTGCTGCTAGCGAGCCAGTTCGGCGGTGTTAAATCCCGGTACTGTTCGCTTATGACGAGGATGTTTGCGTCCAGCTCCGCCGCAATCTGAGGGAGCAGCGCGTGTGCTACGCTACTCTGATTCATATTGCATTGGAGAACAGTTACCGGCATTTTATTGTCTTGGTCTTCGTTGTCGTCAGTGCTGCTTTAAATGCTGCACAGGCACCCGAACCAGCGACCTGTGCGAGGCATTTGTTGTCCTTCTTAGGAGAGAGGAAGCACTCAGGTGTGTTTTTGCACGCCCGTGCATCGTGCCCCTCTCGGCCGCATCGCTAGCAGCATCGGTGTCTGTCCGGTCCTTTGCAGTCTTTTTTAATATGCCCATATCCGAGGCATTTGTGGCACCTAGGTACACGAAGCCTAGGTCTCACGCGGCAGTTAACCCAACCGATTTTTATTCTTCCTTTTTTAAGGATCTCGGTCGCGTCCCGTGCGTCAAAATCAGATACCGCAAGGGCCAGGCCTCGAGAGTTAGACCCTACGTTCTGCGGTTGTCCCGAGTTCCCGGTTAATCGCGTCTTTTACGTCGTTCTCGCTTGTAATGTAGTCTAGGTCAAGGAACTCTAGCGTAGTCGCAGCTGTCAGATCTTTTACCTGGGCACTTTCTCCGAGGGCGAGCTGTAAGGTCCGTTGGAAATCCTGCCACGACTCTTGTTTACCGTGTCGTACCAGAACTCCACCCTCTTTCGTTTTGCGGATCTGTCGCACGTCCGCCTTGGTCTTCGCGGGATCCACCTTCAGACGTATGGTCTGTAAAACATTTGCGTACGTCTGTTCCTCCGCCGGTTTGATCAGGATCGTGCCTCTTCCCTGTTTAGGATTTGGCCGATTCGATTGCCGACTTTGGTGTAGATGGTTGCAGTAGATGGCCCAGGTTGCGTGTCCGGTAGTGGGTTGACCGCGGTCGTCCTCTTTTTTTTCTTTTTTTGGACGACTTTATTTAGATTTACGCCGTTTCCGACGTTTACCACTGCAAAGGGCAGCCTTCCATGCTGGATAAGCCGGGTTCGGGCCCAAGAACTAGTGGCGGCCCAGGAGTGCGATACTGGTGTCAACGGCAGCACCCTCCAGAGTGAACGAGCCTGCAGTTACGACAAAGCTCCCTGTTGATCGCTCCGCCACCCAACTGATAACACCTGCTGTGTCTCCGCTGCCCCCAGTATAGAACCCGGTGTAGTCATGCCACGCTCGGAGCACACCCGTTTATAGGGGTCTCCCCATTCACACAGGTCGGTCTCGTTTATAGGAAGCCTTTCAGTCATATCCCGCTTGGAAAGTACCCGCTTATAGGGCTTCCTACTGCACTTGGACTCAGCTAGATCGAGCGGAAGTGTATGTGTGTTTGGTGTGTGAGTAGGTGTAAAAACAACTACTTACCACTATCAGCTGCGTTTGTATCCCACTGTCCGCGGTCGCGTATTCACTATATTAGCAACTGACCAGAGAGACTGGTTATAGTCTCCTATTACGGATTATTATTATTATTATTATTATTATTATTGTTTTTTTTTTCGTGGGAAACTGGAGAAATCTTACATAATACGACGACGAGGGTCCGCACTCGTAGCCAGTGCCGGATTCTTACAGTACGGCTAAAACTCCAAACCCAAAGCTTTCACCTGCCCAGCCCGGAACTGTTTTTCACATTACTTCAAGCTGGGAGGCGTGTCTGTTACATGCATCATTCGTTCCTTATTCTATCCTCCTTCCTTGCGGTTTCGAGCGCGCGCCGAAAAATGGCACAGGCTCCGGATACCGCTATGTGAGATACTCCCTGAGCACCCTTTGAAGGACAAAGGAAACATTGGGGAGCACTCTTACAATTCTTAAGGTTGTGTCCAGGCTCTCCGCACTTGTAGCATGACGAGGACCTGTCCACTCCTTCACACTTCCTTTTCGTGCGGCCGAAGTCTAGGCACCGATAGCACCTCTCGACCAAGACTCGATCCCGAACGCGACAGCTTACGAAGCCGACGCAGAGATGCCGCATCGACTTCAGCTTGTCAGCGCTCTCGTGGTCCAGCTTCACGATGGCTGTCTTCTGTTGACTGCGGTTTAGGCCAAAAGCGTCACCTCTCGGCCGTCAGGCGAAGAAGTAAGCACTTTATTTAGGGCTGCCACCACTTCGTCCCTCGTTGTGAGAGCGTCCAGGTCTCTGATCTCAAGGGTAACCCTTCGATCTCGGACTCGAACTTCTCCCATTCCTTGGGTAGCAGTACGCACTTTCTCCGCGAATACTGCCGCATCGGTTTTTTTGCCTAGCCGAAGCAGGACGTCCCCCCGCCCTGTGAGCCGCACACTCAGAACCTGCGCGCCACTGTCGTCCGGATTCACTTCCTTTCGGAGCTTCCCCAGAACTTCAGCAAACTTTCGGTCCCTCGCGATTGTGACCACCAGGGTGGATACCGGCGCCTTTTGGCGCTTTTTCCTGTCAAGAGGCGCCTGTCCCGACTTAACCGTTGGCTTCTTCTTTTCCACGACAGGCTTGGACTTGGATTGCTCCATGTCCTTATCAGGTGGTGGCACCTCCTTGCGAGGTTTCTTCTTCTTACGGCTTTTAGAGGCCTCGGGTGGGCTTTGAGGGCCCTCCCTACTCCTCTTTTGAGCCTGTATCTTAGTTATAGGGCTTCCTACTGCACTTGGACTCAGCTAGATCGAGCGGAAGTGTATGTGTGTTTGGTGTGTGAGTAGGTGTAAAACAACTACTTACCACTATCAGCTGCGTTTGTATCCCACTGTCCGCGGTCGCGTATTCACTATATTAGCAACTGACCAGAGAGACTGGTTATAGTCTCCTATTACGGATTATTATTATTATTATTATTATTATTGTTTTTTTTTTCGTGGGAAACTGGAGAAATCTTACATAATACGACGACGAGGGTCCGCACTCGTAGCCAGTGCCGGATTCTTACAGTACGGCTAAAACTCCAAACCCAAAGCTTTCACCTGCCCAGCCCGGAACTGTTTTTCACATTACTTCAAGCTGGGAGGCGTGTCTGTTACATGCATCATTCGTTCCTTATTCTATCCTCCTTCCTTGCGGTTTCGAGCGCGCGCCGAAAAATGGCACAGGCTCCGGATACCGCTATGTGAGATACTCCCTGAGCACCCTTTGAAGGACAAAGGAAACATTGGGGAGCACTCTTACAATTCTTAAGGTTGTGTCCAGGCTCTCCGCACTTGTAGCATGACGAGGACCTGTCCACTCCTTCACACTTCCTTTTCGTGCGGCCGAAGTCTAGGCACCGATAGCACCTCTCGACCAAGACTCGATCCCGAACGCGACAGCTTACGAAGCCGACGCAGAGATGCCGCATCGACTTCAGCTTGTCAGCGCTCTCGTGGTCCAGCTTCACGATGGCTGTCTTCTGTTGACTGCGGTTTAGGCCAAAAGCGTCACCTCTCGGCCGTCAGGCGAAGAAGTAAGCACTTTATTTAGGGCTGCCACCACTTCGTCCCTCGTTGTGAGAGCGTCCAGGTCTCTGATCTCAAGGGTAACCCTTCGATCTCGGACTCGAACTTCTCCCATTCCTTGGGTAGCAGTACGCACTTTCTCCGCGAATACTGCCGCATCGGTTTTTTTTTGCCTAGCCGAAGCAGGACGTCCCCCCGCCCTGTGGCCGCACACTCAGAACCTGCGCGCCACTGTCGTCCGGATTCACTTCCTTTCGGAGCTTCCCCAGAACTTCAGCAAACGTTCGGTCCCTCGCGATTGTGACCACCAGGGTGGATACCGGCGCCTTCTGGCGCTTTTCCTGTCAAGAGGCGCCTGTCCCGACTTAACCGTCGGCTTCTTCTTTTCCACCACAGGCTTGGACTTGGATTGCTCCTTGTCCTTACCAGGTGGTGGCACCTCCTTGCGAGGTTTCTTCTTCTTACGGTTTTAGAGGCCTCGGGTGGGCTTTGAGGGCCCTCCCTACTCCTCTTTTGAGCCTGTATCTTGCTGTAGCCGCGATGACGGCTTTAGCAATGATGCCTCTTCTCTTAGGCCGCCGACGATTCTCGTGGCCAACTCGATAATCCTCGACTTGGCACTTGTAATCATCGACTGCTAAAGACATCTTCTTCGTTTTCCCGTAGAGCTCTTGTACAAGAGCGTCTACGGTTTTCAACCCTGTTTTGACGACCATGGAAATGTTAGGCTGCTTTGCACGAGCTGCCAACATTGCCTGAAGTTCTTTTTTCAGATGGTCGTAAGTGTACCTTCTTGTCACGATGATGGTGATGGTCGTAAGTCACCTTCTTGTATTCCTTACGGAACACTTCTATCTCCTCTTGAGATTCTCTGCTATAGGCAGAGATGCCGCTGATGGCGCTACCAATGCTGGTAACGCTGCCGCGTCGTAACCTGCTTGCAGAAGCAAGACTCAGCATCTGGGATAGCGGCTGCTGTTGGGGGTTTTCTTTCGAGGACCCCCGCCTCTGACGTGATGTTAGAACTAAGCGGCTTGTGGCCTCCCCCAAAATCCATGAAGCCAGCGCCGGCCACCGGGGCTTTCACCCGATCGGAACCGACGACGGGATTCACTCCTAGTTTGGAGTTGCCCGCTTGGGGTAGTATATTTCATCTCGCTTGCTCATACTTCTGGTTGTACTGTTCGGTCCACGGAGATTATTTTATTTCACCTCTACCCTTCACGCTAGAGTGACGAGCATTCCCCATCCGCCACCCGGGGGACGCGCCGCATACGGGGACAGGACACCCCGCGCGGATTATTATTATTATTATTATTATTATTATTATTATTATTTTTTTTTTTTTTTTTTTTTCGTGGGAAACTGGAGAAATCTTACATAAGACGACGACGAGGGTCCGCACTCGTCGCCAGTGCCGGATTCTTACCGGCTAAAACTCCAAACCCAACGCTTTCACCTGCCCAGCCCGGAACTGTTTTTCACATTACTTCAAGCTGGGAGGCGTGTCTTGTGACATGCGTCATCGTTCCTTATTCTATCCTCCCACGTTGAGACTGCCACTTATCGTGAAGCGGCCTTTCGGGCGGTATCGAGCGCGCGCCTAAAGGTGGCACAGGCTCCGGACCCCGCCACGTGAGACACTCCCTCAGCATCCTTTGATGGACAAAGAAAGCATTTGGGAGCGCTCTCTACTTCTCTTTTGATCGTAGCCTTGTACAGAGCGTCTACGTTTTCAACCTGTTTTGACGACCATGGAAATGTTAGGCTGCTTTGCACGAGCTGCCAACATTGCCTGAAGTTCTTTTTTCAGATGGTCGTAAGTGTACCTTCTTGTCACGATGATGGTGATGGTCGTAAGTCACCTTCTTGTATTCCTTACGGAACACTTCTATCTCCTCTTGAGATTCTCTGCTATAGGCAGAGATGCCGCTGATGGCGCTACCAATGCTGGTAACGCTGCCGCGTCGTAACCTGCTTGCAGAAGCAAGACTCAGCATCTGGGATAGCGGCTGCTGTTGGGGGTTTTCTTTCGAGGACCCCGCCTCTGACGTGATGTTAGAACTAAGCGGCTTGTGGCCTCCCCCAAAATCCATGAAGCCAGCGCCGGCCACCGGGGCTTTCACCCGATCGGAACCGACGACGGGATTCACTCCTAGTTTGGAGTTGCCCGCTTGGGGTAGTATATTTCATCTCGCTTGCTCATACTTCTGGTTGTACTGTTCGGTCCACGGAGATTATTTTATTTCACCTCTACCCTTCACGCTAGAGTGACGAGCATTTCCCCATCAGCCACCCGGGGGACGCGCCGCATACGGGGACAGGACACCCCGCGCGGATTATTATTATTATTATTATTATTATTATTATTATTATTTTTTTTTTTTTTTTTTTTCGTGGGAAACTGGAGAAATCTTACATAAGACGACGACGAGGGTCCGCACGCGTCGCCAGTGCCGGATTCTTACCGGCTAAAACTCCAAACCCAACGCTTTCACCTGCCCAGCCCGGAACTGTTTTTCACATTACTTCAAGCTGGCAGGCGTGTCTTGTGACATGCGTCATTCGTTCCTTATTCTATCCTCCCACGTTGAGACTGCCACTTATCGTGAAGCGGCCTTTCGGGCGGTATCGAGCGCGCGCCTAAAGGTGGCACAGGCTCCGGGCCCCGCCACGTGAGACACTCCCTCAGCATCCTTTGATGGACAAAGAAAGCATTTGGGAGCGCTCTTGCAATTCTTAAGGTTGTGTCCAGGCTCGCCGCACTTGTAGCACGACGAGGACCTGTCCACTCCCTTACAATTCCGTTTCGTGTGGCCGAAGTCTAGGCACCGATAGCACCTCTCGACCAAGACTCGATCCCGAACGCGACAGCTTACGAAGCCGACGCAGAGATGCCGCATCGACTTCAGCCTGTCAGCGCTCTCGTGATCCAGCTTCACGATGGCTGTCTTCTGTTGATTGCGGTTGGGACCCAAAAGCTTCACCTCTCGGCTCTGAGGCGGAGACGCGAGAACTTTATCTAGGGCCGCTACCACTTCGTCCCTCGTTGTGAGAGCGTCCAGGTCTCTGATCTCCAGGGTCACCCTTCGATCTCGGATCCTAACTTCTCCCATCCCTTTAGTAGCCATACGGACTTTCTCAGCGAATGCTGTTGCGTCCGTCTTCTTGCCCAGCCGGAGCAGGACATCTCCCCGCCCTGTTGGCCGTACGCTCAGAACCTGGGCGCCGCTGTCGTCCGGGTTGACTTCCTTTCGGAGCTTCCCCAAGACTTCAGCAAACGTACGGTCCCTCGCTACAGTTACCACCAGGGTGGATACCGGCGCCATCTGGCGCTTTCTCCTATCAAGAGGCGCCTGTCCCGACTTGACTGTCGGCTTTTTCCCCGCCACTGACGCGGACTTGGATTGCTCCTTGTCCGTGCCACGTGGTGGTACCTCCTTCCGAGGCTTCTTCTTCTTGCGGCTCTTAGAGACCTCGGGGGGCTTTGGGGGCCCTCTCTACTTCTCTTTTGAGCCTGCATTCTAGCTGTAGCCGTAAAGACGGCTTTAGCTATTATGCCTCTTCTCTTAGGCCGCCGACGATTCTCGTGACCAACTCGATAATCCTCGACTTGGCACTTGTAATCGTCGACTGCCGAAAACATCTTTTTGGTTTTCCCGTAGAACTCTTGTACAAGAGTGTCTACGGTCTTCAGCCCTGTCTTGACGACCATGGAGATGTTAGGCTGCTTTGCACAAGCGGCCAACATAGCCTGGAGTTCGCTCTTTAGATGGTCGTAAGTGGAGTCGATGTCCTCCTGCGCCTTCTCTACCTTCTCGTATTCCTTGCGGAATATTTCGATCTCCTCTTGAGATTCCTTACTATAGGCAGTGATGCCACTGATGGCACAACCAAGGCTGGTAACGCTGCCGCTTCTTAACCTGTTTGCGGATGCAACACTCAACATCTGTAACGACGGCTGCTGTTGGGGGTTTTCTTTCGAGGGCCCCACCTCTGACGTGTTCGTAGAACGAAGCGCTTGGTGGCCTCCCCCAAAATCCGTGAGGCCAGCGCCGGCCACCGGGGCTTTCACCCGATCGGAACCGACGGCGAGATTGACTCCTAGTTTGGAGCTGCCCGCTTGGGGTAATAGGTATTCCATTCGCTTGCTCATCATCCTTCTTCAACTGTTTGGTCCACGGAGGCTATTTTGTTTCACCTCTACCCTTCACGCAAGCGTGACGAGCTTTCCCCCATCCGCCACCCGGGGGACGCGCCGCATACGGGGACAGGACACCCCGCGCGGCTTATTATTATTATTATTATTATTATTATTATTATTATTATTATTATTATTATTATTATTATTATTATTATTATTATTATTATTATTATTATTATTATTATTATTATTATTATTATTTTATTTTATTTTATTTTATTTATTTTTTGGTGTCTGTGGTAATGACATTTTACGCACAACCGGCAAACTATCCACCCCCTCGCAAGAGCAGACAGTCCACCGAGTGTGGGACTCAGTAGAAGCAACCTACTCATACCCACTAAACCCACAATATCTATGTTCACACCGACACCAGCCCGGAATTGTTATTCACATTACTTCAGACTGAGCGGCTGTCCTTGCGTGTCCAAAAAAAAAAACACATTCATTATTTTACTCTTTGATTCTCGAATCACATTCGCTCAATCTGTCAGACATCCATCTGTCTGATATCAATCGCCAGTTGTCCGCGTTTGTCGTCATAGGTCTCGTCACGTTTTCCGGCGTCATCGATTCTATGTCCATTTCAAGTCGTTGACGTTGATCCGCCCATCGCCTGCAGGCGAAGAACGTATGATCATCGTCATCATAGACCCATTCGCAGTACTTACATTCAGGTGAAGCAAGTCTGCCCATCTTTTGTAGATAGCCGCGGAAGTATCCGTGTCCAGAGAAAAATTGATAGAAATCTACCTCACCGTGCTTTCTCCCCTTCCACGGAGCAACCGCAGGGATAAGTCTACGTGTCCATCGCGCCTGTTGGGTATTGGTCCATCGGGTTTGCCAGAGTTCCATCTGTCGCACCGTCTACCCGTCCCGTGCCAGCGCTTCGTTCCTATACGCGTTTTCGTTCCATAGCTAGAATGTCGATCGGAATCACACCCGCGATAACAAGAACGGCGTTTTCCGACACCGTTCTGTACGCGCACGCAATTCTTAACGCGCCCACCCACTGTACGCTAGTCATCGCTTTTGCCCGTCTCTTAACGTGTAACGCGTCCGCCCAGATTTTCCGCCCCATCTAGCATGATCTGGTGGGTAACGCTCATAAGTATTTGTTGAGTGCGCGTTCTGGATCCGTTCATATTCGCCATGAGGCCAATCAAGACTTTTGTCTTTTCTTGTGCTTTTTTAGTCACCATGCGTATGTGAGGCCAGAAACTCAGTTTCATATCCAGAGTCAGCCCTAGATACTTGACCTCGTCTCGGACCACCACACGTTCGCGTCTGACTGTCAACGGTATCCTCGTGTCGATTCTTCGTCTAGTTATAAGTACAAGTTTTGTCTTTTGTAATGCAAGTTGCAGTCCGCGGTCTTTCATCCATCCAGTCACCCGACGCATAACCTGGTTTAGCTTTAACTGAATCAGGTATGTGTCACGTGACATGATAATGGCCTCAACGTCATCAGCGTAAGCGATGAGGGATGTGTCTGTCGGCCATTCGGAGAAGACTGTCGGCTTATAATATGTTCCAGAAGTCTGACCCCAGAATGGAACGCTGGGCGACTCCTGCGGTTATTCGTCTGTCTTTTTGTCCGTCAGTGGTCTCGTAGGACATCGGTCCCTCAAGTAGTCCTTCAGAATCCGGAGAAGGTAGTCGGGCACCCGGAATGCTGTTTCCAGCGCTTCTAGGATATCCATCCACCTCGCCGAATTGAAGGCGTTTCTAACGTCCAGCGTAGTCAGTAAAACTAGTGGCCGGGTCGTATAGCACCTATATTATGTTCGTCAAAGATGTTCCTAACGAGGGTTATCGCCCCGATTACAGAGCGCCCTTTTCGGAACCCGTACAGTCGGTCCGATAAGTCCCCTCCGTCTTTTATTGACTGCAGAAGCTTTAGCCTACGCATTAGTTCATACAGAGTCCCCCTTATTTTTACTAATGAGGATCAGTTGAGCTATCTTCTAGTGCCTACTAAAAACGACCTCCACCAGGCACGCGTTGAATGTGTCGAGGAGCAAATTGCAGCTCTGGCGAGCTCCGCATTCGTGAAAAGAGGACATTCTCCGTTTGTTCTTTCAACAGTATCCTCCCTCCTCTTTGGGTGAGTTGGGAAGAGGCCGTCGGCGATCTTGTTCATCGTCTCTGCATCCTTAGTTATCGGCGGAATCCGTCTCATCAGTTGACGAGTTATAATCTTGTAACCCACGCCCCAGAGATCCACGTCCAGCTTGTCCGTCAGTCTTTGCCAGCACTCTTTTTTGCTGTTATTTATGGCGTATCGCGAATACCTTTTATTCTGCCTATGCTCTTCCAAAAGGTCTAGTACAGTTTGTCGGTCTCGGGTCCGTTGAACCTTCCGTCAGAGACTTACTCGCCTGTACGCCAGTAAGTCTCACGTTTGTTCTGTATCTATCGTTTCCGCGGCATAAAGGTTTCACAAGCGCTTCAGCCCTATCGCGATTAGTCATTTCATGAGCTTCCATTTAAAACATTGGTTCCTCGCGCGTCAGTCGTCTGTCCAATTTTTCTAGGTCCAGTCGTTTCACGTCCCAACGAAGGGAACGAACTGCCCGAATACCTGTCATTACTTAGCTTGTACTTATAATTGTAGTGATTCCACAAGCATGTCGTAGAACCCGTATGTTTGAAAACTGCGGCACAATAATTACAAGATGCTTCTTCACTTTTTTCTGATTATTTAGAATGCTGCCATACTTTACTTCGGGATATTAGAAATTTACTACCGAAATGGAAATAATTTTTATCGTTTGATATTAAAGTAAGTCGTAACTATAATAACTACTAAAGTAATGTTTGAATACAGCACTCAATCAACGTTCGCAAGTTTCTGAAGGCTTTTGCTTGCTAATCAAAGTAATATTAGTAATCATAGTCTTAAAGACACACCATCTGAGATTATAAATATAATATACACTCGTACACGCACAATTATTATTTCAAAATTATTATTCATTATTATTATTATTATTATTGACAGTGGTCTATCGCAGACCTTCTGCTGCTTATCCATCAGATTTGTTTGATACTCTTTCTGACATACTCCCTAACTATAATCATGTCATTATCTTAGGCGATTTCAACATTGAAATGAAATCTTCCAGTGCTGCAGCAAATATGTTGAGAGGGAGTCTGGCAGCTCTGGGCTTCATCCTTATTCCATCCGAACCGACACACCAAATTCTGGAAAAGAGACTTGGAGAAGATCAACCTTCATTATCTACGGGATAAATCATCGCATATCTCATCACTTCCATCTCCACCCTTCATTGATCCGCATTCATCTACTTGGCCTGATCAGCCCACTCGTATAGACTCGCTATCATCTAACCATTTCGATACACTTTCATCCTCACTATCTTTACTGAGTAGTTCAAATCTCTGCACCTTCAATGTCATTGCTCCATCACAACTTGTCACTGTCAAAATTAAGCACAAGCCATGGATTACGCAGGAAATAAGAGCTAACATTAAGGCCAGAAATGTTGCTTTTAGACTTTTTCGTAATTCAGGCTCTTCCACAGACTACAACGCCTATAAATTACTGAGGAATCTGGTTAAAAATTCTTTCGATTCCAGCAGATTTCACTATTTGCAATCAAAGCTCAATAACGAAAAAGAACCTGCTAAGTCCTGAAAATTTCTCAGAAACATGGATCTTGGCTCGAAGTTGAATCCATCGCCATTAATACATTTTTCAACCCAGCAACTTAATGTCCATTACGCATGTATATCCAACCACACCCCACCACTCACCATCCATTCATTTGCATCTATTCTATCTAATCTATGCCATTTTTCTTCATCTCCTTCATTCGCTTTCCTACCCGTGTCAGCCAAAAAAGTACAGCGGACCATAATTAGGGCCTCTTCTAAGGCATCGGGTGCCAACGGTATTTCGATCAAAATGCTGAAATTATTAGAACCTCAACTCAATTTACCCTTAACGGAACTATTAAATGGTACGCTTTCCGCTGGATGGTTCCCCGAATGCTGGAAGAGGGTCGTGTTATTTCCGTTGGCGAAGTCGAGCAGGATGGAGTCGTGCTCTGACACGAAATCGATTGCAAGACTTTGGAAAGATTGGTGCATGATCAGCTGGTTGAGTACTTTGAATCTAATCATTTATTATCAGCCAAGCAAGCGGGATTCAGAAAGGGCCACAGTACTCAATCAGCTCTTTAGGGGGTACTAGATGACGTAAGAAGAGCTATCGACTCTAGAATGATCACGATCCTAGTGTTGTTCGACTTCTCCAAGGCCTTTGATACAGTTCCCCACGATTCCTCAGACACTGTACTCAATTGGTTTTATAGATATCTTGTGGGCCGTACACAGGCCGTTGTGGACGAGGTTGGCATATTGTCTGACTGGCTCGAGGTAAATGGCAGTGTTCTAGGTCCTGTCTTATTTTCCATTTTTATTAACGATTTACCTAAGGTTCTCAAAAATAGTAATTATATGCTATTTGTCGACGACGCCCAGGTCTATCATTCGTTTTTTCCATCTGACATTGATATTGGTGTTCAACGCGTATCTCATGACGCAAATGCGATAGCAAATTGGGCAATGGAGAGCGGCCTTAAATTAAATTTAAAAAAGACGAAGGTTGTGATCCTGGGTAGTCAGACCTTTATATCCCGTATTAACCTGAACACTGCTCCGAAAGTTAAATTACGTGATGATTTTTTGAAATACGAAAATGCGGTAAAATCGCTGAGAATATTGATTACTCCTAGCCTCGACTGGTCACAGCAAGTCATGACAATCTCAACATGCGCTCATGGAGTTCTACACTCGCTACGTTATTGTAATAAGGCATTATCGGTAAAGCTCCGCAAAAATCTAGTTGCAGCACATATTTTCCCCACTTCGACTATGCGAGTGCGGTCTACAACGATGTAGATTAGAGTTCTTATTAACCAGTCAATCGATTAACCGAAAAACCGGCTAAAACCGGTTCGTCAACGGTTAGTCGGTTTCACCGGTTTTGCAATTTCGTTTAATCGGTTAACCGGTTAACCTGTTAACCGATAAACCGTGCAACCGCGTTTAACCGGTTAAAATGAAATTCTGTATTATAACACTCTGTTCATCATTTTTAAAGTTTTTTAAATATTTTTCTACTGTTAGCTTGATAATGGACAATAATGTAGACAATTTTATGTCTATAAGAGGATTCGAGCGAACAATTTCGGCATATTGTTTAATAACATACCTGAGAGAATGGTGTTCAGGATTTTTTCGAAAATTCATTCTTTTGTTTTGTAACGGTGTGCTTGGTATTGTTTTATTAAAGTATTTACAACGCTTGTTATTCGAAACCGAATATTGCTCCTAAGAATCACAAATATTCCGATTTATGAGATCTTACCATTTCCAAGACTAAAATTAGACATCATGTTACTTGCAAAAAGAATGATGTCTAAAATTTTTTTAATTATTAAAATTTACAAGTTTTAAATATTAACTATTATACCAACCAAGACAATAAAATAATGTTATTTCTAATTTTACTTGTAAATTGTACTGCGAATGAAAACGACTGAAAACTATTATAAAAAAATTATTTCTTTTTTATTATTCAAGGTTTTTGTTTGATGAAGGGAAAGAACATTCTTACCGTGTTACAGCGTTGCATATTGCACAATTTTTTGATCCTCGCTATAAAGATCTAAAATTTGAAAGCGAGTACATGAAAAATACAATTTTGGAAACTATTTACACGATTCTGAAGAACCAAAACTTTTTAACAGAGGATGAAGCACTGGATGTATGTGAAAATTAACAGTCAAATCAGTTAACTAGTTTGGAATTCTTATGTATGATAGAAAAAACAATTAAAGGATGGAAATCTGAGTAAAATGCTTTTAAAGATGAAGCACAGATTAATTTAAAATTTAGTTCATTAGAATGGTGGAAAAATAATAAAGACAAATATTGTAATTTATACAAAGTATTGTAACACCAAAAAGAAGTCGTTCACTTCCAGAGAATGCTAATATGTTCACATTTTTGTATCAAAATAGAAATTTATCAAATAATTAAATTATTATTACATACAGTGTAAATATTATTTAATGTTTAAATCCACATATCCAAGTTTAAGCTTTGTACCAGTTTTGTATAATAATAGTGAAAATATAAAGTTTTCCCATATTTAAATAATTTGCGACGAGAGCCCTTGCTATAAGCAATACGCCGTGCTCTCGCGTTTAACATCTCGCGGAGTAAGCAGAATTAAGGGGCTGCTCCCCACTCCTATACCGACGAACGAGAGACACCTAGCGGCCGTCAACGAGTATATATACCGGCGCGCGGACCAGAACGGGCAGTCGGCTTGGCGCAGTGGCCCGAGCAGAAGCACTCCCTCTCTACCTCGGTTCACCAGGTTGAGAGCGCGATCCTCTCGGGGGCTGAGACAAGCTCGAGTCCTGACCGTACCCTCGGTTCTCCAGAGTACGTCAGTAATAACCCGACTCGGTTCTCCCACTGGTTCACCGTGGGCGAAACGAGGAAGGTGCTTGGCCCCGCGACCGCGTACGTGCCCCCGCGACACCGTAACCGCAAAAGCAATAGACGACTCTCCTCGGTTCACCAGGATAGTCGTCTGCGAAACTTGCTCCTTTGGCTATCGGCGCACCATAGTGGAGGGAGGCAAGTCGACACCGTCGTACACACCTAGCCAGTTTTGTTTTAGCGTTTGGGTCGATAACCCTCTTGGTTCTCCAGAGGATTATCGACACCACTGAGGCGACCACCAGTGACGTTTAAGCTGCAGACTGACGCGAGCAAAGAAGGACTGGGCGCTGTCTTAACACAAGGTGATAAAGAAGAAGAAAGAGTAATTGCGTATGCAAGCAGATCCCTGAATAGAGCAGAACGAAACTACTCTGCTACGGAATTGGAATGTCTAGCAGTAAAGTGGGGAATATGGAAAATGCGCGATTATCTTGAAGGATATCACTTCAAGGTGATAACCGACCACCAGTCTTTGAAATGGCTCGACAAAATAGAAAATCCGTCAGGAAGATTAGCCCGATGGGCAATGGAATTAAGCCAATGGGACTACGAGATAAGTTACCGAAGAGGTCCAGACAATGTGGTTGCAGATGCGTTATCACGTCAACCAATCCAAGTATACACCGTAAATCAAGTGATAAAATGTAAATGGTATAACGATATGATGGATAAAGTAAGGAAAGATCGGGGGTCGGTTATACCGACACATTTTACACACACTCGATTTTAATGAGTATGATCAAATAGAAGAATGGAAATTATGTATACCAAAGGAAGAACGAGTGCGTGTACTAAAGGAATGTCACGATGCACCGGTATCTGGACATCTGGGAGTAGCAAAGACACTTTCCCGAATGGCTCGATTATACTACTGGCCGGGAATGTTACGAGATGGGACGAAGTATGTGCGAGCGTGCGATAGCTGTCAAAAACACAAGGTTCAACAGCAAGCCCCTCCAGGAAAAATGCACGCAACAAAAGTAGATCAGCCATGGGAAATGGTATCGGTGGACCTAATAGGGCCGCTACCGAGATCAACAGATGGTAATGTACAACTGTTGGTAATGCAGGACAGATTTACCAAGTGGGTAGAGTTGCGCCCTCTACGTAAAGCAACATCCGAATCGGTAACAAAAGCTCTAAAAGAGTAGATAATATTACGATATGGTTGTCCGCGTACGGCGGTAAATGATAATGGTCGGCAATTCATTGGTAAAGAATGGAAGAAATTATTACAAGATTGCAATATCAAAATTACATATACACCACCGTATACGCCACAATGCAATCCGGTAGAAAGGACAAACAGAGTGATTAAGACAATGATTCGCCAATACATCACGGATTCGCAGAAGACCTGGGATCGACATATAGCGGAGATAGCATTCGCATATAATACCGCACCAAGTGATGCTACGGGATATTCACTCGCATATCTGAATTACAGTCGCGAACTAAACCCACCAGGCAGCCTGAGCCAGGAAGTGGGAGGTTCATTACCAACAGAGGTAGGAACCCGCCGTAAACGCCAGCAAAACGCAATTGAACTCGCGCGTATTTTGTTAGCACGCAGCTTCGACAGACAACGACATAGTTGTGCCCTATCGACGATCGAGTCGCTCTCGTGAAAGGGTAACCGCGTCTTTAGCATATTGTAACCTTGTATTCCGTATTAGTAATTATATTGCCTGGCTAGCATATCACACATATATTGCATACACACCGTCATAACTCGCATGCGAATAGATTTATGTGACTAACGAGACTCTTCTTGTATTCATTTGTTGCAGAGACATAAGGACGAACGGGTTATAATTTAGTTAAGCGAATAATAAATACTCATTTAGTAATAAAAAGTGTTGGTCTTTACTCAACCCCACCCTGGTTTCCTTACTTGGCAAAATCCCTCGGTTACAAATTATAATATTTTCTTTATAACCATCTAATTAGCAACGAAAACCGTCAAACCGCGGTTTATGCGGTTTTCGGTTGTGCGGTTTTTTTCGGTTATCGATTAACCGGTTAACCAAAATTGGAAAACCGGAAAAACCGATTAACTGATACACTAACCGGTTAAAACCGGTTAACCGATATCCGGTCAAACCGTTAACCGGTTATTTTTAAGAACCCTAATGTAGATCAGTCTAAAAACCTCAACCTCCAGAGGTTACTAAACGCTTGTGTGGGACTTGTATCAGGCAACATAGCGAGACGTGATCACGTTACCCCGTTCAGACTGGGTTTAAAATGGCTGTCGGTCGAGTCTAGACGTTCATATCCCATTGGTTCCCTGGCTTATAACATCATCGCTCACAATTCACCATCATATCTGACAAACCATTTCACCAAACTCAACACGCATGGCCAAAATCCCCGCTCTTCCTCTCGCCATCCATTCAAATCACTCACGTATCTCCCACCACGCACCGAAGAATTAAATAAATCATTTATTATAACCTCCACCCGCATTCTAAATAATTTTCCTTCCAACACTTTCAATCCTTTCTACGTAGATAAATTTAAAATCATCTTATTCAATTATCTGTTTGGGCTCGACAAAAAGCCTGGTCTACACGAGTCACGAATGAGGGTTTGGTATTCCGGCCTATGAGTTCTGTTTGGCGCTTCGCTACTACGTGAAATATTTAATTTTAAGTTTAAAATTGTTTATTTTGTTATTTTATACTTTTTTACCTTACTATTTGTTTTTCTATTTATTTATTTATTTGAGCACAATATTTTGCGAGCGTTACATTAATTGTTATCTATTTTTAAGTATTTATTATTGTATATATTTTTATTTTATTCTATTGTTTTTATCATTTCTACTGATTTTGTAATTTTATTTTTATATAGTTTTAAACTTTTTAAACTACTTTTTCTATTTTTGCAAATAGTGCCTATGGGGTTTCTACCCCAAAAAGACCGAAAATAAAGATCAATCAATCAATCAATCAATCAATCAATCAATCTTAAAAATGGGGGATCCCCCTCATCACACCTCCCCTATCTACTGTAGAATGGAGAATAAATAAAGACTGGTTACCATATTGTTATTCACGGTAACCAAAAATACCCATTAAAGTTTGTTTAGAATTCTTATATTTATAATCTCCTCCCAGCTCTCCGCGTTCCATTATCTTTAAAACGAGGAATAAAAATATTGATTGTCGTATTCACCCGTACTGAAAACCCTTATTAAATATTTTTGGAATTATTCTAATTTTACCCCCCTGCCCCTCTCCTCCCCCTCCACCGTCTATCATTACATGGGGGATAAATAAAGACTGGTTGTCGTATTCAGCGTTAATACTCCCACTCCACACATACGCTTAATTCTTGCAATTTGTGGGATACAGGACACCGGACACTGCCCGATGGACGACGGACACCGATGATTGGACACCGGAGAACGGATGCTTTTTAATATAATATAGATAGATTTAATGTCAGATTTTTGCGTTTGTTGCAAATTTCTTAGCATTTTTGTTAATTCTTTTGATGATTTTTCTGCCAAAAGAATTGATATTAGGGCTTTATTTTCTACATCAGGTAGTTCATTTATCGCTATACAATTCAAAGTATCGGCTAATATATTTTGTTTTCCAGGGATATAGTCAGGTATTATATTATAATCTTGTATTGCCAACAAAAAAATCTACACGCTAACAAATATTGAAGGGCTATATGATTTGTACGTATGTAAATTTGGCTTTTTCATATAAGATTTAAATTTGTTTAGCGCCCATATAATCGCAAACAACTTTAATTCCATAGTAAAAGAGTTAAATTCCGCCACTTTGAATGTCCGAGATGCTAAACTTACTATCCTTATTTCATTGTTATCGTCTTATTGGTATGTCGCCGCATCTAACGCAATTAGGGTCAGAATATAGTATAAAAGGTTTTTTGTGTGTCGAATCATATAATAATATCTGTTCCCGAAACGGAGATTTTACTCTTTCAAATGCATCTTGTTGTTTGACCCCCCCCCCCCCATATTCATCGCACGTTTTTACGCAGCAGCTCTAACAGGAGTGACATTTCATTTGCGATTTCGTTCGAGAATTTGGCACAGAAGTTAATTAATCCGAAAAAATCCTTTTAATTGTTTAGTATTTTTAGGTGGTGGGAATTCGTCGATAGTTTGTGTTTTCTCTGGATCTATCATAATTCCTATGATCGTAACTATGTGTCCTAGGAACTTTAATTGTTTACAAAAAATACTATTTTCTCAAAGTTAAGTGTTAAGTTAGACTGTCTGGCATAGAAGAATATTTTCGCTAATAGGTTTAAATGTTCCGTTTCCTTCTGCGAAATACATACCCAATCGTCTACGAAATCAAATAAAACGTTTTTAAAATTACTAACGATCCATTCCGTTGCTCTTTTAAGGTTGCTCCGCTTACCTTTAGACCGAAGGTAACGACTTTACATTGATATGTTTTTCCCGACGTATAAAAGGTGCATACTGTTATGATTCCTCCGCAAGTGAAATTTGCCAAAAGCTTGCCGTTAAGTCCATCGATATCATTACTTTAACGCTTACGAAGTTTTTTAAGATTTCTTCCATTGGTTCCAGTCCATTATGATTACGATATAATCTTTTGTTGAGTTCTCGTGCATGTAGACATAATCTAATAGAACCGTTTTTCTTAATTACCGGAATTGTAGGTTTACATTTGGCATTCTCTTTACTTCTTCATCGACCCTCTCCTGAAGGTTTAGTACAACCGAGTATAGCGTCAATGAGTACGGTTTATTTGAATTTGAAATCAATTCGCGTAACGCCGTTTTCTTATGGATGGGTAAATCTAGGATATTATTTAATTTAGAATCTATTTCTTCCTGCGTTGCTTCAAACTCGACAGATTTATTTTGTTTAGTTAAATTAACTTCATCTATATTTTCAGATTCTTTGATTCGCGTAGATTGGGCCAATAAATCATTATAATCATATTTAATCTTTATTATTTCGCCATTTTGATCTGGCAACCGTATCTCATATTCTCCCGTAACTATCGAAAATTTTAATTTATTCTGTACATCAATGCCTATTATATATTGCCTAACTAATCGCGAGATAATTAAAAAATTTATGTCGGTTTCTATTGCACCGATTTTTATGCTAGCGCTAAATTGTTTTCTCAAATTTAAATAATAAAATTTCATACGGTCGGTAATGAAGGACACATTTTTAATTGATCGCTATTAGTTTTATAAAATTCGGCGGAGATACAAGTTATTTTACTTCCGGTATCGACCAACGTCTTTAATCGTACGTTTTCTATTTCTAATTCTATTTCTAGACACTTTATGATTAGTGATTTCAATTGTTTATCATCATCATCTAATAAGAAATCACGACAATTATTAAACACGGAATTTGCTTCCAATACGAGCACAGAATTGTTCTCAACGCCATAATGCGGAGAACTTTTATCTTGGACCAGAAAGCCGGCGATGATTGTTCCGAAATCGCGACGTTTCAACACTTGACTGCCCCCTTTCCCTCGGTTACACACGTCTCTACAAAACTCTGTTATTGCTTCACGGAGCATTGAAGTTCTGAATATTCTTGATATTGAGATCGCCCTGAAAACCGTACGATTCAGTCTGCCCATTATCTAATTCTATATATTCCATTGAATTTTTAACTTCTCCAAAGGTACCGATCGCCGTTAATTGGAATTTCCTTCTACGTCTTCGAGGTCGTTGCATTTTCGTTGTATCAAGATTATTGTTACCATTATTATTTTCACTTTCATAATTATTATTTTCTAAATTTAAACCAAGGCCCTTGATGCAACGCTTATTCGTTTCCCTGAATTTTTTCCTCGATGGAGTTAACATTTATTTCATTTATGCGTGGATTTCGCGTCTCAGAATTACGTCGGTAATTCGATAGGATCCTAGTTCCATTTGGTGTAATGATTGCGTTTGACGACGTCAAATTAGGGTGGACGCTCTAAAATTACTATTGTCGTGATAGTGTGTTGGGGAATCGAATCGTCTTTCGCGACTTCTATTCTCATTACGGGTTTGGTTAAGCGATGCATGTGTTACGTTACGTGTCGCATTTAATCTTCTCGCTTGATCTAATAAATCAAGTAGGATAACTAAATCATTTATAAGCGTGATTCTTTGCACAACCTGTCAAATTTGGTCATTAAAATGTCGTGACAATCGACGCACAATCGTTTGTTCACTAGGCGCATTATCAGTTAACCTTACATCGTTGTATAATCGGTATACGTATTCGCTTCTGCTTAGATTACCGCGTGCATTACAGAAGCCGAATTCTCCTTCATGACGGATTTGATCTTGTACATTTTCGTTTCAAAATCTATTTAAAAATCGTACTTCTACATGTTCCCACCAATCTCTCGCTAGACTATCAAGTACCTCGCGGTTCTTTTAAAATATCCTAACAGTGCACGAATATATCTCATTAGTCTTTCATATGCCGCTGCCGAACAGTTTGGCATCCCTATTAAAAAACTTAGTACGGATTTTATACCAAATTGGTACCAAATTTAGCGCAAAGTAAGTACAGAGTCAGTTCCAAATTTGTACCAAATCGGGAAGAACTTCGTACCAAATTTGGTTGAATTTACGGTTCCACATAAGTGCCAAATATGTAATAAAATTGTTCGAAATTCGTGCCAAACTTACATCAACAATGTATCAGATCAATATCAAGTTCGTACCAAATCAATACCAAGTTCATACCAAATTCGTACCAAATTTGCACTAAATAATTACAAAAGAATACTTAATTGTGCAAAAGAATTATGAAACTTCTACTACAATTCCAAAATTTGCACGAAATTGATGAGAAATGCGTGCCAAATATGCATCAATGGAGGGTGCACAAAATTTACCTTTACATACTATGATTAAATCAATGCATGCATGTGTAAGATAAAAATATTTAAGATTGTGTATCTATGTTAAATAATAAACTATTAGGATATCTATTTCTTGCAACTAATCTGAAATCTTAAATCTACTTTATTTATAAAACAGTATTTTAAATTTACCTCTGTGACAAATTTCATCATAATTTGAAGATCAGTTTACAATAAAACTGTCTCAGTAAATCTGCAATCTATATGTATGGATTCTGTAGACCAGTAAAAATGAAGATAAGAATAGAAAATTAAAGGATGTAAAAATGTGTTTATATAAATGAATGTAAACATTATTCTTATATACAATTATGTGAGTAAATTAATAAATTTATTTGATTTTATTAATACTTTTATTTTATAAACTTAAAAATTTTATTAACATTATTATATTACATTGTTTTTAAATTGTAAATCTCTTTCAAAATGAGAACATCATTTTTTAATAAAGTGACGCCAAACGTTCTTCAGAAATTTGGATTTCGCGACAAAAATTTGAACGATTATTACGTAACATTGTAAAAGAAATAGTTTCAAGTAAGAAAAAAAGAGTTGTCTCCCCTAGCTATCATAATAAGCAAAATCTCTGCTAAAACAGACTAAATAATATTCTTTCGTTTTCGTAGAAAGTTTGACCTAGTAAAAAAGGTAAAACATAACCTCATCCTTTTTAGTAGGGCAAATTTTTTACATAAACGAAAGAGTATTATTTAGTCTCTTTTAGCAGAAATGTTACTTATTATGATAGCTAGGGGGGATAACTCATTATTTCTTATTTAAAAATATTATTTTTATAATAATATGAAATAGTCGATAAAAGTTTCGGCGCGGAATTCAAATTTCTAAAGAACGTTTGGCGTCCCATTAATCATACTTTTTCTTTGATCACATTTTCTATCGTCACATTTTTTAACGATCATATGTTCTATCGATCACATATTTTATCGATCACATATTTTATCGATCACATATTTTATCGATCATATTTTCTATCGATTACATTTTTTCGATCAAATTTTTGTCGATTACAATATTAAAAATAACTAACATTCTTCTATGACTTTAAAATTAAAATTAGAAGAATAAAATTAAACTTCTTCGAAATATTACAAACTTGTTTATGTTTGACTGTTTTTAGCTTGTTTTTCGTATTGGCTTATTTGATACGTAATTTCATCTGAGAGGTAAGAACGAATTTTACTGGTGATGTCAAACATTGATTTATCTTTTAACCATTGAACATGGTATCGTATTACCCAATACTTAAGACATTCTGAAAAAAAATTAAATTTTTTATGTGTATATATTTTATTAATCTTACTGAGTAACCATTTTACACAAATAGAAGGTAAACTCGCCAGTTCTACCTGATACTTTATATCAAATTGATAAATTGTTAAGATGTAATAATAAAATAGAGTATCATGCTACATACCCTAATTAAGAAATGTGAATCTGATATCTTTGTGCAGGGAAATAATATTAATTATTTTGTTATTCTTGATGTAAAGGAAGAAATAAGACATTTAATAGAAAAGCACCACCAATATTATAAAAGAGTACTTTTAAATCAGGAGCAACGGGGACAAATTTTTGAAGATATATACGATGGCGTCCAGTATAAAAAATTAATTGAGTCGTTACCTATAAATGAAAAGGATCTGTACGACACAAGTACATTTAATAGTGATGGTTCACCAGTTTTCAGTAGCTTCAACTTTTCTATTTGGCCAATACAAATAATAATAAACGAGATTCCTCCTGATATTAGATTTAGCGAATCTATTACATGTGCGCTATGGTTTGGGAAAAGCAAACCAAATATGAATATCTTCTTAGAAACATTTGTTAAAAAAATTAACGTCATTAACACTGAAAATATAAAGTTTAAAATAGATAGTATTGAAAGAAACTTTAAATTATATCCAGTCTGTTCCTGAGTTGACTCTGTAGCACGTGCATCAATGCAGGGTCTTATCGAATTTAATGGTTATTATGGATGTAATTGGTGTTATCATCGAGGAGAGTGATGCATGAAAAGAAAAAAGTCATTAATTATCCATTCCAAAATACTGTATCAGAAAATCGTACTTCTGCAGAAACCGTGCAGCACATGTATAGAAAATTATCTACTGGTCAACAAGTATTTGGTATTAATAACACATCACCTTTGCTTGAGCTTGACTGTTTCGATTTAATCGAGAGCTTTGTGCCCGACAGTATGCACGCTGTTTTTTAGGTATTTGTAGGAGGTTGCATTTTAATGGTTTGACGAATCAAGAGAAAAAGAGAAAAAATTCTGGAAATCCAGAGAGTGGGAGAATTGGTTATTATGTTATAGTTTGCCAATTTTACGAACAATACCCGGATTCGAAATGTATACAAAACATTGGGAGCTATTAGTGGAAGCAATGTAAATATTAATGAGCGAATCTATATCCAAATCGACTTTAGAACATGCAGATCAATTGTTCAAAGATTTTGTTTGTAAAACGGAGAAGTATTATACAAAAAGAGCAATGACGTTTAATATTCATCAGCTTGTACACCTAAGTCAAAGCGTTGCTAATTGGGGGCCGCTTTGGGTACATGACGACTATCGATTTGAAGATGGTAACGGAAAAATATTAGGAGTGATTAAAGTTGGTATACATTTAGTACAAGTTTGATGGAGATTTGGCACGACTTTGGTACGAACTTGGTACAAATTTCTTATCAATTTCGTACAAATTTTGCAACTGTAGTAAAAGTTTCATAATTCTTTTGAATAATCAAGTATTCTTTTGTAGTAACTTAGTGTAAATTTGGTACGAATTTGGTATAAACTTGGTATTGATTTGGTACGAACTTGGTATTGATCTGATACATTGTTGATGTAAGTTTGGCACGAATTTCGAACAATTTTATTACATATTTGGCACTTATGTGGAACCGTAAATTCAACCAAATTTGGTACGAAGTTCTTCCCGATTTGGTACAAATTTGGAACTGATTTTGTACTTACTTTGCGCCAAATTTGGTACCAAATTGGTATGAAATCAGTACTAAGTTTTTTAATAGGGATCTCATATCGAACGTTTGGTTTTTGTATAGCCGATAATTCTCGTTCGCGATTTATTATACGTTAATCATGATCTGTAACGGTTTTTAGATTATTTGTATGTACGCGCATTTCGCCGATTAATTGTACGAGCCCATTTGTTCTTTGATCGTGCGTGTCCGCCCTAACTCAGGTGCTTACGAGCCCGTAATTCTTCTAAAATCTCACGTATCTCTCAACGTACTTTAAAGGTCCCTACAGGGTTCACGGAAAGCTTAAATTCATTTTTCGCAGTTCTGGGACGGTCTCATGAACCACTCGGAGCCTGTCACCATTTGGCTAGCTAACCCCTCATTTACGCGTATTCGAGATGCTAAAATTATATACCGATGGAGATTGAATTTAAAATGCTTATTCCATGTTACCCTCGCGCGGATAAGACATATTTACTGATTGCCGTCCACAAAGAAATAAACCAAAAGAAAAAAACTATTACCAATTGCAGCGCGACGCGGATGTTCTTGATGATCCCAGAGAACGGTTGAACCCCCTCCCCTCCGACCATTCGAATCGCCCGGATCAATCCTTGCGGTATCGATCACACATTAACGGTTGTTAATGGGGCCCACGAATGGAGAGGAGTATAACTCCTTAACGCACAAAAATAAAAAAAGATTTCGCAACCTTGATTGTTAAACCCAAAAATGTCAGTCAGGGCTTGTCGCTTGTTGGCTACCCGGCCCCTAATACTTCACATTAAACCATCCTTCTTAACTTACTATTTGCTTCTTCTCCTCTGGATACTTGGGTACCCCGGAATTTATATCTCTTTTTGGCTGACTGGATGACGACTAATCCCCCTAAAGCCGTACATGTGCCTTTATAATGACTCGATTATATTCGATCAGATAATCTATTACGCATTAGAAATATATCCGTATATATCCGTATATCTGCGCGCATAATCAAGAAGGATTTTATTAATTAATTTTCTTTTTTAATAACTAAAATACAAGTTAATTTTAATCTCTTTGGCAAAATTATGTTAATGAATGTATGCCTTCGAATTTAGCGCTTACTTAATTAAATTAACTTAATTAATCCTTTAAATGATTCGGTTATCGATGCTTCCCTTTAAATTCGTTCAATATATGCATATATGTGAAATTAGTATTTAATTAAATTTTTTTATATTGGAAAATAATACAATTAATCTAAATCAATTTATCTATCTTAAACCATTGGTATCCATAATATTTTAATAATAGAATATGATGGCAATAATTTATAACACTGTACTAACTGTAAATTGGCCGCGTAATTAATTGCGCATAAATCAAATTTATAGAGCGGGGAGCGTGTGGCGAGACGAAGGATCTCCCAAAACTCTAGGTCCGCGCGAATTATATGGAATTTGTGTTATTTATTTAATAGATGAATTGGGAATGTTGCAAAGTACATCAAGGCATAGCAAAAAACAATGTCAAAGATAACTACTACATTGATATCAACACTTATAAACGGAAGGTCCGATGGTGAGGGAACCGAATCTTCTGCAAAAGTAAACTGATTGTACCAAAACGGGAGAGTTTTCCCCACTACCGTCAATTTTAATAAAACTCGCTGTTTTCGCTGCTTCGGGAGCATTTTGTCAAGATCGCGAGATCGACGACTAGATCAAGCGGCTTCCCCTCACTCTTCTAGCCCGAGTACCTATAGTTATAATGTTTGACACTTTCACCCCCCGGGCGAGTACAATGTTTGAGAGTGTGAGAACCTTGTACTATCTATATTAACTAATTATGTTATATATTTATGTTATATATTTTTTATTTTTCCGGATTCTTTTTCATAATTATCTAAGATAATTCAAACAAATTCACGTTTCTTTTAGCAAGTTCCATAGATCGCGAGCTCATTCTAAAGGTGACGCGTAACGTAAGAAATTTGTTTCTCGTCGACCTACGTTGCTGAATCAAACAGTGTTGTGATCATAAAAGATACACTCACTTCTAAATTATTCAGAGACTAAAATACTCTATTAATTAATATCTTTAGAATCCGATGCATTATTCATTCATAAGACTGTTGCTGGATGGGAGCACATATCTATGCCCTGCACTAATTGGAGAAGAAAGATGAAATTATTAATGTAAATTTCATTTTTATTTATAATAAGGCCAAACTGGACCGTCACAAAGTTTCAAATAACTCGTTATATCAATAAACTAAATATTTCCCAACAATCTCCATACTTTTATTAAGTAAGTGAATCATTTAATCACTATCAAATTAAGCAATCCTTAATGAAAATATACACGTGATTAATCGTATGTCGAAACATGTGTTTAATAACATGCTAAAACTTATTAAGTGATTTTTTTGTCGTCCATACAGTGTATTTAGGAGTAGTTTACGTTTTCCTCGATATTGATGAACAAACCATATTTATTTATTTGGAGACGTTTCGATGGATATCCTCCATCCTCATCAGGCTATACTATTTCGTCAATATATAGGTATACACATATTATTAACAGCATCTCTGATTAACGCATCATTTGAGTCCGAGTTATAGCAAAAAGAAAAAAATCAGTTTTTTATTAACAACTTTGAACTAATAGAGATATTACAAAAACCCGAATGAAGAGCAAAGATTTTTTTAGTCTCTACAAATTACACCTGGTTTGACTCAAAAATATCATCTTCAACTTTCAAATTTTTCAAAAACAAGTTTTTGAAAAATTAAAATTTGGATGTAAAACAAAAGCGAATCTACGAATCCAAAAATTTTTTTCCCGAATTCGGAAGTTGAAAAAAATTACGTGCCCAAGCCAAGCGATATCGATGAAGTAGTTTCAGAAATATGGCGGTATACATACGAACACAAACAAAACGCACGCACAGATCCATACAGACATCTTAAAACATACTTTGAACAGTTTTTTAGCAAAACTAAAAATTTTACTATTACAATTCTTCTCTACGAGGAAGCAATTATATGAAATTTATTTTATTTTAAAGACATTAAGATACAATGTAAAGAAATACTGCTTACTTTTGAAGTTGCTCTTCGGATGCATCAGAAGGCTGCTTATTGCGGACATATTTTAAATGATTTATAATGGCTGATGGAGAACTGTTATATTTAATTTGCTTATGACACAGATTACATTTGGCAAAACACCTATCGTCAGACAATTCAGCAAATTTCCATGCCCAACTTCTTATACGCGAATCCATGGTTTATTAATGTATTCAAAGACAAGTTATTAGATCGTCGATCTTATCAACACAATGCACAGTACAGAACTAATTGAAATGTCTTAGATTTACCTAATTTTGGAAAATTTAACTCGTCAACATTTCGCTCCAAATTGGATTAACCCAGTTGAAGTTAATTGTAAACAGATAATTAATATTACATTAACAGACACATTTTCCTTTAATCTTATTTTCAAATTATTGATATTATTAAAATTATATTATAGTTTCAAATTTTATGCTTGTATACTTAAAAACTAATTTTAGGATGCCTGATAAAACACCAATAAATTTTTACTCGTCAAGTTTAGCTAAAATTTGTACTATTTTTTATTTTTTTCCATAACTTTGAGACAAATCAACCAATTCGAGCATTTTTTTAAATCGCGTATACTTGATCTCAGCTTTTTTATGGTTGTTCGAGTTTGAGTGTTTATCTTTATTTGTTTTCAAGTTACAAGCGATTAAAGTGAAAGTAAAATTAACAAAACTAAAATTAATAACTTTATAACAGATGACACTCAAGATTTTTTATAACAATTTTAAATATAAAATTTATAACTATAATCGCGAACAAGGGATGTCTTAAAAGAATGTCAGATAAAAGGAAATGGTCATGTTTTATATTTTTTTATAAACAAAAAAATGAATTTTCGAAAAAATCGTGAACACCATTCCCTCAGGTATGTTATTAAACAATATGCCGAAATATTTCACTTGAATCCTCTAATAGACATAAAATTGTCTACATTATTGTCCATTGTCAATCTAATAGTAGAAAAATGTTAAAAAAACTTTAATAATCATGAACAGAGTGTTACAATTCAGAATTACATGTTAACCGGTTAAACGCGGTTGCACGGTTTATCGGTTAACCTATTAAACGAAATCGCAAAACCGGTTAATAAGAACTCTAAACAACATTCATCTGTTCAAACTTTTTTGTACCATCTTTACCCAGTTTAATAATTGAATTCAAACTTTTTTGAACTAATGGTAGAGTTTGAATATTAAAAGACCCTAATATGCGAGATAATTTATCAAAATTCTGAGGAAAAGGTAATGGTAAATAGGTAAGACGTTTAATTCTAGAAGTAGATTGAATATAACTTTTAAATTTTATCTTATTTAGACGGAAGTGAATATTTTGTTTAATAAATTTGATATTATACCCTATCAGCACACAGTGTCTTAAAAACATTTAAATTACGTCGCGGCTAAAACCTTGAAACGTTACAATTTAATACTTGAACAGCGTTTGAACTACGTCTAAATTTGGTTAAGGGGGTGCCATACTCAAAAATTACCGACAAAGCGGAGATAATTCAGTAAACTGCAGTGTACTAGTAGCGCCATCATACGTATATAATTTTACTATTTCATATTGAAAGCGTAGATGCCGCTATCAGTATACTAATAGGTTATAACTTATTTGGCTAAGAATAATAACAATATATACAATAATATTAGTAATATTACTCATATTTAGAGTTGGTAATAAGGTTGGTAATAAAAATTTTCAACCTTATGTTTTACACCGAAATCAAATAAATGGGATTAAATACTCATGAGTTGGTATATCATAATTGAATACATCAATTATCAAACAATTATAGCCGTGCATATTATAGCCATCTATTTTGAACCAAAATCCTACTATCTGGATTGAATACTCGTATGAGTTGGTAATAATATAGTACATATCAATAATGGTGCGAAAATCGTTTTTCGAACGAGTGAAAATTTTATAATTAGAGCAAAGTAATAAAGATACTCACTGAGTTGAAACACATCTGTTACCCGTGCATTGAACTATATTTTTTGATACATAAGGTGTATTTGCAATTTTTAAAAAACAAACAGTGCGTAAATCCCATTTTGCATACTTTGTATTGAAGACAATTTGTTACAATGCTACTTACTAGTTTATTATAATTGAATAAACGTGGATAATTAATCAATTGCAGCAACCTATTCTGCACCAAAATATAACTATCTGGATTGAGCACTCATAAAATGAGTTGGTAAATAAGTTTTAACTATTTTAAAATGTTTAACCCTATATTTTATACCGAAATCCAATTATTTGGATTGAATACTCGTATGTGTTGGTAATAATATTGACCTTAGCTATAATTGTGCGAAAATCGTTTTTCGAACGAGTACTAATTTTATCATTAGAGCAAAGCGACAAAGATACTCGCTGAGTTGAAACTCATCTGTCACCCGCGCATCGAACTATATTTTTTGATACATAAGGTGTATTTGCAATTTTTAAAAACAAACAGTGCGTAAATCGCACCGCAAATACCTACCTACCGGAATAACTAATCGATTACCTATTTAAACCTACCTACCCATATAACTAAAGCCCTTCCTTATATCTGACTACCCGCACTGTATCTAAATCCTACCTACCCTTACAATTCTAATAGCCCATCCCAAGTCGCACTAAAACACACTGGCACTGGCCAATACACGTTATCCGGAAGGTGGAATGAACCTAGCAGAACTCAGCTTATCTTCAGGTCCGTCTAGGCACCTGTTGAGGAAGGTTGATGAAGCAGTAAACACAGGGGTTCCCAATAGCCTGACATGCACGGAGAGGTTGATCTGGAAGCTGTCAGCAGTTCATAGCCAGGGTGAAGAGAGCTACCCTCGATTCAGGGTATCCGGAGTCAGCAGGCATGTAGCCAGTTCACTGTAGAAATAATACCATCTATTTTAGCGTATGCTAGTAGTATGTGAGGACAAGGATAACAGAAGCACATACAGATGTATCTTAATACTACTGCCGTATCTTAATATTACAGCTGTATGGTAGGAGAGACAAGGCTGAAGTGAGGTTATGTTAGTGTTTACAAACTGTATGTACAGCAGATATGCAAATAATATATTTATGAAGACGCATACTAGCGCAAGCCCAAAAAGTAAGTAATTACCTGAAGCAATACGTGGGATAGCTATGGCAACTTTGGTGTTCGACGTCATTAAGCAGGATAGAGGCGGCTCCGGGTAACGACGTTGGCGGCGCAGCGCGGTCGACATAGCGCCTGAAACTTATTAAGCGCAGTACTCATTAGTTGACGGACGAAGATTATACACAAGATTATTACCTGAAGGAAGTAGCAGCAGCGATGTCCGGGCGAAGAGGATATCAGCATGCAGCAGGATACCAGCTGAGCCACAAAGAGACGCGCGATCGAGACCGAGCTATGCGCATACGCGCATGAAGATTCACAGTAATCGGGAACCACAAGGAGTGGCTCCGCAGTGCAGCGTGAACAGATAGCAACTGACACATTAAATGCTGTGACCGACAATACTGATATGAAAGTGCTAAACAAAATTTTTTGTGCAATAATAATATTTAATTATTTATTCAAAATAACGACTGAAATGCATAGTTCAAATAATTCGATATCACGATGTCAACGAACTTGACATTAGTAAAAGTCTGGACGTTTAAACAATTTTTAAATTAATCTTTTCTGAATCACTAGAAAGCGAGCTTGGCAGACAATTAAAAATTATTAATAATGATAAATAAATTTTTAATAATACAAAAATTTATTTTTAATAATTAGTTTAATTATTTACTCAAAATTAATAGCATTTTCTTTATCGACTAAATCTCAGCTGATTACATAGTAGCATATTCGCAAATATTTGTTTACGTAAAATAAATCAATAACTAAATAATTTTATATCTCAGATCTCAGTATGTTACACACGCAAAAATTGATAATTATTTATTAAAAAAAAGCTGTACGCGAGAAAATAATAAAAGAGACGCCTTCATTTATCGATAATGTAAATATGTGTTAAAATTCAAACAAAATTATTCTTGAGTAAAAGTCTAACCAAAAAAATGGAAAATATTCACCTCGTTGAGGTTAGGTTACCTCTTATAGGTGGTTGTATGTCCGAAATCTCGACGGTGCCCGTGAACGTACCGCGATGTCAACGAGTAGTGGTTCCGATACGATATCTGTTCTTTCACCTCGTTGAGGTTAGGTTACCTCTTATAGGTGGTTGTATGTCCGAAATCTCGACGGTGCCCGTGAACGTACCGCGATGTCAACGAGTAGTGGTTCCGATACGATATCTGTTCTTTCCACCTCGTTGAGGTTAGGTTACTACTTGCACATGGTGGTACATCCGAGACATCGAAGCTGCGCGCGAACGTACCACGATGGCAACGCGCTGCGAGTTGCACACGCTATTTATGATAATCAATTAATAAAAATATAAAGCTGAATGCGAAAAAATAAGAGTAGAGACGCCTTGGTTTTTTAAATTCCTAACTATATGCTGAAAGACAGATAAAAATGTCAATGAGTTTTCGAGAAAAGTCTAACCAAAAAAATGGAAAATATTCACCTCGTTGAGGTTAGATTACCACTTGTACATGGTGGTACGTCCGAGACATAGAAGCTGCGCGCAAACGTACCACGATGTCAACGCGTAGTGCGTCCTATACGCAATATTTGATAATTAATTAATAAAAAAACCTGTATGCACAAAAATAAGAGAAGAGGCGCCTCTGTTTATTAATAACCAAACTATATGCTGAATTATAAATTAAAATCTTATTGCGTTTTAGCATTGTCTTACCCAACATATGCAAAATTTCCAAAACGTTGAGGTTAGGTTACCTCTTATAGGTGGTTGTATGTCCGAAATCTCGACGGTGCCCGTGAACGTACCGCGATGTCAACGAGTAGTGGTTCCGATACGATATCTGTTCTTTCCACCTCGTTGAGGTTAGGTTACTACTTGCACATGGTGGTACATCCGAGACATCGAAGCTGCGCGCGAACGTACCACGATGGCACGCGCTGCGAGTTGCAACTTATACATGGTGGTACGTCCGAGACATAGAAGCTGCGCGCAAACGTACCACGATGTCAACGCGTAGTGCGTCCTATACGCAATATTTGATAATTAATTAATAAAAAAACCTGTATGCACAAAAATAAGAGAAGAGGCGCCACTGTTTATTAATAACCAAACTATATGCTGAATTATAAATTAAAATCTTATTGCGTTTTAGCATTGTCTTACCCAACATATGCAAAATTTCCAAAACGTTGAGGTTAGGTTACCTCTTATAGGTGGTTGTATGTCCGAAATCTCGACGGTGCCCGTGAACGTACCGCGATGTCAACGAGTAGTGGTTCCGATACGATATCTGTTCTTTCCACCTCGTTGAGGTTAGGTTACTACTTGCACATGGTGGTACGTCCGAGACATCGAAGCTGCGCGCGAACGTACCACGATGTCAACGCGCTGCGAGTTGCACACGCTATTTATGATAATTAATTAATAAAAATATAAAGGTGAATGCGAAAAAGTAAGAGAAGAGGCGCCTTGGTTTATTAATAAACTAACTATGTGTTGAATTTCAGATAAAAATGTCATTGTGTTTTCGAGAAAAGTCTGACCAATAATATAAATGTTATCCACGTCGTTGAGAATATAGGACTACATTTACACATGGTGGTACGTCCGAGACATCGAAGCTGCGCGCGAACGTACCACGATGTCAACGCGCTGCGAGATCCACACGCTATTTATGATAATTAATTAATAAAAATATAAAGCTGAATGCGAAAAAGTAAGAGAAGAGGCGCCTTAGTTTATTAATAAACTAACTATGTGTTGATTATCGACTAAATCTCAGCTGATTAATAGTAGATATTCGCAAATATTTGTTTAAGTTAAAATTAAAATCAATAACTAAATAATTTATATCTCAGATCTCAGTATGGTTTACACAACGCAAAAATTATAATTATTTATTAAAAAAAAGCGTACGCGAGAAAATAATAACAGAGACGCCTTCATTTATCGATAATGTAATATGTGTTAAATTAAACAAATTATTCTGATGTTTTCGAGAAAAGTCTAACCAAAAAAAATGGAAAATATTCACCTCGTTGAGGTTAGATTACACTTATACATGGTGGTACGTCCGAGACATAGAAGCTGCGCGCAAAACGTACCACGATGTCAACGCCGTAGTGCGGTCCTATACGCAATATTTGATAAGTTAATTAATAAAAAAACCTGTATGCACAAAAATAAGAGAAGAGGCGCCACTGTTTATTTAGGTTAGGTTACTACTTGCACATGGTGGTACATCCGAGACATCGAAGCTGCGCGCGAACGTACCACGATGGCAACGCGCTGCGAGTTGCACACGCTATTTATGATAATCAATTAATAAAAATATAAAGCTGAATGCGAAAAAATAAGAGTAGAGACGCCTTGGTTTTTTAAATTCCTAACTATATGCTGAAAGACAGATAAAAATGTCAATGAGTTTTCGAGAGACGTCTTAACAAAAATATAAAGACTTTCTGCCTGGTTGAGGTTAAGTTACCACGTGTACATGGTGGTACGTCCAATATATCGAAGGCGCGCGGGAACGTACTACGATGATCAACGCTTGTGATGTTTCAATAATCTAAACGATTTTTAAATTTATGTTTTGGTATCGCCACAACGCTACCTTCGTAGTCAGGAATAAATTATCAATGTTTTCTTTTAAAATATCATCATGAAAATTGTGGTTTTTATAATAAATTTTAACGATAGCAATTTATAATTATAAGCAATGTGTTCTTTGAGCTGCACCGTACCTAGCGCCACCTGACGTAACTATTTGAAGTAGAACATCGTAATTAGGTTTTTAATGTTATTTATGGTAATATAATCTGCAATAATTATTGTTAATCCAATTAATTTAGAGAGAACGGGCGCCTTGGAATTGCCGTAGACTATTGTAATGCAAAATTTCAGTCATAAATATTCTCACGTTTTCGAGAAAACCCCGACCATAAAATATTGAATTGGTCACGTTTACTTCATATTTTTGGTAAGACTTTTCTCGAAAAAGCAATGGAATTTCAGTCCGAAACTTTGCACAGAGATGCATTTTTTGTAAATGCAGGCGCCCGTTCTCATATTTTTGCAACTGGTGGTTTTGCTTATAAATAATTAATGGATTATTAGATTTTCTCGGTCGGTAAGGTAGGGAGGATTAATGTTGAGTATGGCACCCCCTTAAAATGTCCTCTTTAATTTCAGGAAAGTAATATTTTTTAACGTGTTTCAAACGTATTTTTAACGTTGTATAAACAATTGTCATTTTTGCACATATAAATAATTTATATTTATATACATTTTTTTATATTTATAAAAATAGTAAATTTATAAAAATAGTATTTGCGCATAGCTACGATTGATAAGTAACAACTGTGCATGCTCCATAATAATAAACATCGGATAATTTTGTTTATACAACGTTAAAAATACGTTTGAAACACGTTAAAAAATATTACTTTCCTGAAATTAAAGAGGACATTTCAACCAAATTTAGACGTAGTTCAAACGTTGTTCAAGTATTAAATTCTAACGTTTGAAGGTTTTAGCCGCGACGTAATTTAAATGTTTTTAAGACATTGTGTGCTGATAGGGTATAATATCAAATTTATTAAACAAAATATTCACTTCCGTCTAAATAAGATAAAATTTAAAAGTTATATTTAATCTACTTCTAGAATTAAACGTCTTGCCTATTTACCATTACCTTTTCCTCAGAATTTTGATAAATTATCTCGCATATTAAGGTCTTTTAATATTTAAACTCTACCATTAGTTCAAAAAAGTTTGAATTCAATTATTAAACTGGGTAAAGATGGTACAAAATGGTTTGAACAGATGAATGTTGTTTATAAATTAAATTGTAAAGTCTGTCCTGCATCTTACGTCGGTGAAACTAAACGTTTACTTAAGACGAGGATTAATGAACACAAAAAGAATAAAAATACTGAATCAGTTATTAATCAACATATGGTTTTAAATAAACATGAATTTGATTTGGATGGTGTTAAAATTGTCGATAGGGAGATCAATTATAAAAAACGTCTTATTCCAGAAATGTTACACATTAAACTTGATGTAAATAATATTAATAAGGAAGACGATATTAGATTTTTAAATAGTTCTTATTTCCCGGTTCTCAGAAATTTAAATGCCTGATTTGAGAGTTGTACAGTGTCTATATATAAATACACCGAGTTTTGTTTTGTTTCTTGTTTGACTGTTTATCTAACCGCTTGACGTATTGGTTATCCGATTATAAAAAAGGTATATTTTTTCACCTTATATCTAAGTTTTTCAATATTGTTTGTCTGTTCTTTTAATTTGTTATTTGTGTGTTATCAATAAACAGCCTGAAGAGGTTGGCAGACCACGCCAACGAAATGTCGTTAAGAACAAAACTTTTTGTTTTTTCTTTTCCTTCGCCTCCGTCAGATCGACAAATTTTCCTACTACAATTAATTTTGTTATATAATATTAATATCTTAATAATAGCTAATATTTTACCATAAAAAATAATTGTAAATTCATTTTCTATTAACCTGAATGAATGTTTTTTACAAAGGGCTTTTAACATTCAGTCTTAAAATAAATTAATGTTAAGTAAAATAATATTCAAATCTTTTACTAAATTTATTTTTCATTTAACTATACACTAATATTTATAGTCTGTTCACATGTTTTCAATTAGATTTTTAACTCTATAAATATATTTTATTTGATATACAGAATTAATTGTAATACAAATTATAAACCTGAATTAATTACATAACATGATCATTTGTTCTTCTCAATGTATCGACAAATATGATTGTAAAACCATTGTAAGTGTTTATGAATGTAGCAGGGAGGATAAAGCAAATGAAGATTGATCATGAATGTTAGGCAATGTTGACCACGACTAGTACGCGCATTGGTGCCCAAAAAAGTACAGAAAATGCCTATTATTTCTTTTCTATAATTTTACGACGTTTCTTCATTATTTAAATATGATTTTTCTTAATGGGGTGTACTTTATACCTAATATAAAAATTCGTTATGGATGCAAAGGTGAAAATTTAGCTGAGCGTATTGCACATGGATTATAATATATTATATACAAATTTATAATAAAATAATATATAATTCCATTAAATAGCTTTTTACTATAAGAATGTATTTAAACATATGTTGAAGCACGTGTTTTCATATGCCAATTCGGTTCAGATTAATCACGTTATTTAGTATATGCAAAACCACGTACTTACCCTATTAGCACACAACGTTGTGGCAACGTTGTAGCAACGTTATCTTAACAACATTCCAACGTTGTTATGAAAGTTGCTGCAACGTTGAAGAAACGTTGCTGCAACGTGGAAGATGTCCGCTAATATTTTGTAAGTTGCCGTGATAGGTGGAAACCTATGCCCTAATACAAAATCTCATGTGATTTATCAATCGGAACGCTGCTCAAACTTACGAAAAAATGAGAAATCCATTTAATAGTTTTGGGGGTCACTTTTTTACAAAAAAATGTTCGAAACTACCTAAAAGTGTTTAAAACTATTTATAACAGTTTAGAACAGTTTAAAACTATTTAAAAATATATTTAAAAATATATTTAAAAATAAATGTTCGAAACTGTTCAAAACCATTAAAAACTGTTTAAAACTGTTAAAAATTGATTAGAAGTGTTTAAAAACATTAAAAAATATTTAAAACGTCTCTAACTGAACATTTTTAAACAGTTTAAAATAGTTTTCAACCGTTCTAAACAATTTTGAGTAGGTTCAATAAACAGTTTTGAACTGTTTTGTGCGTATAATATTTCCACTAGGGTAAAACTTAATTTTTAAAAATAGAACGGTATATTCAATTCTGAGGGTTTGGCGGTAATGATAAATGTGGTATAATAGTGATCAAGGGTACTAAAACTATGCAAAATGGACGGGTTAATGGAAATTATACTGTTCGGTTTTGTATTACCCCAGTAGCACACAATGTTGCGACAACGCTGTGGCAACGTTATCTTAGCACGAGCATTTTTTCTCACATGTGAAATTAAAAAAAATCATAAATATGTCTGAATCGCTTTTGAACCTTAATGTTTGAGCTTATCCGGGGAGTGTTATCACTAAAAAAGTGACTCCCATACTCTTAAATTTATTTCTTATTTTTTCGGAATTTTGAGCAGCGTTCCGATTGAAAAATCACATGAGATTTTGGCATGAGATTTTGTACTAGAGTGTTGAAACAACGTCTAAGCAACGTTGAAAAGCAACCTACAGAATCTACTTTATCTAAAAGTTGAATAAATGTCCTAGAATAGTTTAATAATATTTATCTGAACGTAGAAAAATTTATAAAATATTAAAGAAAAAAAAGAATTTCTCATTCGGGGACTAGAATCTATGATCTTTAACTCCGGAGGCTTGCTCTCTACCAACTGAGCTATTTTATTGTTTCTGTCATTGTGTTAAATCGAGGCTATAAACTATAAAGCATATTCTAGCTGTTCGTTCGACTTTCATAACAATATTGGAATTTTGCTAAGATAACGTTGCCACAGCGTTATCGCAACATTGTGTGCTAGTAGGGTAATAAAATGGTATATCACAAAATGACATAGCATATGTATTGTCACATAATTGAGAACGGGATTAAGCATATGATTAAAGACGTGAATATTTCAAGTAGGGATGAGCAAAACAGTTATAATAGGTAACTGACAAGAAAACATACTATATACTACTTTGCAGGTTTAATGCATCTGCAGATAATTGTTTTACAAAACCGAACAGTACAATTTCCATTAACCCGCCCACTTTGCATAGTTTTAGTACCCTTGATCACTATTATACCAGATTTATCATTACCGCCAAACCCTCAGAATTGAATATACCGTTCTATTTTTAAAAATTAAGTTTTACCCTAGTGGAAATATTATACGCACGAAACAGTTCAAAACTGTTTATTGAACCTACTCAAAATTGTTTAGAACGGTTGAAAACTATTTAAAACTGTTTAAAAATGTTCAGTTAGAGACGTTTTAAATATTTTTTAATGGTTTTAAACACTTCTAATCAATTTTTAACAGTTTTAAACAGTTTTCAATGGTTTTGAACAGTTTCGTACATTTATTTTCAAATATATTTTTTAATATATTTTTAAACAGTTTTAAACACTTTTAGGTAGTTTCGAACATTTTTTTTGTCTATTTTGTTAAATTAAAATCGTTTTAAATTAAACTAAAAAGTTTTGAAAATTTTAAAACAGCTTAGAATGGCTTGAGACAGTTCGGAACAGGTGTAAATAGTGTTAAATAGTTTCGAACATTTAATTGCAAAATTGTTTAAAATAGGTCTGAACATTTTTAAGCAGTTATAAACAGTACTAAACAGTTTTATACAGTTTTAAACATTTAAATAAGTACTAGCTGAAAATCCTCGCTCGCTGCCGCTCGCTCGGGTTTATTTACTTTAAATGAACTGTATTAACTTTTTATTAATTCTTATTACCAAAATTCGTCATAAAATAATGTCAAATGGTGACAGGTAGTTAAACGTAGAAAGGAATGTTAATGTTTGCTAAGAGTTGTGATGGTGTACATGTGTGTGTGTGTTTGTGTATATATATTGTAACGGGGTGGGTACTGGGGAAATGTAAGGCCCCCGGTTAGACCCAATTTTTCCCAACTTACCAACCTTAAGTGTGCAGTCCCACGATGTGGCCGGGAATCACTTTGATTCCCGTGCAATGCCGTTAAAAACGTCAAACACCTCGTTTGACTTGGATACCGTATGTTGGGCCCTATGCCCAAAATTGCCAACTAGGATAACCACCGGAGAGGGCGGTATTCGTAGGATGGGACAGTAACCGGTAAAACACTATCAACAATCGATATTTTACGTTAATCGGCGAGAAAGATTGTCTCGCCGAGTCGATTTATTAAATAAACAATTAGATATAAATAAATTAACAACAAATGAACGTTAACAAGTTAAGGGGAGTCGTACCGATGACTACCCCCGAGGTCAGCGCGAAAACAAGTAGTTAAAACCTATTAACTAACGAGTTACGAGCAACCGATCCGGGAATGATCGGCTGCTTAACCTGATGGCATACGTCACACCGTGTGACGTATGTATCTCTGACGTAGGGAGCTCTGACGTAGAAGCTTCCAACGTCACGCGCGCCTTCTCTCGTGAAGTGGCTCCCGCGAACCACCGACCTGTCTACCCGGGCGGGAGTTGTCACGAGAGGGGGAAAAAGAGGAACTCTTCAGTGTTGCCAGATAGAGGTATTTTTTCTTTGTTGCACTAACACAGTATGACCTCATTTACGTTAGATAATAGAGGACAGAAAAACCCTAAATGGTAACCCTGGAACGCTTCCTCACCTGGACCGTACCAGGTAAATCGGGACACGAAATATTAAACAGACACGCGGGTCTAAACGTGGTGCACCACTTACCGCGTATCTAAATATCTCGCCTCGGCGGGAAAAGGCTGGGCGACGGAGAGATATCTTGGCCTAAAGCTTATTTAAACAGTTTTCAATGGTTTGAACAGTTTCGTACATTTATTTTCAAATATATTTTTTAATATATTTTTAAACAGTTTTAAACACTTTTAGGTAGTTTCGAACATTTTTTTGTCTATTTTGTTAAATTAAAATCGTTTTAAATTAAACTAAAAAGTTTTGAAAATTTTAAAACAGCTTAGAATGGCTTGAGACAGTTCGGAACAGGTGTAAATAGTGTTAAATAGTTTCGAACATTTAATTGCAAAATTGTTTAAAATAGGTCTGAACATTTTTAAGCAGTTATAAACAGTACTAAACAGTTTTATACAGTTTTAAACATTTAAATAAGTACTAGCTGAAAATCCTCGCTCGCTGCCGCTCGCTCGGGTTTATTTACTTTAAATGAACTGTATTAACTTTTTATTAATTCTTATTACCAAAATTCGTCATAAAATAATGTCAAATGGTGACAGGTAGTTAAACGTAGAAAGGAATGTTAATGTTTGCTAAGAGTTGTGATGGTGTACATGTGTGTGTGTGTTTGTGTATATATATTGTAACGGGGTGGGTACTGGGGAAATGTAAGGCCCCCGGTTAGACCCAATTTTTCCCAACTTACCAACCTTAAGTGTGCAGTCCCACGATGTGGCCGGGAATCACTTTGATTCCCGTGCAATGCCGTTAAAAACGTCAAACACCTCGTTTGACTTGGATACCGTATGTTGGGCCCTATGCCCAAAATTGCCAACTAGGATAACCACCGGAGAGGGCGGTATTCGTAGGATGGGACAGTAACCGGTAAAACACTATCAACAATCGATATTTTACGTTAATCGGCGAGAAAGATTGTCTCGCCGAGTCGATTTATTAAATAAACAATTAGATATAAATAAATTAACAACAAATGAACGTTAACAAGTTAAGGGGAGTCGTACCGATGACTACCCCCGAGGTCAGCGCGAAAACAAGTAGTTAAAACCTATTAACTAACGAGTTACGAGCAACCGATCCGGGAATGATCGGCTGCTTAACCTGATGGCATACGTCACACCGTGTGACGTATGTATCTCTGACGTAGGGAGCTCTGACGTAGAAGCTTCCAACGTCACGCGCGCCTTCTCTCGTGAAGTGGCTCCCGCGAACCACCGACCTGTCTACCCGGGCGGGAGTTGTCACGAGAGGGGGAAAAAGAGGAACTCTTCAGTGTTGCCAGATAGAGGTATTTTTTCTTTGTTGCACTAACACAGTATGACCTCATTTACGTTAGATAATAGAGGACAGAAAAACCCTAAATGGTAACCCTGGAACGCTTCCTCACCTGGACCGTACCAGGTAAATCGGGACACGAAATATTAAACAGACACGCGGGTCTAAACGTGGTGCACCACTTACCGCGTATCTAAATATCTCGCCTCGGCGGGAAAAGGCTGGGCGACGGAGAGATATCTTGGCCTAAAGCTTATCTCTCTCTGTCTAACTCCAACGGTCGGGAAGGCGGCCGACTCCTGACTTCCTTCTTTTTCCTTTTCTCTGGGCCGTGCTGCTCTGCACGCCGACGTGGAGGTTGGTGGGGAGAAGCTTTTCAAATATCTTCAAGAAGATAGAAAAAAAATTTTATTCTTGATTTTGTGCACTCTTTTTCCTGGCACTTCCTACCGTTTATCCCCCTGGGGACTTTAACGGTGTCCACCTACCACCTATGTGTGGGTGCTATTATCCCTCCCTTAAAAACCCCACCATCTCGCATTCGCCCGGGGTTATGCCCGTGGATGAGGGAAACCTGTGAAGCAGGGAAAACCTCACCCAAGATGGCCGGTGTATTCGAAACATTCTTTTTGGGTCTCAAAGTCACATTGCGTTGGCCTCGACACCGAAACCGAATGTTTCACACCTCCCGCTCACGTTGTGAAGTGTGGAAAAACACCTAACCGATCCCGAAAGCCGCACTAGAATGGTGTCACCCATCCAAGTACGAACCGCACTCAGTGCTGCTTAACTTTCGTGATCGACCGAGGTGTCCCTCCGCCAGTCCGCCACCGCGTCGGTCCCTCAAAATCTATTAATTTTTTTGAAAAAACATTACAAACAACTTTTGTTCAAAATAATCTTTAGAACTTATCTACCTGGGTTACAATTCTTAATTTTAAAATCTCGAAGAGATAGAACGACCGTAAATATTGAATATCAAAATAAGGCGACCACGCCACGATCGATTTTGATCTAACACCGCTCAAAAGATCACATTTTTCGAGAGCTTTCGAATGGCGGCGGTTAGATTATTGGCCAAGACCGCTGGTGTAAGTACATCATAATTTTAATTCCCATAATAATAATGGAAAAAAATTAATAAAAAGTAAAAATTATTAATGCAGTACAACGAAATTCTCCAGAACTGTCCAATAAGTGCAATGTAAATAATTTTCCGTTACTGTAATTTTTTATTTTACTTTTGTTAAGTACTCGAACTTTAAACTTCATGCTAAAAAAATTAAACTATATGCAAGTAATTGAATCGTCGGGAGCAAAAGTGATAGTGTTGGCCCGTTGGTGAAAAATAATATTTTTAAAATTGTTTCCTCATCAATCACACTTTCATATCAATCAAAATAAGTATACTATTTATTTAATTTAAATGAAATTATTATAAATTTAACTCACTTTAATATAATATCTTCCATTTTTTTTAATGTTATTAAATTTTTTGTTTTATTGTTCTTTGACATGATTGTAGAAATTTGCTTTACACAATTAATGACAAAATTAATCTATTTTTTAAAATCATTTAACAGTAAGAATTATTTTCATAAAATGCAGTAAAATTAAAATAATTAAACACACCACAAACAATTTTCATTAATAATGAAATATAGTTACTGAAAGTACATTTGATTACTAAGAGAGTTTAATGAAAACTGAGCTGAAAACTGATTTCGTTAATACTTTAATATTCGTACCGACTTCTTATTTCGATGGTAACCACAATATATACAAATATAACGATACCTTTAGCTTACAAATGTAAGCAATTCATCTCTGGTGAGAAATGAAAACATTAATACCGGTTAGTCTTGTAGTTTTTGTGGGTAGTAAAAGTGTATAAAAATGTCCACATTCTAAATGGGTAAAAAATCGGTATTACTTAGAATGTAAGGGTGGATAAGAGTTTGTGTATTTCAACGCGACTTGGTTTAACGATTTTCGGAAGGCTATATTATTATTAGAAGAATAAAAAATGGGAAGTAAAAATGGGCTTGGCACTTTCAATCCCAAAAAATGTTCATAAAATGTGACAAAAACCGTTTCATCATTAGCATAAATTGGGTATTTTTAATCGATAGTTTTAAATCTGCTCTAAGTTTTAATCTGTAGAAACTATACATTTAATGTTTTCCATTTTTACTAGAGTTATTAAGGAAATAGATGTTTGCAATGAGAAAAAGCTTTAATAAAAATTGAATTTTTTATGTCTTAATAGCATTTTCATGTAAGTATGTTTTTTCAATAAATTTAATGATTTAAAATTTTACCAGAGCAAGAGACTTAAAAATTTAAATTGAAAAATTTATTTAAATAATTAGAATCTGCATTTACTGTTTAATTAAGAATCGGTTGGTTTTAAAAAGAAATCTCTTAAAATTGTGATTTCGTATGAATTATTTCAAAATAAATAAAATGATAAAATAGTAATTGTTTTATCAATAAATGATCAAGATTATTTGGCAGCTAAGAGATCTCTGTAATATTGTTTCTACATCTCATATTTAATGGTTAAAAATTATACCAGAGCAAGAGACTTAGAGGATGTGTTAAATTAAAAAATGAGAATTTGTATATGGGTGGTTCTCTGTGACATCGAAGATGAAAAAAATAAATATTGCTATAACTGTGGGAATATGTTTTAGAGGTATCTAGTAGTTCTCCTGAATTTTTTCAGATTTTTTCTGGGCCATTATTTTAAGTTACAGAAAGTCAAAGTTGACATTTTAGCACTGTTTGCATTATATGCCCATTTTCATGAATTTTAAGCTCCCAGGGGATGCATTTTTCACTAAAAACATAAGTATGACTTTTTTTGTAAAATTTTCCGAACTTTTCATTAAAAATACTTTTAAAGACATAAATGTATGCTGTCGCACTCTTGTAAGCCATTTAAACCTTAAATAGTGAAAATCAGCAATTCTGCTCCGGACTCTGGTAACCTAATACTGTCTAAAAGATGTCTTTTTATAGTCAGAAACTGCCTAAAAATTTCCAGAGTGGGTCTAAATCATTAAGATCACTTATGGTCAAAATATCCGGGAAAAGTGCCTGAAATATTAATAGAAATGTATATTTGTTGCCTTATAACGATGAATTTATTAGCATGATCATTGCAAAAAAATTTGTGCACTTACCTTGGAGTGGTAGAAAAGTATCTTCACTTGTTTCAGTATCCATCTAATCCCCTGTAAGCTGCTAAAAATACAAATATTATTATACAAATGTAAAAAATTAATTTTTAAACATTTATAATGCTGAATTTTTAGTTTTACATCCCTTACAAGAATTATAATACTAATCTGAAGGATTACTATAAATATATAAACATCATTATTACAATAACTGAATATACGTATTTAATACAAAAGATATATAAATAAATCGGATATATAATTATAATGAATAATATGATAACGTGACAGTGACAAGATTGCGAAATCTAAACAATGTATTGCTGAATAATAATAATAATAATGTTGATACTTTTATAGTAATCCTTCAGATTAGTATTATAATTCTTGTAAGGGATGTAAAACTAAAAATCCAGCATTATAAATGTTTAAAAAATAATTTGTTATAATTTTATAATAATATTTGTATTTTTAGCAGCTTACAGGGGATTACATGGTTACTGAAACAAGTGGAGATACTTTTCTACCATTCCAAGGTAAGTGCATAAATTTTTTTGCAATCATCATGCTACTAGATTCATCGTTATAAGGCAACAAATATACATTTCTATTAATATTTCGGGCACTTTTCCCGGATATTTTGACCATAAGTGATTTTAATGATTTAGACCCACTCTGGAAATTTTTAGGGAGTTTCTAACTATAAAGACATCTTTTAGACAGTATGACGTTACCAGAGTCCGGAGCAGAATTGCTGATTTTCACTATTTAAGGTTTAAATGGCTTACAAGAGTGTGACAGCATACATTTATGTCTTTAAAAGTATTTTTAATGAAAAGTTCGGAAAAATTTTACAAAGAAAGTCATACTTATGTTTTTAGTGAAAAATGCATCCCCTGGGAGCTAAAAATTCATGAAAATGGGCATATAATGCAAAAAAGTGCTAAAATTTCAACTTTGACTCTCTGTAACTTAAAATAATGGCCCAGAAAAAATCTGAATAAATTCAGGAGAACTACTGGAAACCTCTAAAACATATTCCCACAGTTATAGCAATATTTATTTTTTTCATCTTCGATGTCACAGAGAACCACACATATGTAAAACTGTTTAATTAAGAATCGCTTGTATTTTTTCAAAATTTGAATAATAGGTATCAATTGTTACAAAATGTTTTATCAATAAATGACGAGGTTATTTGGCAGCTAATGTACCGTCGTTTCGTTAATATACTTTTGCTATATAATTGAATATAAAGTGGGTAAATAAATTTATACTGATTTTTTTTAAATACAAAAATAATAAAAGATTCATTACTCTAAACATTTGTGCTGGCATAATCCTTGTTTACTTTTAAAATTCCTTTTGCATACATCGCATGATATAAGACCAGTACATGATTTTAAATGACTTATTAAATTTCTTTTTAGCACATTTCTATTACAAAAAAAGCAAGTACCTTTTAATTGTTGGTAATGCTTTTCTTTTACATGTCGCTTATAATTATTTACATTTATACATTTATCGCAGTAACTACATATTTTAGTTAGTTTTTTAGCATGAATATTGTGGTAATGTTTGTTTCTCATTGTATAAGTATTAAATTGTTCTTCACAATCCGAAAATTTACATGAAATAGGCTTTAAATCATGCTCAGTTAATTGATGCTTTATTACTGATTTTTTATACAGAAATTGTTTTAAGCAATAAGTACAATTGTACTTCTTCTTTTTACTTAAAATAATTTTTTTATTTATTACGGGATTGAAATTAAATGCAATTCTCGCTAATCGGTTTCTATCATTGCAGTAGCATATTGTTGTATCTGGTTGAATTGTTGAAGCTAACGTCCTAAAGTTAATGGCTTCTGATAAATTCAAACCTTTACAAAGTGTAAAATTGCTTCACCGATGTAAACCAAGTCTCCTTCATTTTGATTTAAGTAAGTAACTTCGATATTCCATTTTTTCAAAAGATCGGGTGATAGAAGAATACTTGGTTTGTGAAAAATTTTACATCTTTTAAATTGTGTAAATTCATCACTAATTTTTTGTGAAAGGCGATCGAATTGGAATGAATCAACAAATCCCCATACTTTGTTGTAGCGTCTTATTAAAATATTTATACTCGCAATATCTCCATCTTCGCAATGCATGCCTGTGTAGCTTCCTGGACCTCCAACGTACCACATTGAAGAATTAACTCCTTCTACAACATTCTCGCAATTTTCGGGATGTAAATGTATGGAATTTTACCATTTGGTGGAATTAAAAGATCGCGTCCATAGTACGTTGGAAATGGACCTTTTTGTGCTAAATTAAAAATCTTCTTAAAAATTTCTTCGCCAATTTCACTTGTAGAAAATCTTTCAAAATTTCATTTTTACTACTTTCTTGATTACACTTATTTGTAATTTTTCAATAATACCTGGTACAGTTTGATTTGTAGCTTCCTTACATATTTTTATTTTATTCAACGAAACGTATTTTCTAATGTCGAAACTATTAATTTAATTTCTTAATAGAACATTGCGGAATACTGTAACGGGTATGCGGCTGATTAATGCTTGTTTCGTTGAAATATAATTTAACAATTCCTTCGAGCTAAAATTTTCCATTTCTTTAATTTTTTCTTTCATGCAATACATTGTATTAATCTAAATAAATTAAATAAAAATGAAATTAATTATTGTATATATTAATATCGGCCTCTCCGAACTAAATGCTTTACTTTAGAATGAAGCAGGCACTTTGTTCTCTGTGTCCACTATGGTTGGTGGAATTTCCCAGAGCACGGCCTTTTTAAAATAATTAAAGACGTTTCGTTCTCGATCTCCAGCTTGGACTCCTCAGTAAGCAACTGGAGATCTTACCTTAGACGCCTGTCGCAAGATGATCTGCGATGCCAGCAATATGTTCTGCGGCTATATATATAGAATATATATATATATATATATATATATATATATATATATCTTTGTGCGTTTGTGTATGTGGGTGTGTGAATACATGCATATGGAACATTGCGTGTGTTCAGGGTACTAAATGTGAATGTATAAGTATGTAAGTATAGTAAATCTACAATTTTAGCTCGAAAATTACAGGACCGATGATCGGCAGGAGGTGAATCGAAACGGTGCATTTATAGAAAATTGCACTTTCTTTGTGTATTGGCGTGTGTGGGTGTGTGAATACATACATATGGAACATTGTGTGTGTTCAGGGGACTAAACGTGAGTGTGTAAGTATGTGTGTGTACGTGTGGTAGCATAAATCTACAATTTTAGCTCTAAAATTACAGGACCGATGCTCGGCAAGAGGTGAACCAAAACAGTACATTTATGGAAAATTGCACTTTCTTTGTGTGTTGGCATGTGTGGGTGTAAGTGTGTGTACATGTAAGAGTGGAGGTGTCGGGGTGTGCGTAAGTGTACGTGTGTATATGAAAAATATATTTACAGTAGTTATAATAGTTACATACCCACGTGCGGTCGCAACAATTAGCCTCTTAATATAATGTAAAATATTTTGTTCAATTCAAATCGTTTTAAAAAGAACTGAATAGTTTTGAATAATTTGAATCACTTATAAATTGTATTTAACAGATATTTTTATTTATATGTAAAATATTTATTTGTAAATATTAAATCTATAATGGATAATAAAAAGGTAATACATTTTTTTAATTAATTTATTATAATAAGAGCATACGAATTTGATTACCAGACATTATTTTCGTATAAATGTGATTGAATAAACGTAAAATGTAATACTATAAAACAGACTACCTTAATTAATACTTCGACCCATTATACCAATAATTATTTTGCTAAGAAAATACTTAACGTTTGATTTTTTGTCAAGGTCTAAGTAGCACTGAATGTTTGATACAACAAGTTTCTTTCGATTTTAATTCAATTTCTTTATAATTAATTACTTCTGATATGAAAGAATCATTTATAAATTTAACTGATTTTATTTTCAAAACTTTAAAGAAAATGTACACATTAGTTATGTTTTCACATTTAATCAAACAAATTTTTGTTGTAATCCCTAAACGATTGTCAGTTGTTTCAAATACAGTATCGTTTGTTTTATTATTACCAGAGCTGCAAAAAGATGTCGGACATTGGAAAGTCTTGAAGAAGAAGATGTACAGAACGCAGAGATTGATTTTTGTGGATCATTAACAAAATAATAACTTAGATCGTTTCAATATTTTAAATTGATTGTATAATTAATTTAATGTCATAATATTTGTTATTTCTAGTTATAATGTGAAAAGACTAGATTCACAAAAGGGCACGTTACTTTTGTTTAATCATAATAAAATATATTTTATATTTCACATTATATAGTGTGACGTTGTAAAATACAACGCACAAGTACATGCACATGGCTTGTATTTACAAGTCATGTGCATGCATAATTGTTAAAGTATAGTAGATCGCGATCGCGTCGCGGGTAGCGAATCCCTCGCAGGCGGACCGAAGTGCACCGATGCACTTTAATATAACACTGATACCCACGGTATGGGTATGTTTTAGAGTCGATCGGTACTCGACGGTAGTACGCGGACTACGACCCAGACCACGGCCGAGAGGTATCGTGAGCCAAGGACCGAGCCCAGGTCGTCTCACGATACCTGGCGAATCCGATGCTGATGTCAACAAGACGGGAGGTTAGGCGGCGTCCTAACCTCAACCGTCACACGTGCTCAGCAGACGACGACGGCTGAGATGGCGCATGGGTGCGCGTACGCCCGAACTATGTACTAGTAGACGGGAGAGCCAGGGTGCTCCCCCACCTTACACCCGTATACCGGGGAACGCGGCACCGACGGCGACGCTCGTGCGGCACTAGGCGTGGTGCGCGGGTAGGGGGGAATCACTCGAGCAGCGAGAGTGTTGCGCGCGCGAAGAGCTCGAGTGAGCGACCGTAGTGGGACTATGGGTGGGAGCGCGCGGAGCGAGGGTAGCGCGCGAGTAGAGTACGAGTCGCGGTATACCTAATGTATGCGTGCGAAGGTATACCGCGGCATACTAGAATATATATAGATATATATATATAGTGCGCACGTATATAATACTATCTTAATTAATTTAGCTAGATAGCGTTGTTGATTAAAGGAAGAAAAATATGGAAATCCGTCGGTAGAGTTTGGGGCGATTTTTAATAATTTTATAGTATGTATATAGTTGTAAATAGTGCGGAAATTAAATATTAATCGTTGTGTGAGTGTGTCGGGAGTAGTCAGTAGTAATTATATAGCCGGTAGGCACGGGGCGGCAGCACCGACTGGGTTACCGATATGGTAATTTATCATTTGTAATGCGCGCCTTCCGAGTGCCAGGGGATGATTGGTTGTGTGATCGACCCAATAATGAACAGGTTGGTGGTGACGTAAACCACTATTATTGGATAGACGGCCTTGACGGAAATAAGATCAAGGCTGACTACGCGTATCGATCACGCAATCAACCACCCTAATCAACGCCGGTAGATAAGAAATAGGATAGGATAGAGAAAGATAGCGATAGAGTGGGGAGGAAAATCCTTAATTTTGGGGATCAAGCCACGCCGCGAGCCGGATGAAGAAGCCGGTCTCGACGATTCGCTACCTGATCGTCCGAGGAGACAGACGTGATTCGCTACCCGATCGTCCGACGAGGCAGTCGTGTTTTTGCAGAGTTGTAGTATTTTTTTGAGGCGAAGTAGCCATTTTTTTGTAGTTAGCAGAGTAGAGTTAGAGTTGTTAGTCGAGGTGTGAGTCGAGTTGGTTGGAGTTGAAGAGTAATTAGGCGAGTAAATTTACGGTTAGCCCGACGGGCGGCCGAATTATTTTAAATATAATATTGTTATATATATTTGCCGGACGGAAGGAGTTGCGTGAGTGTGTGCACGTGTGTGAGAGTCGGTCGCGGATCGCGAGTATATATATTGTGTCGGTGCCGGAAATTATAATTTCTATTAACTTTTTAAATAAATGAGTTGTGGTTAAAGATAGAATTTGTGAGTGCATTTATTTGATTTTTCCTTTACTCTAAAAGCCGCCGGTTCCGAGGTGGTCAGCCGTCGGGATTCCCTCTGTGACGAGGAGTCGAGGTGGAGATTTGCCGGGTTGCCGAGTAGTGTTGCAAAGTAGTTATTTCATTTTTATTTAAATATCGCCAGGCGCCCAATTAAATACAAATCGGCGATATCTAGCCATTTTCAACGTCGCTACGACGGAACCTCCGCCGGGTTATAATTTAATCTAATTAAATTCTTCCCGACGAAAAGTAGCGTCGCAATAGTTAAAAAACTCGTTACAGATAATATCTTATTAGTGTCCTTAAATGGTTAAACATTTCAAACATTTTATAAAAAATCAATGTTTTAATTTGTTCAAAACAATTCTAAACTGTTTAAATATGTGCTAAACGATTTAAAACTGTTTAAAAATGTTCTAAACTGTTTAAAACTGTTTAACCTGTCTCAATTAGAACTTTTTAAAGCAGTATTAAACAGTATTGTACAGTTTTGAACAGTTTTGAATATGAATATTTCCACTAGGGTATTTGTTAAACATTTCAATATCTTCTAATATTAATAAATTAAATATTATTTCCCAACAACCTTTATTATTTGAGTAGCTAATTAGTATGTTATATTAATGTTTTAACCATTATTAAAATAAGCAATTAGCAAAAGAGTTATTGGTTTCTGATAAGAAAACATACTTATACTTTTATAGAGGCCGTTGAGTGCAGGATACTATCTATAATATATTATATATTTATTTATTTATTTATTTATTTATTCATCCAGAGTAACATATACATTACATAATTTTATACAATGAACTGTACGCCATTATTCAGCAGAGAAAAAAATGTTTTTCTGTACGCTGATCCGTACTTAAAACTAAAGTAACTAAAACTAAGTTAGAGTTGGTCTATGAGACAATCAAAAACCAACTCTTTACTATAAACTAACTTAACCTAAATTATGAAAATAAATAACCGTTTATAGAATTTAAATTTTACAACTGTATATATTTAATACAATAACGTATAAAAATTAAATTAGACTTGTATCAGTCTGTTACTAAAATAACAGGATCAAGTCCTTAATTTACTACATTTATTTGAAATATGAATTGAATAACTTTAATATTTCTACCAATATCTAACAAGCATTGATCTTGCCGTAGTGAAGGTCTGTGTATTCGCATTTCTGTCTCTCGCGTATAATAATCTTTCCATATTGTTCAATCTGGCTGGGCAAGTTAATCCAACTGCGCACGTGACTCTATAGTGTGGGAACATTTCTTTATGCTCGTTCGATGAATCACATTTACACGAGGATGTGAAGACAATATCATCTATGACTACTAGGTCCTTATGTTTGTGTTGTTATTTTAACGGATACATGGAATTAGTAAAAGTTTGAGTGCCACGAATACCTCTATAAAAATAAAATATTGCCTTATTCGATCCAAGATAATTAAGATCTCCATATGTCATACGATAACTGTTTGATTGCATTATTGCGCTTCTTGGATTTTCCACTATTTTACTATTCATTGCTTTAATATGATTCTTTTCAGCCATGTTATCAATCCTAGAGAAAACAGTCTCAATTGGTGCATATTTGTTTATTACCGGTTCACTCTTATGTTCCATTGTATTATTATTCCCTTTTACAAAATGTGTGTGTTTGAGCCCTTTTAGTCGCGCATTAATACAATAATCACAATTCGCTACAATTTCGTGCAGATTTATGTTTTTTTCTACAAATATACCAGGTGTACTATGATTTTCCATTTCGCTTTGATTTATTAGTACATTTGCAAAGTGAGTAATTATCAGATTGATTTTTGTCGGTAAGTTTTTCATTTTTTTCCAGTTATATTCCGATATACGTCGATGCGATCGTTTATAATGAAGTATACAATTTCCCTTTGCGCATGTAAGAGTTCTAATATCCATTATTATTTTATCAAGTAAGGCATTAACACCCTCATGGACCTCCAATGTAGGATATGCCTCCCTGATAATTTTATTATTTAACTTACGTATTGTATCATGTATACCTATTAAATTCTTCTCTTGTAATAGTTGTTTTATTTGTTGGCAATCAATTTTTTTAACATTATTCATAGTTGTGCCTATATATTTGTTTTAATCCAGTGCTTCAATTTATTTTTTAGACTAATTCTATTCTTTATTACTTTTAATTCGTTAGGTAGTTGATTAAAAATTCTGACAGCTGTAACGTAGTTATTTTTGTTGCCAATTGTTTTTGTGAATTGAGGAATTGGAATACTTTTATTCCTAGTTTTAGTACTTCTTTCTGTATAAATAATACTCATATTTGAGTAGTGATAGAAAACAACTTCAAGGCAAAATGATTGTTCAATAGTTAATGGGTAGTTGTAAGTTAGAAATGTATTTTTACTAATTATTTTGAGTATTCTTGTTTGAGTTTGCTTTATTAAATTTAAACTATTTTTATAAGCACCTCCCCATGCCAGTATGCCATATGTTGCTATGCTATGAAAAAGGGCATAGTACAAAGTTAAGAGATTATTTGAGTCCATGAAACTTGTAAATCTAGTAAAAACATATAATAAGTATTTAGTTTTATTTATTATAAGTTCGAAGTGTTTGTCCCATTTCATGTTAAAATCTAAAACTAAGCCGAGATATTTATAATGTTCTACTCTTTTTATTTCTTTATTATCTATGTAAATATTCGTTTTATTAGGAACACTATCCTTGTAATTACCAAACGTAATGTATTCTGTTTTACTAATGTTTAAAGATAATTTGTTACATGCCAACCAGATATCGACTGTTTTAAGTTGTTTGTTCATATCCTCTTCAGCTTCTTTCCAAGTTTTACCTTCCACTATGATAACAGTGTCATCAGCATAAAAGAATATCATGTCTTTAGGTAGAGTTTCTAATAGATCATTAATGTATAACAAAAAAAGCAAAGGACCCAATATTGTCCCTTGAGGTACACCAGTAGTAATTGCACTTTCTTCACTCTTAATGTTATTTATTTTTACCAATTATTTACGATTTGTTAGATAGCTTTTTAGTAATCTATATGCGCAACCTCTTATCCCGTACGAGTACAATTTGTTTAACAAAATACTATGATTAACTGTCTCAAAAGCCTTAGCCAAATCAAGGAACGTAGCAATAGTAGGTTTACTTTTATCCAAATTGATATAAATTTTATTGGTCAGTTGATGTATTGCATCTTTAGTTCCTTTATTCTTCCTGAAACCAAACTGGTTTTCCGCTAATATATTATTCTTTTGTATGAAATAATATAATCTCTGGTGAATAATTTTCTCTAGTATTTTTGCTATATTGGAGATCAGTGAGATTGGTCTATAATTAGTAGGTTTGTATTTGCTTCCAGCCTTGTGTATTGGAATTACTTCAGCTTTTTTCAAAGCTGCAGGCCAGGTTGCTTTTTCGATACATAGGTTAAAAATATAACTTAGAGGTTCAAGTATGTGAATTGATATTGCTTTCAATGTTTTGACATTAATATTGTCAACTCCTCCAGTTTTATCCTTCATGTTTATTATGATTTCTTGTATTTCTACAGGTGATGTAGGGCTCATAAATATTGTTTTGTTGATAAATTTTAATTTTGAAGTATTACTTTCATGCGGAATTTTAATATTATCGCTGATCTTCGGTCCAATTTGACAGAAGAAATCGTTAAAACAATTAGTTATGTGTTCAGGAATGTCTATCTTTTTATTCTTTTCATCCAGTATATATTCTGCTAAATTGTTTTTTCTTTCATTTTTGCCAAGTTTAGAATTTATCAACTTCCAAAGTTTTGTGGGGTTACTACTATTCATCATAAACCTATTTTTCTCATAATTAATCTTAGCCTCCTTGATCACTTTACATAGTATTTTGTTGTAGTTCTTATATTTAACTTTTTTCGTCTGACTATTCGGATCATTTCTCCATGCCTTGTACAATTTTTCTTTTTTATTACATGACATTAAAATTACTTTCGTTACCCAGTTATTCCTAGGCTTTAACTTATTACTACGATTATTGGTTATCACTTTACTAGACATTTCGATGCACGTACTTAACTTCTTAATTAGGATGTCTATTGCATTATTTGGGTCCCTTACATTTACAACATTTCTCCAGTCCAAGTTCTTTGTTATATTCACAAGCTTGTTATAATCAATTTTATGCAAATTAGATGTGTTTTTTTATACGTTAATATTTCATTAAATGTCACAAACAACGGATAGTGGTCCGTGAAAGTATTTGCTAAAGTATATGCGTTAAATTTTATAGTATTATTTTTTATAAAAATGTTGTCAATGCATGTCCCTTCTGCAGGGATTTATCATCGAAAGGTCTAGTTACGCCAGTAAAACTTGGTACATATGCTTTCTCTAGTAAATTGTTTAGTAATTCTTGGATAACTACGTTATTATTTGCAAAGTCAATATTAAAATCACCTATTATTAGGTGATGTTTATATGACTTATTTGTATTAAGGAAACTATTCATATTATGTATGAATTCTGTTTTAGTCATATCATGTGATCTGTACAGCGCAGATATTACCAGAGTTGCATTATTATTCAATATTAATTTAGAGTTTAAAATACTCAGCCTTCCAATTACCAATGTCTCTGTTGTCTCAGGTATATCGTTTTTGATATACATAATGACTCCATCATTTTTATTTAATTTGCTATTATTGTAATAAATTTTATATCCAGGTATATTGTAAAGTTGAGGTTTTTCAACATTCTACGTTTCTGAGCATACAATGATCAAAGGTTTCACATCCAAGCTTTCAATTAGGCTTTCTAAAATGGCTAGATTGGAATTTATGCTTCTAATATTTACGCTCAAAACTAAATTATCATTCAATTTTAATTCCCCATTAAAAGCTTGTATGCTATGTACAATTTTTTCGTTTATATTAAAGTTATTAAAGATATTATTACTAAAATGATTTTCCATATAACGGTGAATCAGCTAAACTATTTAATCGAGATGCCGTTGAAATTGTATCAGTACTTCTCTGTAGTCTCGTCTTAGTGAGTGTAGTTACCACTTTTTGATGATTTTTTTTAATGAAATCTACTTTACCGAGGTAACGCGGTAAGCTGGGTTTAATTACGTAGTCCGTTGAATTGATAGTTTTCTTTATTCTCGTTTTCAATACTTCAATACACAGTTGTCACTATCCATTACTACATGATTGGTGTTATATTTCGTACCATACTTGTCGTTAGTAAACTTGCAGTTTGCGCAACACACATGGTTCGCTACTTCACAGAGTCTAGTGACATGTGATCCTCCGCATTTTAAACAAATTTTTTCATTTCTGCACTTATTACCATTATGCCCAAATCTTCCACAGTTATAACACGGTATTACATTCAATATATCAAATACCTTACAGTTCTGGAAACCAATAAATAATCTATCTTTATTCTCTTTAATATGTTTATGAATCTCTGCTGAAACTTTCATAATTACTGAAGTTTTTCCATTCAATTTATTTTGCGAGGCGTGAATTATCTTTCCTTTCGTTTCAATTTTAGAAAAATTTCTGTTATTGATATCATTTTCAAGCTCAGTTTGGTCCATTTGAAATAGGTTATCAATTCCAATTATCTTTATTATCGGTTTTTTTAGTTGTTCTTTTTCAATTTTATAATGTTTAGATAATTTTGCATCTAGTAATTTTTCTGCATTTTTAGCACTTTCAGCGTTCATGCAGTTAATAGTAATCTCATCTTTGTTCCTTAAATTTATATTTTTAGTTTGGATTGACTTATCTTTGGTTAGATAATGTAGCACTTTATGTTTCATATTAGATTTGTCTTCCTTGTTTTTCCTTTTGATCACGATTTTAGGAATACTTTTAGGTTGCGGTATTATATTACTATTCGCGTGGAACATTGACGTGGCTTCGGCATATGTTTTCTTGTACGCCTTCGGAGTCTCCTTTTCCTTTGCCAGCATTTCTTCTAGTAATTTATTTTTATCATTTAAAGCTATATTGAGTTCCTTTAATAGTGTATTTTCTGTTTTTAAAGATTGCGCTTGTAATTCATCATCAAAATCAGTATCACTCACGGACTTTCTATTTTCGGTTAAAATTCCTTCATATTTATTGTTTAATTTTTCATATTCACCTTTTAAGTTCACATAACTTTTTTTTAAATTCTCAATTATTCTGTCTTTTTTTTGGAGCTCACTTTTTAAAGAGTACAATATTACACTAGGATCATCACTTGTTATTGAATCAAGATCCAGTTCCTTATGTTCATCACAGATAACCATAACACTTGTCACATATTTAACATTATTTTTTTTATTAAAGTCACTTTTGTGAAATACACTTCCACATAGAACACAAAATAGAGTTGTATTTAGTTTACTAGGATGACATTTAAAAGGTATATCAGGAGGGATCGCTTGCGGTTGCAATCCGCTCCCCGCCATCTTGGCATATCCCTTAATATATTAGATAAGATATTATCTTTATACAATCTTGATTGATTATTTAAGTTTATTATTACTTAATTTTTTACTATATTATAAATTAAATTGCAAATATATTTAATTTGTACTAAATATATATTATAAATTTGATAATTATTATGGTACAGTTCAATAGCTGTCTATAACACATGCATATCAATTTACTCTAACTTTTTTGATGCTCCGCTAATTACTCGTTCACTCTATAATTTATAGCATAAGAAAGTATAAATGAAGCAAGTTCTATGATTTTGTGAAACCACTTTTTTACAATTTTAATGATTTCTTTATAATGCTAAATATTTTTGGTATGCTCAATGATCTTGGACAATTTTTTTTTCTTAGCCTTCATGTATTTTGCAGAAAAAAATGTTTGTTATGCTTTTTACATTGTATAACGGGTACGGATTTTCGAGTATCGGCGGGGTAGGTTCCTGGATTATCGGCGACGATCGTCGATATGACCAAGTCGACTAGCCGGGATAATTCCGAATGGAGCGCAGTGGTGAGGCTTCTGCCTCGCGCTCCCGGGATCGCGGGTTCGCGCCCCGATACCTTCGATGTTTTTTATTTCTTATACTCAATCCGCACCCCGTTACAATTGAAATAGTTAATTTTGAGTTATGAAAGATTAAAAGTTTGGAAAAAATATAAATAAATGCCAAAATTACTATTTTTGACCTTGAACATTTCTGAAACTATTATGTTTTATTTTTAAATTAATATAGAAATTTTGTCGGTCTCGCTAAGATAAACGCCTAACGACTCTAAGAACTCCAATTGGCGCGCTCGAAAAGGCACGACAATTCGCCGTGTATCAATCCCGAGGACAACATTATGAAGGCCACAAGCCGCCAGACATAAACCAAAAAGAGAAAGAAGAAGCAAATAAAATACTAAGTTATAAAATTGAAAATATTTTAAATAAGAAAGAAAGAAATTTTAAGTCTATGTGTTTCGTCTTGAGACCGTCCGCCAGAACTCATCAGTGGGGCGCAGGCAGTCCCTGCCCCAGACACACAAGACAATACTACGGAATCAAAATAATGATAAACTCAAATTTCGGTATCGTAAGAACGAATGAACGGAGCCTATATAAGTACACATAAGGTGGAAATTGAATTTTCAATTTAACTTACCTAGTCTCCAGAATTAAATTATTTATGCTCATTCAGTTTGGCGTAGAGGCTACGAATTGTAGCACACTATTGACTGATGATTAAGAATATTTATATATTCTGGCTCGTACAGACCGTTAAATTTATTATAACATAAAATTTCACAAGTGTATTACTCTTTAAAAACTATTAAGTTTTAGCCTATAAAAATTTAAACCACCATCCAAAACATATAGGAAAAGGTATTCTCAAAGTTACAGAAAATAATTTTTTGTTTCTCGATTTGACAAAGAATCATCCATACATATATATATGGGTGGTTCTCTGTGACATCGAAGATGAAAAAAATAAATATTGCTATAACTGTGGGAATATGTTTTAGAGGTATCCAGTAGTTCTCCTGAATTTTTTCAGATTTTTTCTGGGCCATTATTTTAAGTTACAGAGAGTCAAAGTTGACATTTTAGCACTTTTTTGCATTATATGCCCATTTTCATGAATTTTTAGCTCCCAGAGGATGCATTTTTCACTAAAAACATAAGTATGACTTTTTTTGTAAATTTTTCCGAACTTTTCATTAAAAACACTTTTAAAGACATAAATGCATGCTGTCACACTCTTGTAAGCCATTTAAACCTTAAATAGTGAAAATCAGCAATTCTGCTCCGGACTCTCGTAACCTAATAATGTCTAAAAGATGTCTTTTTATAGTCAGAAACTGCCTAAAAATTTCCAGAGTGGGTCTAAATCATTAAGATCACTTATGGTCAAAATATCCGGGAAAAGTGCCCGAAATATTAATAGAAATGTATATTTCTTGCCTTATAACGATGAATCTAGTAGCATGATCATTGCAAAAAAATTTATGCACTTACCTTGGAATGGTAGAAAAGTATCTCCACTTGTTTTAGTATCCATCTGATCCCCTGTAAGCTGCTAAAAATACAAATGTTATTATAAAATTATAAAAAATTATTTTTGTAACATTTATAATGCTGGATTTTTAGTTTTACATCCCTTACAAGAATTATAATACTAATCTGAAGGATTACTATAAAAGTATCAACATTATTATTATTATTATTCAGCAATACATTGTTTAGATTTCACAATCTTGTCACTGTCACGTTATCATATTATTCATTATAATTATATATCCGATTTATTTATATATCTTTTGTATTAAATACGTATATTCAGTTATTGTAATAATGATGTTTATATATTTATAGTAATCCTTCAGATTAGTATTATAATTCTTGTAAGGGATGTAAAACTAAAAATTCAGCATTATAAATGTTTAAAAATTAATTTTTTACATTTGTATAATAATATTTGTATTTTTAGCAGCTTACAGGGAATTAGATGGATACTGAAACAAGTGAAGATACTTTTCTACCACTCCAAGGTAAGTGCACAAATTTTTTTGCAATGATCATGCTAATCGATTCATCGTTATAAGGCAACAAATATACATTTCTATTAATATTTCGGGCACTTTTCCCGGATATTTCGACCATAAGTGATCTTAATGATTTAGACCCACTCTGGAAATTTTTAGGCAGTCTCTGACTGTAAAAAGACATCTTTTAGACAGTATTAGGTTATCAGAGTCCGGAGCAGAATTGCTGATTTTTACTATTTAAGGTTTAAATGGCTTACAAGAGTGTGCCAGCATTTATGTCTTTAAAAGTATTTTTAATGAAAAGTTCGGAAAAATTTTACAAAGAAAGTCATACTTATGTTTTTAGTGAAAAATGCATCCCCTGGGAGCTAAAAATTCATGAAAATGGGCATATAATGCAAAAAAGTGCTAAAATGTCAACTTTGACTCTCTGTAACTTAAAATAATGGCCCAGAAAAAATCTGAATAAATTCAGGAGAACTACTGGAAACCTCTAAAACATATTCCCACAGTTATAGCAATATTTATATTTTCATCTTCGATGTTACAGAGAACCACCCATATATATATGTACAAAATCGCAATTATAATTTCCAATAACCATACCTTTTTCCCACATAGTTGGAGATTGTCTGAATTAACCCAATGCTCCATAATCCAGAGGTATTTGCCCATCCTATAAAAAATTTAATAACCCAATTTCCGATGGACTTTATAAACCACGATAAAAATACGTATATCTAATATAATAATATTCTTCGAATAAATTTCAATACTTTTCATAATTTACTAATTTTCTGTTTTTTAGATGTAATGTCAATTGCCAGCGATATTCATGTTAACTGTACAAGTGATTCTATTATTGTTCACATTTCAACTGAAGGCAACACAAATTTTTATGGTCTTATATATCCTAAAGGTTTATCAAAAAATAGTTCATGTTTGCAGGAATACATGGGTCAAGCAACCCCTGTTACATATACCTTGCCCCTTCGATCTTGTAACACAATGCCTTTAGAATTGGTAAGCTTTTCCATTATCTCTCTCTCTCTCTCTCTCTCTCTCTCTCTCTCTCTCTCTCTCTCTCTATCCATACATACATATATATATCTCTCTATAATATATAAATATTTCGCCGCCGCCGCCGCCGCCGCCGCCGTGTCTAAGAATTCAGAATTCAACATATATATATACGTCATATATATGTTATATATATGTTAGATATATATGTCATATATGTTATATATATATGTCATATATATAAGTGTGTATGTGTGTGCGCGAGCGTGCGTGCGTGCGTGTGTGTGTGTGTGTGTGTGTGTGTGTGTATGTGTGTGTGTGTGTGTGTGAGTGTGTGTGTGTGTGTGTGTGTGTGTGTGTGTGTATGTGTGTGTGTGTGTGTGTGTGTTTTTTTTTTTTTTTTTTTTTTTTTTCTGAAGAGGTGGAGAAATGCTTAATGCACCATGACTGGAGCCATGCGAGACTCCCCGTGTGTGGGACTCTCCTACCGCAGGATGTCGATAGGCATACCCACTAAAATTCCACCTCTTTTCTTACCTTTATTCCCCCGCGGGAGCCGCCGCAAGGCATTACTTCGCGGGGGGAGGCAACGGCTACACTAGCCCACTACCGCTGCCATCGAAACTCCTCTCTCCTCTTCTCTTCTGATAAGACCCAGCCTGTCCACTACGGACGTACAGAGGGTCACTACCGCGTTCCATCCCTCCTGGGAGTCAAGCAGGCACGCCGCGATGCCCTCAGGGGTGAGGGGACCGCTCCAAGTGACTTGAAACTGGTCCCGATCCTCCCTGAAACGAGGACACCATAGGAGGACGTGTTCCACGTCTTCGTCCACCCCTGGACAAGCCGGGCACTCTGCGCTGCCGTAGACCCCTATACGAAATAGGTAGCTACGGAAGCATCCGTGCCCGGTCAACACCTGGCTAAGCTGGAAACTGACGAAGCCGTGTTTCCTGCTCGCCCACTCCCGGATCCGCGGGATGATGCGGTAGGTCCAGCGGCCGTCCCTGGCTGAGTCCCATCTCCGCTGCCACTCCTCTACGGTCCACAATGACCATCGGTTGTGGCAGCGGTTCTCTTCTAGGCGTCGCCCACCCTCACGGTGTCTTTCAGCTCTCTCGGCTGCCAGGAGGTCGAAGGGGGCGGTCCCCGCGACCACCGAGAGCGCAATGTCAGATACGGTTCGGTACGCCCGGGCCACCCTTAGCGCGGCTATCCTGCAGGCTCTCTTGCACGGAGCACCAAAGCTCTTGTGCCTGTTCAGGGCATCAGCCCAGATAGGAGCTCCGTATAAAATTACGGAGTTCACCACCGAGGCAAGGAGAGACCTTCGCGGTTGCTGGGGTCCCCCGATGTTGGGCATGATGCCCGCCAGCGCACGGGCCACCTTTGCCGCCTTTGAGCCTGCGTTCGCGAGATGGTGTTTGAACGACAGCCGCGCGTCTAGTGTGACCCCTAAATACTTCAACGTTTTCACCGACCGTATCCGTTCTTTACCTACCGTGAAGGTGGCGGTCCTCTCCTTTTTTGTGCGAGAGATGAGCACCGCCTCCGTTTTTTCCGCCGCCAGACTAAGTCCGTGGTCTCTCAACCAATTGGCGACCACTTCTATAGAGACGTCTCCGAGATATTCGATCTCTTCGACACTCTTTGCGACCACCACTAGCGCCACGTCGCGTCGTCCGCGAAAGCCACCATCGAGACACCCTCCGGAAGTTGCTGCCTAAGCAGGCCGTCATAGACAGCGTTCCAGAGTAGGGGCCCAATGACCGAACCCTGCGGCACACCTCCCGTGATGTTGTGGGAGTGCACACCGTCGTCGGTGTCGTAGAGCAGAGTACGGTCAGTCAGGTAACTCGAGGTGACCTCCCTGAGATAGAGTGGCACTTGGAAGTGCTGCAGGGACAGCATGATGTCGTCCCATCTGGCAGAGTTGAAGGCATTCCGGATGTCCAAGGTGATGATGGCACACATCCGCCTTGCACTCCGACCAGCATTGATGGCGTTTGTGGCTATACCAACAACTCTGCCTACAGCGTCCATGGTCGATCGACCCTTTCGGAAGCCGAACTGGTTGTCGGAGAGGTCTCCGGCCCGACCGATGGCCGCTGCGAGCCTGGCGCAGATCACCCGCTCCAGAAGCTTCCCAACTATATCCAGTAGACAGAGCGGGCGGTAAGATGATGGCTCCTCCGGGGGTTTGTTTCCCTTCGGTAGGAGTACCAGCCTCTGCGTCTTCCACTGGGCCGGGAAGCAACCTTCTCTCAGGCATGCGTTGAATGCGTCCAGGAACAAGCCCGGAGCACTCATCGCCGCTGCCTTGACGGTCAGGCCAGGTATTCCGTCCGGCCCTGGGGCTTTACGTACGGAAATACCTTTAGCGGCCCTCCTCAGTTCGGCTTCACTAATGTCTGGCGACTCGGCTGCACCAATGGTGGCCATCAGGCCCGTCTCTGTTGCCCTTTTCCGATGTTCTGGAAACAGGTGGCGGACTACACCGTCCAGAAAAACTGGGTTGGTGGGTGCAGCAGCGCCCCCGGGGTTGATCTTATTCATAACCGTTTTATACGGTCTGCCCCAGGGGTCGTGGTCCACCTCCTCACATAGCTCCCGCCAATACCTTCTCTTGGCAGCCTTGATGGCTACCTTGAGATCCCTCCGCTTTTGTTCGTATTCTGCGGAACGATCTTGGAACCGCGGTGTTCTCCTCGCTCTTTGGTGCAGCCTTCTGGCACGCAGGCACTCACGTCTCTTTTCTGCGATGTCCTCACTCCACCAGATTATTGGTGGGCGGCCGCGAGGGTTGAACTTCACGGCCATAGAGGCATCGCAAGCCGCTGTTAAGGCATTCGTGAGGCCTCATGCTTTTTCTTCGGCGGTTCCCTCCACTTTTGCCCCCTCAAGGGAGCAGAGGAACGTCTCACGATCAAACGTGGCTGGTGCCCATCTCTCTCTTGCTCCTCTTCCTGCTCTCTTTGTCCTCCCGCTGGTCAGCTGGAGCTGGTACACGAGTGCTTGGTGGTCACTACCCGTGTAACGATCGCTAACTTTCCAGCCGAGTCCCCCTCCCCCCATCAATCTAGGATCGACGAATGTGAGGTCGACTATGGACGACTTGCCGGCTTTGGTGAAAGTCGGGGTTGTCCCTGTGTTAGCGATCTCCAGCCCCAGTAGAGCGAACGCCTCGAGAAGTGCGCGACCACGCGCGTTGGTCTTGGCGCGGCCCCAGTCCGTCGCCCAAGCATTAAAGTCCCCACCGATTGCGACCGGTAGCCGTGAGGACCGAGCACTGGTGACGACTGCATCCAGAGATCTCGCAAAGTCCTCGGTGGAATCGCTGGGCGGGAAGTAGCAGCTGTACATGCGTACCCCCGCCACCTCCACCCAGGTGAAGCTGGGAAGGGGGGCGACCATCTTTCTGGAGATGTGTATATTTCCACATACCCAGATGGCCGCCTAGCCCGTGGCATCCCTTAACCAGTTCGACTTATCGAGATCCCGGAACTCCTCGCTGATGATCGCTACGTCCGCTCTCTCCTCTCTGACCAGCTGGGACAGCAGGTCCTGGGCCACAGCGCAGTGGTTGAGGTTTATTTGGAGCACCTTAATCATTTTTGATGTGTGCTCCTTCCTCATGCGAGGTCTTTGCTTTGGCCTCGGAGTCCACTGCTTTGTGGCCCTCTTGGCCGCACCGATAGCATTGCGCTGACCGGTCGACTGCGCTCTTGCACTCCATCGCGATGTGTCCCGATTCGTGGCATCGGTAGCAGCGCGAGGATACCTCTCGCAGTCGAACTCTGCAATTGACCCATCCGATCCGGAGCTTCCCGTCTTGCAGCAGTTTTTTGGCAGCTACTGCCGGAAGTTGGATGGTCGCAGCTAGGGTGCCACTGTAGGACCCCCTGGTTTTAATATTATCCGGGGATACCACGTTTGGCCCGATCTTTGCTGCAATCGCTGCGGCCACCTCCGTTGTTGTCGTGGACTCGTCTATGTCCCTGATGGTAATAGACACTTTGTGAGTCAGCAGCTGGACCTCTGCTGACCCACTCAGGGTGGACGAGACCACTGTCCTTAGCTCCGCCGTTTCCGTTCCGGGTCGCCCCAGCTCGAGGAGGAGCTCCCCAGCCCTGGTGCGCCTGATACGCGTGACCCGTTCTCCTAGGGTCTTTAATTCCGGTGCAGCCTTGACCTTCCGGAGAATGTCAGCGTAGGAAGAGCCCCCGCTAGATGTCTTGATCTTGATGGCATCTGGGCGTGGGGGTCTTACTCCGGCCTTAGGCTCTGTCGTGCCTTTGACCGGTTTGCTGGCACGTTTCTGCTGTTCTTGCTGCTTCGACTGGCTGTCCTTTATCTTCTTCTTCTTTTTGCCCTTCTTCACTACCGTGGCACAGTCAGGGACCTTTGACTGGTTCCGACCGGTCTCAGGAACGGATAGCGAAGCATCTGCTGGCCCACCTTTGTGTGTGTGTGTGTGTGTGTGTGTGTGTGTGTGTGTGTGTGTGTGTGTGTGTGTGTGCGTGTGCGTATGCGTGTGCGTGTGTGTACGTGTTATTTGTTTTTTCAAGAATAGATAATATATGTATTTTTTCCGTGCGCAAAAAAAAGTTGTGAATATAACTTGAAAGGATGTGTATTAGTTTACTTATTCCTGATAAAACTCATAAAATAAAAACGGACCTAAAATTTAATGTAATGTTTTTAAAAATATGCACAATTTTTCGAAGATAAAATAAATATTAATCAAGTATAACATACACTTTTCCAAATATCTATATGTGAAATATACAATAAATTAAAAATTAAATACATTAATTATTGCATTTTTAAGATAATTCTATTATAAACAGTAATGGCAAAAGAAAATTCAAATTTTAACAGTGGCAATATAAAATACGAATTACATTTCAAAAGTTTTTCGAAAATTATTATTTTAGTAGTTTTTAATTCAAATATTATTCAAATCAAATTTAAAAATTGTTTGGATATATAAGTAAGTAGATTACGTATATTTATATAAAACAATATTTTAAATAAACAAGTATGTATTTATTAGAAACAAAAGGTTGTCACGTGGCATATTTATACTTAACAAATTATTCAATATGTCAGTTATCGCGGTTAATCGTCACTATTTAAATGATCATGGTTTTCCCTCATAACGCGATGTTCTCAGTAATTTTATAATCCCCTTAACGTCTTATGCCACTTGACAAAACGGTGCATTCGCGGAATGAAATTTCGCGGATTCAGCGGAGGGAAAATTACTTACTCAAGGTGGGATTCTATTAACATGCGGGGGAATGTATAGTGATTGGTTGAATAAGGTTAGAGTCGAGAGAAAGAATTCAAATGTAAACTTAAGCTAATTTCGTTCCTTATTTTTTTTTAATTCTAATTTTAAAATATAATTGTTTACAAATATCTCAGCTATAAGATGTTCTTCGAGAAACTCATAACGATTGATTTTGCTATTCCGCTAAGTCGCGTTCGCACGTTAAAATATAATTAACAGTAGATTATAACATACGCCTTCACGCGTTCTCGATACTCTCATTTACATTCGATTATATATCAATTTAACTAATTTTATTAATGGTCGCGTGTATCGCGTTCTCGTATTGATGTCGAGAGAGAGTTAATAAAAGAGTCTAAATCTGATCGCTTCGCTCACAATGGTCTGGGCGACTCATGGTTACGTCGGCTCCTGCGTCGGTGACCTGGGCGTGGCGTCGGGACTAGTGCCGGGTGCTCGTCACGTTGGGTTAGGTGGGTAAGCGATCGCCGCTTCCTTCCTTCAGGTCCCTTCGTTACACGTCCGAAAAGGCTTGGACGGCTGCTCCGCTGCTGGGCATATAAGGCTAAGCTGCTTGGCTATCTTCGCCGTTGCCACGTGGTGATACGTGCTCGGTATCGCGTATCCTTTGATCGGGCTCGGAAAATGCTTCCGAACCTGAGGACTTTCGCGAGCGGAGAGAGCGATCGTCTCTCCGCGATCAATCAAGTGACCAAATATTTCCCTTCTTTAATTAATAGTCGGCCCTTTTCGTCTATTGTCGTCGCGGATCGTCCCGCGTTTAGATAGTCTTTCTCTCTCTATTTTCTCTCTCTCGCTTTCGCGTACGACTCCTGTCGCATTCTCTCTATCGTCTTAGCGATTATTTTACATTTATTTAATTTGTTGCAATGTGCAATTTGCACTGTTGCAAGGTTATTTAAGGAATGCCTTTGTTTATAATAATTAAAATAAATATATGGGCTCTGTTACTAAAGGGAAAAATAAATTGGATATAATTATGGATTAAAACGCAAATTTTGAAAGAGGGTGCAAATTACGAATTACGGGAGAAATGGAAGAAACAGGTTTTCATTTATATACCGCTAAAATATTATAAATAATTCTTTAAAACTAATACAAAAATTAATTTAATTAAGAAGAAAGTTTTATTACTCTAAAAGTACAAAATATTAATGACATATACAACTCTTGGCGATGACTTAAATAAATTAATTTTAGGAGGTAAAGTTCTATTTAGATCCGTTTAAAATAATCTAAAATTTTAATAGGTTTTTACTAAATACTACAATTAAGTATATGCACTTTACTATTTTTGGTAAGTTAATTGTTCATTACCATACATATGGTGTATTCCACGTGAAGTGGTCCGATCAAAAATTTAAAATGCACCAAATTTTGGGTACACATTGCAAATGTTTTTCAGAATACGGAAAAAATTTTTTAGGTACTGGTATTTATTAGCTCAAAAGTTATTCTAACCTCAAAAAGTGAACTTTTTCCAGTTTTTTTCAGCACCAACTGGGTTCATCGCTATTTAACCCAAAATCTATCAACTTTTACTATACAACATTATATGTAACATTCGTTGCTAATTATGTGTAGAATTTATTCTTCTGGATTAGAATTTCTAATCTCAAGGTCAATATTACTTAAACTACATGTCAATATTCAACTTAAAAAAAGTGTAAGTGCGCCACAATTGATTTTTTTATCCAAAAGTCTAAAAGAAAGTTTGGAGCAATACATTTCAAATGGTCTGTAGCATTTTTATGGCCTTTAATTCTGTAAAAAGTTATGATAATTTAAAGAAACACCAAATTTTTTAAAAAATTTAAATGGGAAATACCATGTTAATTTTGGTGAATTTTTTGTCCGGGTGTTCTATCTCTTCGAGATTTTAAAATTAAGAAATATAACCAGGGTAGATAAGTTCTAAAGATTAATTTAAACAAAAGTTGTTTGTAATGTTTTTTCAAAAAAATCAACAGATTTTGAGATAAATGGCTTTAAAAATAGAAATTTTTCTAAAAAATTGAAAAATTTCCACTTTTCATGGTCGAATAACTCTTAAGCAAATTATTTTTAACACTTAAATTTTTTTTGTATGTTCTGGAAGATGTTTCCAGCCTGTTCTCAAATTTTGGAGTGATTTAAAATTTTCATCGTACCACTTGACGTGAAATAGACCATATATATGTATATATATGTATGTATGTATGTGGGTGTGTGTGCGTGCGGCGGAATATTTATATAATATATATATATTGTAGAATTGTTTTTCCAAGAATACATAATATATGTATTTTTTCCGTGCGCAAAAAAAAAGTTGTGAACATAACTTGAAAGAATGTGTATTTGTTTACTCATTCTTGATAAAACTCATAAAATTTTTAAACGTATACTCAATAATAATAACGGATCTAAAATTCAATGTAATGCTTTAAATACAGATGCAAAAATGTTTGAAGATGAAATAAATATTAAACAAGTATAACATACACTTTTCCAAATATCCATATGATGTATACAATGAGTTAAAAATTAAATATATTAATTATTGCATTTTTAAGATAATTCTATTATAAACAGTATAGGCAAAAGAAAATTCAAATTTTAACAGAATAGATTTTCAAAAACTATTAATTTAGGAGCATTTAATTTAAATATTTTTGAAATTAATATTTCAAAATTGTATGGATATATAAGTCTGTAGATAATTTATATTTATATAACATAATATTTTAAATAAACAAGTATGTATTTATTAGAAACAGAAGAATATTTAAGAAATGAATTTGTTTATAATAATCAAAATAAATATTTGGGCTCTGCATAGTAAAAATGAATTGGATATAATTATGGATTAAAACGCAAATTTTGAAAGAGGGTGCAAATTACGAATCACGGGAGAAATGGAAGCAACAGGTTTTTATTTATATAGCGCTAAAATTTTATAAATAATTCTTTAAAACTAATACAAAAATTAATTTAATTAAGAAGAAAATTTTATTACTCTAAAAGTACAAAATATTAATGACATAGAACTTTTGGCGATGATCATTCGTCATTAAATAAATTAATTTTAGGAGGTGAAGTTCTATTTATAACCGTCTAAAATAATCCAAAATTTTAATAAGTTGTTAACTAAAATACTACAATTTAGTAAGTATATGTACTTTACTATTTTTGGTAAGTTAATTTTTCATTAACATTTATAATTATTAAAATATAAATTTAAGCTTTATAAGAATTCATATAGTTTAAAATTTACAGTTAACATTTAATATGTCTCTATTTTTTTTTATTATTTTTATTCTGATTTCATTACACTAAATTTTGGTAAACTTTTATTTATAAATTATAATAACTATAGCAATACCTCCAAGGTGTTGTGTGAATCTGTTTAATTTTTAAGGTGTCCATGGTAGTGAAAAAATAATACAATTTAAAACATTATTTTAAATAAATTAATTACGAAAAACCTTTTTCGAAATTAAAAATAGGGGGTTGGCGCGCGAAGCGCGCAGGGGGGCGAAGCCCCCCTAGTATATACATATATATATGCGTCAGCCCACGTAAAGTGGTCCGATCAAAATTTTAAAATGCACCAAATTTTGGGTACATACTGGAAATGTTTTTCAGAAAATAGAAAAAAAAATTTTGAAACTGGAATCTTTTGTCCAAAAGTTATTCTAACCTCAAAAAGTGAAATTTTTCAAATTTTTTTCAAGGCCAGCTGTGTTCACAGCTATTTAACTAAAAATCTATCAACTTTTAATGTATATCATTATATGTAATATTCGTTGCCAATTATGTCTAGAATTTATCCATTTGGATTCGAATTTCTAATCTCAAGATCATTGTCACATAAAACACATGTCAATATTCAACTTGAGAAAAGCGTAAGTGCGCTATAATTGATTTTTTATCCAAAAGTCTGAAAAAAAGCTTGAAGCAATACCTTTTAAACGGTCTATAGCTTTTTTATGATTATTCAAGGAAAGACAAAAAATTTACAAAAATTAACATGATGGTTCCCATTTGAATTTTTAAAAAAATTTTGTGTTTCTTTAAATTATCATAACTTTTTACAGAATTGAATGCCATAAAAAAGCTACGGACCATTTTTTAAATACTTACCTCGCCATTACATCAACAACATGATTGCACACCTCATCTATTGCATCACTCATACATTCGATATTCTTGCGTCGGTTAAACTTATTTCCATGAAATAGTTCTGGGGTTACTCCATCTATCAGGAAAAACATTAAATCTGGAAATTTTACATATAAGTGATATCAACTTACTGATCTGAGCTCTGACTATTTTCAATGCAAACAACTGTTAACCCAGCTAACACGTGGAAAGAGTTTAGATACATGGGATTAGTTACTCAACACAAATCCTCTCCGCTATGTTATTTTTTTATTGACCACATTAACACACAGTATGTCCCTGTCGCAAATTCAGATCCACCACTCTTCCTCTTGCAACTTACGAATTAAAACACAGAGATCATACGATACCAAAAATAAAATTAATACGATTATGCTAAGTTAAAATACAAGCAGGTAAAGCGGTCAAGCTAATCCGCATCTGCAAGCAGATTATGATTAAGGAAGAGGGGCAGTAATCCTCTCCTGAGAGACCCTAATCTCCCAAACTAGGCATTCGCGTTCAGAGAGATGAGAGTGCGCTTAACCCCTGCATGAGTCAAATCATTGAGGGGTTAAAATCAGTAAAGGTAAGTTAATTAATGAGTCGAGTGATGGTGATGACAAATTATTGATCCCGAGGAATGATCTCAGCTGTTTGATATTACGAGGGGTAGGGTAGATAAGGACTGGAGCGACTCGTTCCTCATCAGGCCTCAAGCCGTCCGCGTCCAATTTGTACCCAAGGAACGTTACGCTGGAACAACAAAACTCACACTTCTCTCGATTAACTTCAAGTCCAGCGTCATTCACCATCCTTAGTACGTATTCGAGCCATTTTAGATGGTCCTCAAAAGTTTCGGTAATGACGATCAAGTTGTCTAGGTAACCAAACACATGAGATTCCACCTTAGGCCCGAAAATTGCATCTATAAGCCGCGCAAAGGTCATGGGAGCATTCATGAGGCCAAGCGGCATTCTCGTGAACTGCCACAGCCCCGACCCTGCTACAGTAAATGCAGTATAATACCGGCTCGTCTCGGCCATTAATATTTGGAAGTATGCTTTCTTAACATCAATTTTCGATATGTACCTTGCATTATGCAGCTTATCCAATATGGTATCGATATTAGGAATTGGATAAGAATCACGTTTTGTGACTGCATTAAGGTCACGAAAATCGATACAGAAGCGATAACTTCCTTCGTCCTTGCGAACGATGACCGGAGCAGCTGACCAATCACTCGCACTCGGTTCAATAATGCCCTTGTCAAACATCTGTTTGACCTCACTCTGGGCAAATTCGAGGACCTTGGGAGACATACGTCTCAGCTTATGACGGACCGGTCTTGCACCAGGCTCAACCTCTATGTGGTGCTCCGTTAACGTCATAAAGTCGTGGACGTCTCCCGAGGGCAAGAGTAGGCTTTCAACTAACTCTTTGACTTGTTTCCGCTGGTCGTTCTGTATGTCAGTTATACCAGCACATTCAGCGGAAATCCTCGAATCAATGTCATGAGCTGTATCTCTGACGAAGTATCTCCAATCCCTCTCGCCAATACGCCAGATAGCTTCGCTTAATTTGACTTCCATATTCCAATGTTGTAGAAAATCCATACCGAGAATGATGGAATGCTCAATATTCTCTACAATTCTCAGTTGAATATTGCCATCAAGGCCTTCTACACAGAATAAAATGTCGATAAGGCCAAAGACTTAAAGTGCTGGTCCAGCCACACCTTTCACGATAACCTTGACAGGTCTCCATTTAAACTTGTACTGTTCGACAAGATCTGATCGTACAAGAGAGACCATGGCGCCAGGATCGAAAAGTGTTTAAAGTCCTTTCCACCAAGTCGTACCAAAAAGAATAGCCGGTGATCCGATTGGATTCCAGCAATTATCTGATCGGTTTGACTATTGTCGTTAGGAGTCGATGCTGTGTGCGTCATTTTAGACGTACTTGGTACGGCATCTGCCCCCCCTGAACTGTACTTCTCGACAACGAGTTTGTACGCTTCATGTTATGCACACCATGAACAACTACCTTCTCCACCAAGGGCTCGTTGTTGAGGACAATTTCCTTCTCCACGAAGGGCTTCTTTTCCTCTTTACTAGGTGTGTCACAACGGGGTGACGATGAGCACCAACCAAAGTCGTTCACTCCGATGGTGCTAAGCGGCTGAGATAACGATCTCTTTTCGCCTTTTTCACCATTTACATCTCTGATACCAGAGTATATTTGCCTTTGGAGTTCCTTAGCCCAATCGTTAGCCTCACGCTTTTGTTGGTCGAATAAGGTTCCTTGTTCTGTTTTACCTTGCAAAGCTCAGGTGGGACTGACAGCTTGTGTTCTAAGAATTTTTCCATCTGTCGAATCCCCAGAACGTTTAAGATCCTTACACTCAGACTTACTTTCAACACCAACTTCGGTCTGAGTGGGAACTTGATCTTCGTTAAGGACTTTAGAGAAGTCAGCAAATGATTTGCTAGACTTCTTAAAGAGTTTAGAGGGTTCTCCAACCTTAAACTCTTGCCCTTGTAAACTATGCGGTTTACTTACTGCAGTGCAGGGTAAGGTTTCCCACGTTTTGGAGGAATCTATCGCAGTGAGGACATGTTTGGAGTGTAACGCCACTAGTTCCACACAGCTGTCACTCCTTTGCTACCATTTCGGTAGAGGACTGCTCCACAGAGGACCTATGACCAACTTTTTGGCATGTGAAACACACGCCGACAAAGTTAGTGCTCAGGTTCGTTGGGTTTATTTATTTTTTTTTTGTTATTTAACGTCGCTCTATTTATGCTGCCAGGGCTAATGAGCGACGGAGGTGAACGGTGTCTGTAAACAAAGCACATGTAGTTGAAACAGTGGTGCTTGTGTCCATCGGAAGATATCATCGGTCACTGTAATTAGTCTAATAATTACAGTTTCCTGTCCTCCCGATGGAACCACCGCGATTCTCTTTACATCTTCGCGTACCTAACGTTCCCTATAGTTCAGATGCCCGTGCCTCTCATGCACTGACAAATGCACGAAACGCACGCGCACCTGAACTGGCGTCACATTATAGTGACACGCCGAGCCACTGAGTCGCGGTGTTCGAAAAATGCACATGAAAAAATTCGTTGGGTTTACTGCCGTCGCCTGTGGTTGCACATACCTCACCAGGTTTTGTGCCATTTGTAGGACAAAAACATTTTGGTGGGGCAGTTTAGAATTCGTCAAAGAACGTCTTTCTCTTTTGCCCGAGCTCTGTTTTTGTTGCCCAGGTGACTGTTGAGAAACAGGCCCGTACGATACGGCTTTCGAATTGGGAACACTGACTCCATTATTCGATTTGCCGTATTGTTTCTGAAAATTATTAGCGAGGTTGGAAGTACCGTACACAGCGGCTGCTTCGTATTCGCATGAAGAAGAGTTTGGCGAGGTTTTCGCACTTTTCTTGCTCTTCTTCTTAATAGTTTTCTTAGACGACTGTTTATCCGAATAAAGACTCATCCTTACTCTTTTCGGTAACAGTCGCCGCTTTACCCGAAACTCGTACTGCACCACTCTGTTTCGGAAAACCTTCCGGTACGAGCTTCTCGCGCTTAACGTTGGAACTGGAGAATTTCGTGTCCCATGTTAGGTGCTGCTCGTACTCTTTACCGTAGCTTGTCAGATATTCAGCGATAGCACCCATGACGTGATCGCTTGAATTATGCTATTGTCTAAGGGGCGTGTGCAATATCAAAGATTAGGCAGGCAACAATAAATAAACTAATCAGACGTCTCACACTCCGATCACTCAGATTTCAGACAAATATTGAATTATTATCACCCTGTACCATATACTTCTTTCTTCTTATCATCTTCTTCACTCTTCAATCAATGAATAATTCACATTCATACAACTCACTCATACTTGACATATAACCTTATTTTCCATAGTCTGCTATATAACATTTTTTAAACATATCGCTGCATTTATCTACCTTAAAAATAAATATAATAAACAAAACATCGTAATTTGTAAAGCAATAGCATAATCAATAAAAATCATTATAAAATTCCTTAGTAACGAATAACACCTAATAACTAGCTTAAGTTTATGAATATTTTCAACTTAATAAAACATTTCAATTCATAGAACGGAGCCGTCGATAAAACTTGAGATCTACTCGATTGTAATGCCCAATAACTTTCATCGGATCGTTAATATCCGTTAACTCATACGAATTTTCGTTGAATACCCACGATACTGCGTATGGCCCATAATACACGTGAAAAAACTTCGAACTTTTCTTCGCTAATGCATCAGAGTGTTTGGGAATTCTAAGCAATACGAGATCATCGATTTCAAACGGACGACTTTTAGTGGCCTTTTGCCGATCGCGCCTTTTCTCATTTGCCATCATAGTCCTCTCATTAGCGATTTCGATTTTGATCTCATGAGGCTCCGGCTCTTCGACCGGAAAGCGAATAAGCGATTTTATTTTACCTTTTGGGGATTTTCCGTAGTGAAGCTCGTACGGTGTATAACCCGTAATACAATGAGTAGACAAATTCAACCATTGCTCAATAGAATGCCCAGTTAGTATGCTTATCCGAGCAGTAGGTGCGGAAAAACCTTCCCAATTCACGCATCGTTCGTTCCGCAGTGCAGATTGGACTGCGGGTGCCGGATTAAACAATAAACCGCATCGATCCCTTCTTGTTTTAAAAACTCGCGCCACTTTAAAGAAATAAATTGGGTACCATGATCACTTAATATTCGCGACGGTTTACCAATCTTTTCAAAATATTCACGCATACGCCTTACACTCGCTGCAGTCGTAGCCCTTTTCAACGAAAATAACGTTACTAGTCGAGAAAAAATATCAACTGCAACTAAAATGTATTCTACCCCCGCTGTTGATCGCGGAATCGGACCGTAGAAATCAATCGCAATCATATCATTAGGTTTTGTCGAAACTATTGGCAAATAGGGACCAGCCGTGTTTTTATTCGCGGGTTTTACGCGCTGACATACATCGCAACATAAAACTAGACTTTTAACTTTTTTATGCATACCAGCCACCAAAAATAATTATTCAACGCGCTATACGTTTTATAAACGCCGACATGCCCAAAACGTTGATGAACTTCGATTATTAATTTTTCCCTTATGCTTTTAGGTACCATTATTCGCCACTTTCGTTCGCGATCATTTTTATAGAATAAAATATCGTCAACAATCTCATAACGTCCTATAGACTCCCTGCTCGCTTCACCTCGGATCATATTAAGAGCAGGATTTTTTTTCTGCAAATTACTAATATTTTTTAATTCCGGTATCCACGGATCAATTGCCGTAATGTTCGCGATCATAGTTACATCACGCATTATATTGCTATTCGAAACAGACGATGTATACTCACTAAAATTAATCGGCGACACTCGGCTAAAATAATCCGCCACGATATTTTCACTTTCTTTACAGTAAATAACATCGTACGAATAATTTTGTAATATTAAAAACCAACGCATTAGTCGTGATGTATAATACTTGGTTTTCAATAAAAATACTAAAGCCTTATGGTCAGTGATTATACTATATCTGCTTCCCAACAAATAATCTTGCAATTTAATAACTGCATAAACTATCGCCAAAAGTTCAATTTCGGTAGATGTATAGTTCTTTTTGTACGCAGTCAAACATCGCGAAATCAACGAAATGATCAGCTGATTCCCGTCATCATCATACTGGAATAAAATCTCGCTAATACCCTGGGCACTCGCGTCTGTTTGTAAACAAATGGGTCTATCCGACCTATAATGATTTAATAAGACGTGCTCTGAAAGTTTACTTTTAAGATTTTCAAACGCGACACTATTTTCCTTTGTCCAAGCAAATTTAACTTTACTACTCAATAATGATCTAAATGGGTCTATGTATTTAGCATAACCTTCATAAAATCTGCGGTAATAGGTGCATATCCCAATAAAGCGCGGTAAATCTTTCAAAGTTCGCGGCTCGGGAATTTCGCGTATTGCGCGGACCCGCTCGGGATCGGGCTTGATACCTTCCGTCGATAATACGAATCCCAAGAAAGCGACTTCACGACGACAAAATCGAGCCTTCCCTAGCTTCAATGTTATACCTGATTCCAAGATTTTCTGCCAAAACAATTTAAGATGTTCTAAGTGCTCAGCGAAACTTTTTGATCGAATCAACGCATCGTCGACGTATAATATTAAAAATTTCATTTCGCTATTACTAAATAATGAATTTAACGCTCGTATAAAAACCGATCCTGCAATTTTAACTCCGAACGGCACGCGACAAAATTGATAGGTGCGACCATTTATCGTAAAGGCTGTATATTTTCGCGATTCAGGATAAAGATTAATCTGGAAATAGCCCTGAGTAAAATAAAAAATACTGAATAAATTCGTCCCGTGATGCTCTTGCAATATCGTATCAATTAACGGAGGACCTTCCTGATCGCTTTCAATATACTTATTTAAATTTCGTGCGTCTAAGCATAACCGAATCGATCCATCCTTTTTCGTTACCACTCGAACCGGATTACAGTAGGGACTATTGCCTTGTTCAATGATACCGCTGGCCATCATTCTATGTATTTCCTTTTCCACCAAATCACGATATGCAATAGGAATCGGATAGGTCTGTTTAATTTTGGGGTTCGGTTCGGTTAATTTAAATCTACATTCATAATTCCGCAATAATCCGGGTTCTTCGGAAAAGATTTTACGATAATCTAAAACTAATTGCTTCAATTTAACTTTTTCGATGTTATTTAGTAAATCTACGCTCTGCAACATGTCATCAATTTTTTGTTCGAAATTATCCGATGACCGGGTAATAATACGCTCGCTATCCCCCGCCTCAAGAAAAAACTCTTTTTCTTGAATCGCGGGACACTTATCTAAACTCAATACTGACTCTACTGTTTTGATCATGGTAATGCTTTTGTAACATGCAGGCGCCTGCGCAGAGAAACTAATAATCGGTTCTTTTATCGTTGATTCACCTATTATCACTGTTTTATTCGAATAATCAATAATGACTTTATTTTCGTTAAGCCTAAAAATACGCTACTAAATACAAGTTTCTCAATGTTAAAAGTTATTAAGATTTGACGTTTGATTCTTTGCGAATGTTTACCGAACGCTCCTTTAACAAACAAATTAGTAACCGGCAAAATTTTTACTCCCGTTGTATTTGAAATTAATTGGAACGCCGTTTCGGAAATACATGTTGCGTTGCTTCCCGAGTCAAGTAAACATTCAAATTTTACATTATTAAATTCGCTTATTACGCGGGGACATCTCGGGTGTAATTTATGGTTGTTTTGATGTTCGCTTTGCGTACCTTCGATATCAAATGCTAGGTCCTCCTTTCCAATTTCTGGAACGCAACTCGCCATCGGACCTCTTATTGACGAGCTGAGGCACCGTTTTCCGACACGTTCTCCAATGCGTGAATTTCAGCCACCGTCCTTATCATGTCAAATTCTTCGCTTTGATTATTATTTTTACTTTCATTTCGCGGATTTTCATGAACATCTAGCACCGATATTTTTTCGCGGTTTCTGTCTATGGTAGCTCTGTTTTGCGAATAGCTTCGGTTTTCATTACGCGGGTATGAATTTCGTTCACCGTTTTGCCTATCACGTTTCCCTCGATTATAATTATTACTATTATTGCGCGTGCCCGAATTTCGCCAGTCATTCTGCTGGTCCTTATATCGCGAGTTGTTTGAATCGCCACTCCTCCCATTTTCGTGACGATTATAATACTACGGATGCCCATATTCGCGCGACGACTGATTTGTGTTTATTCGCGATCCACGTATCTCTCTGCTATCCGACGTTCCTCTTGCGCGTGTCTCGTCAATATGTGCGAGCGCTCTCACGACACTTTGCGTCGAATTTAAATCGATCCCGGTAAACGCTAACTGAACTTCTGCAGGCAATTGAGAGATAATCGTTTTGTTTATTTTGTGTCCCGTTAACGGCGGGTGAAATTTAGTAGCCTCACCGGATCTAGCATAATAATAATTTAAGATACTACCGTCGACGTATTTCTTTAATTTCCAACACTCTTTTGCACGATCTTGAACCTCTTCGGACAGAAATTCGTTCACGAACTTACACCTAAAATCTTCAAGATTCACTAAACCATGGCGTATCGCATTAAACCATACGCGAGCACGATCCTTCAACGAGTTAAGTATTATTTTTGACTGTAACATTTCCGGGATTCTTTTAATAAATATATATTGATGAATATCTCTCAGATATTCATGCGCGTCTTCGTTAAAATGTCTTTGGTTACTAATGAAAAAGTTGAATATTGACTTGACAACCACAGAACAAAACATTTGGTCAGACCCCGTCTAACCTTCACGATGTCCAAGTCGACGTTAAAGAGTCCGCCGGATGCAACAACTTCGAAAAAAGCAAGAAGGCGTTCAAAACTTTCAGCCAAATCGAAGGAGGAACTTCTTTATCAATAATAATAATAATAATAATAATAATATGTGGACTTTTTTATCAATATCGTCGGTGGCAGCAATAATTCTTCGTCGCGCTGAAATACTAATATTTTTGGTGTCCATAACCTCTCGGTCGTGCCATCTAATTTTTTTTATCCGTTACTGCAGGATGGTGCAGCTCATTTGAAACGTTTAATTTAGTTTTTAAACAGTCCTTCTATATATTTTTTATAAAAATTTTATAAAGTGTATTTTTTATACAATTTTTATACGACCAATTTTTTATAAAAACTATATAAAATGTATTTTATAAAATTTTTATAAAAAATTTATAAATTATTTTCACTTGGGAATATGGCCGCCATTATCTACAAGAACGTTTTTTGCATATTCATAGATCAGCCATTTCCATAAAAAATCTAACATGAAATTTGAAAACAGCATCCTCAACATGTATGATGACTACTTACACTTAATAAATTTACAAAAAAAATTTCATTGTATGGCGGCCATATATTATTCGCCAATTTGAAAATATTTGGTATCAACCATTTACATCAACCAGTAGGTTTTATTATAGTAATTTATTAAAAACAAGTTGTTACTTGCACCATAAAAATTGAATACTCGTTGTTTAAATTTAGGCAGTTTCGGGCAGGTTTGGGTAAGTAGTTGCCAACTATTTCTTTTATCGAATACTTTTTGATTCTTTTTTTTCAGATTTTTTCGGGGCCATTATTTTAAGTTACAGAGAGTCAAAGTTGACATTTTAGCACTTTTTTTCATTATATGCCCATTTTCATGAATTTGTAGCTCCCAGGGTATGCATTTTTCACTACAAACATAAATATGACTTTTTTCTGTAACATTTTCAGAACTTTTCATTAAAAATACTTTTAGTCATGCATGTATGCTGTCACACTCTTGTAAGCCATTTAAACCTTAAATAGTGAAAATCAGCAATTCTGCTTCGGACTCTGGAAATCTAATACTGTGTACAAGATGTTTTTTTATAGTCAGAAACTACCTATTAATTTCCAGAGTGGGTCTAAACCATTAAGACAACTTTTGTTCAAAATATCTGGGAAAAATGCCCGAAATATCATTAGATATGTATATTGGTTGCATAATAACGATGAATCTGTTAGCATGATCATTGCAAAAAAATGTATGCTGTTACCTTGGAGTGGTAGAAAAGCATCTCCACTTTTTTCAGTATCAATCTAATTTCCTGTAAGCTGCTATAAATACAAATATTATTATATAATTATAAAAACTTAATTCTTAAACATTTATAATGCTGGATTTTCAGTTTTACAACCAATATGAGAATTATGATACTAATGTGAAAGATTACTATAAATATATCAACAATATTATTATAATAACTGAAGATACGTATTTAATACAAAAAATATATCAACAAATCAGATCTGAGATTATACTGATTACTATGATTAATTGACAGTGACAAGTTTGTGAAATTTCAATAATGTATTGTTGAATAATAATAATAATAATTTTGATACATTTATAGTAATCCTTCTCATTAGTATCATAATTCTCGTAATGGTTGTAAAACTGAAAATCGAGCATTATAAATGTTTAGAAATAAAGTTTTTATAATTGTATAATAATATTTGTATTAATAATATTTGTATAAAAATAATTGTCTTAAATTTGTCCTAAACTGAGTAGAAGTAATACCACTCTATGTACAAAAATAGGCCAACATATTACTTTTTTTTTGTATAATTTCTGATTTTTCTATTTTTATCAAGCCTAACTGTTTATTGTATTGCTTTAAACTTACTTTCGATAATGATACTGATAAATTTTGATTAATTTCTTCATTATGTGACTTAATCCTATGTACATCTTTTACTTGTAATTTTACTTTGTCTGCATAAGTAATTTTTTTTCTTGTTCCATTATTCTTTTTTTACTGTCATTAATTGTCATACAGTTTTCTTGTAATACTTTATTCAATTGGTTAACATCTTCAGTTAAATCTGTTGAATCAATTACCATTGAAATATCTTTATTAAATTACTTAACAACTTATATAAGATAAATTGATTCAATAATCATTAGAACATTTATTAATATATTATAATTTTTAAAAACTTGCTGGTAATTGTGAATAGAAATAATACCTTGTTCCATCTAACTATTTGGTATAACATTTTTCAAAATTGGAAACATTTGAACTGTCTGATTTTTAAATACCAATTCTAAATGTTTCCTCATCATTAATTCATCGAAAATTACAGTACAAGGGCAAATACCATTACAAATCAATACTGCGAAAGCTATAGCAAATAAACCACAGTAACTTTGTGATATAACTTTGTGATTAAATTTGTACGTACTCCTGCACAATTGTAATTGATTTTTTATTGGGGAATAATCGTTTGATATATTTCAAGTTGTCAGTACGCAGACCTAAATTCAAACTATCAAACACATAAATAATAATAATTTTTTTCGTACCAAATGCAAATCCAGTGTCCTATTGTTGCAGAACCACTAAATAATATTTGTATGAATTCTTCGTCATATGAAAGTTCCTCAATATTGCTTAAACTGGATAAAAAAATTGTATCTTGCATCTTAAAAACATCTAACATTCCATTCTCCGAATTACCATCTTCTCAAATTGTATTGTAAAAACTATGTCCCAAATTTATAGTTAAATTCTGAAAATTTATAATTTTTGTAATACTATTATACCAATAACAATTATATGGTTAAGAAAGTTCAAAATACTATTCTATTCTACATGGAGAAAAAAGCTGCATAAATATTAATAAAAAATATAATATACATCTATTAATTTATTGTAAATAATGCTAAGATAATTTTAAATACGTTTTCAATATTCAATTGCATGTTTGCACATTTGAAGTTCAAGATACTGCAGACTGTTGATAAATGAGAGCTATTTCAAACAATTATTCAGATGGAGACGACTAACTCTCTACACTCGTTGAAGAGATCGTCGTCTTTTTTCTATATATATATATAGCCGCAGAACATCTTGCTGGCGTCGCGATGCATCTTGCGACAGGCATCTAAGGTAATATCTCCAGTTCCTTACTTAGGAGTCCAAGCTGGAGATCGAGGACAAAACGCCTTTAATTATTTTAAAAGGCCGTGCTCTGGGAAATTCCACCAACCATAGTGGACACAGAGTACAATAGGCCTGCTTTATTCTAAAGTAAAGCATTTAGTTCGGAGAGGCCGATATTATTATACATAATTATTCAGATGTTGTTGAATCAATAAGTCATTCACCGTTCTATACCTCATGTTAGATGATTATAAGGTACAATACGTCTTACATATATCATGTCTATGGGGAAAGTTATCTAACTTTAATTATGTTATAGAGCATAATGACAAATACCTCTCGACTGCCTTAAGGGGATGCCACATAGTATAAATTACCGAATTGATTTTTCAAATTAAATGTTGAGATTTTCGTTTATCCCGATTTTGCGATCATAGGTACATTCTGCACGATTAACAGATTGTGCGTCACCTTGCAGAATCTTATAATTCGATACTTTTCCTTATCTAAATGAAAAATTGTAATGTACTAAAAATTGTAACTGTTTACCGACATAGCAGTTTTTACAAACTATTTTTCATTTAATTAAATGAATATGTCGAATTTTAAAATTCTGCGAGTTGACACACAATCTGCAAATCATGTAGAATGTATCTATGCACGCACAATTGGAATAAAAGATAAACTGAAGATTTAATTTGAAAAATCAAATATGTCGGTAATACGGCATCCCCTTAAGAAGGCCACTTAGAATTATGTGTATGAACTATTTATTGTTAATACCTAGAAAAGATATATGCATACCTTTCACCATTCAATTGCTACTGATATACTAATAAATTATTTTCACGTTTTCTACAAGTGACTTTCAAACTAATCCCGTCTTATCCTATAACCAAAATTTATAAATTTTAGTTATTAGTAAAAAGGTACAATAAAAGTAATAATATAATTATATTATAATAAAAATTTTTTTTTTCAATTTGTACAAAATATGCAATGAGGACTTAGTATATTAAATTGTTTAGAAGGGAGGAATATGTGGAAAGTGAATTGTTTTTAATAGTAAACAACGATAGTTACATAAAGTTCGTATAAGGTAGTAATAAATAATCATGTGGCATACCAAATCAAGTGGTCCAGTCACAAATTTAAAATGTGCCAAATTTTAAGTACAGAATACAAACATTTTTTAGGAAATAGAAAAAAGTTTCTAGGTATTGGAAATTATTTGTTCAAAAGTTATTCTGACCTCAAAAAGTTAAATTATTTTCAAAACCAGCTGTACTTACCGCTATTTATCTCAAAAATATCAAATAATTCTATATACAATTGAGGAGCTGGATGCAAGAACACGCCGAGCGCGGCGAATGGATAGAGGAGGCGGAGAGAAATTAAGAAATTGACGTCACCGTGACCAAATTTTTTAATCTGCCGAATTTAATTTAAAAAAATACTGTCGTATGCAGAATTAAAAGACGCAACTTTTTTCTATTTAATGTTTTTCTGTACGATGTGCAGATCAGATGAAAAAAATTAAGAACTGGAAATTTAGAAAACGGATTTTGAATTCATTTTTTAAAATTGAATCGCAGTAACTTTGACAAATCTTAATGAAATTCCCTGATTTTTCGTACAGATACTTAATATAGTCTAACGATAAATATAAACCTGTAAAAAATTGTACTTTAAACAAATTTTATACAACAATTGAACTTAAATAACAAGCTTTTAATACGGTTTCAGTATTCAGTAGCCGAAAAATTACGCAGATAGAGTAATATAAACAACGAAATCGTAAACAAATGAACATCGACTTCGTCGCCGTAATGGTCATCTGCTTCGCGGCTTAAATCAGTGGCCGTCTTTGTTATTTACTGTAAATCGCATTGTAGTATTGTATCAAACTACAACATAAAAATGGTTTAAATAATAACTGCTTTTTGATGCTATAAAATATCTTTATTATTATGTAATTTAGTTAAGTATTTAGTTATTTTGCTTTAAATCGCTCTATCATTTTTTATCCAAATAAGCTGAAATTTTTAAGAAATTATCTTTAAATATAAACGAACATATCTCTCGCTGGAAGTTTGCGCAGTCTAAGACTTTACAACACACTTTCGGCTACTGAATATTGAAACCGTATTAAAAGCTTGTTATTTACGTTAAGTTCAATTGTTGTATAAAATTTGTTAAAAGTAGAATTTTTTACATGGTTTATATTTATCGTTAGACTATATTAAGTATTTGTACGAAAAATTAGGGAATTTCATTAAGATTTGTCAAAGTTACAGCGATTCAATTTTGAAAAATGAATTAAAAATCCGTTTTCTAAATTTTCAGTTCTTAATTTTTTTCATCTGATCTGTACATCGTACAGAAAAACATTAAATAGAAAAAAGTTGCGTCTTTTAATTCTGCATACGACAGTATTTTTTTAAATTAAATTCGGCAGATTAAAAAATTTGGTCACGGTGACGTCAATTTCTTAATTTCTCTCCGCCTCCTCTATCCATTCGCCGCGCTCGGCGTGTTCTTGCATCCAGCTCCTCAATTATATGTAACATTCGTTGTTAATTCTCCTTCTGGATTAAAATTTCTAATCTCATTCAAGGTCAATGTTTCATAAACTATATGTCAGTATTGACCTAAAAAAACTTGTAACTTCGCCATAATTAATTTTTTCATGAAAAAGTTTCAAAAAACGTTTGAAGCAATATCTTTCTAATAGTTTATAGCTTGTAAATGGCCTCTGAGTCTGTAAAAAGTTATGATAATTTGAAGAATTACAAATTAATTTAAAAAATTAACATGGAAATTCCTATTTAAATTTCTAAGCTAATTTTGTAATTCTTTAAATTATCATAACTTTTTAAACATTTTTAGGTTATTTGCAAGCTACAGATCACTAAGAATGTATTCCTTTACGCTTTCTTTTAGATTTTTAAATGAATAAATTAATTGTGGCGAAGTAACAATTTTTTCAAAGTCGATATATATATATATATATATAGTTTATATATAGAAGATGGGAAAATTTACAAAAAAAATATGAATTTTTTAAACAACGTGGCACAATGATTGTAGGTATTGTAATAGGTTCAACAATTAATTAGAAATGATCAACTATTGGCGTGGTTCATTTTTTTTATTGCTAAGCGAGTTATAGGATAAAAACCTGAAAAAATTTTTTTTTAACATGTACATGGGACCAGGTTTCGTTTATAAGTAATTGATTCTTATAAGTTTTTATAAATATATTTCAAGAAATATATTATACATTGCATTATTTATGCAATAATTTTAACAATACATAAACAATACATAAACAATAAATAATAAAAAATAAATTTTTTTTTATTTACAATTTCGCGGCAGGCTTGATCGCTTTTCAGATACAAAGAGGTTAAACACATTTTAAAGCTGCTAAATCTGTGAGTGACACAAAAAAAAGTTAGGAAGATTTGCCCATATAGTAAAAGTTGATAGTTTTTGAGATAAATGACGGTAAGCACAGTTGGTGTTAAAAAAAATTGAAAACTTAAGTTTTTTGAGGTTAGAATAACATTTGAACGAATAATTTCCAGTAACTAAAAAACTTCTTCTTTTTAGGGAAAAACATTAACAAGTCAGTACCTAGAATTTAGTAAATTTAAAAATATTGTACGGTCTACTTAACGTGGAATGCCGTTATACATGGTGTGCCAAAAGTTTCAGGACAGCATAATAACTAGGCAAATATGCATTTTCGATGAAAATGTTTCAGACAAAAGTTGTATGATTTTTCCTTGGCTATCTAATGGTGACCTTGAATTTGACCTTGAACTTGACCTTTAAGGTCATTTGAAGGTCGAGTTGAGTTTTTAAAATTGGAACCCCCTTTTTTATAGCAGAAATGAAAAGCTGGTGAAATTCCCTGTTCAACGATATGCATAACATGGGGGGTCAAACTTGATCTAAAGGTCACTTGAATAATATGAACACTCATGAAAATTGCAGATGTAAGGGCGCTAAAAAACTTTTCTGGGTCGCTAAACCAGAATCTGTAGTCGGTTTGCTCCGTCCGGCATCCTGTATCCAAGCATTTGACCTTTAAATGATCTTTGGATCAGGTTTAACCGCCTATGTAATGCACATTGTTGGATAGGGAATTTTACCAGCTTTCCATTTCTGCCATAAAAACTGGGGGTTCTAGTTTTAAAAACTCGACTCGGACTTCAAATGACCTTGAAGATCAAGTTCGAGATCAAATTGAAGGTCACCATCAGATAGCCAAGGAAAATGCATATTTGCCGAGTTATTATGCCGTCCCGGAACTTTTGACATACCCTGTACATTATATTGACGATTGAGAGGTAGAAGGTGCTATCTCGCAGCCTGGTTGAAGAAGGTGCTATTTTGGAGGTTTCATATTTTCTTAAATAATGTAGGGGAACATCTGCAATCTTTTAAAATGCTTTTAAACGAATTAAAAGTATCTTTCGAAACCTGCAAAAATTACAAATATCAGGAAATTGATGCGATACTTCTATATATACACGACAAATTAATTTTGCATTTTAATTTTTGTTTGCATTTCTGGTTTATGGAGCCACATGCGACATTAATTTTATTGCGTTTGTTACCGAGGGGTAATAAGAAACATTCATTTTCTTGCATTTCACGCTCATGGGGCAATATAAGACGTTGATGAAACCGTACATTTTTGTCCCCGGAACTCGAAAAAAACGAAAAATATTATGTAATAATATTCAAGGTCATTTGAAAGTCAGATCAAGATTTGGAAAATAAATGCATACATTAGAAAAATTTTACACTTGACCATGATCATGACCTCGAATTACCTTTAAAATCATTAAGAGGTCATATTACTTGATTTTATATAAATAGACAATCCCTTTTAAAATTACAAATTTACCTCGACATTACATTAAAGGTTATGGTCAACATCATAGTGAATGTCATGGTTAAAATAAAGAGTAAAATTTTCACGATGTTTTCATTTATTTTCCAAATTTTAATTTGACCTTTAGATGACCTTAAAGATTATCGTCTAATCATTATGAAGGTCATATCAAATTTTAAATTGTCCTTTTAATGACTTTGAAAGTGAAAGACGGGGTCATGGTCATGGACATTTGAACCTTTTTATTGTTTAAGCAGTAAATTGAGGAAGAGTTGTATACTTTTCAAAAACACCCTATATAAAGAAATTAAAAACATTATAAGCGACATAAGCGACAAATGCTACAAAATCAATGTCTTTTACAACCATCTAAGCTGCAAAAGCAATACAATCAAAGTATATAATTAATTTGTAATGTATATATATATGGCAGTTTCTACATGAAGTGATCCGGAAAAAATAAATATTGTTTTTAATAGTTGCAAATTACAGGAAATTATACGAAGAAAGTAAAAGAAATTTTTTGGATTCTTATCTCATATTGGTGCAATGTTACAGTAAAAAATGGAAAAATAAGCATTTCCAGAATTTATAACAATTTTAGAACAACTCAGCATTTAGAACAACTCAAAAACTACCAACTTTTTGTTATATATTGTAACGGGGTGAGTACTGGGGAATATAAGACCCCGGTTAGCCCCAATCTGTCCCAACTTACGAACCTAAGTATAACAGTCATATGATGCGGCCGGGAATCACTTTGATTCCCGTGCAATGCTGTTAACAACGCCTGACACTTTGTTTGGCTTTGAAACTGTGTGTTGGGCCCTATGCCCAAAAATTGCCAATTAGAGTATACGCCGGAGAGGGCGGTATTCGTTGGAAAGAACTATCACCCGAAAATATACTATTAACAAGCGAGATATTGTTTTAGTCGGCGAGAAAGATAATCTCGGCGGATCGGTTACTTAATCTGATGGCTGTAACGTCACGCCGTGTGACGTATATAGCTCTGACGTAAGGAGCTCTGACGTAGGAGCTGCCTACGTCACGCACGCCTTCTCTCGTAAAGTGAGAGTAAGTAAGGAGGAACGGTTTCTCATCTGGACCGTACCAGGTATATTGGGGTAAACTAATACGAGACACACGGGTCTCGATTTTTGCACTTTTAGGTTAGGATATCTTAAAATCCTGACGTTATAGAGAAAGTCGGACCCCGGATTCGGATTTTACATGAAAAATTACTTCGGAAATGATTCTTTACGTTCTTAGAACAATTCAAACATCTTTTTTTGCAGACCTGTGTAATCGATTATATTATCGGAAATTTACAAACAAGATCAAACGTAGAAGTAAATGAGATAGGTTTTAAACCCGAACTAACAGGAAATAATACAACCTACTTTTCTGGAGAAAATACTACAAATAAAAACGTAAAATCTCCAGAGCAACAAATGAAAACTGAAATTATTAAACGTGATAATAATGTCAGATTTACTTCAAGCATACCAATTGCACCAAATAGCAGTAGTAATATTAATTTAGTATCGGAGAGACTGCAAAAATTAAATTCGTATATAACGAACTCAACTTTAGGACAAGTGAGACCTCTTTCTACTAAAGACGCACTTGATTTAATTCCAAATATAATGATAAATAATGATGAATAAAAAAGTGAAATAAAGACTTCAAGGTATAAGGTGCGTGGAATTGTCGGGTTCCCGGTAGCCAAGTAGTAAGGCAACTGCCCGGTAAGCAGGAGATCGTCGGTTCGATCCCGACCTGGGGACGTTGATTTTTTTCTTTCTCGATCTTTCCTTAATTAATTTTCCAATACCTCTGGCAACATTTAAAACTTAGCGATATGCAAGTAAGTTACTAATAAAGAGGGTTTTGTGCAATATTTGAATAAATATTGAGTAACACAAATTGGCTCGGAAATACCGAATAATATATACTTTCTAATAAACACATGTCCGAGCGATTTAGAGTCAAAATTTAGAATAGAATGCTAAGGTTGAAATTTGATAAGCGGTGGTGCATCACTTACCACTATGTAACTCCGTTATCAGTACGGCGGGAAAACAGGCGGGAAGACTGGGAGTGATTCGCCTCGAATCTATCTCTCTCTTTCTCTCCAATAGCCGGGACGCCTGTTGAGACTGTCCTCCTCTCTGTCTGCAACGACCAGCGGGGGCGTGCAAATCCGCATGTCAAAGTTGGAGGAGGTGAGAAGAACACTCAACTACACCCACCCACACAAAGTTCTCCAACGCTTTTTATTATTCGCTATAATAAAACCCTGGCTAAAACTCTCGCGCGTTCGTGCGCGCGCAGCCCTCTCTATACTCTTTTTCGTTACTCACCGGATCGGTAACTACTCGCTTACCGTTATAATATGTTAAATGGAGAAAATATTACAAATTTAAAAAAGAATCTGTTTTGAAAAACCGAGCTTTTCGAGCCGAATTATGATATATTTAATTAATAGTGACATGTAGTACATGCAAATTTCCATATAACATGTTTTCAATTTCATTAAAGATGCCATATCACGGCTCAATAAGCTCGGGTTACGGGTTGTCGAAGAAACATGTTATCTTTGCCAATATCAGAATTTAAAATAATAATTTTTAAAAATAAAAGCATATTCTACATGCAATTTACAAACATTTTATATAAATCATGTATAATAAAAAGATAATAGTTTGTGAGATAAAAATTAATAAGTATAGTGTGATCACCAATTTTTTTCAAAAAATCGTGTGCTTTAAATCGACGTACTCTGCAGCGTATTAGAATCAAGCTCTAATAATTTAGGTCTTCTCTTATTATATATCTTTTAACAGTTTCCTACTATTTATAATGATTTTTTTGACAAGATTAATTAACGTGAAACCGGCCATATATAAAAATAGAAGTATCGCATCAACTTCCTGATATTCGGTAATTTTTTCCCGGTTTCGAAATTTATTTTCCATTAGCAAAAAAGGCATTTTAAAACGTCGCTGGTTTACCACTACAAAATTTAAGAAAATAAAATGCTTTCGATATTACACCTTCTTTAACCGAGCTGCGAGATAGCACCTTCTACCACTCAACCCTCAATATGTAATTTGATAACGACATTTTTATTTTTACTTTAAACTTGTAATAAGGCTGTTCTTAGAAATAATTTTTAAATAATGTTATATTTCAGGATGACGGCAGTATTGAGTATTTTAACACTATAGTAGTGCAGCCACATTTGAAGTTAGTTACAAATCAAGGAAAAGGTTTTCAAGTAAGGTGTCGTTACCAAGCACAGGATAAAATAGTCTCTAATAATGGAACAAAGACGATTCAGAAGCAATCACTGCTAATGCATGTAAGCTTTATTTATGTATTTATTTACAGATGCACACATACATACACACACATACGCGCGCGCAAACATACATACACCCGGTATGACTTAGCCGGTTATATCATGAGAAACTACAAAAGGGAAGTCGATCGACCTGCTAGGTGTTTACGGTGCGACCAAGAGGGGTAGAAAAAACAGTCAGAAATGGCTAGGCTGCTATAACCTAACCTACATCACTATGTTATGTTTTACAACCTACCCTCACAGTTGGTCAGATAAAAGCAAGCTGATATATTTATTATCAGTGGTGAATACAGGGAATCAGTAAACTGACATGGATCAGTGCTACCACTATTAGAGCATCTACGTATGCGGAAACCTTCATATTTCCGGAAAAATGACCGTCTCCCTCCTCAACATTACCTTAGTAAAAGTGATAGCTATACGAATATACAATTGCTATCTCCCACCCAGTTACAACATCGAAGAGTTCCTTGGATCCATGCTGCCATTGTTAACTGTGCAAGGTCCTCTAAGTTGTCCATAGTTTTTGGAGGGGAATTTAACGCTTGAAATTGGACAACATGAAAACGAATACCCGTTGCTATGTACGAGGCCTTCGCGCTGGAGTTGGAGATTCGTAACACCAAGACGACTCACACTTTTTCCAAGGCGAGTAAGTTATTCATAAAAGACCTTAATCAATACTAGACTAGATTGGTCAGGTCAGGTTCTGCTTGAAAAGCTAGTAATTGTCGTATACTATTTTAGCTGACTAATAGGACAGCAGATTGAGACAAAAAATTAAAATGTAGCAAATGGGTACCGTATACCTTCGACCAGGTATTATTCCTCCATCCGGATATTTATCTCCAGAAAAAGACATAGAACTGGAAACACTAGAAGAACGAGCCCAGGAGCCCGTGCCACAACAACAGCTCATAATGTCTCTATGACCAGAAAATATATTCTCCGTGTCCGTCTATAATTTTAGTGGTGGAATGAAAGTATCGCAGAAATACGAGGTGAGTGTGTGCGGTCTCTGCGAGTGCATCAAAGAGCTCGGGATAATCGGCGGTTCCAAGAGCTAACCGAGGCCTACGAAGAAAAATGGAAAGAGCTTAAGGCTGCCAACAATGCAGCTAATGGCAAGCATTGGCGTGATTTCTGCAAGGAAATGCAATGCAATCCCTGGAGCAAGTCAACAAGATCATATCCTCAATACCATCGTGTTTTGTCTTTCTTGACAGAGCTGTGCGCTACCTGCTCCTATAATATTACGAAGAGGAAGCCGTTATAGATCTAACAGTGACTGACAACGCAGTCATGATGCCAGACGTTATCACTACCAAGATGAAAAGGGCTGCAAGGAATATATCCGTCTGCAAAGCTCTATGGTTGAAAAGAATACATGCTCTGGCAATTAAGACCGCTACGCTAAATCTGTTACATCTTCTTTCAAATACGTTTAGAGCTTGTATCAAGTAAGAATGCTTCCAGCAATGGTTGGAGATGCATAGGTTGGTGCTTCTCTCAAAGAGAAACACACCCCGGGAGAATTCATCTTTGTACCATCTCCTTTGTTGGTTAGCCATATCAGGGAACCTGATCGAGTGCGTAATTTGTGTTATACTGCAAGCAACTAGTGCACGGGCAGGTAATTTGCCCGACATTTAGTTCAGTTTTTGGAATGGGTGCTTGACCATTGATGCCATAAGCCGAGTTGTCAAGCTGGTCATCACTGCCATTGGTGATACTTGCAATTTGAAGCGCATCAATGCCATCATCGCCCTCGACATGCGCAATGCTTTTAACTCGGCACCAAGGGATAACAATATGTTATATTTGAAACAATTAAAAGTACCGTTCTTCTGTAAGACACCGAAATTTACGTGAACTCTTCTAACATCCCCGCCCAGATATCATATATATTTAACATGGGTTGTGTCTGGCGACCGGAAAAACAATCGGAGGCGGCGATTGCCTTCTAAACAAAGCAAAGAAGGTACACCATCTTTACTGTAAATGATAAACCTATAAGGTCGACACAGTGAAATACCTGAGAGTTATTCTAGATGTGCGGCTATCATTCAAGGAACAGTCCGGAATCATACTCAATATCGGAGAGCCTAAGCAGCCACGCCAGATCCTTCTAGCAATAGTGGTAAACCCTCCTAACTCATACGAGACGCCAATAAATCTACGCAACTAATTTGATATATCTATTCATAAGGATACTTTTATTGGGATTAAAAGAATAATTAAAATCTTACCTTTTATTTAAAATATAAATTAAAATCTTCCTTAACAAAATTGAATTTATGGATCGCTACGAATATACATTATTGTGTATTCGAGAAACAAATTTTGCCGACGTTTCGGGCGTTTTTCCACCGTCTCTTTTCAAAGCTAAAAATTACAATTATCGAAAAAAACGTTTACAAAAAATATATATGCGTAAAATTGAATACTAAACACACACTCATTCGTCTTACCAACATTTTATCGAGAAATACAAAAACCACGTCTTAGTTATATTAACTCTTACTTTGCGTCAATCGCTTTCTGAACTCTGCTTCTCTAGGTTGGGAGATCATATGGTGAGGAAAGGTGGCGTAAAGTGACTTGCTGATAATGTAATCAGGGGAATCCTGGAATACTTTAACATAGCAAGTCTACGTGCTATTTCTTGACGACTACAATTTATTGGCGTACTAATAATAGTATACACACACGCACACACTCATATATATGGGAGATTCCATGTGAAGTGATCCAGTTAAAAAATAGAATTTTGTTTCAATGTATGGAATTAGTAAAAAACTACTTGAATAGAGTGTAGCTAAATTTTTAGACCTAAATTTCAATTAGTACCAGAGCTATAGCCAATCAAAAAATCGAATTTTTTGAAAAAAATGACTTTTTGGCCATTTTTATCCCTTAATAACTCAAAATCTAACAATTTTTTCTTATATACATTAAATTTGAAAAAGTTTATAAATTTCAAGAAGAATCTGTTGAAATATTTAATTTATATTAGTTTAAAACATTTAATATAGTTATAATTAATAAAAACCTTTGTAGTCAAAAAAAGGATTGTACGATCAAAAATATTTTATCCATCCAAGAATCTAATTCATCGATGATTAATTACCTTCAAAATGATGCAAAGTTTGAGTGCGGCAGAGCATTTCAGACAAAGTTATGGTGTCTTTAGGCAAATTTCTTAAAAAAAAAGAGAGCGAATGCTTTTTATAAGAAAAAGAGTAAACGTATACTTGCATTCAGACAATATAGCACTAATATTCTTCAAAAATACTAAAATATACTATTTAATGTTACTGATACTTTTCAATCTCTAAGCTGCTTACAAACACAAAATAGTAGGTATAAGCAGTTATACCTGTTATATAATAGAATAAATACCTGAAACTTATTAAAATTCCAATAAATCCAATTATATAACAGGTTTAAACTAATATAAATTAAATATTTCAACAGATTCTTCTTGAAATTTATAAACTTTTTCAAATTTAATGTATGTATATAAGAAAAAATTGTTAGATTTTGAGTTATTAAGTGATAAAAATGGCCAATAAGTCATTTTTTTTCAAAAAATTCGATTTTTTGATTGGCTATAGCTCTGGTACTAATTGAAATTTAGGTCTAAAAATTTAGCTACACTCTATTCAAGTAGTTTTTTTTACTAATTCCATACATTGAAACAAAATTCTATTTTTTAACTGGATCACTTCACATGGAATCTCCCATATATATATATATAATTTAATTGTATTTGTCGGGGGTTAAAAGGATTCAAATTTTTTTCGAATGTTAATTACGTTAGTGACCTCCTTTGAGGAGGTCCTCGTATAATTTGCGTAAGCTTCTGATTGCGTTTCAAGGTGTGAATTTATTAACATTTCTGAGTTAAAAAAATATTTGTCGTTTTAGAAAAATTAAGGTTCAAAGTTATGTAAAGGTCACACCCTCTGGGAAACGGATCCTTACCAAACTCTAGGATATTGTTTCTGCTATAAAAATATGAAGAATGCCGGAGTTTTAGTGTCTAGATATGAGCAAATAATGAAAAATTTCGGCGAAAAAACCTCGAGTCTTCTTATAACTCGGAAACATTTCAAGATGTACATATAAACTAAATTTTAAAAGAAAGCTGAGGTCGAGTAGATATGTTTTAAAAAAAGGAAGCTTAAATATTTTAATATAGTCAAAAGTTATGGGAGAAATAAGAATTAGACGAAATTTTGGACTAAAAAAATCATTAAATTGAAACTAATTTTTCGATAAAATTTTTGCTAGTTCTTATTTTTCCCATAACTTTTGACCATGTTAAGACATTTAAGTTTCTTTTTTTCTAAACGTATCTACTTGATATCAGCTTTCTTTTAAAATTTAGTTTAAATTTCCATCTTCAATTGTTTTCGAATTATAAGCGATCAAGCTCAACCATTTTTCCGGCGAGATGTTTCATTTTTTGCTTATATCTATCGTAAAAATGGGCATTGGACAATAAAACTCCGGCTTTCTGCATAATTTTATAGTAGAAATTATATCCTAGAGTTTAGTAAGGATTCGTTTTCCAGAGGGTGTGACCCTTGTCAGTAATACATATGAGTCCCGATGTTTCAAATATATTTATATTTATTTTTTATTTATTATCTGTGTATAGATATTATTATTGTATTAATTTTATAAAAGAATTTTATTTTTAAATAATTTTGTATACATTTATAGAAATTTGTCATAGAGTAGCAATAGAATTTAGTGACAGCACCCCGGCTTTAGCACGCTCTAGAATGCGAGTATTAGTGCTTGGTGAAGCTACGCCAGTCTTGCACTGAAGGAGTACAATGGTAAATTCTTTATCTCCTCAGCTTAGTTGTTACGATGCGTCGCACTTATTACACTATGGCAAAATATGCAAGCACAGTGCCACTAGAAGAGTAGGATCTGCATTATAAGCTAGCTTTCAGCTATGTTTACTCAGTTAAGATTAGAGTGCTCCACACCGCGGCAGCGCCACTAGTCTGAGAAAAATTTTTTATCTAATTTTTATTTAAGACAGTCAAATTTAAGGAAATTAAGTTTTTCCACGTATAAAATGACACAAAGATTTATCTAACAATTACTTTGATTGGTATTATGGAAAATTGAAGACGTATTTGTAGAGAAAAATTGATACCGCGGTGGACAGTCGTCTACTATATGCCACAGCCAAGCTAGATTTTCTCTACAAAACTTACCTTCAGATTCTAATGTTATTATCAAAAGATATATTTACATAACTCTTTTTATCATTTTACACGTGGGAAAACCTAGTTTTCTTGGATCTAGCTTTAGTAAAATAGCTTTATATTACAAAAAAACGTTCTCTTAGACCAGAGGGCGCTGCTGCGGTGTGGATCACTTTTAATTAGACTTAATTGAACGCCTCTGAAAGAGTTTATTTAATTAAAATAAGCAAAATTTTCTCGCTCGCTTACGCTCATTCGTTGTTTTATTATTTTACGTTTTCATTATAATTTGTTTTATTCTAATAATTTTTACAATAATGTACGATTATATGAATGATAAAAGATACTAAAAGTTATCGAATGATCTTTTAAAATGTTTTGCATATTTAGCTGTGAACGCGTGTATCGTTATAATCATATATTTATTTGGTATTTACATTTCTTGGAATAGTTATATTAAATTGTTATCCTGGAAAAAAACCATCCAATATTGTAGGCAGATCAGCTATCGATTAATTCAGCTGAACAGAAGATTAGACCAGATATTCACTAATAAACACTATAATAAATACACTGATAAATACTATTTTCCGATGAATCTCAAATTTAGATAAAAAAAGTAAATAGAAATAAATAAAACATAAAAACGAAATTTTCTATTATCGACTGCTTTTTGCTTAATTAGTGTTATATGTGTTCATTATTAAATTACTTATTTATTTATACAGTTTTTAAATAAAAAACATGACGTTATATAGATCCCTACTAGCACACAACGTTGTGACAACGTTATCTTAGCAACATTCTAACGTTGTTATGAAGGTGCTGCAACGTTGGAGAAACGTTCCTGCAACCCCTGTTATATTACGTGAATTTCGATTCCAAATATGCACGTGAGAAGTACACGTAAAAAATATATGTGAAAAATACACGCGAAAAATATACATGAAAAATACACATGAAAAATATACATGAAAAATACACGTGAAAAATACAACGTATAAAATACACATGAAATAAGTATACGTGGAAAATACACGAAAATAACCACGTGAAATGAACGTAAATGTACTTACCTGGGTGTTGTTTCCCCGTAAGAGTAAACCACTCATTCATGCGAAAATCTCGAAATCACCAATATCAGAAATTAAGAGAATATTAGCGGTAACTGTGCAGTATATAGTAACATTTATTGAAGTAATATAAAATTCTTTTTTACATTTATACCTTCTTAAAAGTCTTTTTTCAAACATTGTTAATTTAAATAAAATAAACATTTTTCTTGCATTGATTAACGCTTAAATTATAAAATTTGCATTCGCATGACTTTAATTGGTACTATATTATCTTTTTAAATCTTAGTCATCTTTTTTTAAACATACATTCAAATAAAATAAACATTTTTTTACGTGGATTAACTCTTATATTTTAAATATTTGCATTTACTTGAGTTTTAATGACATATTAAATCTTCTTATAACATAAAAGTCTTTATATTCTCAAACAATATAAATTTAAATAAATTAAATATGTTTCATCTATAGTGTAACTGTTCCATTTTAAACCTTATTGTAAAAAATCATAGAATATTTTTACCTAAAAATGTTAGGTAATTTTTATTTAATTTTATTAGTGAATTAGGTAACTTGATAAAATAAAATTTATTAATAAAATTATTTGTTGCTTTTTTTTAATTACATTTAGAAAAATAATAATAATTTAGCTACAAAGGTTACTTGATCAAACTACCTAATTCCATTAATATAATTAAACAAAAATTACCTAAGATTTTTAGGCATAAATTACTTAAAACTTTTTACGACAGGGAATATTTATACTCACATATTTAAGTTGTAACGGTAAGGTACTGTTTACCTCACCGTTTGACGAATTCGAGCAACACGAGCGAACAGTATCATAATCATCGGTTCGAGCCGGCGAGATTCGGCTCGGCTCGGTTCGTCGTAGCTACACGGGCGGGATCAACTTCGCGCGCGAAAGATTCGCGCACGCACCTCATTAGAGAGGTAAGGGGGAGATTCGCGCGCACTCGAGAGAGTGATAGCCACCTTCTTACGTGACAGGTGTGATCCCCCCGCGTCCCGTGTTTAGCTTCGCCGTGCCGTGATTTGTGCCGTGCGTTTTGTGTGCGTTTCGACTGCAGGCCGATCCTGCATTTGCAGTGAGTGCAGCTGCCTGCAGCCACACAACCCCGGTGCACGGGCGAGCGGACAATCCGTCCGACACCGCAGCGAGAGTGAGAGAGAGAGAGAAAGCAACCGATCGGCTGGTCGTTGTTTACCAACGACTACAGCAGCGTACAAAGTAAGTGGTACCACTTCACGCGATCGTGTTTTTATTTGCACTTAGTAAATAATCGTGTTTCTTTATACCAGTCCCGTTGACTGGATATATTATTTTAGTTCGCGATATTTTATTCCCCTCTCTCTACAAGTCGGCCGTTTACCGACTTGTAATTCTAAGCGTAGACCTCGGCGACAATCAAATATTTTATTTGTTATCTTTCTTTATCTTTATTTCAATAAATTCATATCATTATTAGAATTCAATCCGGTGTTCAATTAATTGAATTTAACCACGTACGATTCCTTCCGTAATCCTAAGAGCTCGTATATTTCTGGTTGACAAGTGCTCGACGCGATATCCCTGTTTCGCGGTCAATTTCAGATTCGAATTTTACCTGGTTGTTATCTGAAACAGTAACTCGGTTTCAGACTAACATTTAACAGATTTGGTAGAACGGACAGGTAACCGTCGCCGCATCGCGGGAAATATATGTTTATTTAAATACGGTAAGTTTAACCGTACCGCTGAGCAGCCGCGATATTAAAATAAACATCCGCGCGGCAACCAAACTGTTACAAAGTTAAATAAGATTTAAATTATTTTAATGCGTAATATACTATTTCATAAATTATTTAGTACATTTTAGAATGATATCACAGATAAAATATTTTTTAATTATGTATAATATTTGGTAAATAGGAACATTGTGAAATTAAATAAGAGGTTAAATAAAAATGAATAATAATTAAGTACAACTAAATACTACCCTACAATTACCTCTACGAAGATTCTTAAAAAATAAATGCAAAAATTTAAGAGTTACTTCCCATTGATCAATACTAATGTTGATATAGTTATACTATATCGATAGATACTAATGTAAAAAACTTGCTGCTTCATTTAACAAAATGAGCTACATAAAAAATTTTGATTGAAATCCAATTTAATCTGTTGCCGATGAATTTGATGAACTAGAACTGGAGTCACTCGATGAATCTTCAGAATCAGAAACACTACTACTTTTTTCTTGCAATCTTTCTTTGTCTGAAATAGTATGTAATATTAAATCTTACTATTAATAAAATTATATTCAATTAATAAATATACACGTACCTCTCTTTTTTTGTCTTTCAATTAAAGAATTAATATATATGTCGATAATATACTTTTCCATGAATTTTTTAAAGACTTCTGAATTTTTCTATCACAAACGGTCATATCGATTCGTTGGTAAAAAATTTCTAATAAATTGTAATAAAATTATTAATTTTATATAATATTAAAATATCTAGCTACAGGTACACTAGAAAGCACAATATCGTTCAATACTTACTTCTTAAACATGCTAATTTATGTGGAGTAAGACTCTTACGAGGTGATCTGTTCTGCAACCTTGAAATATGAATCTTTTTTACTTGGACTGCCCTATTCATCAAATAGTATTCTGACCAGATAGCTTTTGCTAATTTTTGCAAAAATTTTCCATGGTCAGTAGTAGCTGTAATGTCTCTCCATGCTTCGAATGAGATGGAAATTCCATGTTTTAAATGAAACATTTTAATCTGAAAAATAAAGAATTTTAAATATTTTTACTTATTTGTAACTAATATATATTTAAAGTTAAATTAAATATTAACCATTTTTCCATCACTTTCCTGTTTAATCCAGGATTGCTTATCTGGAAGGGATACTTTCTCAAAATTGTCCGACAAATACTCATCGTCGCTCTTACGAGTATGTCGATATTTTTTTTGTTTCTTTATTGATTTCTGAGATGACGATTCTTTTTCATCGTGACATTTCAATTTATTAGCCACCTGCACGTGCTGCTTTGCTAATTTTCCTTTTTTTGAACCTGACAAATATTAAAATATTGATACAATTATTATTTTTTAAAAGTAAATATACTTAATCATTTATATAAAATATATTTTACTTGTAGGTTTTGTTTCATTTTCTTCACTTTCAGCAGATGAAGAATCAGTTACCATTTTCGTTTTTTTCTTCTTTAACTTTTTCTTCTTCTTGTTGTCACATTTTCTTTCGAATATACTGTTATCGTCTGCACTTTGAAGTCCTCCATCATGAATAATTTTATTATTTTCACTACAATCATTTTGTGAATTTAAGTAAACTGATAACAATTTGTCATTTTCAAAATCTGTAACAAATGTACAATATATTGTAAAAATTAAAGTAACTCTTGATTTTTGGTTATATAACGAGTAATTAATAATTAAAGTGACTTTTACCTTTTTGAAGAGTAACAGAGTTGATAATCAATTCTTCTTGTCCTGGATTTTGGAAATTGTTTGATGTTTCACAGTTTTGAGAGAATTCTACAAGAGCAGGTTCTACTGGAGGTGTCTTTGACTCAGTTACTTTATCGTCTAAAAAATTTATTCATGATGACATTTCAATGATAACAATGTCAAATAAGTTAATCTTTATAAATTACATTCAATTAACAATACATAATTATATGTTTAATATAAACAAATTTTGTTATATTATTTAAATAAACTAACCGTTACCTATTTCAGTATTGTTCCTTTTTTGTTTTGATGGCGTTATTCGTTTATTACTATTTGGTCTCCATTTACTTTCTTTACTATCTTTATGCATTTTCTTCTTTTTGTTTTTACGTTTACTGATGTCAACATTTGCAGCTATCTTGGTTGCATCGAAATTATCAGTTTGACATCCTAACTTGCTTACGTGAATATTATCCAAGTTTGTTGAACACTTTTCATTTAGTAAAACATTTACTGTTGGTTCATTATTATCCTGCTCTGTAAATTATAAAAATCAATTATTTATATAAAATTATTTTACATATGAAAAGAAGTTATTTACGTACCCTCGTTGAATAAGCATTATCTCGCTGAACTTTTCTGTACTCTTTCTATCTCATCTGCATCAAACAACAAATTAATTTTTTCTTCAAGGTTTGATAATTTTTTTTTAAATTTGCATTTTCAGCTTCAAATTTTTGTTTGTCTTCAATGCTCTTAATGTTAAGATCATGTATTTCCTTTTTCAACTTTTCATTTTCCAACTTTAATGAAGATACATAATCGCACAATTCTTTATTATTCTCACGTTCCTTAACATCTGCATCAAAATTTGTATTTTCTGGATAAATGAGCCTATCTTTATCTAAACAAGACAACTTTTGACTCATGATCGCAGTATTATTACTATGCATTTGTGATTGAATCATCGTATTTGAATTCTGAAACAAATTAGTACATATATATGTATATGAGTGTGTGTATGTCTTAAATCAAGTTGAAAAACAAGAAACTTTACCATTGCTATTGCATCTTCTTGATTCAGTTGCGTTGTAGGTTTCATTGAATTCATTATTTCTTTTTCCTGCAATTCATATTGAGCATCACTGTACCTTTTTTTTTTGAAAACGCCACCTGGTTTCTGGATTTTTTAATTTCTCTAGATTTTATTCTGACAAAAATGTAAACGAATATTGAATGAAAATTAACATATATCCACAATTTTTATAAGTTTCATATAAATGCGCTTTTTTATCTTTAAATAAAAAAATTTACATTCTCAAATGATATACAATTTTATAGAATAAAACTTAATTTCAACAATATTTTTTTAATTTATAGAACATTGTGTATATATATATATATATATATATATAAATATGGGGTATTCCACGTGAAGTGGTCCGATCAAAATTTTAAAATGCACCAAATTTTGGGTACACTTTGCAAATGTTTTTCAGAATACAGAAAAAAATTTTTAGGTACTGGAATCTATTTGCTCAAAAGTTATTCTAACCTCAAAAAGTGAATTTTTCCATATTTTTTTCAACACCAGCTGCGTTTACCGCTATATAACTCAAAATCTATCAACTTTTACTACAGAACATTATATGTAATATTCGTTGCTAATTATATCTAGAATTTATTCTTCTGGGTTAGAATTTCTAATCTCAATGTCAATGTTACATAAACTACATGTCAATATTCAACTTAAAAAAAGTGCAAGTGCGCCACCTTTGATTTTTTCATCCAAAAGTCTAAAAGAAAGCTTGGAGCAATACCTTTCAAATGGTCTGTAGCATTTTTATGGCCTCCAATTCTGTAAAAAGTTATGACAGTTTAAAGAAAGACAAAAAATTCACAAAAATTAACATGGTAATTCCCATTTAAATTTAAAAAAAAATTTCGTGTTTCTTTAAATTGTCATAACTTTTTACAGAATCGGAGGCCATAAAAATGCTACAGACCATTTGAAAGGCATTGCTCCAAGCTTTTTTTTAGACTTTTGGATAAAAAAATCAAAGGTGGCGCACTTGCACTTTTTTCAAGTTGAATATTGACATGTAGTTTATGTAAACATTGACCTTGAGATTAGAAATTCTAACCCAGAAGAATAAATTCTAGATATAATTAGCAACGAATGTTACATATAATGTTCTATAGTAAAAGTTGATAGATTTTGAGTTATATAGCGGTAAACCCAGCTGGTGTTGAAAAAAATATGGAAAAATTCACTTTTTGAGGTTAGAATAACTTTTGAGTAAATAGATTCCAGTACCTAAAAATTTTTTTCTGAATTCTGAAAAACATTTGCAAAGTGTACCCAAAATTTGGTGCATTTTAAAATTTTGATCGGACCATTTCACGTGGAATACCCCATATACATACATACACACATACAATAACTAACCTTTTTAAATTTGTTTATTATATATATATATAAATTTAATTGTACCTGAAATATCCAATACTTGTGCTGGAATTTTTACTATTTCCGAAGTGTAAGGATTTAGTTGCTTGTAGTAATGAGCTGCATCAAAGTCAAAATTTTCAACTGATGTGAAATTCAGAATCAGATTAGCCTCGATGTAACGAATCTTATTATTGGGATCATCGTAATGTCGAACTGCAGCATACAACATGGTTTCTTCTTTCATAACCTTGAACGTGATAAAAAATGTGCACTAATCGTACAGAATTGAAAGTTATGTTATGCTTCATACAACCAACCATACTTACATAAATAAATAAATTTCATGGGTGTTTGAGAATAAATGACTCGTAACATACGCAGTGATAAATTTGCGTATACTAAGCATGGCACTGGTAACACCGTATATCAATTTTAAATATGTACGTTACTTTACATAAAGTGTGCTTATATATATATATATATATATATATATATATATATATATATATATATATATATATATATATATGTATGTATCAGCGTTCGCGCACATGACTATAAACAAAGAGAACGAAAGTGACTGCCTGTGTGTACGAAAATGCTGTGTTCTGCTATGCCCGGCACAGTGCTTATATCTATATACACACAGGCTTTTGTGTCTCTTTATTTGTCTGTCCATCTCTCTCTCTCCCACTCTTTCTCTCTCAAGGCCAAGGTCTATTAACTGCTATTGACAGATATAGCAGATAACTTATACTTTCCATAATATATAATAGGAACGCTCGAGAATATCGTTGTATTGCCTCATCCTCCAGTCTCGTTGAGAATAATTATATATATTTATATTATTTAATAGAAGAATATATTTTCAAATTATTTGCTTCAGACAATCAGCTATTAGTATTTTATATTGAAATTATTATAGGAAAATGAATTTACAATTTTTGGAAAATCCTTCCAAGAAAATGTCAAAAACGACTAATTTTCGACGGAAAAGATATGGAGATATAAGCAGCGATGAAAGTGAAGATAAAAGGTGGCGGGTAAGTTTATTTTGTTATCAGAATGTTTTTTTTTTCTGTTATTAAACTCTGTGAAGACTTGCTATTTATTTTGCATATTGTGCGATAATAAAACAAAATACATACAAATAAATATCACTAAATGATTCTCCAGAAGTATATCTTGATTCTTTCTTATTTAAATTAATTAATAATTTTTGAGTACAGGAATTCCCGAGTTCTTCAGAATTAGAATTGCCAAGTACTGTCAACAGTGATAATTTTTCTGAACAGTCATCTCAAAGTGAAACCGTACATGATAGGGCTCAAATGTGTAATATGGAAAATGAAATACATGAGGAATGGATTAATCAAAATGCATTATCTTCTCCCAATATATATGAAAATTATATATGGCAAAACTCTACATCATCCAATGAGGTTTGCGTCTTCAATTCTTTATATAAATATGTAAAAGTCAAAAAAGAAGAAAGAGAATGTTTTAATAAATAATAGTATATACAAAAAAAAATACAAAAATAATTGACGGTTACACTCTTATTTCACTACTTTCTATTGCATAAACTTCTACCTAAATTTTTTAATAATAGTGTGTACGAAAATAGTAGACTGTTTCATAATAATTTCAGAATTTTTTTTAATTTTATGTGTGAAAAAATGGTTGTCGAATAAATACTGGTTTAAGTACTGTTTATTGATCGGAAGAGATTTAATAAAATAACTTTTGTAAAAGTTAAAACAATGTTAAATATTAGTTATTATAATAATTTTTAAATTGTAATTGGGATAATAAATCTATACAGAACCTCATTCCTACAAATTCTAGAAAGCACCTTGATAAAATAATAGAATCTGCAATGAAATTTTAATACCACACAGTCACAAACATAAATTTTATATTCAGAAAGTCTAACTGAGATTTGAAGATTTCTAAGAGTCTTCATGAGTCTTAATAGGAATGTCCAAAAAATATATTTCGACATTTTATTCATTAAATGATAGTTGCAACAATTTTGCTGATGAGTTTTGGAAAAATTCTTGTATTTACTAGAAAAACTTCTACTTCAAATCAAATAAAAAAACAAATCAGTAAAATTAATATAAATAAGTAATTCTAATAACAGAGAAATTATTTTCTTCATTACCAAAATATTGTTCTTTACCTCTAACTTTTAAAACATTAAATAAAAAAATGCAACCAAGCAACATAATAGTTACTCCAATCAATTATTGCTATTAAAATCATTTTACTTGAAAGTATTGTTAACCTTTCATAAGGAAAATTAACTTTGTAACCGTATAAACATGTATTAATTAATATTGTAACATTTTATTTATGTAATATTGCTTAATTAACAGAATATTTTAAAATTGTTAGACAAATAAAAAGTAAAACATTTTATAGCAACTTAAAGTTTTATAAATTTAATATCAGATGGTAAAAAATAATTTATTTATGAAATACTATATATAAAGCTATATGCAAATTAAGCATAATAATAGGAATTTTCATGTACATTCTATTAGAGCAGATAATTTGAAAGTACTACAAAAAATTTGGAAGCTGTCAGTACCATAGCTTTGTAAGAAACTGCTCTAATAGATGTCATAGTGAATATCCTTTTCGGCGGTAAAAGAAAAAATCAAGAGTTTAAGAAGTTATTCTGACCAAAATCCAAATTAAGCATAATAACAGGAATTTATATGTACATTTTATTAGAGCAGATCATTTGAAAGTACTACACAAAATTTGGAAGCTGTCAGTACCATAGCTTTGTAAGAAACTGCTCTAATAGATGTCATAGTGAATATCCTTTTTGACGGTAAAAGAAAAAATCAAGAGTTTAAGAAGTTATTCTGACCAAAATCCAAATTAAGCATAATAACAGGAATTTATATGTACATTCTATTAAAGCAGATCATTTGAAAGTACTACACAAAATTTGGAAGCTGTCAGTACCATAGCTTTGTAAGAAACTGCTCTAATAGATGTAATAATGAATTGTGAAGATAATTTAATGTTCGTAGAATTATTTACAATTGAATAAAGAAAGAAACAATTATGACTATATTAATTTATCTATTCTTTTATAATTTATTAACTTTAACTACAATTTTTGTGTAGGATTCGTCTTCTACTGAATTAATTGATGATTCTAACGATGAATGGTGTACAGATGATACTAATTCACAAAGTCGAGAATTTTGTGATTGGAATAGCAGTGATGCAAGTAGTTCTTCTGATGAAGGTGTACATTTTCAAAAATTGAAAAAGGTTATCCGCAACGATGAGTACATTAACATAAGAATTTCGTTTCAAAAATCGGATTTATTACATGCTGCTCTGAAATATTGTGATACCTATGAATTAAGTCAGTCAGGAACAGCTGATCTTTTTAAATTGATCAATTGCATCTTGCGACAGAAAATATTACCAGAATCGCGTTATTTATTTGATCAATTGTTTACTTCAAAAGAAGCAATAGAATATCATGCTATATGTTCAAATTGTAAAACATATTTACGACAATATACCCACACGGATCGAAGTCTCGTCTGTGATGTTTGTGATAAAGTTACTTTATTGAAAAGTCCTTTATATCGTGATTTTTTTACAATTATAAATATTGAAAATGATGTAATTTATTTACTTCAGCAAAATATGGAGCATTTAAAAGAGGTATTTCAAGATAGGACAAGAGATATAAATACATTTGGTGATTTTACTGACGGTTTGTTATATAAACAATTTTTAAGGTCATTACCTCAGGATGAAAGGATAAATTTTGTAACAGCCACATTTAATACTGATAGCGCACCTGTCTTTGAAAGTTCCAAGTTTTCAATTTGGCCAATACAAATTATTATAAACGAGTTGCCTTACGAAATTAGAACTGCTAGAACCTTAACGTGTGGGTTATGGTTTGGAAAAGATAAACCTGATATGGACATTTTTTTAAATCCGTTTATAAATATGATGAATAAACTATCGATTCAAGGTGTTACATTTAAATTCAACGAAAAAAATTTAAAATAAGAGTACATCCTATTTGTTGTTGTGTAGATACAGTTGCACGACCTCCCATGCAGGGATTGATACAATTTAATGGTTACTATGGATGCAACTGGTGTTTACATCCTGGTGAATACATTGAAACAATGCGAGGAGGTAGTGTAAAATATACCTTACAAAATAATTTACCAAGAAAAAGAACAGAAAATGAAACATTGCAATATATGAAACAGAGCTTAACCTGTCGACTTCCTATTTACGGAGTAAAAAGGCCTTCACGTTTAATACTTCTCAACAATTTTAATATTATTGATGGATTTGTACCCGATGCCATGCATTGCGTTTCTCTTGGCGTGGCCAAACAATTCTTATCATATTGGATTGAAAATAAAAACATGCCATATTCGTTGTCTAAGGAAGAAATTGATTCTATTAATAATATAATTATAAACGTAAAAGTTCCAAATCAATTAACTCGATTATCTCGAGGAGTAACAGAGAGATATTGGTGGAAAGCACGTGAATGGGAAAATTGGATTTTATTCTACAGCATTCCAGTAATGTTAAGCTTTCCTCGTCTGTTAATTTATACCCAACATTGGTCTTTATTAGTGGAAGCATTTTACTTATTAAATCAAAACATCATTGATCATATTTTCGTAGAAACTGCTCACGAACTATTAAAAAAAATTTGTATTTAATACAGAAGTATATTATTCTAAAAATGCCATGACGTATAACATTCACCAATTATTGCACTTATCGCAGAGTATTCTTAATTTCGGACCATTATGGGCGCATAGTGGTTATACTTTTGAAAGCGGCAATGGTCGACTGTTGCGAAAAATACATGCTGCAAAAGGAGTTATTCACCAAATATGCAGATCAATCAATATAACTCAAAGCGAATGTTTATTACGTCAATATATGGCTACTAAACCATATTCATTTTTTCATTCCTATATTAATCATCTTGAAAATAGAAAATTTCAGAATTCATTGCAAATTATAAATACAAGATATTTAGGCCAATATAAGTCCACCGATCAGAGTTGGATTGATAAGTTACAATTATCGAGAGAAAGTGTCACGTATACAAAAATTATTAAAAATAAATGTTTATATACATCTTACAAACGACGCAGGTTAAGATCTAACAATTCCTTCGCTATTTTAGATGATGATACATATGTTGTAATAAGAGATTTTATAATTGATCGACCCACATTAAAAGAATATATATTATGTAAGATTGTAAATGTAGAAAATCTAGTCGATTCTTTTAATATAAAAAAGATTGTTATAATATATCATCTCGAATTGTATCTTTTTCGACTAGTAAATTACTAAAAATATGCGCCAATATCAAAACTGATGATTGTGAGTATCTATGTGCTGTACCAAATTTGTACCATTATTAAATAAATTAAAAGGTATTTTTTTTATATTTTTTAATTTTAATTTTATTTCAATCTTCCTGTTAGGTTAAACTCATGCGAATGCAAATATTTACAATTTAAGCGTGAATCCTTATAAAAAAATGATTATTTTATTTAAATTAACAATGTTTGAAAAAAGATTTTTAAGAAGATATAAATAAAAAAGAATTTTATATCATTTCAATAAATGTTAATATATACTGCATAGCTACGCCTAATATTCTTTTAATTTCTGATATTGGTGATTTGGAGATTTTCGCATGAATGAGTGGTTACTCTTACGGGGAAACAACAGGTAAGTACATTTACGTTCATTTCACGTGGTTATTTTCGTGTATTTTCCACGTACTTATTTCATGTGTATTTTTTACGTTGTATTTTTCACGTATATTTTTCATGTATATTTTTCATGTGTATTTTACTCGTATTTTTCACATATATTGTTCACGTGTATTTTTCATGTATATTTTTCGCGTGTATTTTTCACGTGCATATTTGGAACCGAAATTCACGTAATATTTTACGTGTATTTTTCACGTAAATATATCACATGTTTTTTTTCAACAGGGACGTGGGAGATGTCCGCTAATATTTTATAAGTTGCCGCGATGGGTGTATTAAATATCTTAGAATAGTTTAATAATATTTTTTTAAACGTAGAAAAATTTATGAAATATTAAAAAAAAAATAAAAAAAATTTCTTGTTCGGGGATTAGAACCTTTGATCTTTAACTCCGGAGGCTTGCTCCGTATCAACTGAGCTATTTTATTGTTTCTGTCATTGTGTAAAATTTAGGCTATAACGAACAGCTAGAATATGCATTAAAGTTTATAATTTACAATTACGAAACACGAAAGAAATTTCAAAGTTTGCAGATAATGCTTCGAAATTAAAAAAAGATGTTTTTGGAGTTAAGGGGTTAGTGAACTGTCAAAATTGGTGTACAATTTTATTGAGACAACGGCCATCGATGTTATGCACAATGTTTTTATTGGCGTCTCAAAAAAACTCGCGTGGTTTTGGTTCGATCCGGAGAATCATGATGAAGCTTTTTCTTTATCGCAATTTTTGGTAATAATAAATAAACGTTTATTAAAGTTAACCCCACCTAATTTTGTAGCTCGATTGCCACGCTCAACTAAAGACATCTAATATTGGAAAGCTTCCGAATTAAAATTATTTCTTCTAGTTTACAGTATTTTTTTAACCATCACACATTATTAGTATTTTCTATATATTTACTAAATCAAGCAAGTATATCTTTACAGTCAATTGAAATAGCATCCTTAAACTTTAGAGGACGGGATGAGCCCTATACGGGCCATACCCATGATCGACCCTTTACATGTGTTAGTTTTGAGATGTGAGACAGCATAAAAACTCGATTTCTATAGAAAAGTAAGAGAAAACAGTAAACCCAAATCCCCGTCCTCTAAAGGTTAAAAGTAATCCGATGTTTTTAGACATTAATTTTATTGAAAAAAAGAAGCTTTTTTGAACCAGAAAATTCCCGTTCTCTAAAGGTTAATGCTTCACGAATATGTGAATCAATTTGAAAATTTGTATGGTCTTAGGCATATGAATTGTAATATTCATTTATTATTTCATTTACCTGTGATAGTAAAACGACTTGGACCATTATGGACAACTTTGAGTTTACCATTCGAAAATATGAATGGCGTTTTAAAAAATTTCGTTCATGGTACTAGGTATGCCGAATTACAAATTTGCTCTGCAGTATCACTATTATTTAATTATTCGGAACTCAAAAAAAGATATTTAACTACAAATAGTTTAATTTACAATTTTTGCATAAATTTAGAAAGTAAAAAGCGATTAAAAATAGAAAATGTATCAGTGGGTTTATCTATTGTAGGTGTGACGAAAAAAATAATTAACATTCCTCCACTTATATTATATTGTTTAAGAAACATTGAATTTGACGAAACGAAAATTTGTTTATTCTATAGATTATTAAAAAATAAACATTTATTTGAGTCTTTGTTTTATACTCGAAAAAAAACAGATTCATCTGTAGTTAAATATAAGCATAATGGAACTTCTTTTGCAGGAATAATAGAGGTCTTCATAAAAGTTTGTAAATGTACATGTGAAGAAACAATTAATTGTACAGAATGCGATGAAGACACTTGTGACTTATATGCTATCTTAAACAAATGTAGTATAAAAAAAGTTTTTAATTGAGAATAGGTGCGAACTCTACCTGACATATACACGTGTTATAGATAAAAAATAAAAAATTGCGGTTAATGCAAGAGATTTAGAATATTTATTTAATAAAAAAGTGTCCTTTATTGATCGTCACGAACCAATGGTATAAACAGATGTTAAGTTAAGTTACAAAATATGCCGACGTTTCGGACGTTTTTTCGCCGTCCCTTTTCAAGGCTAAAAAAATTAATAATTTACAAAATATATAGATTAATACCCAGTAGTGAAACATTTACATCGATGTCACAAAACAATTCATAACTCACCAAATTCAAACAAAACTCAAGAAAACCACATATCACTCGTGTAAATCTCGCAAAAGCCACTCTTCCATTATTACATACTATAAAAATTCAACACATCACGTTTAATTCTCGAATTAAAAACAATAATTTTCAGTAATACAATTAAAAAGAATACAATTTAAAAACCTTTTTACTAATTTTCACCACCCATGCTGTCGTCTCCAGAACACATTGTTTAAAAAATATATATATATATATCTATATACATAGGACCTCCCCGAAGGGAGTCCTAAGTCACAATTGAGGAGCTGGATGCAAGAACACGCCGAGCGCGGCGAATGGATAGAGGAGGCGGAGAGAAATTAAGAAATTGACGTCACCGTGACCAAATTTTTTAATCTGCCGAATTTAATTTAAAAAAATACTGTCGTATGCAGAATTAAAAGACGCAACTTTTTTCTATTTAATGTTTTTCTGTACGATGTACAGATCAGATGAAAAAAATTAAGAACTGAAAATTTAGAAAACGGATTTTTAATTCATTTTTCAAAATTGAATCGCTGTAACTTTGACAAATCTTAATGAAATTCCCTAATTTTTCGTACAAATACTTAATATAGTCTAACGATAAATATAAACCATGTAAAAAATTCTACTTTTAACAAATTTTATACAACAATTGAACTTAACGTAAATAACAAGCTTTTAATACGGTTTCAATATTCAGTAGCCGAAAGTGTGTTGTAAAGTCTTAGACTGCGCAAACTTCCAGCGAGAGATATGTTCGTTTATATTTAAAGATAATTTCTTAAAAATTTCAGCTTATTTGGATAAAAAATGATAGAGCGATTTAAAGCAAAATAACTAAATACTTAACTAAATTACATAATAATAAAGATATTTTATAGCATCAAAAAGCATTTTTATGTTGTAGTTTGATACAATACTACAATGCGATTTACAGTAAATAACAAAGACGGCCACTGATTTAAGCCGCGAAGCAGATGACCATTACGGCGACGAAGTCGATGTTCATTTGTTTACGATTTCGTTGTTTATATTACTCTATCTGCGTAATTTTTCGGCTACTGAATACTGAAACCGTATTAAAAGCTTGTTATTTAAGTTCAATTGTTGTATAAAATTTGTTTAAAGTACAATTTTTACAGGTTTATATTTATCGTTAGACTATATTAAGTATCTGTACGAAAAATCAGGGAATTTCATTAAGATTTGTCAAAGTTACTGCGATTCAATTTTAAAAAATGAATTCAAAATCCGTTTTCCTAAATTTCCAGTTCTTAATTTTTTCATCTGATCTGCACATCGTACAGCAAAACATTAAATAGAAAAAAGTTGCGTCTTTTAATTCTGCATACGACAGTATTTTTTTAAATTAAATTCGGCAGATTAAAAAATTGGTCACGGTGACGTCAATTTCTTAATTTCTCTCCGCCTCCTCTATCCATTCGCCGCGCTCGGCGTGTTCTTGCATCCAGCTCCTCAATTGTGACTTAGGACTCCCTTCGGGGAGGTCCTATGTATATAGATATATATATATATATTTTTTAAACAATGTGTTCTGGAGACAGCATGGGTGGTGAAAATTAGTAAAAAGGTTTTAAATTGTATTCTTTTTAATTGTATTACTGAAAATTATTGTTTTTAATTCGAGAATTAAACGTGATGTGTTGAATTTTTATGTATGTAATAATGGAAGAGTGGCTTTTGCGAGATTTACACGAGTGATGTGTTTTCTTGAGTTTGTTTGAATTTGGTGAGTTATGAATTGTTTTGTGACATCGATGTAAATGTTTCACTACTGGGTATTAATCTATATTTGTAAATTATTAATTTTTTTAGCCTTGAAAAGGGACGGCGAAAAAACGTCCGAAACGTCGGCATATTTTGTAACTTAACTTAACATCTGTTTATACCATTGGTTCGTGACGATCAATAAAGGACACTTTTTTATTAAATAAATATTCTAAATCTCTTGCATTAACCGCAATTTTTTATTTTTATCTATAACACGTGTATATGTCAGGTAGAGTTCGCACCTATTCTCAATTAAAAACTTTTTTTATACTACATTTGTTTAAGATAGCATATAAGTCACAAGTGTCTTCATCGCATTCTGTACAATTAATTGTTTCTTCACATGTACATTTACAAACTTTTATGAAGACCTCTATTATTCCTGCAAAAGAAGTTCCATTATGCTTATATTTAACTACAGATGAATCTGTTTTTCGAGTATAAAACAAAGACTAAATTGTTTATTTTTTAATAATCTATAGAATAAACAAATTTCGTTTCGTCAAATTCAATGTTTCTTAAACAATATAATATAAGTGGAGGAATGTTAATTATTTTTTTCGTCACACCTACAATAGATAAACCCACTGATACATTTTTGTGTTAGTATTTGAGATGTGAGACAGCATAAAACTCGATTCTATAGAAAAGTAAGAGAAACAGTAAACCAAATCCCGTCCTCTAAAGGTTAAAAGTACTCCGATGTTTTTAGCATTAATTTTATTGAAAAAAGAAGCTTTTTGAACCAGAAAATTCCGTTCTCTAAAGGTTAATGCTTCACGAATATGTGAATCAATTTGAAATTTGTATGGTCTTAGGCATATGAATTGTAATATTCATTTATTATTTCATTTACCTGTGATAGTAAAACGACTTGGACCATTATGGACAACTTTGAGTTTACCATTCGAAAATATGAATGGCGTTTTAAAAAATTTCGTTCATGGTACTAGGTATGCCGAATTACAAATTTGCTCTGCAGTATCACTATTATTTAATTATTCGGAACTCAAAAAAAGATATTTAACTACAAATAGTTTAATTTACAATTTTTGCATAAATTTAGAAAGTAAAAAGCGATTAAAAATAGAAAATGTATCAGTGGGTTTATCTATTGTAGGTGTGACGAAAAAAATAATTAACATTCCTCCACTTATATTATATTGTTTAAGAAACATTGAATTTGACGAAACGAAAATTTGTTTATTCTATAGATTATTAAAAAATAAACATTTATTTGAGTCTTTGTTTTATACTCGAAAAAAAACAGATTCATCTGTAGTTAAATATAAGCATAATGGAACTTCTTTTGCAGGAATAATAGAGGTCTTCATAAAAGTTTGTAAATGTACATGTGAAGAAACAATTAATTGTACAGAATGCGATGAAGACACTTGTGACTTATATGCTATCTTAAACAAATGTAGTATAAAAAAAGTTTTTAATTGAGAATAGGTGCGAACTCTACCTGACATATACACGTGTTATAGATAAAAAATAAAAAATTGCGGTTAATGCAAGAGATTTAGAATATTTATTTAATAAAAAGTGTCCTTTATTGATCGTCACGAACCAATGGTATAAACAGATGTTAAGTTAAGTTACAAAATATGCCGACGTTTCGGACGTTTTTTCGCCGTCCCTTTTCAAGGCTAAAAAAATTAATAATTTACAAAATATATAGATTAATACCCAGTAGTGAAACATTTACATCGATGTCACAAAACAATTCATAACTCACCAAATTCAAACAAAACTCAAGAAAACCACATATCACTCGTGTAAATCTCGCAAAAGCCACTCTTCCATTATTACATACTATAAAAATTCAACACATCACGTTTAATTCTCGAATTAAAAACAATAATTTTCAGTAATACAATTAAAAAGAATACAATTTAAAAACCTTTTTACTAATTTTCACCACCCATGCTGTCGTCTCCAGAACACATTGTTTAAAAAATATATATATATATATCTATATACATAGGACCTCCCCGAAGGGAGTCCTAAGTCACAATTGAGGAGCTGGATGCAAGAACACGCCGAGCGCGGCGAATGGATAGAGGAGGCGGAGAGAAATTAAGAAATTGACGTCACCGTGACCAAATTTTTTAATCTGCCGAATTTAATTTAAAAAATACTGTCGTATGCAGAATTAAAAGACGCAACTTTTTTCTATTTAATGTTTTTCTGTACGATGTACAGATCAGATGAAAAAAATTAAGAACTGAAAATTTAGAAAACGGATTTTTAATTCATTTTTCAAAATTGAATCGCTGTAACTTTGACAAATCTTAATGAAATTCCCTAATTTTTCGTACAAATACTTAATATAGTCTAACGATAAATATAAACCATGTAAAAAATTCTACTTTTAACAAATTTTATACAACAATTGAACTTAACGTAAATAACAAGCTTTTAATACGGTTTCAATATTCAGTAGCCGAAAGTGTGTTGTAAAGTCTTAGACTGCGCAAACTTCCAGCGAGAGATATGTTCGTTTATATTTAAAGATAATTTCTTAAAAATTTCAGCTTATTTGGATAAAAAATGATAGAGCGATTTAAAGCAAAATAACTAAATACTTAACTAAATTACATAATAATAAAGATATTTTATAGCATCAAAAAGCAGTTATTATTTAAACCATTTTTATGTTGTAGTTTGATACAATACTACAATGCGATTTACAGTAAATAACAAAGACGGCCACTGATTTAAGCCGCGAAGCAGATGACCATTACGGCGACGAAGTCGATGTTCATTTGTTTACGATTTCGTTGTTTATATTACTCTATCTGCGTAATTTTTCGGCTACTGAATACTGAAACCGTATTAAAAGCTTGTTATTTAAGTTCAATTGTTGTATAAAATTTGTTTAAAGTACAATTTTTTACAGGTTTATATTTATCGTTAGACTATATTAAGTATCTGTACGAAAAATCAGGGAATTTCATTAAGATTTGTCAAAGTTACTGCGATTCAATTTTAAAAAATGAATTCAAAATCCGTTTTCTAAATTTCCAGTTCTTAATTTTTTTCATCTGATCTGCACATCGTACAGCAAAACATTAAATAGAAAAAAGTTGCGTCTTTTAATTCTGCATACGACAGTATTTTTTTAAATTAAATTCGGCAGATTAAAAAATTTGGTCACGGTGACGTCAATTTCTTAATTTCTCTCCGCCTCCTCTATCCATTCGCCGCGCTCGGCGTGTTCTTGCATCCAGCTCCTCAATTAAACTTCATAAAGTCCCCAGACCCGTGCCCAACCTCCTATCAATACATTTTACAGTATACACATACATATACACACATATATATATATGTACATATACATACACATACATATATACATACATATATTCGCCCCATACATCAATAAATCCATCCACAGAAGGAGGGGAACATTTTGTATTACGAGGCTAAGTCGAGTCGAGAGCTCCCGCGTATCAGGCGAACATGCGCCGCGGAGAAGTGGCACGCCGCGTCAATCTTAATACAGCCGGGATTCCCCGGAGCGCTCCGAAACTTAACGCGAGTCGCCCAACCTCCTCACTACACATAGTACGCTAATACCGAGAGCCAGTTGTTCTCAAGCCAACAACGTAATGGAGAGTATAAAAACATTTATGACAAATAAACAATATTAATTACAATATAGTTTCACAGTATTTAACGCTTCTTTATACATATTCTTCAAAAAATTCACATCTTCTATACGGTTAACTGTGTTATCGTGTGTATAAATATTCAGCATCTCCGAAAACATTCGTTTTTTCGTATTACTCTCGATATCAATGATAGAAACCTTATTAAAATCAATGCTGTGGTTAGTATTTCTCTTATGGACCGCTAATGCAGATCTTTCACTTTCATTGCGTACATCATTCTTATGCTCTCGAATTCGTGATTTTAATTTACGTTTACTCGTGCCAATGTATTGCGCTGTACAGTCTTTACAAGGTATTTTATAAACAATATTGCACATCTCAAGTTTTTCATTTTTATCCTTGCCTAATTTTATAATATTGCTAAATTTATTGATCATGCGGTTTATTGGTAGAAAATCACACTTTTTTATGAGTACATTGAGGCACGGTGTTAAATCCTTAATAAAAGGTAAGACAACCTTTGGTCTCAAAATTAAATTTCTTTTTATAATGTTATTATTAATTAAAGTATCACTAGCATTATGTAAATGTGACAATCGTTTGTTAATGAATTTATTAATGAAGTCAAATGGATAATTGTTATTAAGTAAAAAGTTACTCACTAACACAATATTGCCATCATGAAAAATCGAATCCGATAATAAAACGGCCTTGTCAACCAAATTATAAACCATTGCTATTTTTTGGGAACGTGGGTGATGTGAAAAGTAATTAAGATAACGTCCAGAGGCTGTGTCTTTACGGTACCAATTTGTCTTGCAAATAGCATCATCGAATCTATGTATTTTTAAATCAAGAAACGGTAATTCTTTAGTTATTTCAGTTTCCACTGTAAATTTTATAGGTTCACAATAGCTATTAAAAGCGTTCAATATCAGATCGATCTTCTCATGATTGACAATTAATATCGTCATATTACGGTTTGCGTTATCATAGAAAAAGAAAAATATAATGAAAAAAATGGAGACATCTTTAAATGATGGGAAATATTATAAAGTTATTGAAAAATGCCCGCTAAGACATTTACAAATTAAAATTCAACTTTTAATAAGAGATTGGGAGGAAAAGGGAGTTTTTGAAAAAGAAAACTGCTTTGACAACGTTCAACAAAAATTAGACAACACAAACATTCCGAAAGCGTATGGGCTAATCAAAATACATAAAGTGGATTTACCTATACGGATCATTGTTTCAGCTATAAATAGCCCTACGTATGCTTTTGATAAAGCAATTAGTAAATTATTTAATAAGTACGTTCCAAAACCAGCATCAAATATTAAAAATAGTATAGAATTAAAAAAGATCATTGATAAACTAATTGTGCCTGGAAATTACAGATTAGTATCGTTTGACGTTGTCTCACTTTTTTCAAATTTACCGAGAAATTTAATTATACGAGCAGTATCTAAAAAATGGAAATTTATAGAGAGTAGTATTCCTATTGTTAAAGATGAATTTTTGGAGGGGATAGAGCAACTTTTGGACTCAACTTTCTTACAATTTAATAATAAAATTTACAAACAATGTATGGGAGCTCCTATGGGTTTTTGCACAAGTCCGTGGTTTGCGGACATGGTATTAGAAGATTTAGAAAATTGTTGCTTAAAAGATTTCAAAAAGGATATTGTTTTGTTCAAAAGATATGTAGACGACACGATATTAATTGTCAATCATGAGAAGATCGATCTGATATTGAACGCTTTTAATAGCTATTGTGAACCTATAAAATTTACAGTGGAAACTGAAATAAATAAAGAATTACCGTTTCTTGATTTAAAAATACATAGATTCGATGATGCTATTTGCAAGACAAATTGGTACCGTAAAGACACAGCCTCTGGACGTTATCTTAATTACTTTTCACATCACCCACGTTCCCAAAAAATAGCAATGGTTTATAATTTGGTTGACAAGGCCGTTTTATTATCGGATTCGATTTTTCATGATGGCAATATTGTGTTAGTGAGTAACTTTTTACTTAATAACAATTATCCATTTGACTTCATTAATAAATTCATTAACAAACGATTGTCACATTTACATAATGCTAGTGATACTTTAATTAATAATAACATTATAAAAAGAAATTTAATTTTGAGACCAAAGGTTGTCTTACCTTTTATTAAGGATTTAACACCGTGCCTCAATGTACTCATAAAAAAGTGTGATTTTCTACCAATAAACCGCATGATCAATAAATTTAGCAATATTATAAAATTAGGCAAGGATAAAAATGAAAAACTTGAGATGTGCAATATTGTTTATAAAATACCTTGTAAAGACTGTACAGCGCAATACATTGGCACGAGTAAACGTAAATTAAAATCACGAATTCGAGAGCATAAGAATGATGTACGCAATGAAAGTGAAAGATCTGCATTAGCGGTCCATAAGAGAAATACTAACCACAGCATTGATTTTAATAAGGTTTCTATCATTGATATCGAGAGTAATACGAAAAAACGAATGTTTTCGGAGATGCTGAATATTTATACACACGATAACACAGTTAACCGTATAGAAGATGTGAATTTTTTGAAGAATATGTATAAAGAAGCGTTAAATACTGTGAAACTATATTGTAATTAATATTGTTTATTTGTCATAAAAGTTTTTATACTCTCCATTACGTTGTTGGCTTGAGAACAACTGGCTCTCGGTATTAGCGTACTATGTGTAGTGAGGAGGTTGGGCGACTCGCGTTAAGTTTCGGAGCGCTCCGGGGAATCCCGGCTGTATTAAGATTGACGCGGCGTGCCACTTCTCCGCGGCGCATGTTCGCCTGATACGCGGGAGCTCTCGACTCGACTTAGCCTCGTAATACAAAATGTTCCCCTCCTTCTGTGGATGGATTTATTGATGTATGGGGCGAATATATGTATGTATATATGTATGTGTATGTATATGTACATATATATATATATGTGTGTATATGTATGTGTATACTGTAAAATGTATTGATAGGAGGTTGGGCACGGGTCTGGGGACTTTATGAAGTTTAATTGTGACTTAGGACTCCCTTCGGGGAGGTCCTATGTATATAGATATATATATATTTTTTAAACAATGTGTTCTGGAGACGACAGCATGGGTGGTGAAAATTAGTAAAAAGGTTTTTAAATTGTATTCTTTTTAATTGTATTACTGAAAATTATTGTTTTTAATTCGAGAATTAAACGTGATGTGTTCAATTTTTATAGTATGTAATAATGGAAGAGTGGCTTTTGCGAGATTTACACGAGTGATATGTGGTTTTTTTGAGTTTTGTTTGAATTTGGTGAGTTATGAATTGTTTTGTGACATCGATGTAAATGTTTCACTACTGGGTATTAATCTATATATTTTGTAAATTATTAATTTTTTTAGCCTTGAAAAGGGACGGCGAAAAAACGTCCGAAACGTCGGCATATTTTGTAACTTAACTTAACATCTGTTTACACCATTGGTTCGTGACGATCAATAAAGGACACTTTTTTATTAAACATTACTTGGACGAACGATAGATTCTTTTAAACAATAGAATATTTATTATTAAAATAAACGTTGGTAAAACTGTTTATGTGGTTGAACCTTTTAATTTTATAGAAAAAGAATAAAGCTATCTATAATTGAAATGGTGTATTGTAATTTATTAATTTTATTTTCTCTCTCTCCCTCCCTCTCTCTCTCTCTCTCTCTCTCTCTCTCTCTCTCTCTCTCTCTCTCTCTCTCTTTGACAATGAATCACGTACTTTTATAAAAATATAAATATTAGTAGCTAAAATCCTCACTCGCTCACGCTCGCTCGCTGAAAAATCATTATCTAATAGATAATATTAAATTAAACTAAAAAATATTTTATTATTTAACTACATTCAATTATTATTTATTAAATTGTACTCATATAGATTTATTATCATATGTATAATAATTAATAAATTTATTATTATTATACGGTGAATTAAAATGATAATATTAAAAAAATAGAAATTATCTATAAAAATAATTATTTTTGTATGAAATAGAGTTTAATTATTATTGCAATAGCACTTTTCATAAAGGAATTATTATTGATTTTTTATTGTCATGTGATATGTATACATCCTTTGCAAATAATTATTTTATTTATTTAGCAGTACTTATTAATTTGTGTGTTATTGGTAATTTGGTAATAGCACTTTTTATACACTGAGAAAAATATTATAATAAATATTAAAATAATCTATATTAAAAATTACTATATTGTATAGGAAAAGTGTGACATCTCAGCAATATAATAATTTTTGCTATGTTATATAGTAAAATTTAGATATAATATCTTTTAATATCAAATATCGTAATTTTTGATATTCAATATAGTAATTTTTATTATATAAGTCAGCAAATTTTATTTAATTAATTCGAAATAGAATGTATATATTGGGGGAATTCCTTTTGTCAATTAAGTACTACAGAAGCATTTAATATTTGGAGATTTAATTATATACTATTCTTACGCAGTTGATCGCAATTTTTATTCACTCGCATATATTTATTCATTACACTTATTAGTCACAAACTTAAATAATGATTTCAATTGCTATCATTGCAATACGCTGAACGGAAGATACATTTTCGCACAATAACTAAATATCTTGTTGTTTCCCTGTTGAAAAGAACCACGTGGTTTACCGCGTGGTTGGTCGTGGTTACCACGTGGTATGGGTGTAAATATGATTTTAGAATAATGGTGTAATGGATGCAATTTCGAACAACTTACAGGATTGCAATAAAGAATTATATATTTAACCGTATCATTGAAATAAGTAAGGTCAAAACTTTACGTGGTAAAACTGCGTAGTAAACCACGTAGTAAAACAATTACTATATTGTATAGGAAAAGTGTGGACATCTCAGCAATATAATATTTTTGCTATGTTATATAGTAAAATTAGATATAATATCTTTTAATATCAAATATCGTAATTTTTGATATTCAATATAGTAATTTTTATTATATAAGTCAGCAAATTTTATTTAATTAATTCGAAATAGAATGTATATATTGGGGGAATTCCTTTTGCTCAATTAAGTACTACGAAGCATTTAATATTTGGAGATTTAATTCTATACTATCTTACGCAGTTGATCGCAATTTTTATTCACTCGCATATATTTATTCATTACACTTATTAGTCACAAACTTAAATAATGATTTCAATTGCTATCATGCAATACGCTGAACGGAAGATACATTTTCGCACAATAACTAAATATCTTGTTGTTTCCCTGTTGAAAAGAACCACGTGGTTTACCGCGTGGTTGGTCGTGGTTACCACGTGGTATGGGTGTAAATATGATTTTAGAATAATGGTGTAATGGATGCAATTTCGAACAACTTACAGGATTGCAATAAAGAATTATATATTTAACCGTATCATTGAAATAAGTAAGGTCAAAAACTTTACGTGGTAAAACTGCGTAGTAAACCACGTAGTAAAACTAAGGTAGTGGTTACAACGTGATGTTACCTGAGTTGTAATTAAATTATTTATTTAAATATTGTAAGATTTTAATTAAATTATATAATTAACAATAACATAAAACAATAATTACAATCCTATGAGTAGTCCAAATTCGTATTTTTTACAATTGCCTGCTAAAACAATTTTTACACTTACCACGTGGTTTCATACCACGTGACAACTTACAGGATTGCAATAAAGAATTATATATTTAACCGTATCATTGAAATAAGTAAGGTCAAAAACTTTACGTGGTAAAACTGCGTAGTAAACCACGTAGTAAAACTAAGGTAGTGGTTACAACGTGATGTTACCTGAGTTGTAATTAAATTATTTATTTAAATATTGTAAGATTTTAATTAAATTATATAATTAACAATAACATAAAACAATAATTACAATCCTATGAGTAGTCCAAATTCGTATTTTTTACAATTGCCTGCTAAAACAATTTTTACACTTACCACGTGGTTTCATACCACGTGGTTTGACCACGTGGTTTTACTACGAGGTTTACCCTTAATCTGGGTTGGTTAAATCTTTTACGTTATAAGGATAAAAGTGTAATTTAATTAAAATCCTATAAGTAGTCCACATTCTTTTTTTAGAATATTCTAAAATAATTTTTATAATTTTACAACGCGGTTTTACCGCGCGCTTTTACCACGTGGTTTCACCATACGGTTATATCGCGTGAAACTTTATGGCTTTATATATTTTGTTGTTGCTAATTATATAATTTAATTAAAATATATAATTTAATTACAACCCTGGTAAAATCACTACTGGTTGTAACCACACCTTGTAAACTTTTTGTCCTTACTTATTTGAATGATACGGTATTAAATATCTAATTTTTTATTGCAATCCTGTAAGTTGTTCGAATTTGCATCCATTACACTATTATTCTAAAATCATATTTACACCCATACCACGTGGTAACCACGACGAACCACGCGGTAAACCACGTGGTAAAACCACATGGTAAAACCGCGTGGTTTACCACGTGGTTCTTTTCAACAGGGTTCTTATATACTAGTTGGCACATTTTTGAGCATTTGCGAGAAGAACTGGAAAAATAGAAAATTTTATACACGCCACCTATTGGACGAATGGAGTAAGTAGAATATAGCGTTAAATTTTTAATAGCCTCCCAATAAGCACACTCTCCGAAAAAAGAATTCTTTAAGAATTCTCCAATGTCCGCATAAAAAGAATACTTATAGTATTCAAATAGCAATAAAAAAGTATTCTTTTTGAACAAAATAATTTATTTTTCGGCCGACAAAAGTGTTGGTTTGTGGTATTAAATAAGTAATCGAATAGTATGCAAGAAGTATTCTTTTGCCTCTTTTAAAATTTTTTTGGATTTACAAAATATTCAGATAAGTAATAAAAAAGTATTCTTTTTGAACAAAATAATTTATTTTTCTGCCGACAAATGTGATGGTTTGTGGTATTAAATAAGTAATTGAATAGTATGCAAAAAGTACTTTTTTGCCTCATTTAAAATTTTTTTGGATTTACAAAATATTCAAATAAGTAATAAAAAAGTATTCTTTTTGAACAAAATAATTTATTTTTCTGCCGACAAAAGTGATGGTTTGTGGTATTAAATAAGTAATCGAATAGTATGCAAAAAGTACTTTTTTGCCTCTTTTAAAATTTTTTTGGATTTATGAAATATTCAAATAAGTAATAAAAACGTATTCTTTTTGAACAAATTAACTTAACTTAACTTAATTTAAGCAAAACAGTTTTAATCAAAAGTTTAAAATGTATTTATCGATATATTTAAATATCGAAGGGTCAAAAGAGATAAGCTATAAGCCAAAAACTAATTGTCCGATCTGAAAAAAGCTTCGTTATGTTATATATTTTTATATGCGTTTTTCTTTTCCGAGATTTTGATTACTACTTTAAAAATGATCGATGTGATATTTTAAAAACTACTATTAAGAAAAATAGCCTTCAATCAAAAAGGTTCATTATGATTCAATATTCTATTGTCATATTGAATAAGTGACAAAAGCATTATAGGCTAATGAATATTTTGACCTATTTTAACACACTTATTTAATAAATAAGAATGTAGGTTGTTAGTTGACAATAAAAAAATATAGAGAATTGTAACAATTATATATTATTGGAGTAATGTTAAGACAATCGTCCGAAATTATTAGGTTTCCACCATTGTACCTTTGAATAAAAAAATTCTTAAAAAAGTAAACTTTTACATTATTGGATTTGGTTACCTACACTGAGAAAAATGCTATAATAAAATTTGCAACGTTTTTAATAAAAATTACTATGTTTTATAATATACGCTGGATATACTTGCATTATGAAAGGTTTTATAATATATTTTAAATAAACATTATTATTAGCATAATAAAAAGTACCAAAAGATGAAGCAAAATTTATCAATTGAGTTTTATAAAAATTACTATGTTATATAGCAAAAATCATGAAATATAAAAATTATAATTTAGTGAACGAAATTTACTAGGTAACATAGTAAATTTTATTACGCAATATAGCAAAATTTGTGACTTTCATATATTTTTGTGTAAATGATAATTATTACGTTTTTAATATGTAATGTAGTAAAATTTCTTATTAAAAATAATAAAATTTGTCATGTCAATAATAAAATTGGTACATAGGGAAAATACACCATCTCCACATAACCTCAAGAATTTCAGTATAAGTATATTGTCGTTAATTGCGGATAAATAAATTTCTTTTTTACATTATCTTTACGGGGTAATATTCAAACAGTAAAAAAGATTAATAAATGTAGTATCGCGACAAATAAATGTAATAAACAAAATATACAAGTTTTTGTGAATCACAAAAATACATATGAGGGCGATTCGAATCAACCGGAATATAACCCAGACGGCATAACTAATCCGAATGAATTCTTAAACAGTTCGTGTAATGAATCTTTTTAGAACTCTTACATAAGAGTTCAACAAGACTTTTTAATGAATTCATTGATTTCATAAAGAGCTCTTAAAGTATTTCTTTTATATATAGAATGTAATCGTATACAAAACTTGAAGAGTTTTTAAAGAACTCTCGTTATGTCCGATTATTGGACCGAATAGAACAGGAAAAGAATTCATAATGAACTATTTTAATCCCTAATGAGTTCTTAAAAAGCTTTTATTGAATACATTCCGAAGCTTTAAAGTATTCTTAAAGACTCCATGAAGAATTAGCTTAAAAAATTTTGTGGCCTAGTTTTGTTGTATAACAAAATTCATAAAGAATTCATTTACAGGTCAGAATGAGTACTTACATTAATGATTTTTTTATTTTCATTCTGAATTCATAAATCAAAGTTTCAAAGAGCTTATATATTACAATTCTCACATAATTAAATATATAAAAGAGTTTTCATGTGAATATATCTTAATAATTTGAAGTGTATAAAAAAGCAAAATACGTTCGAAATGGTTTCGTTTTTATTCTTAGATTGAATTCCAAATGCAATCTATTATTATGTCTAAAGTACTCATGAAATGTTCGTATTACAGAATTCATTAAGAACCTCGAAAGAATACTTTTACACTTTTAAGATTAATTATATTTTCGATATAGTATTCGTATAAAAGAAGTCGAAAAATACTTGTAAAGTATTCTTTAAGAACACCAAAAAAAACATCTTTTTCCAAAAAAATGTTTATAACTTTAAAAAAAAGGTTTAGCACTATTGTGTTAACGGCATTCGAAAGAGGTGAAAAAAAATACATCGGAAATGTGTGTTGATTAATTTATTAAATTAGTTTTTTATCATTATACATAATGCTCAAATATACATTATAAGAAAGTGTTCACTTGCTCAGAAAAGGATTAACCAATTATACTGTTCAACAAAATATACCTACTTAAATTACAGTAATATATAATATACTGTAGCAATTGTAACAATTTACCAAAGACATGTATTGTGTCGCAATTAAGATTATTGTGTCAGTATTAATAATACACTAGCTTATAATTAATTCATAAATTGTCGATTTTTGAGGGTCAATAATAAATAAATCCAACTTATTTATTATTAACCATCAACTATCGACAATTTGAAAAAGTGTTCTTTTCTAGTTTAAACAGAACTCTTTAATATGAACACATTTCGAGTTATTTAGGTACTGAAAAGTAATTCATTATGAACCTATTTTGTGCTTTTATTAGCTATCTTTGCAATGGCTATTTTATGTAAGTATTCTTTCAATGTACTTATAGAACTATTTATACGCAAAAGAGCGAATATTGTTAATATTCTTTATGAAATTTTAAAGAACTCTAATGGTATGAAATGGGATTACTTCCAAGAATTCATGCTGGTAAATACGAATTCGTAAAGAATTCTTTTAGAATTGAGTTTGCCATCTGGATAATATTTTTCCCACCACCAGATGGAGACGACTATCTCTCTACACTCGTTGGACAGATCGTCGTCTTATTTCTATATATATAGCAGCAGAACATCTTGCTGGCATCGCGGTTCATCTTGCGACAGGCGTCTAAGGTAAGATCTTCAGTTCGTTACTAAGGAGTCCAAGTTGGATATTGAGGACGAAACGCCTTTAATTTTTTTAAAAGGCCGTGCTCTGGGAAATTTCACCAATCATAGTGGACAAAGAGTACAATAGGCCTGCTTTATTCTAAAGTAAAGTATTTCGTTCAGTAAGATCGAATTATATACAGATAGAGATATTTACGAACGATAAATTCATTTTGTCTCATTTCAAGAAATGTTTTAAGAATATTATAAATATGTTTTGTGTTATTCTTAATACAAGTATTTGTACTACGCTTTATAGTTAGTCTAAAAGAACCCAATATATATATATATATGGGGTATTCCACGTGAAGTGGTCCGATCAAAATTTTAAAATGCGCCAAATTTTGGGTACACATTGCAAATGTTTTTCAGAATACAGAAAAAAATTTTTAGGTACTGGAATTTATTAGTTCAAAAGTTATTCTAACCTCAAAAAGTGAACTTTTTCCAGTTTTTTTCAACACCAGCTGGGTTCATCGCTATTTCACTCAAAATCTATCAACTTTTACTATAGAACATTATATGTAACATTCGTTGCTAATTATGTCTAGAATTTATCCTTCTGGGTTAGAATTTCTAATTTCAAGGTAAATGTTAGATAAACTACATGTCAATATTCAACTTGAAAAAAATCTAACTTCGCCACAATTGATTTTTTTATCCAAAAGTCCAAAAGAAAGCTTGGAGCAATACCTTTCAAATGGTCTGTAGCATTTTTATGGCCTTCAATTCTGTAAAAAGTTATGATAATTTAAAGAAAGACGAAATTTTTTAAAAAATTTAAATGGGAAATACCATGTTATTTTTTGTGAATTTTTTGTCTTTCTTTAAATTATCATAACTTTTTGCAGAATTGAAGGCCATAAAAATGCTACAAACCATTTGAAAGGTATTGCTCCAAGCTTTCTTTTGGACTTTTGGATAAAAAAATCAATTGTGGCGAAGTTAGATTTTTTTCAAGTTGAATATTGACATGTAGTTTATCTAACATTTACCTTGAAATTAGAAATTCTAACCCAGAAGGATAAATTCTAGACATAATTAGCAACAAATGTTACATATAATGTTCTATAGTAAAAGTTAATAGATTTTGAGTTAAATAGCGATGAACCCAGCTGGTGTTGAAAAAAACTGGAAAAAGTTCACTTTTTGAGGTTAGAATAACTTTTGAACTAATAAATTCCAGTACCTAAAAATTTTTTTCTGTATTCTGAAAAACATTTGCAATGTGTACCCAAAATTTGGCGCATTTTAAAATTTTGATCGGACCACTTCACGTGGAATACCCCATATATATATATACATATAGTATACTTTTATAAAACAGTACTAGGAGTGTTTTGGGTGTACGTTAAGAATACTTAATGAAATAAGTTCAAGAATCAAATGCGTACATTGTATGGTAGGTTTCAATATCCAGGTACGTAATAAAAGTATTCTTTTGCAGTTCATAAAGAACTCTTTAACATGAATACGTTTCGAGTTAGTTAGGTACTAAAAATTAATTCATTATGAATCTATTTTGTCCTTTTTTTTTGGTTCCTTGAAACGGCTATTTATGGTAGGTTTCAATTTACAGTTATTTAAAAAAAGTGTTCTTTTCTAGTTTAAAAAGAACTCTTTAATATGAACACATTTCGAGTTATTTAGGTACTGAAAATTAACTCATTATAAACCTATTTTGTGCTTTTATTAGCTATCTTGCTATGGGTATTTTATGTAAGTATTCTTTAGATGTGCTTATTGAACTCTTTATACGCAAAAAAGCGGACATTGTTAATATTCTTTATGAAATTTTAAAGAACTGTAATGGTATGAAATGGGATTACTTTCAAGAATTCATGCTGGTAAATACGAATTCATAAAGAATTCTTTTAGAATTGAGTTTGCCATCTGGGTAATTATCCGGTGGCGCAGGCGCGGTAAGGTGCGGGACTTCTACTCGGAGGGTCGTCGGTTCGAATCTCCATCTCGGACTTCGGTTTTTTTTCTGATAATTTTCATAAATATTATTTGTATGTATTTTAAATTGTAAATATAAAGTATAAAATAATAATAAAATAAATGTATAACGGACGTTAAAATGTAAACAGATGAAAGTAGAAATTTATTTTTAATTCGACTCTTTCTCGAAATAATAAAAATTACTATGTTTTCTAATAAAATTTGCTATGTCAACATAGTAAAATTTGTACATTTCAAATTTACTATAAAACATAGCAATTTTTATTAAAAGTAAAATATGTCCACCGATTACTATGTTTTATAGTAATTTTTATTAGAATTTTAATAATTTTTATTACACATTTTTCTCAGTGTAAAGAAAATCTAAACGATTCTTTTTTACGTTTTATTCACCACTTTGAATTATGGAGTTTTTAGAAAGGCGTTAACATTTAATAGTAGAAGAATTCTTAAAAAATACTTTCTTTATTTCCTCCACTGTGTTTTCTTTAAAATTATTAAAAAAAAGAATACTTTTAGAACTCTTAAAATAGCGCACATAAAAAAAATCCTAAGAATTCTTTTTTACGTTTTATTCACCACTTTGGATTATGGAGTTTTTAAAAAGGCGTTAACATTTGATAGGAAAAGAATTCTTTAACAATACTTTTTCCATTTTCTGTACTGCGTTTTCCTCAAAATTATTTCAACAAAAAGAATACTTTTTTAACTCTTTTAGATATTAATATAGCGGACATTCGTTATTACTATAGGCTAACTTGAAGAATTCTTTTGAAATTCTTTTTAGTAAAAAAGAATTTGAAAAGAATTCTTTTAGAATTTAATAAGATTTATTAAAAAGTCGTCTCAAAACAATTGCATACTGAAAAAGAAATGAACGTATACGCGTATATAAAATATTTCTACAATACATATTATACAAATTTTAATATATGTAGTATATACATTTCACTATAAGAACTTTTGTTATTTTGATATTAAAATTTGCTATTTACGTAAGATTAATTATAACATTACATATTAAATATTGTAAAACTTTATTTTATAAATTTTATAAAATAACAAAATATAGTATAAATATTTTAATAATTTTTCTCTCTATATATAACTAATTTATATAAAAACTCAATCAAATAATTAAATATTGATCATACATATTGTAACGGGGTACGGGTATTCAAGGACCTAACCTGCGCCGACACTCGAAAATCCGTACCCGTTATAATATATAATTATAATTTATTTATATATTAGGTAGTTTATGTTATTATGTATTATGGTACTTATAGTATTTATGGTATTTATGTTATTTATATTATTTTATTACTATTTATTATTATTTTTATTATTAACTACTGGAACGCACATTACGAAATTAAAAAAAATCATTTCTTTTTGAAGATGATTTACAGGTCCCTAATGTTACCTCCAGATCATCGCGGCATCATCTACTGGAACGCACATTACGAAATTAAAAAAAAAATTAATTTCTTCCTGTAGATGATATCCAGGTCCCTTATGTTGCCTCCAGATCATCGCGGTATCATCTACTGGAACAAACATTACGAAATTAAAAACAAAATATTCCCTTCCTGTTGATATCCAGTCCTTCATGTTACCTTTAGTTATAACTCATCGATATAAGCAAATAAATAATCGAGTTAAATAATCGAATTTTTTTTATAAAAAAGTTAAGCATTATTTCTAATTAATCCGTGTGGTTCCGCGATCACTTTCATTAAAAAAAATTCATTTTTTCGAAAATTCAAGAGAGATAAGAAGAGTTAAAAAATAAAAAGTCTGCCTGTACGGACGTACGAACGTACGCTCAGACTTAAACTTTTAAACCATTAAAAAATTAATTAAATACCTATAAAAAATTCAAACACTATGTCTAATTATTCCTTAGGGTGCCGCGATCATATTGAATTAAAAAAAATTAATTTTTATAAACTATTTAAAAAAATATAACATTATTTATACTTAAATCGTCATCTAGACAGTATAAAATTTTAATATAATGTGGATGGATGTGGATGTGGATAATATCATTTAATGTCTACTTAATGAACTGAATTTTCCTGAATTTCTGAGAATTGATCTACTACTTACATCCTACATTCTAGTAATGTTGTTAATATCTCTTAGTTTATTAACGAAATTATCATAAATTTATTATAATTTTTCGAAAATCCAAGAGAGATATAAGAAGAGTTAAAAAATAAAAAGCCGCCTGTACGGATGTACGGACGTACGGACGTACGCTCAGACTTAAACTTTACAACCAATAAAAAATTAATTAAATACCTATAAAAAAGTCAAACACTATGTCTAATTATTGCTTTGGGTGCCGCGATCATATTGAATTAAAAAAAAATAAATTTTACAAACTATTTAAAAAAATATAACATAATTTATACTTAAATCGTCATTTTGACAGTATAAAATTTTAATATAATGTGGATGTGGAAGCTACATATTTTCTGGAATTCTGCAAGACATTTTTTAACCTTGTTTAGATTTCACCAAGACCATAGGTAAACATTTTCTAGGCTAGATATAGTTAGATAGCATAGCTAGACTTTACAAGTACTACAACTAGACTTATTTCCCCGTTGGAAAAGTTCCTCTTTATTCAGTATTGATTCTGTGATGAAATCATTATGGAATTAATAAATAATAGCTACTGATTTTGATCAAAATTAATACTGACTCAGTAGTAAGTTCTCACCAAAACGCAAAACTGATTTCTTACCGAATTAGTACAAAATCAGTAATGAATCAATGTTGTATCATTACGGAATTAGTATACTGTATCAATTTTGAAATTATTCAATTGAAGAAGGGCAATGTGCCCTTAAATATTCAGTATTCAATCAATTCAGAATCAGTGTCAAATCAATACCCTGTTAAAATAATTCACGCTGATTCAGTACTGATTTCTCTAAAAAATAAATAAAATAAAATTTTTTAGATAATTCTCTAAAAAAAATTAGGTAAAAACAAATAAAATTGTCAAAAAAACATAAAATAAATAAAAAAAAGTTTTACACATTTTTCTGTTTATGTTAGTTATTCACCCATCCACTTATTAACCGCGGTCAATGCTACTTAACTTTCATGATCCATCACTTCTCAGTCTATTCTGAATACTACATTCACAAACAGTTACAATAAGATAATGAAAACATATTTGTAGACGTTTCAAAAAGCCTAGTTACAATTAATATGGAATTGTTGCAATATATTACTAAATATATATTGTTCTTCTAATATGGTACCGATATGTACATTAAAATTTTAACTTACATGAAATTGTCCATACTTTCAAAAGTATGTTTATTCCATTAAAATGAATACCATTAAAATGCATATCTGAGCTTTTTGAAATGTCTACAAATATGTTTTTATTATTTTAAAATTTGAATTTTCCAACTATTAGAAAAATTCGTGAATTTATTGCTTTCTTACACTTTAAGTTTTAAGATATATGAATTTATCGATCTTTACAAGCCAAAGAAATATTCTTAACATCTCAAGTAAGGCGGACTGTATTAATACCAGCCACTTAATAAACCTCACAGGATGAGTGTTTGAAAAAAGACTAAGACAAGCTAGGTCAACAAAAATATAAAATTTAGTTGTTTGTAGTATGAAATTAATAAAACCTTAATAAGACGGAAAAAAAAAAAAAAAAGAAAAAATTATATTTCGCCCTGAGTATGCCTGGTGGGCTCATCAGTAGAGTCCAGGCATCTCGTCTCTAGATATAAATGACAGATATAAAAATTATTTGAAAACCAGCTGTATTCTGACGAGGAAGACATGGGGTATATATGCCCTACCGATAGCAAACTTTAATAAGTGCCACATATTAACAGGTAGCCCCCTAACGCACTTACATAGAACTAATGTCTTAATCGTCAGACTATTGTTACATAAGGCATATTCGTGATCCAATGCCATATAATTTTAAAATTTGAATTTTCCAACTATTAGAAAAATTCGTGAATTTATTGCTTTCTTACACTTTAAGTTTTAAGATATATGAATTTATCGATCTTTACAAGCCAAAGAAATATTCTTAACATCTCAAGTAAGGCGGACTGTATTAATACCAGCCACTTAATAAACCTCACAGGATGAGTGTTTGAAAAAAGACTAAGACAAGCTAGGTCAACAAAAATATAAAATTTAGTTGTTTGTAGTATGAAATTAATAAAACCTTAATAAGACGGAAAAAAAAAAAAGAAAAAATTATATTTCGCCCTGAGTATGCCTGGTGGGCTCATCAGTAGAGTCCAGGCATCTCGTCTCTAGATATAAATGACAGATATAAAAATTATTTGAAAACCAGCTGTATTCTGACGAGGAAGACATGGGGTATATATGCCAAATAATTTTTATATCTGTCATTTATATCTAGAGACGAGATGCCTGGACTCTACTGATGAGCCCACCAGGCATACTCAGGGCGAAATATAATTTTTTCTTTTTTTTTTTTTCCGTCTTATTAAGGTTTTATTAATTTCATACTACAAACAACTAAATTTTATATTTTTGTTGACCTAGCTTGTCTTAGTCTTTTTTCAAACACTCATCCTGTGAGGTTTATTAAGTGGCTGGTATTAATACAGTCCGCCTTACTTGAGATGTTAAGAATATTTCTTTGGCTTGTAAAGATCGATAAATTCATATATCTTAAAACTAAAAATGTTTTTATTATCTTTATAACTGTTTGTGAATGTAGCATTCAGAATAGACTGAGAAATGATTGATCATGAAAGTTAAGCAGCATTGACCGCGGTTAATAAGTGGATGGGTGAATAACTAACATAAACAGAAAAATGTGTAATACTTGTTTTATTTATTTTATGTTTTTTTGACAATTTTATTTGTTTTTACCTAAATTTTTTTAGAGAATTATCTAAAAAATTTTATTTTATTTATTTTTTAGAGAAATCAGTACTGAATCAGCGTGAATTTTTTTTAACAAGGTATTGATTTGACACTGATTCTGAATTGAGTGAATACTGAATTTTTAAGGGCACATTGCCCTTCTTCAATTGAATAATTTCAAAATTGATACAGTACTGATTCCGTAATGATACAACATTGATTCATTACTGATTTTTTACTAATTCGGTAAGAAATCAGTTTTGCGTTTTCGTGAGAACTTACTACTGAGTCAGTATTGATTTTGATCAATATCAGTAGCTATTATTTATTATTTCCATAATGATTTCATCACAGAATCAATACTGAATCAATTAAGACTTTGATATTTTAAAAATAAAAGTCTTGGTAGTAGTCGTAGCTAGACTTGTTTTAGACTTCCCATGGACATTCACGCTAGAATTTGAAAAACTATATCCAGACTGATTTTAGTCTTAATTTTTTACACGGGTGGGAACAAGCATCTAGCTCTCACATGGATACCAAGTCATGTGGCAACGAAATAGCCGATGACCTAGCAAAAATAGGTAGACAGGTACAAATGGAAAATATGTGGAACTAATTCTGACTGACTCATTTATACTCAAATTATCTGCCTTGTGAATTGCGTTTGAGTTTTTACTTATGTCAGTGAATTGTCTTCTTATTGTCCAGCAGTAGTCAGCCATCATATGTGCATTCCATATATCCTGATAACGTTTTTCCATTTCCTTCATATCCTGTTAAAAGCATTCTCCTTGTTGTTCACTGTAATCCCCAAAATTTCGTATATCTCTTACTATCACGATTACCAAGAAAATTTTCTCTTTTGAAGCTCAGACATACAGCTCGTTCTTTTTCGGGCAAAGTGGTAACGAAGGATTATCTCTTAACAATTTATGAACTAGAGGGTCATAAAAGATACTTTTTTCCCATTTTCCAGAAGATAAAGCTGGAAACTGTTTAATCAAGTAAACAGTGTATTTTCCATACTTATCTAAAGATTTTACAAATTGTTTCATTAAACCAAGTTTTGTATGCATAGGAAGAAGGAGAATCTTTGATTGTTTAACCAAGGTTTTTTTTATAACTTTCTGACATCTAGTACGCACTGCTACTGGAGCTGGCCAATCTTGTTTAGTATAATTACTGTTGTACTATCTCACAGGCACAGGAAGCGTTGAAACTTAGTAAAACCCGATCAAATTCAGGCTTTACTTAGAGGAATCTATGAATAGCCTCTAATTCGTATGTGTTCTCTTTAAGTATTTTCATTAAACTACTGGCATCATTATAATACACCACGTATCATTCTTTTCTAAAGTATTTTCGGAAAGACTCATCTTTATTACGATAAAATGAAACTCTTGTCTCTTTGGACAGTATATGAGGTTTGTCCCAATAGTATCGAGCCTAGCTTTATATTTTCGCGTCAAAACTTCCAAGCGACTTTTGTGGGGCATGGGCGTCACCAGTAAGTCTTCATGAACTCATTGGTATGCACAATTACTGACTGAATGTGTTAGTTCGTGATCGGCGTGTATTTGTTTACAGTGCTTTTTTTCGTTCGTTGTATTTTGTTGTTCCAAAAAATGCCGGAAAAATTAGATCAGCGATCATGGGCATGGCCCGTATAGGGCCCATCCCGTCCTCTAAAGTTTAAGGATGCTATTTCAATTGACTGTGAAGATATACTTGCTTGATTTAGTAAAGATATAGAAAATACTAATAATGTGTGATGGTTAAAAAAATACTGTAAACTAGAAGAAATAGTTTTAATTCGGAAGCTTTTCTTTATATTTTCTCTCTGAAACCTTTCTGCATAGGCAAGCTCGTTTATTACGAAATAAAATGATCACATACTTAGTTTTGACGATTTATAAAGCGGTACTCCATCTTTATTCCACATAAAGGAAATATTGTTAGAATCATTTAAAATTTCTCCAACTTTAGTTGATTCTTTGTAAACCGAACCGTCATAAATGTCTTCAAAATTTTCATCATTAAATATTATACGCGTGTTTCTATAATTTAATAATTCTTTAAAGCTCGCAGTTTTATATAAATTTTGTAATTGCTCTAATAGTGGAATTCCGATAAAATAGTTGGTGTTTGTTTTACTTTGACATTTTTAGCACTCTTCGTTGTCAGTTTTGTACTTACAAGGGAAGTACATGACCTCCGGGAAACGGATCTCATCGTAACTTTGGTATGTCTTTTATAATATAAAAATATGAAGAAAGCCAAGTTATCTCTTGCCAATGGCCACTTTTACGGAAGTTATTCGACTTCCAATAATAATAGCAGTAAAAATTACTTCCAATTCGGTCGCTTATAACTCAAAAACAAATAAAGATAAACAATCGAACCAAAAACCAGAAGAAAGTTGAGTTCAAGTAGATATGGTTTGAAAAAAAAGAAGCTCAAATTGCTTAATTTGAAGCAAAGTTATGAAGAAAATAAGAAATTAAAGATTATTAAGCCAAAATTTAATATAAAAAATTTATTGTTTCTTTTGGCTTAATAATCATCAATTTCTTATTTTCTTCATAACTTTGCTGCAAATTAAGCAATTTGAGCTTCTTTTTTTTTAAACCATATCTACTTGAACTCAACTTTCTTCTGGTTTTTGGTTTGATTATTTATCTTTATTTGTTTTTGAGTTATAAGCGACCGAATTGGAAGTAATTTTTACTGCTATTATTATTGGAAGTCGAATAACTTCCGTAAAAGTGGCCATTGGCAAGAGATAACTTGGCTTTCTTCATATTTTTATATTATAAAAGACATACCAAAGTTAGGATGAGATCCGTTTCCCGGAGGTCATGTACTTCCCTTGTTAGTAAAACAAATGGTACAATAATAATGGCAAAGTATCGGACGCGAAGTATTTTTACGCAAAAATTAGGTTGTGGGCTATTTATCGAAATTATATTAAGTAATTGCGAGAAAAAAACTCCAGTAAGGTTATAACGAAGAAGTAAAGATAATAAAGGCAGCACGTGTTCAGCGACAGTTGTAGGTGCATCGAGGTATAAAGGTTGATCTGCATTGTGCAGAAAAAACGAATCATTAAAATGATTATCTTCGTTTTCACTTGAAAAAGATTCTTCCTCTCTCTCATTAGAAGAAGTTTCTTGCTCGCTCTCACTAGAAGATTCATCTGCGCTCGCATTAGATAAAGATTCTTCCGTTTTGATGTTCTGCAAAAAGTCATACTTCTATATGCTTCGTTTGTTAGTATAAAAAACCAAAAAATACTTTTATAGTTATTTATTTACTAATTATTAAGTCATTTATAAAATAATTATTATTAAATCTATATAAAAAAGGAAAAAAATATATAAAAATATAAGATTTATATAAAACTTTATCTGTTTAATACGATAATAAAATTTAACATTAATATAATGTAATAATACAATTTCACAAACAAAATATAATGATTGTTAGAAACTTATTAAAAACGAATAACTATCCCGATAATTTCACGAATTTGGCAATTAAAAACAGACTACGTAAAATTCAATTCACAGGCACAAGCGAAACAAGAAAACAGCTTCCAATTTGCACTATATCATTACCTTATAATCAAGAGTTTTTTAATAAATGTTCAAACATGTTAAAAAAATTTAACATTAACACAATTCCATTAATTAATCACAAATTTAATAATATAATAAAATTAGGCAAAGACTCAACTGAAAAATGGGATATGACAGGGGTAGTATACAAATTTAATTGTAAAAAATGCCCGGCAACTTACATCGGAGAAACTAAACGCTGCCTAAAAAACAGAATTAAAGAACACCAGAAAAATAAAAATCCGGAAGCTGTTGTTACTGCACATATTGTTAAAAATGCGGATCATGAGTTCGATTGGAACAATGTAAAAATATTAGATAGAGAGTCATCCTACAAAAAACGAATTATTTCAGAAATGTTACACATTAATTATTATAATTCGACTATCAATAGAAAAGAAGACGTACAATATTTAAACCGACAATATAAAAGTATTATGATGTGATTTAAAGAGACTATTTATATCCGAGTATTTCTAAGAAATTGACTTTTAATTTGTAAACATACATACACATATACTCGCAGACACTTGTTTTGTTTTGTATAAATTCGCTCGATTTCGCATACTCTTGTTATTCGACGACGCCTTTCTGGGCTTATTACATCTACGTTTCAGTGTATCAATGGTAATATTTTCTTCCGTTATTTTATTCAATATTTCGTCCGTTAATTTGTAATTATTAAAATTGTTATTTTGTGCTCAATAAATTTATAGTACCTGAAGAGGTCTGCAAACCACGCAGACGAAACGTTGTACAACTAAATTTAAATAAATAGTGTTTATTTATTTAAAAAACTGACCCTCGACATCGATTCCTTTTAATAAATAATGTAATAATAATTTAACCGGTATTCAATACAAATTATACGTATAGTTTCTAAATCACAATGAACTGAAAACAATATATTTTTGTAAACGTTTAAATAAACTTTTTTATAAATATGAAGAATTTTCAAAATAATTATATAATAATATAGTCATACTTACCAACACCGTCATTTTCGTTTTCATACGTATCTATAAAATCTTGTTCAATATTGCGTTGACTATTTTCTTCCGCGAGTGAAATAGATAAAGATTCGTCGGATGAATGATTTTCTGAATAATTATTGTTTTCAGAAGATAAATTTTCTAAATTTTGAGTACATATCATAACCTATTTCCTCGGTTTGTACTGCTTCGAACGACTGTATTCTAAAAAATTTTCCGTATTCATTTTCGTAAACATGAAGCTAACTTTACGATGATTTAAGTTTACGTTACCGTGGCAATATACAATTGAATTAAATTTTAAGTAACCTACAAATTAGACGCTCGAAATACTACTGGCTTGATCTTTAAACCAATTTTAAAATGGCCTATCATCTGATATTTTGGTTAAAAAGTAATCCACCTACGCGAAGCGTCATAGACGCTAATAACGTAAAATCCACAACAAAAGGATCTGTGGCAAAATGGGGAAATAAATGGTTCCCAGCGAATATAATAAAAAGCAGCAGTAAGTATTGTAAATTTAATAGTATTACAATTAAAATATTTTATTAATTTATTTTAATTAATTGTCATTAAATATTTATACAATGTTAAATATAATACTTTGTTTTAAATTTGTTTGAGGTCCATACATAACGCTATTTTCTTTTATTGAAGGTAACAAAAACTTTTTGGAAAATTAGGAAGTTGACATCGTGGCAATATTATAACGCCGTCAAGGTGGGAATCATTTCCGGATGCCGTAATCATTGAAAAAAGAAGAGCCGACAAAGAAAATAAAAAATCAGCTGGAACTTTGTTAAAAGCTAAAAAAATGCTGCATCCAGCTCGCGAAACAAGCAATCTATATTCGGCGACGATTCGACGGATGAAAGGTAAAATAATTACTAATATTGATTGATTTTTTAAATATTTATTTAATAAATTCGATGCTAATTCTTATGAAAATCAATAATAATGTAGCGAAAATGATGTCAACTGTCAAAAGTCAGCAAATATTGCCTAGACGACGATAGCGATGACAAAAGTGTAAAATCGTCTTATGAAAAAAAATCGATGGAACAGTCTTCAAAATCGGTTTATTAATTTATTAATTAAAGGTAAACTAAAGATTAATTATTTTAAAAATACAAAATGAATCATTGACTGATTAACATTTGTTTGCAGGTTCAGCTGTCAAAGGATTTTGATATCTACGTGAATGCAGCTGAATTAAAATATTTAAAGATAACTTCGAAAATGAAATCGAAAAAATTGACTAAGCGATGAATGTACTTGATTATCGGCAAAAGAAATTAAATATATGACCCTTTCTGGTAGAGGAGGATTTGAAATATTCCCGAAAATGTAAAAAAGCAGTTTTCAGTAAGCTAATTTTTTAAAATGTAAGTTAGAAACATCTTATATTATATTAAAGTGGATCGACTTTTGGTCTCCGGTTCTCCGGTTTTTTAAAAATGCATTTTTATAGTTTCAAAGTTTTATTTTAATTGGACTTTACACTTTTGGGCCTTACATTTTTTGGACCTTACATTTTTGGGCCTTACATTATTGGCAACGGAATTGTAAAGTTTTACTTTAATTGGACTTTACAATTTTAGGCCTTACATTTTGAGCCTTACATTTTGAGCCTTACATTTTTATCCTCATAAATTTTGGGCCTTATAAATTTGGATCTTACATTTTTGGGCATTATAAATTTTGGGCCTTACATTTTTGGCATAAAATTTTTGGGCCTTATAAATTTGGACCTTACATTTTTGGGCCTTATAAATTTTGGGCCTTATATTTTTGGGCCTTATAAATTTTGGGCCTTACATTTTGGGCCTTATAAATTTGGACCTTATATTTTTGGGCCTTATATTTTGGGGCCTTGTAAATTTTGGGCCTTATAGTTTTTTTTTAAACAAATAGATATCAACTACTATGTCGATGTTATTACCAGAAAATTATCTTAATAACAATAAGTAAAATAACATTTGATTACGTAATTAAAATTAATAAAATTTCAACACTGGAACATACAATAAATCAAATTAATTTTTATTGTTTATTTTACAAACTTATTTTTGCAAAAATTTCAAATTACAATTATTATGTTATTAAATTAAATTATAATTATTATGTTACAATTGTACTCTATTCACTTGTATATTTCATAAGATATATTTTTTTCAATATATCGTTTTTATTGTTTGTATAATTTATAAATTCAGCAAGCATTCATCGAAATCATCTTTAACAGAAAAATTAAATTATATCATTAAATATTAAATGTATAATTAATTAAACATTAGATAAAATATTCAAATAAATAATACTGTTTTTAAAATGCCATTAAGAAGATTTATATCCAATATGCATATTGACACATATTATTGATATTATATATGTTATATCTGTAACAAAAACATTTTTATTATTAATTATAAATAAATTGACAAAGTCAAAACTATACCTTTTAACTTAATCATTAAGGAATACTACTGCATTTTTGATTATTTCGATAGTCTTAATAAGCTAATCAGGATACTGAAATACAAAAAGACTTATTATATTTCAAACAATAATAATTTAAAATGAAAATTAGATAATTTTAGAATATACCTTGTGACTTTAATCGTATGGAATGCCATTAGGAATATAATATTTTATTGATATAATATTAATTGGAATGCTGCTGCCGTTTGTTATTTTTATTCAGCGCTGCATTCATTGGAATGCTGCTGCCCTTTGTTTTTTTTTATTCAGCGCTGCATTTATTGGAATTATGAGTGTCAAACTACTAGCAAAGAATTTGTGCAAATATTGGCCCATTAGATGGAAAGTTTGGCCCTCTTTGTGTAAAGGTTGGCCCAGATTGTTTAAATGTTGGCCCATTTACAGAAAAGATTATTACAACATATTATTTACAACATATTATTATTGCAATATTAAATATTATCAACGCAATTAAGTGCGCCTTAATTTAAGAAATTGCATGTGAAAAACAATTTTTTACTGATTGAAAAATGTATTCCATAATCAATACAAAATGTTCCTAAATTGGCCAAAAGTGGGCTAAAGTTTGCCAAAACTGGAAAAATGTTCCAAATATTTCAATGTTGGTAAACATCGGCCCACTTTTGGCGCAAGTTGGCCCACTTTTAGCATACTTTGGAGCATTTTCATCGAAATGTATAATATTAGTATTTATAAAATATTAAATTTATATTAACTATATTTCATTCATTACATTGAAGCTACTTTCTTATAAACACTGTTTTATAATAATTTATATTTTATTTTTTTCAGCTTTACAAAAAAATATTAATAAAAAATTTAAAATAATCGTTTAGAAAAATAAAAAAAATTATAATTATTATTAAACAATTGAAACAAATTATTAATATTATTTTTATAATTGTGAATCATTTTGTAAAATAAACCATTTTTATAATGGGTTTGACGGAAATAAAAATATTAGTTGTAAAAACGATTGAACCATATAGCGACGATGCTTCTATGTTAAATGATGAACACATATTAGAATTTAATAACATCCTTAAATCATGTACACCATTCAATATGCAAACAACTCTTTTAGTTCAAAAACAATATAATATTAACTCAGTTCAAATGAATAATGAATGCATTCAATTGTTATTTTCTGGAAAATATGAAAAAGGTCATTGGATTTGTATGTATTACAATAATAGAACGATACACATTTATGATAGTTTAAATGCTAAATATTTGCAAAATGAACATAAAGTATACATCAATAGATTATTTCCAGATAGTCAACAATTAAAAATTGTTTTTGAAACAGTGCAATTTCAAACCAATAGTTATGATTGTGGAAACTTGTAAACATTGTAATACTAAACATTTTGTTTTTGAATATACACTAGGTAATAGTAGTTTTCGTGCCAAGGCCGTAAAGTAGAACGTTTTCAGCCGAGTGTGGAAAGTAACGTCCAAGGACCTGCGAAGCAGGTCCGAGGATCGCTACTTTACATGCGAGGCTGAAAAAGTTTACGGCCGAGGCGCGAACATTACTTTTCGAGAGAGTATCCGTAAAGTTCTTAGCAATTTCAATACAATATTTTTTTGTACACGTGTCCATAAAGACTGTACACGTGTTCGTAAAGTCGCACTTTACGTCCGCAAAACAGTACGTAAAGTCGTACTTTACGGATACTCTATCGAAAAGAATTTTCTAATTGTTGTCACAAAGGAAACGTAGACTTACCGAAAATGCCTCCCTATCCGGAAGAATTAAAGCAATTAGCTACAGGAATATCGGAAGATAGTATAAATTTTCGCAAAAATATTCGGCTATATAATAATGCGTTAGCTTTTGCAAGCTTTGGAGCTAATATATATTAAATAATAATATATATATTATATTATATTAAAGTGCATCGACTTTTGGTCTCCGCTTCTCCGGTTCTCCGGTTCTCCGGTTTTTTAAAAATTCATTTTTATAGTTTCAAAGTTTTATTTTAATTGGACATTACACTTTTGGGCCTTACATTTTTTGGACCTTACATTTTTTGGACCTTACATTTTTTGGACCTTTCATTTTTTGGACCTTACATTTTTGGGCCTTATAAATTTTGGGCCTTACATTATTGGCAACGGAATTGTAAAGTTTTATTTTAATTGGACTTTACAATTTTAGGCTTTACATTTTGAGCCTTACATTTTTGTCCTCATAAATTTTGGGCCTTACATTTTTGGGCCTTATAAATTTGGACCTTACATTTTTGGGCCTTATAAATTTTGGGTCTTACATTTTTGGGCCTTACATTTTTGGACCTTATAAATTTTGGGCCTTACATTTTCGGGCCTTATAGTTTTTTTAAACAAATAGATATCAACTACTATGTCGATATTATTACCAGAAAATTATCTTAAGGGGGTGCCATAGTGAAAAACTATCGACGAAGCGTCGGTAATGTACCAGTAGCGCCATCATCCGTTGAAAAATTATATTAATTTATAACCTCACAGTAGATGGCGCCAATAGTACATTCCAGCTATCATATTCATTCACAAATAACCTTTGTAGATTGCATTATTTAACATAAAATATGCAGACGATGCAGGAATATTTTAATCACAATTTTTACAATAAACTTTTTGACAACAATTGCTATCCACTTTCCATGCAATCGTTTTCTGCATTTTGATATGCAGACGATGCAGGAATTTTGAAACCAAAATTATTACAATAATCAATTTAACAACTATTGCTATACATAATTCTATGCCATCGTTTTCTGCATTTTGTTAGGCAGACGATGCACGAATTGTTACCATAAAATTATACAATGATCATTTTGACAACTACTGTTATACATTTTCCATGCAATCGTTTTCTGCATTTTGTTAGACAGACGATGCACGAATTGTTACCATAAAATTATACAATAATCATTTTGACAACTATTGCTATATTTTTTCCATGCAATCGTTTTCTGCATTTTGATACGCAGACGATGCAGGAATTTTGAAACCAAAATTATTATAATAATCAATTTAACAACTATTGCTATATATTTTGTTTGTTTTTGACTGTATTACTACACTTCTTATGCATTCGTTTTCTGCATCTGATATGCTGTTCAATGCAATCATTCTATGAATTGCCTTATTTTACCCAATTCTACTTAATAAAAATGTATGTTGGTATCGTAGCTAAGTAGGCTATAATATATTTCAACAATACCAATCAAAAGATACATGATTCATATTTGTTGTATTGATGAAAAAAAATTGAATTTCAATGTAGCAGAAATAAAAATAATAGAATAAAATTTTCAACAGAAATTTAATTCAGAACAACAAACAATAATGAATTTATATAATAAAGATAAAATCATTTCCGTTGATTCTATTACCCCAATGGAAATAGACTATGAAATACCATCTTATAGTTCATTTTATCAAAAAAATAAAAATAGACAATTTAATGATATAGAAATAAAACAGCTAAAAATAAAACAGCAAACTATGATAAAAAGACAAACAATTAGCTGTATCGATATAAAAAATGAACGAGAAAAAGAAGCGTTGCATAAAAAAGAAGCTTATATGAGGAGTAAAGATAGTAATGACGGCAAAATAGAAGAAAAAAAATAAAGAGAAAACAGCAAACCATGATGAAAAGACAAAACTAAATAGTGACGAAATAAAAAATGAACGAGAAAAAGAAGCATTACGAAAAAGTAGCTTATGTAAATAAAATGCAACGGCAGAAATAAGTATGTAATAATAAAAAATAGCAACGACGGCAAAATAGAAGAAAAAAAATAAAGAGAAAACAGCAAACCATGATGAAAAGACAAAAAATGAATGGTGACGAAATAAAAAATGAACGAGAAAAAGGAGCATTACGAAAAAAAGAAGCTTATTTAAAAAGTAAAAATAGTAATGACGGCAAAATAGAAGAAAAAAAAATAAAGAGAAAACAGCAAACCATGATGAAAAGACAAAAAATAAATAGTGACGAAATAAAAAATGAACGAGAAAAAGAAGCATTACAAAAACAACATATTTATTATAATGAAAATACTGATCAATGTAAAAAAAATGAAAAGAAAAAATTAAATGGAAAAATATTAAACGAAAGTAGAAAAAATGATATCGATAAATTAGTATAAAACCATTTACAAAAAAATTTAAAAAGACGCATATGTATGAAAAATGACAAAGACATGGAAATACCAATCATATTGCTTAAAAAATTAAAAATTGATGAAGGAAAATTTTTTAACGTATATGATAAACCAATTAATACCAAAAAAGGTATAAATTATAAAGAATTAAATAAACGTATTTTAATTAAAAATGAACAAAATGTAAAATTAGTAATCCAAAATAATAGGTCGAATAGCAAATATAGATTTTGATGAAAAAATAATTATTGAAAACAATTTAGGTTATATGTCTGAAACTTGTAAACATTGTAATACTAAACATTTTGTTTTTGAATATACACTAGGTAAAGAATTTTCTAATTGTTGTCACAAAGGAAACGTAGACTTACCGAAAATGCCTCCCTATCCGGAAGAATTAAAGCAATTAGCTACAGGAATATCGGAAGATAGTATTAATTTTCGCAAAAATATTCGGCTATATAATAATGCGTTAGCTTTTGCAAGCTTTGGAGCTAATTTTGATAAGTTATCTGAATCTTAAATGAAAATGAAGCTCGAAAATATGGGCATAAGAAATATGCAGCTGAAAGAAAAAGTTTTAAAAATAATTTAGATACAAAATTAGAATTTTCAAGTAAATTAGATAGCTTAATTAGAAATGTTAATCCTTATGCTAAAGCTTATAAAATGATGTATGAGGTAGAAAAAGAAAAATTAGAATATTAGAAGAAAAATTAGATAAAAATATATATATAATGAAGCTACTTGTAATGAAGTTGCAATGGTATTTGTAGGAAAAAATGGACTGCCTACTTCAGAGCGGGATATAGTTATATATTCAAAATATGACAATCCAATTAGTATTCCTTTAATAAGAAAAAACACACTGATCCAATGACATACCCACTTATTTATCCAAATGGAGGATATGGATGGATGCCTAATATGAAATGCAAATATAAGAAAAACAATATTTCATGTTCGCAATTTTATAATTACAGACTTTCTATGAGAAATGGATTTAATCCATACCTTAATATGGGAAAAGTTTCTCAACAGTTTACAATTGATGCATTTGTAAAAGTTGAACAATCAAGATTATATTTTGTAAAGAAAAACCAAGATATTTTAAGAAGCGATTATTATAAAGGCGTAATGGATTATTTACACAAGAAAAAAGAATCTAAAAATATAAAAATTGGAAAAATGTTTATTTTGCCATCAAATTTTGTTGGAAGTTCAAGATTCCTAAAACAAAATTACATTGACTCAATGAGTATAGTAAATCGTTACGGAAAACCTGACTTATTTATAACAATGACATGTAATCCAAACTGAAAAGAAATAACTGAACATTTAAAAAAATATGAAACTGTAATTGATAGACCAGATTTAGTATTTAAGGTATTTCATCAAAAAATAAAAGAATTTAAAGAATTGGTAATTAAGCAAGGTGTTTTAGGAAATTGTATCGCCTACACTTATGTTATCGAATTTCAAAAACGTGGACTTCCTCACATGCATATGCTATAATTTTTAGATAAAAATTATAACATTAATACTCCCGGAAAAGTAGATGAACTCATAAACGCAGAAATTCCAAACGAAGATATCTATCCACGGTTGTATAATATTGTAAAACAGTTTATGATTCATGGACCCTGTGGAGAGCAAAACATGAGTTCACCTTGCATGAGTAAAGACACAAAAAAATGTACGAAAAATTTTCCAAAAAAATTTAATAACAAAACAACTTTTAATTCATCAGGATATCCATTATATATAAGAAGAAATGATATCAAAAAAATCAATTATAAAGGTAAATACCACAATAGAATAGCTGATAATCGGTTTGTTGTTTCGTATAATCCTTATTTATTGTTAAAATTTAATTGTCAAATTAATGTCGAAGTATGCTCAACAGTCCAATGTATAAAATACTTATTTAAATAGTGTTATAAAGGACATGACTGTGCGAACATAGAAATACGTGACACAGGTATCAGCTCAAAAGACAGTTCTAATTTAACTCATGATGAAGATATTGAAAGCAATGAATATAATACTATTAGAATACCCTCTACACGAACTTTCACATACCATAATAAGATTAGCTATTCACAATGAAGATGAACAAGAAGTGTATTTTAAAGAAGGAAAAGAAACAGAAATTTAAAAAAAAATGTAGAAACGACATTAACAGCATACTTAAAATTAAATCAAATCGATTCTGATGCACGAAATTATTTATATTCCGAAATACCATTAAATTATGTATTTGCTAATAATTCAAAAACATGGAATAAAAGAAAAAAAAACAAAAAAACCTGTATTAAGCAGAATGTATTTAGTGAATCCAAAGGATCGGAAACGATATTTTATAAGATTATTACTTTTACATGTCAAAGGAATATCATCATTTCAGGATTTACGTACTGTTGATGATATAATTTATTCTACATTTTATGAAGCTTCTATAGCTATACATTTGGTTAATGAAGATAAAGAATGGGACAGATCTTTGGAAGAAGCAACACAATTACACTTTCCTACTGCTCTTTGTGAATTATTTGCATATATTTATATTTTTCACAATCCTATTAATGCAAGAGATTTGTACGAAAAATAGAAACACTTTTTTTACCACCCAAAATATGAACAAAATGCTGATGAAAACCTAGCATTAAACATTATTGATAAGAACCTACAATTGAATGGATATTCTTTAAATAATTTTAATTTACCCGTTATATCTACGTTTATAGAAGATTATGCTGATAAATCAACAACACATAACAAAAGTTGCACATTTACTGAAATAAACGTCAAAGTAAATTCTTTAAAAAATCATAACAAAGACATTTTTGATACTATCGTGCAACATTTAAAAATTGAAGACAAAAAAAGCTTTTTTATTGATGGACCAGGAGGAAGTGGGAAAAGCTGTTTACTTAATGTTCTAATAGACTATCTTAAATTCTCAAACATTTCATTTTTATGTGTTGCTTGGACAGGGATTGCAGCAAATTTATTTCATAACGGGAAAACAGTACACACAACATTTAAACTACCACTTAATATCACAGAATGTACTATATGTAATATTAAATCTAATTCAATAGATGGTAAAAATTTAAAAGAAGTTCCAATTATAATATGGGATGAAATATATATGACATCGAAATATGCTTTTGAAGCAGTCAATCGCCTATTTCAAGATATATGTACTAATAAAAAAATATTTGGTGGTAAAATGTTGGTTGTTTCAGGCGATTTTAGGCAAACATTACCAGTTATACGACATAGTCGTCGTACTGAAGTTATTGAAAATTCAGTTAAAAACAGTTACTTATTGCCGAATTTTATACGTATGACACTAAATGAAAATCTTCGAGTGACAGATAATGACAATTATTTTAGACAATGGGTATTAAATGTAGGTGAAGGTAAACGTTTAAATATGTATGAAGAAGAAAATGAACTGCTTGAAATCCCTCTTGATTTAATAACAAAAGAAAATGATATCACTGCACAAATTTTTGGAAACGAAATAAAAATAAATGATAAAGATTTAAATAATAAAGTTATATTAGCCTTCACCAACAACGACGTAATTGAAATAAATAATAAAATTTTGGCTATAATGGAAGGGCAAATTATTGAATACTTAAGTGTAGATACAGCAGAAGATGATAATGGAGAAAACTTAGATGTCATGTTACCTACAGAATTTCTTAATTCCCTTACACCTAATGGACTTCCTCTACATAAATTACAATTAAAAGTAGGTGCAATAGTAATTCTTCTAAGAAATTTAAATGTGAATGAAGGTCTTTGTAATGGAACAAGATTATTAGTAACAAAACTTATGAAACATTTAATTAAAGCAGAAATTATAAGCGGAAAAAAAGTTGGAAAATTAGTTTTAATACCAAGAATCACTTTGTCGCCATCTAAAGAAGATATACCATTCAACATGCGCAGAAAACAATTTCCCATTCGATTAGGTTTTGCAATGACTATTCACAATATGACAAATCACAAGGACAGTCATACAAACAAGTTGGTATCTATTTACTATCTCCAAATTTTAGCCATGGTCAATTATACGTAGCTCTTTCAAGAGCTAAAAGTAGAAAAAATTTAAAAATATTACTGTTAAACAATGCAAAAATAGAAAATGATACATTAAAAAATAAACACAAAATTTACACTAACAATATAGTGTTTAAAAAAGTATTGTAAATGTGTAGACGAAAATTTATACACATTTTATATAAATTTTATAAATAAATATAAATGGAAGTATGAAAAAAAACATTAAAATATTACAACTATTGAATGATTAAAGTGAATATGCAAAATAATTAATAATTGTTTGCGCTGAAAATCATTAAAATACAATTGAAAATCGGCTGCAACATATCATATTGTAAATGACAAATCATTACATTAGTTATAATAAATAAAAAAAATGAAATATAAGAAAAATCCATTGAAATATTACTACTACTGAATCATTAAAATAAATATGCAAAATAATTGATAATAGCCTGCCGTTCGACAAAACTTACAGACTTCAAAAAAGAATCAGAGTTTCCCAAAATACAACGACCGAAAGTTTAATTCTTATAATAACGTATACACAGGTATTTAAAATTATTATTTAAAAACTTAAATTTGTTAAAATTTTACAATTAGAATTATATTTGCATATATCATGTATAAAATATTTCGACAGAGCCGCCATTTAGATACAATCACTCACCCAACGTGCGTAAAAAATGATTTTCATAACACTCAATTTTATAATAACAATTACTATACAGATTCTATTAAATACCAAAATTTTTAAATATGCATTATAAAAACCATCACTTTGAAATAATACTACATTCACATACAAATTAAAACCATATATAACACAACGACAGTATTATATACCGCTTTATAAAAAATGTTACCACCAGGATTGCCAGATGGCGATTTTTTCTCTTTGTTGCTCTTGCTTAATAAATATCAATATACGTAAGAGAGAAAAGGAAAAAAAATCGCCATCTGGTCACTCTGGTTACCACCGCCATTAAAGAAAAATATAATTTATGAGAGTATATAACATGCTTATATTTTATGTATTCTGTAAACACATTATATTACATCAATTTATTTAAAATTACGATACCCCCCCAAATGGAAATTATTTTATGTGTGTGCATTTTAAATATATTAAATATATGGACATATTTCACTTTCTTTCTAAACACACGCACACACACCTTCTTTATAATAACCTATAATGATTATTTTTACACAGACACAATATATATATGGGAGATTCCATGTGAAGTGATCCAGTTAAAAAATAGAATTTTGTTTTAATGTATGGAGTCAGTAAAAAACTACTTGAATAGAGTGTAGCTAAATTTTTAGACCTGAATTTCAATTAGTACCAGAGTTGTAGCCAATCAGAAAGTCGAATTTTTTGAAAAAATTGACTTTTTGGCCATGTTTATCACTTAATAACTCAAAATCTAACAATTTTTTCTTATACACATTAAATTTGAAAAAGTTTATTAATTTCAAGAAGAATCAGTTCAAATATTTCATTTATTTTATTTTAAAACTTTGAATATAGTTATAATCAATAAAAACCTTTATAGTAAAAAAAAGGGTTGTACGATCAAAAATATTTTATCCATCCAAAAATCTAATTCATCGATGATTAATTACCTTCAAAATAATGCAAAGTTTGAGTGCGGCAGAGCATTTTAGACAAAGTTATGGTGTTTTTAGTCAAATTTCTTAAAAATAGAGAGCGAATGCATTTTATGAAAAAAACAGAGTAACCGTATACTTGCATTCAATCAATGTGGCACTATTATTCCTCAATATTACTAAAATATACTATTTATTGTTAATTACTGATACTTTTATTTAGTTGTTATTAAGTCTGATACTTTTAGTTATACCTGTTATATAATTGGATTTATTGGAATTATAAAAAGTTTTAGGTATTTATCCAATTATATAACAGGTATAACTGCTTATACCTACTGCTTTGTGTTTGTAAGCAGCTTAGAGATTGAAAAGTATCAGTAACTAACATTAAATAGTATATTTTAGGATTATTGAAGAATAATAGTGCCATGTTGTTTGAATGCAAGGATACGGTTACTCTGTTTTTTTCATAAAATGCATTCGCTCTCTATTTTTAAGAAATTTGACTAAAAACACCATAACTTTGTCTAAAATGCTCTGCCGCACTCAAACTTTGCATTATTTTGAAGGTAATTAATCATCGATGAATTAGATTTTTGGATGGATAAAATATTTTTGATCGTACAACCCTTTTTTTTACTATAAAGGTTTTTATTGATTATAACTATATTCAAAGTTTTAAAATAAAATAAATGAAATATTTGAACTGATTCTTCTTGAAATTAATAAACTTTTTCAAATTTAATGTATATAAGAAAAAATTGTTAGATTTTGAGTTATTAAGTGATAAACATGGCCAAAAAGTCAATTTTTTAAAAAAATTCGACTTTCTGATTGGCTACAACTCTGGTACTAATTGAAATTCAGGTCTAAAAATTTAGCTACACTCTATTCAAGTAGTTTTTTACTGATTTCATACATTAAAACAAAATTCTATTTTTTAACTGGATCACTTCACATGGAATCTCCCATATATATATATATATATACTTATTTTTTACTCTTTGTCATATTTATTTTCTTTCTGTATTTAATTCTATCATTATTAGCGTCAAAATTTAACAGTATACTTTTCTTTCCTTAACTTACACTGTTACATTGCCCTTATTATGTTACTATTAAATGGATCATGCATTGAAAAAATATATGATTCTTGAAATGTATACCTTACTAACGCTGGAAGCATAAATATATTTTACGGAGCGTGTGTTACAACTATACACGAAAAATCTAAATGACTTCAGTTCAACATGTCTTGGTCTGCAGAAACGACATCAGGTTTTCATCAAATACACTATCCAAGAGCCTAACTCTCATCCAATAATGTATAAATAGTTATTTAAAATTATCAAATAAAACGAAAACATTGGAAAGTCGACACAAAACATATGGAGTTCTCGCATCTTTTCAACTCGTCTACGCTAGATCAAGATTCGAGATGCCTTTTTGAAACGATTGCCCGCTCATATACTCCATTTTGATGGTGGATAGCGATCGTCTTTGACTAAAACGAGCCTCCCTACACAAAAGTTCTTTGTTGGAACACGCCATTTAGCTCGCTGCTGCAGGTGAAGGAGATACTCGGAAGACCATCGTTTCCAGAATTGATTCCGAATACGCTGAAGCAACTGAAAGCGATCCAAACGATTTTGAGGAAGTTCAGGTAATTCGTGATCCGGAAGTAACGCGGAAGTACACCCATGTAGGAAATGAGCAGGCGTCAACGCATGAAGGTCATCAATATCTGAGGTTAGTGGCCCTAGTGGACGCGAATTTAAGCAAGCTTCTATTTCAACGAGGACTGTCGACAATTCTTCGAACGAGAGAATATGCCCTCCTAATACTCTTTTCAGATGGTGCTTAACAGATTTGACTCCTGCTTCCCAAAGTCCGCCGTAATGTGGGGTGCTAGGAGGAATAAACTTCCATTCGGTCCCATCGTTGGCAAGGCTAGCAGCAACGTCTTTGTAAAATTCCGATGCTCGCTGAAACATTGCCTGTAACTCTTTGTCTGCTCCGTGGAAATTTGTAGCGTTGTCGCTATAAAGTTTTCGACAAACTCCTCGTCTGCCGACGAATCGACGGTAAGCGCTGATAAAGGAAGCCGTAGTCAAATGACTAACGAGTTCAAGGTGAATTGCACGAGTAGAAAAGCATACAAAGACGACGATGTAACCTTTATATGAACGATGCCCCCGCCCTTTAGTAGTACGAACTTGCACTGGACCTGCGTAATCTAAACCGGAGACAGCGAACGGCCTACTTACATTCACTCGATCAGCGGGAAGATCTCCCATCAATTGCTGAGCCGATTGAGGTTTGACTCGTTGACAAACTACGCACTTATGAGTAATTGATTTCACTAATCTATTTCGGCCTAAAATCCATACCTGCTGCATAAGAACACTAGATGTTAGAGTAAGTCCTCCATGTAAGCAAAGTCGATGAGCCGCATGTACAAATAGTGAACAAAGGGTGGAGTGCTGATCTAAAATAGGAGGATGTTTACTATTCACAGAAAGACTCGAATGTTTAAGTCGACCTCCAACCCGTAAAATGCCGTCCTTGCTCAAAACTGGGTTTAATTTGTTTAGTCGGTTCCGCTTGGATAATCTCTTTCCCGATTTCAATGTATCTATTTCAACTGCAAAACTACTCGATTGTGATAAACGAATTACTATATTGCGAGCTTCAATCAATTCCGAAATAGTAAGAAACGGCGGTAGAGTCTCTTGATTTGCCTTACGTCTACGTAGATTAAGAATTGGACGACGACAATAGGCTACAACGCGAATCAATCGAGTCAAGGACGAAAATCGACTTAAAATTTCGGATTCTGAAGGAGAAGTTCTAGCCTGCAAAACTCGCTGAGGTTCTATCAGTTTAGGCCACTGTTCTGATGGCTCAGAGAGCCAAGTAGGTCCGTGCCACCAAAGATCAGAACGCATTAACTCTGCTGGCTCGGTACCGCGTATGGCAAGATCCGCTGGATTTTCCTTAGAGAAACGTGTGACCAAGTAGCTGAAGGCAACTCAGTCTGGATGTATGAAACACGGTTCGCAACAAACGTTTTCCAGTTACATGGATGCTTACGTAACCAAGTGAGCACGATTTGGCTATCCGACCAAGCAAAAATCGGAATCCCTTGGAGGAAGTCTAATCTTTGAACGTGACGAACCAACTTGACGAGAAGCGCAGCTCCGCACAATTCTAAATTGGGGGTACTAACCGTCTTTACTGGAGCGACCTTTGATTTTGCAGCTAACCATGAAACACTAATTCTACCTTCTCTATCATCGACTCGTATATAAATTACAGCGGCATAAGCTCGGGAAGAAGCATCAGAGAATCCATGAACTTGGTACGCACGACCAGTAGTGAACCCTATCCATCGATCAATTGTTAACGTGGGTAGATCAGATAGCGATTGACTATATTTATACCAACGTTCACAAAGCTCCGCAGGTAAGGGAGAATCCCAATCACATTTCTGTAGCCATAAGTCCTGCATTAAAATTTTAGCTGTCACAGTGATGGGAGAGACGCAACCTAACGGATCAAAAAGCCGAGCAATGTTCGAGAGGATAGAGCGTTTTGTTGAAGCAGCGGCTAGTTCTGTAACATCTATACTAGTAAAACTAAAACTGTCTTGAATTGGCTGCCAATAGACTCCGAGAGTTTTGATTGAATGGCCTTCCTCAAACTGCTTCACGATATTTTGCTGAACTTGCGCAGGAATTAACTTGGGATCATCTGACCCAGCGAATATGTCGTCTACATACGTCTCGTCCTTGAGACATACTGCTCCAAGCGGGAATCGGGCTCCCTCGTCCTGAACGAGTTGGGACAACGTTCGAATAGCCAAGAATGGTGCACAGGCCGTTCCATAAGTAACCGTATTTAATCGATAATCTACGGGAGCGAGATCAGCGGAAGGCGACCAAACAATTCTCTGTAACTCTTGGTTTGCGCGGTTTACCTGGATCTGCCTAAACATCTTGACTATATCTGCTGTAAACGCAAATCGATACTTACGCCAGTTGAGGAGAATCAGTGAGAGGTCACCCTGTAACGGAGCCCCTGTATGTAAAAAATCGTTAAGGCAATGACCTTCCTTAGTACGTCTAGACGCGTCAAAAACGACCCTGAGTTTTCGAGCGGAATTTGAAGTTTGCACAACAGCATGATGTGGTAAGTACCAGGCACCCTCTTGTCGAATGTCCGTATCCGGGATCCGCGTCATGTGCCCTAAACGTTCATACTCTAGCATAAATTCACGATAAGACTGCGCTAAATTTAAATCGCGAGCGAAGCGACGATGCATCGAAGAGAGTGAACCAAGAGCCATTTGTCTAGTCTCAGCAGCGGCCGAGGGAAGATTTGGTTTTAATGGTAAACATACAACGTAACGACCTAAAGAATCACGAGTATGAGTTTCCTTAAATAAAGTCTCGCAAGCCTCATCTTCAGGTTTCAACTTTGTAGTCGACGATGGCCAATCATCAAGTGCCCAGAAACGCTGCAAATTTTGATCCAATTCTTGCATTGGCGTGCAATGCAATACCTGTCGTGTTGTATAAAGCTTGGACTGCTTCGCCCGCCGTGAAGCCTCCACCTGTAAGGAACCTGAAATAACCCATCCAAAACCCGTGTCCTGAGCTACAATTTGCGAATGAGAAAATCGCTTTACACCTGAACGAAGCAGCTGCCCGTATACGTCGGCACCTAGGATAATCTCTACCTTATTTGAAACGTAAAATTGAGGGTCGGCAAGAGTTATATCATCGAATTGACTTAAATCTAAATTATCAATACTATTCATCGGAAGTTGTGATGTGAGACGAGGAAGTACAAGTGCGCTTGTTTGAAGTTGAAAATTCTTATCAACCATGGATTTTAGAACAAGCTGAGTCATCGAACGCGCAGTACCGGTTTTTTTGGCGCCAAGTCCTGTTAAACGAATACATGTATTAGTTTTGGGTAGTCCTAACATCTGTACAATTGATTCTGCTACAAAGGAACTTTCTGACCCTTGATCTAAAGGAGCTCTAACCACAGTGCTATCACCGCTTGGACCTACTACTTGTACACGTGCTGTAGCCAAAATCACCCTACGCTTCGAAATGGGAACAGTCGATGCATGTAGATTTACAACCGGGGCCCTAGCATTCGATTTGTCCTCTCCTTGAGGGCCGCTCGGCTTTCCTTGGGAAGCTTGCAAGCCGCCTTGTGCCTTGAGGTGTAAGAGAGAGTGGTGTTTACCTTGACACACCGAGCACCGACCCGATGAAGGGCAATTATTAACTCGATGCGAACCTAGACAATTAAAGCAGGCCTGTAAACGCTTAACAACCGACAATCGCTCATGAGGATTCTTATCCTTCAGCTTAAAACATTTTGAAAGCGGATGGATACCGGAGCATAACGAACATGTGGAATTCCCCTTTGGTCTAGAAGAACTGGCATGGAAAACCTTACGAAACTGTGGTCCTGATGACGATGTAGAAGCAGGTCTTTTCTCCGCTTTGCGCTCCGCAGATACCATGCCGAGTGCTTGAGCTCTTTTTTCTAAAAACCTAACTAAATCTGCATATTTAGGAAACGATCTGCAAGCAACAGGAACTGTTAAGTTATCATTAGACTCAACCTCTTGATCTCTAGCACTCAGCTCCGCTTCCCACAGCTTTCGAGTCTTCGAATCCAATCGATCAGATAACAAAAAAATGAGCCAAACATCCCAATGCTATACTGGAAGCTTCAAATTACCTAACGCTCGAATAATCCGCTGCGCTTCATCTACAAACGTACGAAGATCAGTAGCAGATTCCTTTCTCAAATGCGGAATTTCCATAAAAGATGTTAAAAGTTTGTTTATAATCAAGCGAGGATTGTGGTATCGTGCGTTTAAAGCTTGCCATGTACTGGCGTAAATAACACCGGTAGTCGTCACGTCCTTAGTGAGTTCAGCAGCTCCTCCAGTCAAACAAAGCTTCAGGTACTGCAACTTGGTAGCATCCGATAACCCGGGAACGTCATGTACGAGAGTAGTAAAAAGATCGCAAAAGCTAGACCAATCCTCGTATTTACCCGAAAACGTAGGTAAGGGAATTTGCGGTAACTTGGCTACGCGTGCACCGGAGTGATGTTCCGAACCCGCCTCCGATACGCTAGAATCTACATCAGATTTTTCGAAAAATGTGAGCAAAGTCAAGATCTCGTCAAGAGTATTTTCGTACATGCCTTGAATGCGCTCAAACCATTTATCAGCAAAGTATGCGTCTGTTTCCGCATCATCCCTAACGATAATGTCCGAGTGCGTATTTCGAGCCTCTTTCCAGATGTTCTTTACGGCCTCAAGTCGCGCTTGAACAATATTCTTATTAAGCGATTCGCGGGGCTTTGCTATCAACCGCGCACGTATACTCTCGATCTCATTTTCCCGCGAAGTCTGTAATGCCGTCAGCTTTTTCAAATTTATAGGAGCCATAACAAATTCCTTAATTTAATAAAATCCACAAAATTATTTGTCTCAAAGAATTGCAAAAAAAAAGAATAAGAATAAGTAAATAAAAAAAAAAAATTAAAATGAACTATTACACTTAATACTATGGATTAAATACCCTGAATATAACTCGATCGCAAACAAAAAAAAGAAGAAAAAAAAACAATCAGATTGTTGACGATTATATATCGAGATGTAAACACGCACGCGGCGTCGCTTCCGAGAACGGGCGGACGGTTGAGAAGCAACCGTCGTTCGGCACTATTAAGCGTTTACTCTAAGCGTATCAAGTTACAACCGAGAAATCGAAGAATATAGCATGCAAAAAAAACAAAATATTATAATATTTACGCTCTTATTAACTACCTACAAATAACGCCATTACTTAACGAAAATACATGCATAACACGATGACAAATTACGCAAACCCAATCACACACTCCTCACCCGGGGCACCATGTAATTTTAATATAGATCGGGAGAATCGAAAGGATGAATGAGTGTTGGGTTGAGAAATAAAACTCTTTATTTCGCGAACAGAACAAAAAAAGACACTTGTCAAGGCATAAAAACTCTTACGAGGTTGAGAGAAAAGCCGAGACAAGCGCACTAATTTATTGACTAATAGAGAATTAAATTACATGAAATTAAAACTTAAAATTACGCAAGATTAAGAAAAGATCGCGAGGTACCATATAACGCACGCACGAGAGATCTCTCTTACCAACTAAGTACGCAGCAGGCTCAATCGTCGTCGCCAAGGAAAACGCTGTCCTCAATCGTACCCGAATCACGCCGCAGCTTCTCGCTGGTCTAGAAGAATCAGCTGGGCCTGGGAAGCGCAAAATGCACCGAATCGTAAACCGATCGAAGACGAGAAGTCCCGCGAAAAACGTAATCTGTACGCGACCGCTTTCCACGTGAGCAGATTCGTCCTGAAAAGGACAAACCTACTCAGTAATTCGCCGGATGTTAGCGCGAATGTAAAATAAAAGGCAGAGCTGAATTGTGAGTATTCTAACGAAAAACTACAAATCTAACCGTAAGACGTGTTGAGTGCTCGACGGACTAGAAGAGAGTGTTTGCTTCCGCTTTAATTGCGCGGGTCCCTATTTTTTGATCGATAGAGGGCCGGCCGCGCGGACCTTGGTGAGCGCGACTTGACTTAATCACGGCGCGTAATTCAACTCGTGCGAGCCGAGCAATAGACATCGAAACAGCTTCTCCTTTCACTTATACTCAACTTCAGTCTCTCATCTCATCCTCTGATATTTTACCTTCATCTTATCCTTTAACTTCCTTTCACTTCGCCCCTATTACTCCCCATAAAGTCATATCTACCATATCCAGGGCCACTTCCAGAGCCACTTCCAAAACCCCCACCTAGCTGAACAGTTTAACCTATTTCTCTCAACTGGATCCTTTCCAGAGCCCTGGACTAAGTCTCTCCTCTTTCCTCTGGCCAAGTCGAGCAGGATGATCTCGCCGTCTGACACTAGACCCATTGCTAAGCTCTGCGAAATCTCCAAAATTCTGGAAAAGTTAGTACATGAGCAACTCACAGAGTATCTAAATAGTAATAATTTAATTATTGAGAGACAAGCGGGCTTTCGCCGGGGGCATAGTACTCAGACGGCTCTAATAGATTTCTCAAAAGCGTTCGATTCTGTAGCACACGATATTTTACTTCTTAAACTGCGTTCTTTGGGATGTTCTGATACGGTTATCATCTGGTTCTACCACTATCTGGTAGGCCGCATTCAGGCGGTGGTGGATTAACTGGGGGCTGGCTCGGCCTGGCTCGGCACATCTAGGGAGGTTCCGCAGGGCAGTGTCCTGGGCCCACTGTTATTTTCCATCTTTATTAATGACCTATCGCGTGTCTTAAGACATTCTGATAACATGATCTTTGCGGATGACACCCAGATCTACCACTCTTTCTATCCTGCTGATCTCGTCCAGGGTGTCCAGAAAATTTCGGTTGATGCAAATGCAGTGAATAACTGGACGAAGTCGAACGAATTAAATTTGAACGTAAAAAAGACGAAAGTGTTGATCTTGGGTCAGGCCTTTATTTTGCGCATTGACTTGGATACTTCCCCGAATGTTGCAATAGGAAATAATTTCCTTGACTATGAGTCTGAAGTCTAAGTCTGAAGACTAAGAGTCTTGGGCGTTTGGATTACACCTACCCTGTATTAGTCTCGTCAGGTCGCGTCAGTGTCGCAACGGGTCCATGAAGTTCTTCACTCCTTAAGATTTTTTAAACCAGCGCTCTCGCGTCAGAACAGAAAGAATCTAGTTGAGGCGCTGGTTTTCCCACACTTTGACTATGCGTGCGCGGTTTTTCACGACTTAGATGCCACCAAAAATTGAAAACTCCAGCGTCTATTAAATGCATGCGTTCATTTTGTGTGGGGAAACATAACTTAGCGCGAACATGTAACACCATACCGTCTCAAGCTAGGATGGCTGTCGGTCGAGCTCAGGAGATCCCTTTTCATCGGTAGTAGTGCCTATAATATTATCTCGCATAAATCCCCTTCCTACATTGCCCGTCATTTCATTCTACGCGATGCTTCATTTTCATCCCGATTTTCCTCACGCCATCCACCCCTGTCCCTTTTCTTATCTCTCTCCTAGAACTCAAGTCCTAAACAATTTCTACATAATCACTACCTCTCGCCTCATTATTCATCTTTCTTTTACCAACTTTGACCCTCTCCTTTTTGGTCCCTTTAAATCAGCCCTATCATCCTATCTCTTTGAACTCGATCGACAGGCTTGGGAGGTGAGGGTTAGGAACGAAGGAATCGCATGTCCTCTTTTGTCTGATCTCTAATTTAAATTGATCTCTGATTTAATTTAGTTTCCGTTTTAACTTGTACATATCGTGTCGCCGTATTTTACTTATATATCCGTTTACTTATTTATTTATTTTATTGTTGTGACGGAAATCGTCACACAACTATGCACGGCGAACAAAGCATTTAAACTCATGTTAAATGTAAGTCGTCGGAGCCTTTGGTATGTGAAGGCCAACCGACGACATTTGTTTACGTAGATCAAGTGTACGTAATTACGCGCGCAATAGTACGTAGGGATGAGAGCGCAAGAGTGTGTGTGTGTTTCCCACTCTCATCCCTTTTCCGAAAATTAGGCAGATGCCTATTAGTATGTCCCGATCCGCCGCTCGCGGCGGATAAACTATCCGGTGTCGAGCGATATAGTTTTTCCGGCTAAGAAAAGACGCGTGAGGCGCAAAGCCGTCGATAATCCGGAACGTCCTCGCGAGGTGAGCCGCGAGTGTTTTTGGTGTGTGTGATAAGGTCGGGAAGTGTGTGAGTGCGAACGCGGTTCGCGAGTTGCCCAGGAGGACACAGGGACACGGATCGGCTGGGCCATCCACGGGGCGCACCCCGGTAAGTTTGTGTTTATATTACCGTGCGCCCCCCCCCCCTTTCCCCCGAGTGTATGAGTGTGTGTACATCGGGAGTGTATTCGGGTACGCCGGTACCCGAATAGCGGAGATCGGAACAGTCAACCGCAGGCGAGTATCTCGATCCGGTTGACTCCCGATACTTCCGCCCGCGCGAAAGTAACATTGTCGCGGCACGAGGCCTGGATGGCCAAATTGTTAAATTAAATTAAATAAATGGTTTCTTCATTTTTATTTTAATTTAATTGTGTATTTATTCTTCTCCCCGCTCCCGCCGACATCCTTTAATTTTTATTTCGTGTCGAGGCAAGGAGGATTGCCCGAATCCTCCACACCGATCGTCCCAGCAAACTCATGTTCCTGGCAACAGCCCGCAGTTCGCAATAGTATAACATCACAATGTATAACATCAATTTTAATATATTCATAAACGCGTTTTAATCTTCTCCTTTTCGCTTTATCTTCAGTTATTTTTATTTTTATTTTATCTGTTATTTAGTATTTAGTATTTTATAAGTACCTATGTTACAGAAATCTAGCGCTACGTTACTATCTATTGTTATTTTTATATTTTTATTTGTATGTTAATATTTATTCATTGTTAATTGTTAATTGTTAATTATTTTATTTTATTTGTATCTCATCTTATTATTATTTATGTGCCTATTTTGTAACTTTCTGTGTATACGGGGTTTTACCCCTAATACCCAATAAATAAATCAGTCAATCAATCAATCTCTCTAGCTCTCCCTCCCTCTCTCTCTCTCTCTCTCTCTCTCTCTCTGTGAGTATGAAAAGACGCTCTTGCGCGTGCTCTTATGTTGTTTTGTTATTTTTGCTGCCGCACTCTCCCTTCGGGCGTTTTTGTTGCAGATTCTTCTAAGCTACCTTATGCAAGCCATCTTGGAACATAAATTCTCCTGTTTCAAGATCTGGTGTGCATGTTTTTCAAGATGGAAATCGTCCCTCCAAAAGTGAGGTTAGTTTGGTGAATTGGCTGTTTGCGACGGGTGATCGTGAGCAGGCATTCCTGAGTTGGCGACACTGCTTGTCACTGTCGTGGCCTTGAGGTGCTCGACGCGTTGATCTGATGCGCAGGCTATGGCGTTGGTGTTGCTACGATTACATACCGCATGATAGACTAGATGGACGTCTGACTTCAAATAATTACTTGCTGTGCGACATCTGGCGGCTGCTTTCTTGGACCTGGTGAGCCGTCGACTGCTTGATTACGCTGCGACCACGGACTTGCGTGAATCCTGCGTTGATACACTGCGCGTACGCTACGTGTGCCATATTGTTATTGTTTTCGTCTGCTGGGTTACTTTGTGTCGCAATATATGTCAACTACGGTGTTGAATTCGCTTTGCCCTATCTGCAATTGCAAATTTACGCAATCCTCGTAAGCAACGGTGTACATAAAGTGCCATTCAAAGGTCCACACGAAGTGTATCGGTAACCGCGCGGCATCGGACGCGTTTCCGTGTTGCATCATAGTGGAGAATAACAGGGGGGCAGCATCTCCCGGGTCGTCAAACGCCGACACTCCCGCTACCTCTGTGCCTGAGGCACAGATTGCAAACATCCAACGCGGCACACGCGAGTGGAGTATTGACTACGAATTCGTGCGTGGCCTCTGACCCATCTTCGAACTCGCGTCCGCAGTCAGATACCTGTGAAATCTTATTGCTCGGCGTTCCGGAGTCGGTCACATATGATGACGAAGATATTGTTAGGTTACTGCTCGGTGCATTGGGCCTGTGATTGATCTTCAATCAAGTTACGGATACACGTAGATGGGAGCCGCGTCGCCGTGCCCGGTTCGTGCCGAGTCGATCTACGGAAAAGACATGATTACTGACGTGAGTGCCGATACACCTGCTTCACCCCCACAGTCAAGAGCCTGCTCTTCCAATAAAACTCGCGGCTTAGTTTTTAAGGTAGTCTCGGCGAATATCCGTGCTTCACTAAATAGGCTACACTATGCTAGGCCCGTTGTACGAGACATGCAGGTTTATATAAAAGAGAGGAAAGAGAGCCAATTAATTCCAGTGGACGCAAACACTGACTATAGTAAGTTTAACTCTAATACGACTTCAGGCAATAATCGCGATGGCCCATTAGGCTCCTCCGCTTCGTGTAAAATGTTTAAGGTTTTGTTTTGTGTAGGGTACAGGCGTCCGGGCGAAGCTCTGCCTTCTTTATTTTTTGATTTATTTTTCGATTTAAGCTCACAATACGAGCACTTAATTATCACGGGCGAATTTAATATTAATTTTAATCGACCATGCGCCGCCGTTGACTTCATGCTCTCGCCGCTAAGGGAGCTTAACCTAATGCTGGTCATGTATCATAATGCTGTATCATGCCCATTGTGCAGGCTACATGTCGCACACATGGCTTGACATATTTATTATACGTGATACCATGACGCAATATAGCTATACAAAATCTGAGGTACCATTCTTGGCCGACTCTGGGCATGATGCAATAATGATCAGCTTAAACTTGGAACGACCAAAATACCCTTTAAGTAAATATAGGGCGCGTAGGTTAGGGAGACTCGATGGCGAACGCTTTGCTCAGGCTTTCAGTTTTGATCCCGATCCCGCTTTGGCGGAGCGTCCTGCACACCGAATTGGGAACGGACATAACCTTGCCCACAACTGTAATGATGATTTAGCTCTCGACTTTGCTACGCATAATTCGAGCGATGCCATTCTGAAAACATTTGATCAGCTGGTGCCCATTAAAACGTATACCAGGGGTTCGAAGCGAAAGTCTTGGGTCACACAAAATGTTAATAGTTTAATTAGGGAGAGGAAACGAGCTTTCCGCACCGCCAATCGCAGCAATTACTCGAAAGATTTCAACCGATATCGCCGCCTGCGAAATGCAGTCTCGAGTGCCTTGGAGATCTTGGGGACATTGAGCGAGTGTGTGTGAATGGTGTGCAGCTGCCGTATGAGAGTGCTGTTAGGTCGCTGGGGGTGCCGACCATTGAGTGGTCCAAGCACATGCTATCTATTTCTCAGAGCGTGCATGGCACACTACACACCCTCAGGTATTATAAGCGAGCCTTATCCAGGGACTCGCGAACATGGCTGGTTGAGAGTCTGATCTGGCCTCAGTTGGATTATGCGTGCGCGGTCTACAATGATGTTGATCGTACGCGTGAACTTAAGCTACAAAGGCTGATAAATGCGTGTATGCGCTTTGTCTGGGGTAATATTCCTAGATGGGCGCACGTCACGCCATGCCGCTTGGAGATGGGCTGGCTGTCGGCCGGGATCAGGAGATTATATCTCGTTGGCTCATTGGCATTCAAGATCATTTCAGCCTCATCCCCGTCTTACCTATGTACTCATTTCATGCAGACAGACTCCCATCTTGATGTCCGTACCTCTTCCCGTTTACAGCGACGACCTCTCACCTACCGTACGCCCCGGACAGAGGCGTTGAATCAGTCCTTTACCATCACAGCTTCCAGACTCCTCAACAACTTTCCTGACCTGACTTTTGATCCTATTTATCTCCACTCCTTCCAACAGAGCTTGCGTAATCACCTTACTGGGCTCGACCGTCAGGCATGGGCTACGGGAGTAGCGGAGGAGCATCGTGGCGGGCCGCGCACGCATAATGCATAACACTTACACTGATCATTTTGGCCACATTCTTTATTTGTGCACTGCGCGCTAATTCAATTGAATTTAACTCGAATTAAATTTTGTTTAGCTGACTGCAAGTGTGTGTGGAGGCAGACGTCAGTTTAATGCGCCTGAGCTCGTGCTCTTGACTGTTCTGATGTGTTTTGGACTGCTTTACTGTATTATATTGCTTTGTTTTATTTTATCTCATTATTTAATGTTGGCTGCTGCGGTCTTATATATTTTTATACAATTTATACATTTTATACATTTTATACATTTTATACATTTTATACATTTTATACATTTTGTACATTTTATACATTTTATACATTTTATACATTTTATACATTTTATACATTTTATACATTTTATACATTTTATACATTTTATACATTTTATACATTTTATACATTTTATACATTTTTTACATTTTTATACATTTTTTACATTTTTATACATCTTTATACATTGTTAGCTATTTATTTATTTACATATATACTTTTATACGTTTATAACTATGTTACCTGATCTATGTATTTTATTTTTTTCTTTTTTATCTGTGATATTAGTGTCCACTTGGTTGCACTTTATTGTATGTGACATTTTAGCACTTTTTTGCATTATATGCCCATTTTCATGAATTTTTAGCTCCCAGGGGATGCATTTTTCACTAAAAACATAAGTATGACTTTTTTTGTAAAATTTTCCGAACTTGGGAGCTAAAAATTCATGAAAATGGGCATATAATGCAAAAAAGTGCTAAAATGTCAACTTTGACCCTCTGTAACTTAAAATAATGGCCCAGAAAAAATCTGAAAAAATTCAGGAAAACTACTGGATACCTCTAAAACATATTCCCACAGTTATAGCAATATTAATTTTTTTCATCTTCGATGTCACAGAGAACCACCCATATATATATATATATATATATATATATATATATATATATATATATGTAGCTTATACATAGTATGTAGCTTATACATAGTATGTAGCACCGATAACGGCCGCAAGGTGGCCACCCCCATATCGCACCGTTCTCGTGATCAAGATACGTGGGCGCCGTTATAAGTATAGGCCCATTCGAGCGTATAACAGCTCGCCTTCTCCCACTGCGGGAGTACCCCACCTATCGGTGGCGATACAGTACAATTTTTACAGTTTCCAATAAAAGCGCAATTTAAACCAAGATAATTTTCATTATAAATTATTTAACTCCTTCCACCATCCCATCTCTCCCTTGCTCAAAACTTCGCCGCCCGGATCACCTTGGAGTACCGGAATCGGACCGCTGCCGTCCAGACCACCCACAAGAAGGACCAGGTTACTTAGACCGCCAGTAGAATCAGTACCCAGACGGAGCGACAACCACACCGACTCACTCTTCTCAAGGGCTGGCTGGTAGACACTGGTGTACAACAGACGCTGCGGTTCGACTTACCACTTCCCGGGACTCCGAGGATCCGAGTGGATCCACCACCTCCATCCAGGCGAGTTTCTTTCACAGTGACAAAGCCGATAGAGGCATGTATTCTGTGACTGTTCTAGAGTCTTCCCATAGGACAACATTGCACCGTCTAGCTGACAGTATTTGATCGCCCTGGTTTCTCCGTCTTTCGACTTTCGTAACCCCTCAGGATTAGATAGTTTTGTTCTAAATGATCCCAAGCGCTTCGGATTCGATTCGGCATTCCGATAACTTTATAAGTCACGAAAGCCGTCGAGAGTCACCTATGGGATCGGTTTACCACGATCTGAGGCCACTTGAACAGTGTACCGAAACTCCTTACGAGGGCCCACCGCCTTGCGACGGCTAGCCTAGAGTCGTAATTCTCGGTGAGAATGCGGCGGTGTTTTGCTCACCGCCGTCGTCCGCTTTCGTACATAAGCGGCATCCGGGTTAATCTCGCTTCACCCGTCAAGCCTGCTTGCAACCACATACCCCGCAGAGTCCAACCCAATACTGGGGACACGCTGGCGTTTCACTTTCAACTCAGAGGTACGCCAACGTGGGGCTCGGATCCCAGTCCCTGCGTACCAGAGTAAAGTCATCCTGGTCCAACTATCGACATGCCGAAGCACATCTTCCTATTACTCCCCGGATCCCCGGGGAGGTTTTGCGGTAGGTGGCCTAGCGTTCGAATGTTCGTGAAGGGTAAAGCATTCGTCACTCCCTTCACGAACTCTCTAAGGGATACCGTTCAAAAATCCCCTAAAAGAGAAAAAAGCGTACAAGCCAAAAGGCTTGTACGCTATTGCTTGTGAAGGATAAAGCATTCGACAATCCTTTCACAAGCCTTCCAAGGGATGCCATTTGAAAAATCCCTTGAAAGAGAAAAAAGCGTACAAACCAAAAAGGTTTGCACGCTATGGTGTTTAACATCTCACCCTATGCAAAGTCTTCAGTTCGGAAGTATACCACAACTCGACTTACTAACCTTATACACAAGGATCTCTTTTGATGAAAGGGACACCCTTCTGTGAGACATCCCAGCAACACTCGTCTGGATGAGAAACTACTTCGGTCCGGATGTGCCCCAAGGCAGACCTCAAAAGGCCCGCCTCAGTATTTTGACGCTGCACGTAGTACACCCCGAAGGATGTCTACTTTGAGTTAGCGGCCGTCCCTTCATCTCTAGGTAGAGTCTCCCTTAACGAAGTCGCCCAGATGAATAGAATAATCATTAACAGCGTATCTTCGACAAACTAAGCGTGTTAGTGAACCAAATATATCAAGCTAAACAGTGAATCGCCGACACAGGCTCGACGAAACAGCTCGATTTCGAGGCGCACTAATGGAAATCCTCTTCCTCCACTATCGTAGGAGGTCTATATCGGACTCTCGGAATTGGGGGCCGAGTCACTCACCCTCACCCAACTCAGGAAATCTGAGAGCGGGTTTCCGCCAAGTAGCCGTTAGAGGCAGTCAAGCGCAAGCCGACTCGGCCAACCCGACCACCGACTCCGGCAACCTTGCAACCTCCACCTACTCAGCGGGAAACATCTACCGCCATAGCTAAACCTCGAGTGATCGCCAACATCCTGCTGCCGCCTGCAGGGCGCCTCCCTCTTCGTCCAAAGACAACTCGCCGTTAAGGCGGTACGCGCCTGGGTTGGTTCATCTTGACCACCCCTACTAAGAACTTCAACACATGAGCGGGGGTCACCGGCGGTCACCCGACAGTCCGACTCTGGCCCCGAGTTTCTCGAGGCCAGAGCCAGGCTCGTAGAGAGCTACTTGATGGGTAGTGCTATCTCCTCCCTTAACCCACGCAGAAACCACTACGAAAGCAGTACCGCGAACCAGCACCTTCTCGGCTTTTCGGACTACTTACCGTCGACACCGGATTCACCAGCGTCACCCGACGCGTCGTCGTACAACAGTTTTTATTTATTGTTAAATTGTTTTTATTTATTCATATATTTCATAATATAATGTTATTATTGCATTACTGCTAGGTGCCATCGTATCTACACTCCGCATCAAAATTATCGCAACAAAATTTTTCACAGAAAAATTGCCATTTTTTAAATGCTTGTAGCTCGGTCAATTTTCATCGTATTAAGATAATTTTTTTTTGTTTTGTAGGGAATTATGTGTTCTTTCAGGATAGCATGAATCCTAATAGCAACTGCTACTAAATTATCAAATTACATTTAAAACAACTTCGTGCCCCGTGCGCTATCTTAAAACCTCATAAACAAAGAAACCACATTGCTATTTGTTATTTTTTTTTAAATTAACCCATTAACAATGCGTGGAATATCAATGAACCATCGATCAAACTGTTTCCTCACGGGAAAATTGACATGTCGGGTGCAGGCATAAACAAGTGCAGAACTATCGCTTCCAAAACAATAATTTCACCCTTCCTTATTCCAATTTACAACATTCAAATCGAACCGTTACAATGATGTGAAACAATAAACCAACACAGAGGATCAGTAATTTTTAATTACACGAACACACAATTCATCTCACGCAATGACCGACGTCGGCAATTCCAACTATTCCAATTAAACACGCGATAATAAGTACCAACACGTGCCGCAAGCCAATCATATCGGCCGAAATGATTCCATGTACTTACTCATCGCTGCCGATAGGAAGGGGTAAGGGAACAGCCCAATCCCCCAGAGTCTGGAACAGCCCGATCTCTCCTTTAAATTACTCTCGCTTGGCCTCGGAATCGGTCCCGCGATGACCTGAATAGCCTTGTTGCGAATGGGAACAGCCCTTCTGCTCCTCTCTCGAAAATTCCTCAACTTCGCTTCAGTCACCTCGCAGCATCTCCAACCGCCCGCCGTGAACAACTGCTCTCAACGCGCCAAATTCGGTCGCTCCCTACCTCGCATCGGTCCCCTCTTTGGCCAGAGGGCGGTCCCGACGATGACGCAACACTCGCTGATAGGCCCATTGCGCTCGCAACCGTTAACAAGCAAACCACGTGATCCCTTCTTCTCCCCAACACAAACTTAGTGATTATCCCACCTTCCGGACTAACAGCGGGACGTTACACAAACGAAATTTTACGCCCTCACGTAGTTACAATGCGTCGGCAAAGGAGCCGTAATTTCATCTTGATGCAGGATAATGCACGCCCTCATACTGCAAGAATAATCCGTACGTACTTGGAAGAAAACAACGTAGAGATATTGTCTCATCCTGCTAATAGCCGCGATCTCAATCCTTTAGAGCATGTATGGAACATGATGGGTAGGCGATTACGTAACTTAGAGACCTCCTGCTAACCTCCAAAAACTTGAAAGAATTCTTAATCAAATTTGGCACGAGATACCTCAAAATTCCATAAGGGCATGCATTAATATGCAAGAACGTTTAACAGAGGTAATTCGTCACCGAGGTGGCAATACACGGCTTCACACAATCGGCCCTTTTCAGGGCAACAATGATGCATAAGTCCGACCAACAACCTCCTCGCGGTACGCATCGGGTAATGCTGATGTTGGCGGTATTTGAGTAAAACATGGGACGATCTTTAAAATGGCATAACTCGGTCAATAAAAGGCGTAGAAGGTCGACTTTTTTTTAAAATACTCGTTAAAAAGTCTAGTTTAAGGAGGTATTTGTTGTTTTTTGAAAAAAAATTTTTGGTAATCCAGGTAAACATGCAAACTATTGCGTTGTTTAAGAAAAAGAAGTTGGTAGGCCTGATTAAGACATAGCAATGTGGCATTATCTCGCAGCTATTAGGCATTAATTTTTCCTCAAGGTGCACACAATTCCCTACAAAACAAAAAAAATTATCTCAATACGATGAAAATTGACCGAGCTACAAGCATTTAAAAAATGGCAATTTTTCTGTGAAAAAACTTGTTGCGATAATTTTGATGCGGAGTGTAGATACGATGGCATCTATCAGTAACGCAATAATAACATTATATTATGAAATATATGAATAAATAAAAACAATTTAACAATAAATAAAAACTGTTGTACGCCGACGCGTCGGGTGACGCTGGTGAATCCGGTGTTGACGGTAGGTCGTCCGAAAAGCCGAGAAGGTGCTGGTTTGCGGTGCTGCTGTCGTAGTGACTTCTGCGTGGGTTGAGGGAGGAGATAGCACTACCCATCAACTAGCTCTCTACGAGCCTGGCTCTGGCCTCGAGAAACTCGAGAAACTCGGGGCCAGAGTCGGACGGTCGGGTGACCGCCGGTGACCCCCGCTCACGTGTTGAAGATCTTAGTAGGGTTGGTCAAGATGAACCAACCCAGGCGCGTGCCGCTTTAACGGCGAGTTGTCCTCGGACGAAGAGGGAGGCGCCCTGCAGGTGGCAGCAGGATGTTGGCGATCACTCGAGGTATAGCTATGGCGGTAGATGTTTCCCGCTAAGTAGGTGGAGGTTGCGAGGTTGCTGGAGTCGGTGGTCGGGTTGGCCGAGTCGGATTGCGCTAGACTGCCTCTAACGTCTTTGTCGCTGTGAAAGAAACTCGCCTGGATGAAGGTGGCGGGTCCACTCGGATCCTCGGAGTCCCTGGAGGTTGAAACGCACCGTCTGTTATACACCAGTGTCCACCAGCCAGCCCTTGATAGCTATCGTTATTCTACACAAAAAATACTATACTTTCGTCCTTCGAAAGTTGATTTTTGCATAACTATAGCTGGTAGAAAACATTTTCTCTTCTTTCCTATTTTGTTTCCATTGGATAATTTTGACGTTTTATTCAAAATAATAGATTTTCATCCATACGAAATAGCAAAAATTATTCCCAAATCGTTGGTATAGATTCTTGTGCGACTTTTATAAGATAAGTCATTGTCGTTATTAAAATATTCCGATATTTCGTCGAGTTTATTTTGTAGTTCTACCCAAGTATGCGAATCGATTACTAGTCCTGTCGAGTGAGTTTGATTTAACAATTGAATAACGGGTTCCGTTTTTTGATTATGAAAAACTTGTACACTGACATTTATTATTTTTGTTGCCGATTTATTTAGCGAGTACGAAGTTTCAAGTAAATTTTGGATACAGCATGTGTCTTTTATCTTCTAAATTCACAGGCTTTTTTCTCATTGTCCATTTGTTTGAAGATTTCGTCTTCGGCAAAAATAAAATCAGTTTCTAACAATGCTTGAGCCATCTTTGTAATACTTTATGTCGCACAGGTCTCGACGAGTTTACCGATTATAGGATAACTAGTTTACAGAAAAGACCGGTCCCACGCAAAGGTCGCTCGACAAATACGAGGGGGTCTATTTAGAGCGTTACACTTTTGTACAAGTAACTTCCAAGTCACGTGCATTAATAAAAAGGTTCTTTTACATATTTTAGAAGAGAAGAAAAACGCGTACAGATCCGAATTTAAAGTGTAAAACAGTTTATTTTAATTTAAAAGATGTTTTTACATGACGACGAGTTTGCTACGTTGATCGCGGGTGATATATTAATTTCTCGCGGTCTTAGAAACCATATTTCATTGGACGAATTTTTAAAAAAATTCCGAAAGATTAGGTAGTTATTTCGGTTTTAAAAATATAAATACAAATAATAATTATACAATTTTTTAATTATTTATCTTAAATAAATTTTAGAAATTATAACGGATACGGAGGAAAGCTGTATTCCTCGATTACGTCGTGAGTTAGACGACATAGCGGTTCAGAGAGAAATACCCGAACCAACCATTCGTCAAGCGGAACGTATCACGGAGATACGTAGTCGCGGGCAGAGGTCGCTAAGTAGACTCGAGCGCAAGGCTGCTCGCATCAACAAAACGCTTGCGCAAAATTCTGAAGAAGCTATCGAGAGGATGGAAATTAAAATATTCAGGCGGAATGAAAATCTCTCGGACGATGAAGATGACGACTACGATGTTGTCCAATCAGCCCCAAATTGTAGTCGTAAAAGGAGGATACCGGGTCGCGATGAGAAGGAAAGTGGTTGGATATGTGTAGAATATTCTAAAATATCAGAATATATGTTGAATGATTATGCATTAGGACAGATATCGCAAATCGGTGAGTAACATTTTTATTACTTTTTACAATAGTTATAGAAATATTTTAACACTCTTTGTTCAATAGAACACTACAATAATCTGTATTGCAAATTAAAAATTAAAATAAGGAAAATAATAAAACGTGTTAAAATAATTCTATAATTGTAAACATATATAGGTTTAAAAGTAATATTAATTTAATAATATATATTTAAGTTTGAAGACGATTGCTTTTCGACAATCGAGAATATTTGTCGATGGCTTGGCGAGCCGGGGTGTGGATAAGCGAGGAGTATGAGATGTCCCCTCACTTATATCCGCCAACAGCCGATTCAATTTTACGCGCGTTCGATTTGTTAAGGCATCGCGTTGAAAAATAATTAAAATAATAACTTTTAAATTTTTATAAAATTTAACAATTTATTCAATAAAAATTAGTAAGCGAATTATATAGTAATAATAGTATTATATTTTTTTTAGCGTCTCCGTGTGAAAAACAAATAGGTGGAGGGCGTTCCGCGGAATTCTAACGTGTACGTCTTCAGGCAAATAGCGAACAATACGTGCCCCGTTTTCGTACATTAGATCGCGAGATAAAGTTTAAGATTATAGATTACGTAGGAAGCGAAAATCCTGTTAAATATGTCGAAGATGCGTTTCAAGAAATAACGCGTTATATATTAAAAGATCGCTCGAACAGTGATATGATCGGGATAACTTTAAGTTCCGACAAATTTGCGTTGGGCAGTGCCGGGTTGCGTTTTACACGTGCACAAGATTTTCAATCAAAAGAAATATGGGAACTGTTTGGCACGGTCTGTCAAAGCAATTCTGATTCTTGCATTGATGAATCGTTGAATATCAACGTTATTTACGTTGAAATGCCCGTCGGTAAGGGAAATTCGGGTGTTGAGGTCAAAGAGGTTGCTTTTCACAAAAAATCAATCCTCAAAATAAAAAATAAAGATAATTTATGCCTTCCTCGCGCTCTTGCTTGCGTTGAAGTCTACTCGAGGAAAGTAGACACTCCCGAATGGCGAAGCGAATGAAATGCTATTTCTCACCACATGCGTTTTCGGCAAATAGAGTATGCGCAAAACTTGTGCACTCTTGCAAAAATAAAAATACCAGAAAACGGATGTGGTCCTGGTAAATTCAGATTATTTTAAAATTAATATCTTGAAAAAAATATAAAATTAATAATTTTCGAGGAAAATAATTTTGGAAAAGGCGCAAAACCAATTTTTAACGGAGCATCGTATTTTTCTAGCAAAAGTATAAATATGAAAACTATTTATTTATTGTACAATTTTAATAATAAACATTTCGATTTAATCTTAAACATTTTAGCGATCGTATCAAAATTTCGGTATTGCATAAATTGCAATCTAGCTTATAAAAATATTTTAACTCACAAGTGTACGAGACAGTGTACACAATGTTTGAGCAATTCAAATTGCGAGAAGGCTAATGAAATTTCATGTATTGTTTGTAAGCGCGTATTTTATAATGACGCGTGTTTTGTGTACGCGTCTATCTAGTTTTTCTAAATACGAGTACAATAACAAACGAGCCTGTGCTATAGTGTAGGCGGCGATTGCTACGTTACTACACCCCGACCAGATTCTGTTTCTTTAATGTATTCTATGGAGACATAGAGTACCTCGTCGTTCGCTATAACGATTTGTTTCACATTTATCTCGGGGTTTGAAAAAAGTTTGAGCAAGCTTTGATAATCGTTGACGATTTCCGTTCTCGTCAGATTATCGCGTTGCCCAAACTTTCCCGAGAATGAATTTAAACATAATTTAGCTACCGAGCATAAACCAGGGTTTTTTAAATTAATTTGGGATCTAAATTTATTCCTTCTTTATTTTTAAACTCTTCTATAAATTGTTTTTCTTTTGTGTCGTCTGTACATTCACAGGGATCATTATATCATTAAAATTGGTTTTTTTTCTAATTACTAAATTTAAGAAATCACGTATCGAATTATCACCTTCGAATACGTTTTGACGAAAACCGCAAAACGAACACAAATATTTTAAATCGGTTTTTTTACAATCGTCTCAACATATTGTGGGACACATATATTAACGTTATATTTCAAAGATTTTTCGCCGCACATTTCATCTTGGCGGGTCCTAAAATCATAAAAAACAAATTGAGTAGTCGGATGATAATTATATTTCCTTCTTAAACGCGGTTCTTGAATTGGCTCAATATTACACAATTTATTCATATAATGTCTCGAACGTCATCTACTACAATAGATCTCACCACAATTGTGTAACTCTTTTCTTAAATCTACAATACAGTTACATGTAGAACAATATTTTAAACTATCACATACGCTTTTTACCACTTTTTTTTATATTTTAACACTAATCGAGCCGAGTCGCTTGTGCATTTCAAAACACGCGTCATTATAAAATACGCGCTTACAAACAAATTTGAATTGCTCAAACATTGTGTACACTGTCTCGTACACTTGTGAGTTAAAATATTTTTATAAGCTAGATTGCAATTTATGCAATACCGAAATTTTGATTCAATCGCTAAAATGTTTAAGATTAAATCGAAATGTTTATTATTAAAATTGTACAATAAATAAATAGTTTTCATATTTATACTTTTGCTAGAAAAATACGATGCTCCGTTAAAAATTGGTTTTGCGCCTTTTCCAAAATTATTTTCCTCGAAAATTATTAATTTTATATTTTTTTCAAGATATTAATTTTAAAATAATCTGAATTTACCAGGACCACATCCGTTTTCTGGTATTTTTATTTTTGCAAGAGTGCACAAGTTTTGCGCATACTCTATTTGCCGAAAACGCATGTGGTGAGAAATAGCATTTCATTCGCTTCGCCATTCGGGAGTGTCTACTTTCCTCGAGTAGACTTCAACGCAAGCAAGAGCGCGAGGATGGCATAAATTATCTTTATTTTTTATTTTGAGGATTGATTTTTTGTGAAAAGCAACCTCTTTGTCCTCAACACCCGAATTTCCCTTACCGACGGGCATTTCAACGTAAATAACGTTGATATTCAACGATTCATCAATTCAAAAATCAGAATTGCTTTGACAGACCTTGCCAAACAGTATTTAACAGGGTTTTCGCTTCCTACGTAATCTATAATCTTAAACTTTATCTCGCGATCTAATGTACGAAAACGGGGCACGTATCGTTCGCTATTTGCCTGAAGATGTACACGTTGGAATTCCGCGGTACGTCCTGCACCTATTTGTTTTTCACACGGAGACGCTAAATAAAAATATAATATTATTATTACTATATACTTCGCTTACTAATTTTTATTGAATAAATTGTTAAATTTTATAAAAATTTAAAAGTTATTATTTTAATTATTTTTCAACGCGATGCCTTAACGAATCGAACGCGCGTAAAATTGAATCGGCTGTTGGCGGATATAAGTGAGGGGACATCTCATACTCCTCGCTTATCCATACCCCAGCTCGCCAAGCCGTCGACAAATATTGTCGATTGTCGAAAAACAATCGTCTTCAAACTTAAATATATATTATTAAATAAATATTACTTTTAAACCTATATATGTTTACAATTATAGAATTATTTTAACACGTTTTATTATTTTCATTATTTTAATTTTTAATTTTGAATACAGATTATTGTAGTGTTCTATTGAACAAAAAGTGTTAAAATATTTCTATAACTATTGTAAAAAGTAATTAAAATGTTACTCACCGATTTGCGATATCTGTCCTAATGCATAATCATTCAACATATATTCTGATATTTTAGAATATTTTGCACATATCCAACCACTTTCCTTGGACTTTTTTTTACGACTACAATTTGGGGCTGATTGGACAACATCGTAGTCGTTATCTTCATTGTCGAGAATTTCCATCCTTTCGATAGCTTCTTCAGAATTTTGCGCAAGCGTTTTATCGATGCGAGCAGCCTCGCGCTCGAGTCCACTTAGCGACTTCTGCCCTCGACTACGTATCTCCGCGATACGTTCCGCTTGACGAATGGTTGGTTCGGGTATTTCTCTCTGAACCGCTGTCGCCTAACTCACGACGTAATCGAGGAATACAGCTTTCCTCCGTATCCGTTATAATTTCTAGAATTTATTTAAGATAAATAATTAAAAAATTGTATAATTATTATTTGTATTTATATTTTTAAAACCGAAATAGCTACCTAATCTTTCGTAATGTTTAAAAAAATCGTCCAATGAAATATGGTTTCTAAGACCGTGAGAAACTAATATATCACCCGCGATCAACGTAGCAAACTCGTCGTCATGTAAAAATATCTTATAAATTAAAATAAACTGTTTTACATTTAAAATTCGATAATTTCGATCATACAATCGCGAGCCTGATTTAACGTCATATTGCTGCCTAAGAATATAAAAAAATCGCGATCAAACGTTTCCGTTATTGACGGTATAAAATCCGACAAAAATCCAATAACGCGAAATAAAATTAATTTAAACTTATTATAAATTAATCCTTCCATTTCGAACACTTGTTTTATTTATCATGGCGCGATTTCTATTTTTTAATAATTATTTTGAGCGTTCGTTTTTCGCAGTTTTTAAATTTTTCCTGCGTTAATTTGTGAATGTGTCGACTTTTTTATTAAGTGTCACTTTTCTTAGTACATTCACAAATGCACTTTTACAGTTTTTATAATATATAGTTTTTATAATAGTATAAACAAACACGAAATTATATTTCTATGTACGCTTTAAACTTTTTTCGCGTCGAAAGCAAGAACTAACTTCGATCTCCAATTTTTCCTAGCAAATTAACTTTTTCTATGACAACCCCACTCTTACTTTTTTTTTGTAAATTTCTAGACACAACGAAAAACATCAGAGACGTTTAGGAATCAACGATTTGGAAATAATTTGTTCTACTTCGTATGGAGGAAAATCTATTATTTTGAATAAAACGTCCAAATTATCCAACGGAAACAAAATAGAAAAGAAGAGAAAATGTTTTCAAACAGCTCACCTTACGATAATTTATTGCTTCTCTTTCGTACTAACCGCAATACTTACTTTACCTATTAAGATAAATAGCTTCTCGGTAAGCCAAAATCCTCCGGTGACCCTCGCCTCTATTGTCTGCACACCTGCACATTTGGGCGCGCTATAGGGTACCCTTACTACTCACCTTAGTAGAAAAGTATAGGAAAACCTTCAAGAAAAACTGTTTCAAAATGTTTTTTTAATATCTCATTATCATTTTTTACGATGTATGTACGTATGTATGTATGTATGTATGTATGCGTATGCGACACAAAACTTTTTTCCGAAGGTTACTAAAATGTTGGAAAATCATCTGGCTTAAAATCGACCAAACCCTTATTAAAGGGATTAAGCAAATATTGCGTAAAATGTTTTTGGAATGTTTTAAAAACATTTAACTGTCCGATATTTCTTAATAGTTAAATTATCCAGTAATATATTCCAGGAACATCAAATAGATGTATTAGAAATTCATTAACCGAAACGTTTTGGAAAACCTTCAAGAAAAAGTTTTTCTTTTGTGCGAATCAAATATTTTAACAAATTAATTATCTAAAGAAGAAATGCTTTTAAGGGTATGTAAACCCATTAAAATAGTAACACTATTTAGTTTTTCTGAAGCAAATAATGTATTCATCGAAAAAAACGTTGTGTAACGGTACACTCTAAACCCTAATCTGGAAAAATCGACGTTAGAATGTTTAAATTCGTGATTTTACAGTTTTGAAAAGGTTAAAATCATAAAATTACACATTAGAGTAGGTAAAATACATAATTTACACATTAGGCAATGGAAATTGTGATATTTACAGATTTGAAATGTGTAAAATATGAAATTTACGGCAGTGAAAAGTGCGAAGATTCGGCGACTAAATACAAAACTGTAAATTCAAGATTTTACATTTACCAAAAGAGTAAAATGCTAGAATTACACATCTGAAAAGTGCAAATTGTAAAAATTAAATGTTTCAAAAGCGGAAGATGTAATAGCAGGAAAAAATAGAATTTAACTCTTGTAACGGTCACGCTGGGGATTAGGGCGTGGCGTCAAAGGCGAAATAAACGATTAATTTATATAAAATAATATTAATTTATTGTAAAAATAAAATAAGGTTTGGGCGCCAGCCGCGTACGATCGCGGCGAATTTATATAGTTGTGCTCGGCTGCGTGCGAGCTGCTGCTACTTGCTGCGCGAGGGGAGGGGTGGGGAGTAAAGGGGAAGCACACTTACGGTCAGGAGGATACCTGGTACAAGGCGTACACCCACCTTGGCTCAGTGGAGATCGTCTCCAGGAGTTGCTGCTTATGCTCTCTCGTCAAATGCTCTATCTCGTGCACACACACACACACTCGTGGTTATATAATAATTTATATATAATAAACGGTCGGCCGATGTTGCCTCGATGGCGTCCCGATGAGCTCTATCGAGCTCGGGCTCGTTCGCCGCTTCGCTGCTCGGGCCCGACGTGCGCGCGCAGCTTCTCGCGTCGAGTCGCCCGTCGGCCGCCGTCGTCTCGCGCGCCTCGTGTAGTGAGTGCTCGCGGCCATGTTGATCAAGGCGGACGACGTTGCCGGGGTTGCTGCTTCCCACGGAGAGGACGGTGTTCCTGGTGATGCTGTAACCCAGGTAAGCGTTTATGATCGTTCCGTGATCTCTAACGTGTCGGCTAATGAGTCTACTCTGTTACAGGTGCAGACGGGACGGCCGATCTTCGAGTCTTCTCTCTCACTCGCTCTCACGGTGGCTGCTCAGCTGGTGCGCGTCGGGTCGGTGACTGCTGCTCTTCGTCGGTGCTGCGTTGCTGCGGGGATTCTGGCTGCTTCTTAGGTGAATATCTATCTCCCGAGGGAGTGCTGCGTATTATATACTAATTATTAATTGAGAGTTATGGTAATGTTATGATTACCATAACCTCACTTCCAATCCTCTCCTAGCATGTAGCTGTCAGTTACTATGTGCACTACATGCGTCCTTGTTTCCTTCTAATTAGGATTATTATTAATTATCTAACTGTTTCACAGCTTCCTGGATATCTTGTTGCTGCTCGTGCTGCTCCATCTGGCACCTTGGGCCATCGCAGGCTGCTCCATGGTCCTGGTGCGAAGCCTCCTGGAAGTGGTATCGCCTATCCTGACATGCTGCTTCCTTGTGCTAGGGGGAAGGAACCAAGAGAAGTATTGGTGATTTGGAAAGTTTCGGGTAGGCTAGGTAGGCTTAGAGATGTGAGGGTAGGTAGGCTAGTTTATATTGGGGTTCGCTCGCTTATTAACTTGACAGGTATTACATACCTTGTCACACTCTTTTATAAAGGTTAAAAGTACTCATCTTACGATTTGGAAAGTGTAAATATAGAGAATAACGATTTGGAAAACTGTAAAATCTCGTGCATTGATTTAAATCTATAAATATTAGATTTTCAACTTCTTGGAAAGAAGAAAATAATAAAAGTTTATTTATATATAAAATATAAGTAGAGGGTTTTAATTAGAAGAATTATAACCTAAACTAATATTTAGGTTATTGCGAAAACGATTCTTATACACCACAAATACATACAATATTTCAATTATGCTGTTAAAATTAACTCTTATTATATATATAAACAAATTTTTATTTTTGAGAAACTATTACCACGGTTTTTTAAACGATTTATATACACTTTCCAAATCGTAAGATGAGTACTTTTAACCTTTATAAAAGAGTTAAATTCTATTTTTTTCCTTCTATTACATCTTCCGCTTTTCAAACATTTAATTTTTACAATTTGCACTTTTCATTTTACTCTTTTGGTAAATGTAAAATCTTGAATTTACAGTTTTGTATTTAGTCGCCCAATCTTCGCACTTTTCACTGCCGTAAATTTCATATTTTACACATTTCAAATCTGTAAATATCACAATTTCCATTGCTGAATGTGTAAATTATGTATTTTACCTACTCTAATGTGTAATTTTATGATTTTAACCTTTTCAAAACTGTAAAATCACGAATTTAAACATTCTAACGTCGATTTTTACAGATTAGGGTTTAGAGTGTATTGTATTTGCATTGAAAATAGTCTATGAATTTTAAAAAATTTTTTTAGGATAATGAACGAGATTTTTCAGCAGCCGAGGACCATTGTTTTATAGCTATATATTACCGACCAAAAAATGGTTATTTCTATATAATTCATTTTAAATTAATTATTTTGAAAATATCGCTCTGTAACGGTATTGCATTTCCTTTTAACAGTATCTGTGATTTTTTTCAGATTTTTAGTGCTAATAGTTTTTTTAATTTTTGGGATTCTTAAGTAGGTCTCTGTAATTTGGGTATTACATCCCCTTAATAGTACTATACTTTCTGTTGCTTCCAAAATAATATAATTTTTTTAATGTAATTAATCTTTATTAATTGAAAAATGTAAAAATGTAAAAAATGTAAAACTACTACCGAACTGACATATCAATGAATAAACAGCTCAACCTTATACAAAAAACATGTAATTTAATTATTTGTTAATTTTTACTCATTATTATGTGTACATTATGAAAAGAAAATAAACTAACCTAATTAGCGAACTTGAATAAAAAATGATTTATACCGTTTTGATAGGTTCACATACAATTACATACGGAGAAAAAAGTTCGAGTAAAAATTGCAATGTTGTTTGTTAATTGAGAGACAGAGTTCACAAATGATAAAAATTACTATTTTTATAGTGTAAAATTAACTAGATATCTATTAATATATATTATAGTTCTGTTAAGCTTTCCTATAAAAATGGTAATTTTTATCATTTATCAAGTTTGTCAAACGTTCAAACAACATTGTAATTTGTATAGAATTTATATAAAATTAAAGTAATGTTTTAAGATGGTACATGCACTAATCACTAGTCAAATAAGTTTTATTTTATAATGTTGTATATTATACTTTATTAAATACTAATAATAATTTAGTAAATATATAAAATAATCAATTATTTTAAGCAAACCTTTTAAACAAATATTTAGCAATCTTTTAAGATGTATGTTATAAACAGCTTTAGATAAATACTTTTACATAATATTTTTAAACAAGTTTCTAAGAAGGAGGTAACCATAAACAAAACGTATTTATAACAATCTTAAAACATTCTTTAAAATATTACAAAAAACCTATGAAATAGGTTTTTTACGATTGTTTGTAGGTATCCAAAAAGTGTGCGAATAAATATTTTCAAAAGGTTTAAATTAATATTCATACGATATTTTTGAGACAGTTTCTGAAAAACACATCAGAAACATTTTTAAAAGAATAAATTAGATATATATCACATAATATTTTTCCCATTCGTTCGGTGAGACCGAATTATATACACATATAGATATTTTCGAACGATACATTCATTTTGTTTCAAATAACTTGCGACTCGGTCTAATACGTCGCACTCTGGCTGGTGGTTTTTCCCACCACCAGATGGAGACGACTATCTCTCTACACTCGTCGAAGAGATCGTCGTCTCTTTTCTATATATATATATATATATAGCCGTAGAACATCTTGCTGGCGTCGCGGTTTATCTCGCGACAGGCGTCTAAGGTAAGATCTCCAGTTCCTTACTGAGGAGTCCAAGCTGGAGATCGAGAACGAAACGCCTTTAATTTTTTAAAAGGCCGTGCTCTGGGAAATTCCATCAACCATAGTGGACAAAGAGTACAGTAGGCCTGCTTTATCCTAAAGTAAAATATTTCGTTCGGTGAGACCGAATTATATACACATATATTTCTTGAAATATTATGAAAATCCTTTTAAATACCTTTTCGAGGAATGTTTTTAGGCTTTCACTAAGTGGACGTATAATATTTTCCAAAGGTTTAAAGTCATATTTAGAGGATATTTTTCCGAAAGTTTCTTAAAAACATCTCGGAAATATGTATAAAGGGCAATTATTAATAACGTCGTTAAAACATTGCTTATAAGGTTTCAAAAAAACCTTTTAAATACATTTTAAAGGATGTTTTTAAGCATGCTGTAAGTGAACATAGCAACATTTTATAAAGTTTTTAAACAATGTCTTTGAAACAATTGTTAAAAAGTTTCTATGAAATATTTCTGCAACGTTTATAAAAGGATAAATAAAATTTTTAAAACATACCCATTGAACATAATGTTGTTATTACTTTTTTTAAACATTTATTAAAACATTTACAAATACCTTTTACAAGTATTATCCATGAATAATTTTAAGCGTACCATAAGTGGACATAGATTATTCTTAAAAACGTTTTTTAAAATGTTTTTAAAAGTTTTCAAACATTCCTTATGTTACGTCCTAGGATAAACGTAACGTAGAAAAATAAAATGGACTGAATTTAAATTAAAAATAGAAGTTCCCCGTTTTAGTACGCGTATAGCGTCAAGGATGGGTGGCAGTTCTCCTCGGTATAGCACAGGTCATAGACCCTTCCGAAAGTTACGTGCATGGGTAAGTCCGAGGTGCAACAATGAGCGAAGACGAGGTAAGGAAAACAACCAACCTTATCGGGCGGGAGATCTACGGCTGATCGGTGGCTGCAACTGCTCGGCTGTCTCTCTCGCTCTCGTTGAGCTTCGATGCAAGACTCCCTTACAATAGAAATGCGTTATATACTAGTTGGGATTTAAAAAGGATAGGAAAATGACTGGTGTTTAAAGGTTTAAAGAGACTGAACAAATCACTTTCGATTTTCTTGCTTTATTTCGCGTTAAATTTTGGATACAGGATTTACCTTATTCGAGAAAAGACTAAAGAGCAAGAGCACCCAATCCCGGCACGACATCCCTATTTATATCAAGGGTTTGGGGTGGAGTTTGGGTTCCTCTTGACCAATAAGATTTGGTTACATTATTGTACATTAATTTAATTGATTTATTCCTTGTCATGCGTGTTCTAATTAAGTTACTGGCTAGAATTTAAGGCGGTTCCTGCCTTGACGAGCACATCTTACTTTGAGTATTAAATGCGTGCGCACGTGTGTGCGTATGTGTGTGTGTATGTGCACGCGCATGTGTGTACGTTGCGTCTATGATGACGCGACACTTAGAAACCTTTTAAAAATATTTTAAAATCATTCTGTGCTATGTGGGCGGGTCCCCGGTAGCCAAGTGGAAAGGCAACTGACCGGTAAGTAGGAGACCGTTGGTTCGATCCCGACCTGGGTTTTACTAATAAATTACGTTTAATATATACATTTACTATATATAGTACAATACGTTTACTAATAAATTATCTTGAATTAACTCTTAGCAATAATGCGCTGATAATAAATTAGTAGTTATGTGGGCACCATGGACAGTCAAAACATGACCGGCCTTGACCCCGACAGACGTGCGCATCGGCGAGTCCGTAGTGCTACTGATGTAACATGATATATTTATATAAACAAAGTCGATGATCCGAGTGCATCGCTGAATCGTATTTTACAATATAAGGAATGTGTTTAAGATGATTTCACTTACTTTTTACTTTAATTTAACAACTTTCAAAGCGTATTTTATTCTTAATTTCACAATTTTACAATATAAGATGACTTTATAGAAATAAGAATTTACTTATTATTAATTCGAAATTCAACAGAGATCCTGTACGATACAAATTTTATATATTTATTTTTAACATGTGGTAATCAGAAAGGAAAAAAAAGATAAGACCGGGATTTACTAGGATAACACAATAATCACTTAAATTATGTACATTAAAAAATATATTTTATTAATTAATTACTTATAATAAGATATTACAATGTATTATTACAATACTTATAAAATTCTAAGTAAATCGGTTATCTTTTATATAATCTGCCACGTACACTTTAAATTTCTCTGACATGTTTGCGCTTTTATTCGTGAATTATATCATTAAACATTTATTATAATGCTAATATAAGAATTTATTTATTATTAATTTTTAATTCAGCATTTTTTAAAAATGTATGTACTTATTTACCAAGTGACAATGACAAAGGAAAAAGGAATATACGAGAATGTATTAGGATAAGCAAGTAATCGATTAAAGCATGTAGATTAAATATAGCTTGTATTTATTCACTATAGCATATTACAATATTTATAAAGTTCTATGTAAATCGATTATTTAGTATTTTTACAATAATCTCGCTGTGTAACGTTAAAAGTTCATACATAATGTATTGTACGTCATTTTTACAAACTAAACTTGTAATACTTTCCGCATTTTTCGTGATTTCTATATACACTGTATTAACAATTTCGTCGTCGACCGCCGATATAACGCTAGCAAATTTTTTACAGTAAATTCGGTGATTTGAGCGTAATACAAAGCAACATTTTTATCGTAAACAAAGTTTACTGTTTTTCGCGTCACAGTGTCTATCGAAGATGATATTAAATTGAGATATTTTAACCTAAAATTAACACATGGAACCAATTCCTTTAATTTATCAAACGTAACTTTTTTCATCACTATACTGCGATGATAACGTTTTGAAGATGGGTCATCTGATGTTAGTTTCCGATCCTCCTCGATTTCTATCACCTTATCTTTGTGGACATGTGTATACCTCAAGACCCATCCGTGGCCATAAACTTTATGATCCTGCAGGTGATCCTTGAATCCTCGAAAATAGCCATCAACATCATCAAAAGATGAAAGTAATTCGGTCAATCCAAGCGTTGAAAATGGTATACCAATGAAATCTGTACCGAGTAAGCGTACCACTGGTCGTATCTCCACGTAGCCTATATAGTCGAATTCGAGACCGATAACAATCTTTTTTCTGTACGATTTATTTAAACTGTAAAAACGAGATATAATCTGGTGTGGTCTCAACCATTGGACTTCTGTTCCCGATTCAATACTTCGGTGGTTAGCAGCCATCCTCACTTCAAAAATAAAAGATTGAGAAGCGGTACAGAAACAGCACTTCAAGACTGATGCCGTTTGGTGTTGCGGAGGCGTTATTTCAACAACGTCTATCGATAGAGAGGGGAGTCATGTGCAAAAATGTAACCATCAGCGAGCTGCCACGTAACCAACACTGAAGAAGAGGTGGAATCGAGTCTGGTAGTGGAGGTAATTGTCGGGTGATTAACCCGTATATTATAACAAAGACATCTTACTACTCGAATTTTGTAAACATCTAAAACTGTAGCCACCGTTTCCGGTGAATCCCACGTCATCTTTTTTATATCGCACGTGTCTTCGTACGATGCCATCGTTCTTTACAAGATCAGCAGAAAAACGTTTGAGAAACTTTTGCATACCGATACCTTTACTCATACATTGCAGAAACATTATACAAAACTGACCGCATACGTCAGACGTTTCGCTTTGCAACTGCATGGAATTCCAACGATATCGTTTACAATTTCTTTTTATTTTGTTTATATGCTCGGGTACAAACGGCGGGTTTCCATAACTATCAAAGTAATACGCATTGTTGTTTTTTACTACGTACACAGCAACCCAATGCATTCCCGGTTTTGTATGGTCATCAGTGTTGAAGATAAATGCCGTCGGTTTTGTCCACACCCGTGGAATCTGATCTGCTGGGAATACGCCTACTGTATGTGACCGAATCTTGGTTAGGAGTTTCAGAATTTCCAAACTGTTCATCGCAAAGCTGTGCTGGTACGGTGAATATGAATACTTTAAAAATATCTTGTTCGCGTAAACGCAACCACTCTTTTAACCGAAACGCGTTATTTAAAGCACAGCTATATTTTAAATGAGTGTTTTTTAACCTGTGCTGAATACAGTATTTATCGCTCCAAGGTAGATTTTGAAATGATGGACAATCCTTGACATTTTCCAAATTAACAACTTCACAGACTGTCAATTTTTGCAAAATGAGCCATTTTTCTTTACCTCGTGTATAAATTTTCCGTGCTTTTTTCGTTATCTCCTTCAAAGTCTTTGAAATCATTTTTTTCGTCACATCACCTTCGAAATAATCTAATCCGTGATGGTTAAACGTTAACCAATTGTTTTGTCTTCTTATATCGTCGGGCAGTCGCTCGATACCTATCGATGGAGCCAGAATCCAGTGTGCCCTAAAATCTCCAACCAACGAGACGATTGCGATTTCCTTTGGAACGGTAATATTGTCCTTATCTTTGAAACACTGGATGTCAACGATCACATCCATCCTGACTGTAGCATACTTTTATATAGACTGACTCATGACTTCTCAGGGCATCTTATATTCAAAGTAAACATTAAAAGCGCTATCTATACAAAACTTTTTAGCCGCTGAAATCTACTATTACTTGTCTCGCTGTACGTGTCCGTAGAAGGTTTAAGTGAAACTCGCAGACTCAACATTGTGTGAGCAAGGTCCAAATATTCGTCATCATTTCCAGGTATTACAAATTCTATCGGTGAATCATTTGTCAACGATGCTATCGGTTTATATTGTATCCAGTGCGATCCTTCAATGGTCGTTTGCGTTGGTGAAATTTCAAATAACAATAATTTCGATTCAAGACACTCGCAGGATTGTGTATGTAAGAAAGCCATTGCTAACCGAAACTGTCTCTTGTTGTTCGAGTGTAATGTCTATTTTTGGTTTTGTTAGTTTGCTTCTTATGCTTCTTCCTCTTTGAGACTTTACCTCATCTTGACTTACGTGCTTTTTTCGATTTTCTACTTTTCGAGCGTTTGACTTGTCTCCCCGCTGTACCAGACATCAACTGTAACGCTCCGTCAATTCTTTGTCTTTTATATCCCGATTCCTCCATCAATTTATCAATTTTTTCATTTGCTTTTCTCTTTAGATTCTCACCAGATTCACGCATACGATTATTAAATGATTCTCTCAATGGCGAATTGTGCGTCGCTACATCAGACATGATATTTATTCCGGTTCGCAATGCTTCTTTCCCAACAGCTTTAGCCCCCCTCGACAAAAGGGGGAAAACTCTGCGAAAAATACCGGCGAGAAAAGATTCGATACCGCCTCCAACACTGCTACCGCATCCAACTTGTAAATTAAAATTTTCCTCGTAATGTTCCATTATTTTTATTTAGTCAACTCGTTTAAAGTGTAGCGTCGCTGTCAACGTGCCGTAATCAAATGGTATCGATACTCCGTGCTGATCTCTTATATCAATTTCAATGGTTTGAAAGTTGTTGAATAACAGTGGTAAGTACATGGATGGTGAGAAACTTTTTAATCTCATTCCACCGTACGTATAATCGTCGATATTCAACGATACAGCTCTTAATAATCGTGTCTGTACATCACCGGTTACCTATGGTTCACAGATATCTGTATATATCATCAACATGTCTGGTAAACAACTCGCAAGATTAGCGGGACAATCGGAAATTATCAAATTATCTTTATCAACATAAATAAATTCGTTGTGCTCATTCCGGAAATCAAATCCCAGAGTTTTCCTAACTTTGCTCGAAAAATGTATCTGGTGTACCAGTTCCGAACAATATGCTTGATGGCATATTCGACGTACCGATGTGTACCCGCCTCGTTCAACGCTAAACTTTAAATGGTCTTAAAGGCAATACAATTCATTGATTTCCTCTACCAAACTTTCAATACTTTTGTAAACCCCGCGTCGCATATACGATACATCGTCAACGGTAAATGAGCTGGAGCTTAGTATATCAATTACTTCGATAGCCTCTCCTCAAGTGTTGAATGTGTTTTAGCAATATCGCTAGCCTTTAACCACGAATTATATTTTTCAGGATAACCTTTCCATCTTACAAAATATTCTTTTAACCGACCTCGTCCTCGCGACTTCAAGATTTGATCGATTTCAAAAACTTTATACGTAAAATCCAATCTTACTTTGCGAAGCTCCTCCCCGTAAAAACATCCATCAATTTCTTCATTGGCCAGATCTTTTAAAAAATATACAATCGGATAACGATATGTTGAAATTCTGTAAATCTTGAAAACTTCCTCAGACCATCCGCCTTCGTATGCTTTTGCAAAAACGTTTCTCGCGCGACTGACACGAACCAAATCACCAACTCTATATTTAACATGTTTCATTACATCAGGTTGCTGTTTCGATTCGTATCGGTGCTTCAAATTTTTACGTGCCTCTGCGGCATTGTGTATGGTGACTGAGGCTGGTTTCATTTGGATAGCTGAATGTTTTGTATGATTATAAGCATCGACTATATTTCCTAATACATCGATATAACGCCTGGCATTGGTATGAGTAAAGAATCGCCATATTCGTTCTTTAATTGTTCTTATAACTTGTTATTATATTTTTCAACGATACTTGCTTTAATGTCAGGACTACGTACGATTCTGTAGATTATACGTTCTTTTTCGAGGACTTGTTGGAATTCGCGGTTTGTAAATTCACGACCATTATCGGTCTGCAGACATATCGGTTTTCGTCCACCAGTCCTGGTTAAAATAATTTCGAAAGCTTTAGCGACGTTATTACCACTTTTCGTCTCTACCGGCTCTATCCATATATATTTGCTAAGAATATTTATAACGGTCAAAATATAAGTGAATCCATCGTTTTACGTTTTCAATAATCTCAAATCCATTAAATCGGCTTCCCAAACATCATCGATATTGCGAACGTTATAACTACGTCGAACGAATCTACGTCTAACAAATTTGTGTTTATTGTATGCATCCTGACTCTCGAGCCATTCAATCACACGTTCCGAGTTGAACGTTTTACGGGTGTCTTGTAACAATTTGTCAGCTCCAGCGTATGCGGTAGGTCTTGGTAAACCGTAATACAAGAGTTCCAATTGATTATTCATGATTCTTAGCCTCTCTTGATAAGTTTTTTTGTTTTTTATTCTTTTTATTATTCTTGCACTTGATAGCTTTCTTAATACGTCCAAAAAATTTTTCGAACGTGATTTTACTAACCATACAGCAAGCAGTCATCATCGCCAGAGTTTTTCATCGCTCGGAGTATCCCCCGCCAACATACGTGAAAAAACACGTTCAGCCAAAACTCGATCGGCCTGTTTTCGATTCGTCTTCTTATCAGCATAGGCAATATCGTGTTCTCGACAAGCATCGTCCAATGGATTGATTCCAATTTCACCACGCTCGAGACGTTCGACTAGTTTTGTACCTGGACCACAAAATTTTTTAGCCGGGTACATGCATTTCAATAGGAAGTAACTCGATCATCGAGTCTAGTACACTCTTTTCGTCATTAATTTCTAACTTTTCTTCCCCGCTAGTCGCTGCCATGAATTCACCAATAAATTACCTGCTCTCACAGGCGTCTTAACCCTACTAGCACGCGGAGTTCGATTGTCCTCGTCCGAGCTACTCCCAGAGATGGAACTTGCTTTTCTTTTCAAATGACTACCATTTGTAATGTCAATTTTTGGTAATTTATTCGCATATGTCTAGGTCGATGAAGAGCTCGACGGTGACGACTTCTTTACGATTTCTCTCCGGACGCGTTCGTTTCCGAAGTATTCTCTGGGAACCGATGCACGGCGAAGCAATGACGCAAACTGAGCACTACCCTGTGGTGGCGTTCTTTTTCTATTTCTCACAGCGTCATTTACCAGATCAATAATGTTCATACCCTTCATCGGTGCACCATCTATGATCATTTTGGCTCCATCATTCCACGATATATTTTCATGACTTCTCAGATGATGTAATAAATTAGCAGCCATTTTTTGAAACTTGGCAGGAACGATCTCAAGCACGCGTTCGTCGATAGCTTTTTTTCTGCCTCGTCTTCTCGCGGTCTTTTCGTCACCTCATCTTCGCCAAAATCATTTATTTCTTTCACTTGATCGCGACGAGTTTTGTTGTTTCTAAAATGAAGATATCTTTGTAAAACTTGGCTGTAATGATACCATTTTTCACTTTCGTCTTTGTACGTATTGGAATTTAAAATATCGTTCATTTCTTCATCGAGTCTACTCATGGTCGTACCAGGTGTTTGTACGGAATTCATACCGCTGTCAAATGCAGATTGTTGCCGCATACGCTCCATATTTTCGTACGGGACGCGAACCATTTTTCGAGCATGTTCCATATCGTGATTCACTACCAATTAATGGTGCAAGCAAAGCTGGTAAAAATCCACCGTGCTGCACAATAAGGTTCCTTTTACGTTTAAAATTTATTCTCGGTTCAGCTAGTTTTCTCAAAACAGTTGTATGCTATCGTAACTGAGATTTGTGTCTCTTACTAAGTGGTACGTTTCCACCTAATACGTTCAATGCGCACTCGCAAATATGTTTTACTAGATTAGGATCTGTTTTGTTGAGTAATGCCTTTCGTTGGTCGGCTTTCAAATGGTACAGAGCCAGTAAAATTACTACAACTTTACTGTTGAAAGGTGGGCGTTGACGACTTTTCGACGCCATTACACCGACACGACTGGTACATGATTTGTAAAGTCGCCGCGTTTTATCTTTTTCCTCTGCATGTAAACGCATTGATGTTTGTCGTCGGGAAAAATTGTTGTACGGAATCGACAATTGTCAGGTGTATCCTGCTTTAGATCGAGTAACAGGTAAGCATAGGGTTGACCAGTCGCGTCTTCGTAAGCTTCCCGAAGGAATCGTGGATCTTCGGGACAGATTTGACGTGCGAGATGATGAATCTGAGAACAGTCGCGCAAGTTTCGCAATAGTACGATGTAGTGTGCATTTAGGGATATGTCGCGTTGTCTCTTACTCTGATGAAATATGTTTTGAGTTATAAATATTACACTCAAATTGTTGTGGTGACTTCCGTTTGTAAATAAATTAACGATTGCACCTCCGTCCGTCGATGATTCTCTCATCAAATCGTCGATAATTATTAACTTCGATCGAGGATCGTTTGCGTAATCACTATTTTGCGGTAATCCTTCTCGAAATTCTATTTGGTTTCCAAATTCTCTGTAACCGGGCTGCCATTCGGCGTAATACAAAATTTTGCGATCAATTCGTGTATCACACATTCGCTCAAGGTTTTCAAGAAATTTTTTAACAAACACTGTTTTTCCACAACCTGTGGGACCACTTAGTATAGATGTAAAAGGATGTTTCCATTTCGTGTCCATGATGACGACTGATAATATACATTTGAAAATTAAGTATTCATGAATGAACCCAAAAAAGTCCATGAATCTCGTACCCCGATCGAGGAGCTCGCGAACCGCAGTGGGGAACCCGCGCGCGCAACCGCTTACAAGTGTTTTACGATTGAGCTCTCCTGCACCCGCGGGATTAAATGAGCTTAAATGACACCCAGCCCGCTCGTGCAAACGCGTCTAATGAGCTTGCATTACCGGTGAGCTAATTTTATACCTCATCAAACGTTTTAACCATTTGATTATTCAGTCGTAGTCAACGAGTTAGGAATACAAATTATTTTTAATACTTTAATAAATTTTATAATTACTCTAATACTTATTTTTATGTTATACATCGTCATTAGAAACTGAAAATAAAAATGTAAAGTAATTTTAGGAGAGAGGTGAGAGTGAAATGATTAAAAATATCTTTAATAAAATGTTTTACTAACATCAAGAGTTCCAGTTAATACAGCGATCAGTTTTTGTAATTACGTTCTTTTATAAACATAATTATTACACATTCTGGTAGTGTTTACGGGTAATTTTTCAGCGTACTTTTCCCATCGAGACTTGGTCTTAATGACGTTTTTCGTTTCCTTCTTTTTAGCCATCAGTGGAATTTGATCTGGCTTGCTCTTGTTTTGACCCATTTCGTAACTTTCGACTATCTGGTTTAGAACTGCTTTTATTCGATTCTGCGTAAATTAAGCACCGCTGTTTCCATACGACGTAAAAGTTCTTTATCTTTTATTTCCACGTTATATGTTGTACGCACTCTTGTAACCGTGTATACAAGTGTGGTTGTAGAAAGTACAATGAGATAGTGTACTTTAGGTGAGTGATATTTATACTTTTTTCCCAACAATTTGATGTTGCAACCGCTCGCACGGTCGTCGTTGGTGACACAAGCTCCGATTAAACGTTTGTGTTCAGTTTTTGTATCCGTAAGGATAACTTTTATACAAGTTCACAAATCTTCTTTTACCATAAACAGGTTTACAGGTTTTCGTCTCATTCAGACTTATGACATCGTGAAAATGTGTTCTTCTAATAGCCGTTGAGGTTAACGTTATTTCATCCGTATTTGCAGTGATCATTTCCCGTATACTATCATAATTCACTTTCTGACTGTTGGTGTAATTTAGTCGAATTCCTTTTACTTTACATACGCATTCTTCACCATTCGGAGTTTTATACTTGTAAGCGTAAAATTTCGGCCCTCCTGAAATAAACGATGTAATGTAGGTCCCTGCTCCCTTGTCAACCAACTCATCGGTCAGATCACCGAGTATGTTACCGAGCGGTAAATCTTTTTCATTATTTCTGCTCACATAGAGTACAGAGTCAGTATCGTAATAGAGATCGCGTTCAGCTAATTCGTGCAAGTATTCAAATAATTTCAGGCGTGTCTGAGCAGTCGTGAAAGCAGCAACGACTACGCTCGTTGTGTGCGATGGTCTGAGTGAATCATTTTTATACTGCCAATTCACGTACAACGTATCGTCGTTTACGGGTAATATTAAATTTACTTCGATCTCCGCACTGTTGAGGAGTTCTGTCAATCTCTGCGGTTCTGTAACTACCTCTGTTTTAGGTTTATTTTCGCGCTGCGCCAACTTACCCCACAGAGAATTTAAAGATAATTTTGCCACGGATCTCAATCCTGGGTTAACCTTAATATTATTTACGTTTAATCGTATACCTTCCTTACGTTCAATAGTTGCTATATACTGATTCTTTTCCTCCTCGGTAATACAGTCTGGTGGCAATCCTAAAGCCTCGTTTTTATCTTTGTAAAATCCATCTATGTACCTTGCAAATATACCACCATTCTGCGTTTTAGGGTCATACTGTGTCATTTCATATTGCCAAATTTCGTGCACTGCATAAATAACATAACCTAATTCGACAGCTTTTTTAACTTCTTCGGATACCCAACTTCCTTGCAGAATTCGCTCGGCAGGATCTTCGTGAGGGCAATCGGATTGTATCATTTCCTCGCAACACGAGCGGCATAATGGAAAAATCAGTTTACCATGCTTTCTCATAGGTAGGACCGGATGGTACAAGTTTCTAGGAGGTAACACATCGCACATAGTCAGACCGTTGATATTTGATATATCGGTTGGGTGTCCTAAAAGTTTTCGACATTCTTCAGCGCCTACATACAACTTTGGGGGACCTATAGGGTATTTGTCTCGTTTACATATGTAAGGATACAGTGAGCATACATCGACGTATCTAATTTTTTCCCCTTCGTCGCAGTCGTACTCTTTCACCGTGTTACCCGTACATCCACCAAAGAAAGCATTATGAGGATCTAACGGCTTCCGATCTATTAATTTACTTATGTCTCGTAGAAATTGTTTCATTTCTTCACTTTGAGAAACTTTCTTGTTAAAAACGCACTCCCAAATTTCGATTAACTCATAATTATTATCTCTTATTTTTTCAGAAACGGCGTTAGATTTTTCGAATCTATCGTCCATCGATTGACCGTCTAACAAAATTGCATCTCTATTTATTTTATAACATCGCGGGCAACCATGCCAGTAGCATCCATGAAATTGAAGAATTATATCCGTCCACTAGAATACCCTCTATTAATTTTTTTTCACGACAGCGACCAGCTTGTACAATTTCTCTGTTTAATTCTTTTTTCTCCATCCAATATAGCCACTGAATCGCTTTGGTAGATTGATTATCTGCAAGTCGATATCCACCTACTGGAATTATACCTGTCTGTTTCTTCTTCAAAAAATTTTTTCTATAAACGTGCATACATGCCGAAGCGATTGTAGAACATTCCACGAATGGATCTACATCATACTTCATAAATGATGACCGAAAATTCAAACAAGCCAATCTCAGAATGTTCACGTCTTGCTTACAATATTTTACAATTTCTTTTTGAAAATCAAAAATATACCCAGTCTCCTGTTGTTCTTCATACCATGCCAAAAAGTTTTCTCTTCCGGTAGGATGCATACTGTCTGGAGTATACATTTCCAAAGGCGGTAACGGCCCGAAATAAGATTGGTTTTCTTGCGTGTTAAATAAATGAGGAAACGTACCCTTTTCAATTCCGGATAGGCCATATGCTTTTGGTAATGCAGTCAGCGGCATGTGGAAATAATTCAAAATATCAATAAATTTAACATTCTTAAATTCCATCAAAATTATTTTCGAATCATTCAAAATTACTATTGGTTTGGACCACTATGTTTCTCCACATGATATTTAAATATAAATTAAGCATCAAAACCTTGCGAATTATGGGCAATGCAAATAACTTTTTTGAATATTTTTCGAGGAGTCAAAGTGAGTTCGACCAGTTCCTTGACAGGATCTATTTTAAATATACATTCACGTACTCCACATGTGCACATCTGTTCGAAATATTGCTATCTTCAACACAATAATTACAGACTTGTTGTACTACGCACAAATTTGGGACATATATTTTTTTCGGCTTCACCCAATACTGATAATGTTTGCTCTGTTTCGAAATCGTAAAATAAGAAAATTGTTTTTTAAGTTTGTTTATTGCGTTTAATAGGCTGGACGTAGCAAAAATGACCACTAAGTAATCGTTCATTACAAATATTGCAATATACAATACCGCATTCGTGTTTTTTTTCGATCATATACACGTACCGTTTTGCAACAAGATTGACAAATCTGTATAGCTTTACAAACACTAAGATTCTTTTTAAATGACCCTTGTTTGAGATGATTGTCGAAACACACTTCACCAAAGAAACTTCTAAGACACACCGTGCATTTTTTTAACATTTCATTGATATTGCATAATGGAATTTGCAGGCACTTATAACATTTTCGAGAACATCTATGGTCTTCAACATTTCTGTAAATTTTATTGCATGGTATGCAATAACCCCGACTGCCGCTAGCTCCAGTTAAATTTAAAATCGGTTGGTAATGATTTGACGCCTCATAGTACATGATACGTAAAATGTGGATAATTTTTGTATGCGTATCAATCACGAATTTCGTGCCGTCATAAATAGGTTGTTCACCACGTCCGAAATTTTGAAAATTATATACCATTAATACAATGCCTTGTTCAGAAAAAAATTCTTGAAAGCGATGAATTTCATTTATTCCACATCCCGTAGCAGGTTCTAGGGCAACTTCCTTTTGTAGGGGTCTTTTGGAATTTCTGATAGCTGTCCAATACTCGTGCAATTGTCCTGAATGTATCTGTCCTCTAACGGTATAAGCCAATGCTGTTACTAGAGACCGTGGTAAACATAAACTATCATCGTTTCTTATAGTCAAAATTGATTTTTTAACTACACTTTGTTCTGTTAACTTAACTCTGCCACGACCAGAAACACTTTGAACAATAACACATTTAATCTGTACCGAATCATCAATGTTAAAATTGTCCGCACTTTGAGCAGCACTGCGTAACATATTCCATAGATCATTCACATTAAAATCAGATATAGGTCTGAATGATAACCATAAAGATCCGTGAACGAATCTTTCTGATTCAATAGTTACACCTATGAAATCAGAATCATTGCGATCGTCACATAAATGATGATGTAATTCATTGAGAGCTCCTTACATCCACTCGTATATATTGTTTTTCTATTGTTGTTACTCGTATTGGCGTTAGGTGATGGTCGTAATATTCTTTCTTGAACTTCTATTCCGTCCATTCCGAATCGTCGAAAATGTCTGCTTACTTGGTTTTCGATAATAAATCGTGAAGATTCATTTATTGATTCTGGCGCACCTTCACCTTTCTGTAAATCACCAACTTTGTAAATAAATTAATTTTAGTTTATAATGTTTAAAAATAAATTATGACGAGATAAAGAATAATACATACAATCATCTTCATCATCATCGTCCACTTATACGATTACACAGTTGCGAATAGTGGGGATTACAATAACTCAAAGAATGCAATTCGTAAAATTCTAGAACTTCTTTAAACCTCAAGTATAAGGAACATTATAAAATATACTTCACAGCAGAAATCGTACCGATGAGAGTCACGTTTGGTTTGCATCATCGTTATGAATGAAAACACAATCATGCAAGAGAAGTGATAAATTTTAAAACATAAATTCGTAGATATTTGACACCGATTAAAACTAAATGAGTAATATTAAATTAGCCATCTGCGTCGATCGACATTTATACATGAAAAGAAATGAAATGAAAATACGTGGAAATATACAATTTCACTTAAACGTTAAACTTTACTTAGACGTATTAATACTCTCAATGTAACCCGATTACTTTATTAAAAAACATCAAGATGCACAAATTATTTTCGTTAGCCGGATATCGGATGATTTTACACGTGAATATGACAGAACATAGAAAAATGTGCTTAGGCTGGTAATTTTAGCAAGAGCGATGCAGCTCCATTCGATGTGGTCAGTAGAAATTTCACTTCGAATAGAGCAAAATGTCAGATAAGTTTCTCCCGAATCTTTTCGATAACGAAAAATTACCGGTCCATGAAACCCAAATAGAAATTTATCAAGTAATGTTTATAATTAAAATTTACATAATCTGTACTAATTATTAATAAATAAAGTTCGTTCGTTTAGTTATCCGTATTCGGTCGTATTTTGTTAGTTATTAATCATGCCAAAGATTTCCCATTTCCAACCTCCTCACGAGATATAGTCTTTAATATGCTTATTGACTAATATAATTATTAATTTAATAAATAACGATATATGTTAATTAAGTAAAATACCGTTACAAAATGGCGCCCAACGTGGGGCCTAGGAAATGGAATCTGTTTGCTTCCGGAGAGGATACGTCGTGTTCGTGGTCGTGATCGCGTCGTCGCTCGGCAATAAAATAGCGATACTAGCTGAATGTGAAGAAAAGAAAAGTGTTCGATTTTAATAACTAGTGGTGTTCAGTTCGGCGCGGATCGTAAAGACGATTTTAAAATGGCACCGATGTTGCGAGGAGATAACGGGAAAAAGGGCGTAGATTCGCTATCCAATTATTGCTCGCGCATGACGAAGTTATTAAAAAAGAATCGGTCTATACGGAAATTCTGGGAGAAAGTATGTTCTTTGGACGATAATGGAGTCCTGGACAGAATTCGCGAATTTGGACTCAGCGATATCGGGACAATCGCGCAATTGAGAGAAAGAATTGTCAGATTCGAGTCGCGTACGTATTCAGAAGAGGAGTTGATTTTTGATCCGTTAGTGATTATCGGCGGTGAAGAAGGCGCGGTAGCGTCGGGGAAAAACGTCGTGACTCACGAAGATTCGGGGGAGGCCGACGAGTCATCCGGTATAGACGACGAATTGTCCGAGTTGTCCCTATCGATAAATACGCGGAACGCGTTAGAGTTGAAAGGGAATATGGCGGCAACCGGTACGCGGGCAAAAACGCGGGAAAGTCGCAAGGAACTATCGGGGAGTCAGAATTTCCGTGAGAGTTTTAAGTCAAGGGAAGCTAGATATACGATGCCGAACGAATCAGGGTCGCGATCCGATAGTAATTTGCAGATGATGGAGCAGATAGCGAAATTAACCGAAAGAGTGATGGAGCTAGGAAATACGATAGCTGCCATGGGGTGCGCGATCGGTTACTCGAAAGAGAACGCGAATGCACTGAAGACGGGAATGTCGGGAGTTGATACGCGTGTTACGCCGCATAAGGTTCTTCACGTCAACAAAGTTCGAAGACAGCCGGCAAGGAAAACCCGAAAAGCGTACGAATCAGTGAGGATCATCGCGATTCGAGAGATGAGGTGTTAGGCTTCCCGGAGGTAAATGCGGGAAAACAGAGTACATGGGATGTCGGGACGATGACTTCCTCGAGCGACGAAGTCACAAATCATATTACTGAATTACGGGTGACTAAGAAGAAGAAATCGAAAAGTCGTCGTGACGCGCGTGCGGAAACGGAGCAACAGGTTTTGCCATATAAAGGACATACCGAGCGGAGAGAGTCGCACCAAGCCACGCGCTCGACGGCGCCCAGTCTCACACCCAGAGCGCGATATTCCAGCTCACGCGACTCAGAGCTCGAGTCGAATGCGCAGCACGGGGTGCGGGACGAAGGGACTCGTCTAGCAGTGATCGAGATGCGCAACCGCTTGGTTAAGTCACTACAAACGTGGCATTTATCCTATACAGGAGACACCGATAAAGGGGGCGCAGATGAATTTTTACGTCGGTTGAATGTTTGGCGGAAGTCCGGGGAAGTAACGGACGCGGATTTACTACGTGCGTTGCCTGCGATATTGATGGAATCGGCGGGTAGATGGTTCGAGGCGGTCGGTAAGAGTATTAAATCGTGGAAACAATTTACTCAGGCGTTCCATTATCGGTTTATGAAGCGTCTTGATTATAACGATGTGTTAGAAGAATTATACAAACGTAAACAAGGGGACGGCGAGTCGATATCGAATTTTATCGCGTGCTTTAAAATAATCGTGAATAAATTCAAAAATCCGCCTACGGAGGAAGTATTACTGCATATATTAATACGGAACATGAAGCGAGACTATCGTATGTTCGTGGCAATTCGGCGGGCTCGTAACGTGGCGGAGGTCGAGAAGTACGGACATGAATTCGAAAGACTGATCGAGATCGATGGTATTAGTGGCCCGAACGGTACCGGTCGTATCGAGGGGACGGCTTGGATGGGCGCGCAAAATAATAAGAAGTCAAGAAACGTCGCGATAGTCGAGTTAGTGGACGATACCGAGGCGTGCGCTGTAGATTCTGTTAAGGGGATAACGAAACGACGTAGTGACCGCGGTAATAAGGTCTATAAAGCGATTGAAATAGCGAGTGCTCAAAAGACGGACATGGTTAAAACCGATAGAACCAGTTACGATTCGGTCACGGCGCGAGTGGGATCGTCGGAACCTCAGTAAAGCAGCACGCCGATTAAATCGATCGAGACACCGTCTGCAAATGCATCGGACGGATTTCGCTGTTATGAATGCAAAAGCACCGGGCATTTCGCTCGCGATTGTCCCCAACGGGTATGTAGATACTGTAAAAAACCGGGACACCGATTGATAGAGTGTTTAAATAGACCGCGTGTGTCAGTAGGAGACCCCAACGTTAAAAGGTGTCTAGGATGTAAGCGCCCGGATCGTGACATTAAGACTTGTCCGGATTGTGAGGCTATACGTCGAGCCTTGTCGGGAAACGATTAGAAAGGGATGTAGACGGGTCTACTGCATCTCGGTTAACTGGTCAAGATATTGCATAGGAAAGGCGCAATGCACCATGTGCCTGACGCGTTGTCACGAGGGTTCGAGGAAGTCGCGTCGTTTGAGAATATAGATGACGAGTGGTACTTACGACAGATGGAAAACGTGCGGGAGCGTCCCAATAAATTTCCGCAGTGGAGGTTAGAAAACGATATGCTTTATCGATTCCGTAGAGATGAGTTAATTGATCCGGTAGAGTATCCGGAGATTGGCTGGCGCTTGGTCGTGCCTAAGGAATATCGGGATCGGGTTATCACTGACGCTCATTGCGAGGCTTCGTCGGGACATTTAGGTATCGAAAAGACATATGACCAAGTTGCGAGGGAGTATTATTGGCCGGGAATGTGGCACGACGTACATTCGTTTATCGAGAAGTGTGATCTTTGTCAGCGGTATAAAATTTCTCAGCAACGCGCCGTTGGGCTGTTGGGTAATCGTAACGTTGAGCGTCTATGGGCATAGCCTCAGCGTCGGCTACTTTCGGGGGGGGGGGGGGGGGGGAAGCGCGGTTGTGGAGGGTTGGGTCGGCTCGTCGAGAATCGTGATGCAGTCCCATATATGAGTTGATGAGTTTTTTATATAATTAATTTAAGAAGATAAATCAAAATTAGACGGGTAATTGTGATTTAGGGGGGGGGGGTTGTTACATTGCATGTCAAGAAATGATCCCGATTCTAAATATTAACGAGTAGAAAGCACTTGTGGAGGGGATTCTTGAGTGTGTATCGAGATCATGGAGGTGGAGGCTACATGTTTGGTGTTAGGAGGTGTCTGTAATGAACACCTGCATTCACTCAATATATGTTTTTGATTTTCGCGCGGGCTGACATGTTGTCGTGACATCGCGATTTTTCGGCACATGTTGAGGATGTCCAATCAGCAAGCCCCAGCCATCGAGGGATCGTGAGTGGGAAAAGCGTCGGTGTTGGAATAAAACCGACGAGATCCTGCGATCTCCTTCTTGTTCCCATCCGGATTTCAGAATATTCAGTTCGTTAGTAATCAGTTGTGTTATATCTATTATCAGTATGAGGAAACCGAGTATCATGGTTAAGATTCCGGTAAAAATAATTTTATTATTTTAATCTTTTATTATTATATGTTACTCAGTGGGTTCTCCTGCATTGCCCTAATCCCGCACGCCGAAAGGCAGTGCGACCGGGTACGTGTGGTGACGACCTGAGTATTTATTTATTTTAAATAATATCGGCGCAACGGTGATGCTGACGCGTATCTATCAAGGTACGCAAGGCTAAACCAACGCCATATTAACGGTCGAACGGATTTGTGTACCACGCGGTTGATAAAGTTAGCAACGTTCGCGTAATTGTTAAGGAATATATATATAATTAAGAATTTACATAATTTGTATTTATTATTAGTAAATAAAGTTCGTTCGTTTAGTTATCCGTATTCGGCCGTATTTTGTTAGTTATTATTCATGCCAAAGATTTCCTCTTTCCAACCTCCTCACGAGATATAGTCTTTAACATGCTTATCGACTAATATAATTATTAATTTAGTAAATAACGATATATGTTAATTAGTTAAAATACCGTTACAAAACATTGATGTGATTATAATGACGGATAGCAACTCAAATTCGTTTACAGATGTATACAGTGAGGACGAGTCGAAAATTGATGTGGAAATAATATCTAACAGTATATAGCGATGCAAATTCGTTTACAGATGTAGACAGTGAAAATGATCCTGAAAATTTCGATTCGGGATTTAAAGGATTTTCGGCTAATGAGTCAATAACCCCACCATGTTTTGTAGAGGTTATAAATTTGTTACATGAAGAAATGAGAAGATATCGTTCAGTTGTACAGCTAGCAAGTATCATAGTACATAAAGATTCCAGCAGAATCACCGATACATGTTTGTTGCAAGAGGAGATTAAGAAGCCTGTTTTCATTGTGCCGAAAAAAAAAACAAATCACCCGAAAAAATTGATGCGAGGTCTGTAATAGACGGTATTATAGACAATCCAAACGGCAGACCCAGTGGTTTTATTGCTATAGGTGTCGGGGTTGGGTGTGTCCCACATGTCAGAGAAATTTAAAGTGTACGTGCCAGATTATATAAAAGATAACCAATTTACTTAGAATTTTATAAGTATTGTAATAACACATTGTAATATCTTATTATAAGTAATTAATGAATAAAATATATTTTTTAATGTGCATAATTTAAGTGATTATTGTGTTATCCTAGTCAATCCCGGTCTTATCCTTTTTTTTTCCTTTCTCATTATCACATGTTAAAAATAAATATATAAAATTTGTATCGTACAGGATCTCTGTTAAATTTCGAATTAATAATAAGTAAATTTTTATTTCTATAAAATCATCTTATATTGCAAAATACGCTTTGAAAGTTGATAAATTAAAGTAAAAAATAAGTGAGATCATCTTAAACACGTTCCTTATATTGTAAAATACGATTAAGCGATGCACTCGGATGCATCGACTTTGTTTATATAAATATATCATGTTACATCGGTAGCACTACGGACTCGCCGATGCGCACGTCTGTCGGGGTCAAGGTCGGTCATGTTTTGACTGCCCAAGGTGCACACATAACTACTTAAATTATCTTGAATAAACACTTAGCAATACTATAATGAATGTTAATCATATTTAATTATGTGTACAATGCTATTGATTTATCAAATGTAAATATTGAAATTAAAAAACATTATTTAGAATTTTAAATTTTGACTCTAAATCGTCCGTGCATGTATTTATTACAAAGTATTATATAAATTTTAATCGGTATTTCCGAACTAATTTGTGTTGCTCAATATTTTTTCAAATATTGCACAAAACCCTCTTTTATTAGCAACTTACTTGCATATCGCTAAGTCTTAAATGTTGCCAGAGGTATTAGAAAATTAATTAAGGAAAAATCGAGAAAGAAAAAAATCAACGTCCCCAGGTCGGGATCGAACCGACGGTCTCCTGCTTACCGGGCAGTTGCCTTACCACTTGGCTACCGGGAACCCGACGATTCCACGCACCTTGTACCTTGAAGTCTTTATTTCTCGATATTTCCTTTAGACATCCCCCCTCCCCGCTTATCAAATTTCAAATAAATAATATCAAATTTCAAAATTTAAAATAGAATGCTAAGGTTGAAATTTGACAGTAAATCGTATGTGGGATACAAATAATTTGAAAAATTGTTATAAAGTTTTTATAGATGATTTAAAACATTATATATATAAACCTTAACATAGAGACGGTTTGATAGTATGTAAAATTATACACTGTGATGCTGGTTTACAATTCCATATAAATAAATATTATTTAAATAAAACTACTTCCGGATCCCAACATCATCGAAAGAGAAAAAAACAATAATATTAATTTATTCGTCCTGATCACCCGGTGGACTCACCCAGAGGAAGTTCCGTTGAATAAAATAAATAGTTCCGGATACCTATTACCGCGATAACGAATATTAATACCTTCACAAAATTTAGATATATATAATTATATTACGGGATCTAATAATAGATCCCGTGGCATCACTAACCACGAGAGAGAGAACGTTAATTTATAATTAATCAAATAAATAATTTAATTTAATAAGAAAAACGCGCACTGAATTTATCCTTATTGTCCCCACTAAATAAATCAATTATTATTTTAATAATTAAAATAACTCACCAATTCGATGAAATAAAATCAATATGAAAATCAATATAATATCCTCGGATACTATTCCGTTTGGAGATTTATATATATATATATATATCTAAATATATATTGAAAAATTATTCCTCCTTAATAAAGTGATAAATCTATGGATACTCCTTAATCCTTCTTAAACAAAAATAAATCCTCCTTTATAATAAGATAACCACAATAAATCTCCGAAATCAAACTACATAAACAATACTCTTTGTGCGATCGATAAGATCAGAATATAGAGAAACACTGTACTTTGCGATAGATAGAATCAGAATATAGAGAAACACTACTATATGTAAGATCGCGATGATCCGTTTTTCCGAGTCACGCCAAACTTCTTCCCCGATTTTCTATCTCCCTCAATCTCCTACTATCCCTATCTGTTCTCTCTCTCGTTACCTGCGAGGGATACGGCAATATTATAATTCTTCAACCCTTCCATATCCGTCACAGGTGTAATAAAGCTACCCGTATTTACCCTACTACAAATAAAAATGACAACTAATTTGCATAAGTTATCATTGTCCTAACTAATATTTCGACTTTCCGTATTTAAGGTAATTACAGTCATATAACGTAATATGCTGTTATATTTACCCATACGGAAGTCTTATCTCTAATAATATCATCTATTGATTGGTTCAATAGAACACTAAATTATTCTCTAGTTAACAGCGCGAAATTCAAATATAAATTTATCTCCTTACTATTACACACGTGTTCCCCCACTATCCGCGTTCCGAAATCCCTAGACAATATGTGTGCGATCCCCGTATCGATACGAGCGCGGACCGCGTGTTCAGTGTGCGCGCGCTTGAATCTAGATCGATTCAAGATGGCGACAACTGAGCGCGGGCCGACACGTAAACAACGTGCCTCGCGACCGTTTCCCCGGGTGTGCGCGATCCCCACCGGCGGGAGTAGTACCCGGGTACTACCGCGGAGTGGTGCGCGTCCGGAGGTGCGCGCATACACCTACCAAGGCTCCACAGGCAACACGGCACACTGCGAAACATCTCCACACCGACGTCAACAAGCGCTCACGGAGAGGATCTCCTAAGTATTTTATGTATACTCGTAAGTGTTTCTATCGATATAACTATTTGTAATAATTAATTATATTTATTATATAACCTATACTTCCCTACTAACAATCCTCTCTCTCCTTAACACATAACACTCCTTACCTTGTTTATTCCCAACTAAACAATATCTATTTATATTTATTTAATTTATTATATCAAAATTATTATTACTAATTCCACCTATTCCTTATCCCTGTTTAATACTTACTTCTTGCAATATTCCATCTCTATTATCTTCTTTTTCCTTTCTCAATTAATAATCAACACACCCATCCGTTGTCATTTTCCTCACATCTCCCTACTCATATTATTATTAATATTTATAAACTTTATATATATTTCCCCATAATACCTGTCCTTACCATTAATTATATTATTTAGTAAATATCCATATTAATATATTTCTCTTTTTTCAGATGCAGCGTGCCAAGGAGTACCTGTCACCGAGGGAACCCCGGACACGCTGATCCAGAGACAACCTAATAGACCTTCGCATCAATCCAATAGGACAACTAGATAAGTATACTTAATTAATATAGACTCTTTTTGTACCAATTAATACTAATATTCTATATATATTATTTTCAGGTGGCCTCGGTGATGTACCCACATCACAACACTTTGTGTTGGTTATGATATACGTATGTTAATAGTATAGTAAAATTACCCCTCTCTTATATTTAGGCTTATTTTCGGAACTAAATTTGAGATTTCGACTCAATTTGACGGTTGTCCCCTTGACAAGTAGACGCTTGTAAGATAATGTGCAAATTATCGTGTCCGTGTTCATTAGAACTAATGTTGTAAGTTTTTTTATAAATTTCTCTTTGTTTTACTACTATACAATCATTGTTACATTAATTTTGTTTTATAACTATTCATATATTTCGAATAACAGTGAACCTGAAGAGGGTCATGGTGTAATTGACGAGATGACCGAAACGTTTTTGTAAAAAAATTTGACGAATAAACAAAAATTGATAGTACAACCACCAGAGTCTCAAATTAATTAACTCATTTTACTATCACCAGAGTCAATATACTATAAATTAGAAATAATTGAAATCAAAATGGAATCGTGAAGTGTTTCAGTTGACAATATAATAGACATTTTGTTTCGAAAAGTGCCCTACATTAGTTGGCTTACATTTTTTGTTTATTTTTGCTAAACAATCTTTTAAATCCAATCGTTAAATATCAAAAGACACCTTCTGCAATGTACTTTCCATCACACTTTAGCAATTGTCATCTTACGTTATAAAAACTTACTGCAACAGAAAGTACTAAAATCAAAATGAAACCGACATGTATTCTGTTGAAAAATATAGTACATTTATTCAGAAAAGTATACTACGCAAAATTTATTTTATAATTGTTAGCTCTGACATATCTTACATCAATAAATAAACAATATCATATTTATAATAATATTCCTTTGTGTGATAATAATTTCTCCATGTTTATTCGAACATAAATTATTCTTTTTTATTTGTTTTGAAAAAAATATTACTTGCACCACCGTTGGTTGACTGACTTAGCAGATACTTCTGATTCACTAATGCTTCTCGTCTGTACGATTTTAAATCGACAAATTGCGGAAACAAATTTTAATATTAACTGCCGTAACGATGTACAGACCTCATGAGAAGCATACAGTCATTTATATATAGCTTACCTACTGTCTTTTAAAATATTTATAAGTCCTTATAGAATTTGAATTATGACATATATATTATTCAAAAGTAAGAAGACAAACCAACGTGTGGTGCAAGTATTATTTTTTTAAAAACCAATTAAAAATAAAAATTTCTGTTCGAATAAATATGGAGAAAATATTATCGCACAAATGAATATTATTATAAATATTGTATTGTTTATTTATTGATGTAAGATACTAAGATATGCCAGGGCAAACAATTATAAAATAAATTTCGAGTAGCGTATATACTATTCTGAATAAATGTACTATATTTTTCAACAGAATACTTGTCGATTTCATTTTGATTTGAATACTTTCTATTGCAGTAAATTTTTATAAAGTAAGATTGCAATTGTTAAAGTAAGATTGAAATTACATCATACTTGCGAATTTTTACACCTTAGCGGAAGGTGTCTTTCGATATTCTAACGATTGGATTATGTATTACAAATGATTGTTGAGCAAAAATAAACATAAAATGTAAGCCAAATAATGTAGGGCACTTTTCGGAAAAAAATGTCTATTATATTGTCAACTGAAATACTTCACGATTCCATTTTGATTTCAGTTATTTCTAATGCAGTAACTATTTATAAATATATTTCAGTAATATATAAACTTTTAATTAAAATTAGATTTATTATATGTCGTTTTTATTTTGATTTCAGTACTATTTCTATTGCTGAAACTTTGTAAGAACCATATACGTAATTATTTGTTAATAAAAATACTTGAAGTAATTTTTATCTAGGATGTGCGAAAAATTAAAGATATTATAAGTCTGATTGAAATTTCACCATACTTGCGAATTTTGACACCTTTTGTAGAATATTTTTGATATTTATGAAATATGCGTACATGTAAAGTTAAATAATATAATCCTAAAGCGATGTTATTATAATTAATTAACTTATTTAATACAATTGTTAATAAAATTTAATACAATAGCGAATTAAACAACGACATAATATAAATTGATAGTTTTACGAATAAGGAGATCCATATACGTTCAGAACAAAAAAATTTAAGAATAAAATGTAATAAATAAATTTGAAAATAACTTAAAACTAAAGTAATTGCTTAACTAAAAAGAGGAGTAACGTATATTAATATGTTTAATCATCAAATGTATCAATTAAATTCTTTTAAGTACTCGATCTTGTGACTAAATTTTACATTTGAATTAGTTATATCTGAAAAATTGCCTACTAAGATTAAAAAGCTTATTTTAGGATAGTCATAAATAATTTATTAATATCTGTTTTTATTGTTATTTTGATAACTGTAATGTAACACAATATTATACTTAAAAATCATATTTGGATCAATAGTAAAAAATATTTTAGGCCTTTATACCAATTTTATTATTGATACTATAATAACCTTTAAGAATGGATGAGAATAATAACTTATCCACTTATAATTAACCTTTATTCTTCTTTATATTATTTAACTTATTGTGACTATCAATCATTCATATCCTTCAGTGTTGAAATAAAAATCATTGTATATGTGTGTCAAAGTTCATAAAATGTTCGAAAATGTACATTAACTAATTGCCAATGAACTGACACGTTAGTTTTATAAAAATGTTATAAAAGTTATTGAATGATTTTAAGAATTGAAAACAATAACTTATCCACCAATTAGTTTTTTTTTTTAATTATTTAATTTATACATATTAAAATTTATACAGTAATCAAATGAATTTCACACTTGTCAAAGACTTGCCATATTAGTTTTATATAGAAATAAATATTACACTTACCATTAATATGACATTCAATAATATCTCTATACGTGTATTTCACAAAATTTCAAAATTAATTTTACACCTGCCATGGAACTGATCACATATTTAAAATAGTTATAGGAACTATAAATAAACCACTTATATAACATTATTATTTCTATAAATTTATTAAAAAATCATTGTAAGTGTCAAACTATTATGTCTATAAAAACCTATACGAGTTACGATTATAAAACTATTATATAATATTTATACTTTATATATATAAATAACGACCCTAGTAGAAAGCGTATTTCATTAAATAGGTAATAAATTAGTATATTACATACCATGGCCAGTAAAATAAGAAATGTCTCGGATCACATGTAATTGTCTGCCGAGGCGAAGTCGAGGTGGACGCGAACATGTGATCCGAGGCTTTCTTTTTTACTGGCCAAGGTGTGTATACTATTTTTCTGCTCGACGTTGCCGGAAAACGGCAACTTCAATTCGCGCAGCGGCCGGAAAGTGGCCGCTTTCCAGCCGGAGCGCAGAAATAGATATTCTAAATACAATGGTCGAAAAATGGATGAAAATAGGCGAAAAATGTGCCCATTTTTATCCACTCGGTGAAACGCTTTTTCTCCCAATTTTTGACCATAAAATAGACTAAAAAATAATTTATTTTCTGTATTGAGCTAATTTTTAGCTTATAAACATAGATTTAATTTGAGTCTAGTTATGTGCTATTAAATGTCTATAATAATCTAATAATAAAGAAATGTTTAAGTTTACTGTTACAGGAAAGCTGGAAATATTATTCGACTGTTTTAAGGTTATGGTCATTCTATTAAGTTAATGACCCCTCACAAAATGAGGAACGTATAGATAGTTTACCGTGGAACGGATGTGGGTGCGGGAATATCGTTTGCTGCCGTTTGTTAATTATATATTGTCCCAAATTGGTGAGAACCGCCGTAAAGTAGTGTGATGTTGAGATTCGTGTTGTGTGTTCGCCACGTCGGTCGTATAGGCTCTCAAGTCTAATGGTTCCGGAACTAAAGCAACTCCAGGTTGGTCAAGACGTGACCGACCGTTCCGGAGATTGTGTCGGCTCTTGCGTCCGATCACTTCGACGGCTTATCGATTTCTGTCGTTCCGCGCTCGCGTAAATCGCGGGGTCCTTACTAATTTGTTCTTTTGTCGATGTGTCAATTGCAAGCTTGCGCGAATCGCTTGGCAACAATCGCGAATCATGAGGTGGCTGATGCTGAGCGATTTTTGCTGATGGGATCGATGCGGGTGTCGATGACCGGTTGGGTCCGGGTGCGGTCGTTAGCACCGATTTTGGAATGCGAGGATTTACGTCGATTCGAGTTAGGCCCGAATCGTACGTAACAATGTTAAAAAAATGAGTGAAAAAGCATTTCATCACAAGGTATTTAATACCAATGTTTAATTCCTAATTCTTAGATTCAAATGTATACTAGGGGATGAACAACAATAACTTCTTCATTTAATTAATATTATTTCTTTTTCAAAATTATTCAAGTCAATGTGACTTACACATTCGTACGTCACTCAGCATGAGAATAATAATATTTCTATATGTGTAAGGAATAATTTCAAAATGAATTTTACACTTGCCATGCAACTGATCATATATATTAATTTTATAAAAATGTAAATAGATATCGAATAGTTGTAAAGATGGAGAACCATAAATAAGCTAATTATATAACATTATTATTTCTTCCTTCAAAAATTATTCACACAATGTAAGTGTCAAATTGTCATTTCAAAAAAACTATATACGCATTACACTTACAAAACTTCCAAATGATTATACACTTGACACATTTGAATATAACAATGAACAATAACTTATCAACTCAATTATTATTACATTTTTCTTTCAAATTATTCAAGTCGATGGGACTATTAATAATAAACATATCCCTTAGTGCTATAATAACAATTTTCCTACACGTGTTAAAGTTTATAAAATTGTACAATGAATTTACACCAGCTAAAGAAATAAACACTTTAGTATTATAAATATTATTGAATATAAATATTTATTGAATTACTAGTACTATAAAGAAAGAGAACTATTATTATCCACTCAAATAACATTATTTTGATTGATGCATTTTAAATATATATATATTATAAATCAACTGAATATTACAATATCAATAATGTAAACGAAGTAATAAATATTTACTTAACTTGTTTTTTAGATTCTTTAAATATTATAATTTAAAATAAAAAAGGTATACCGGTGCGTGCATTTATAAATGCTTTTATGGTTATAGTTATTTCTCTCTCTCTCGCTCTTACTCTCATCGAGAAATGTCAAAGGTCTACAGTCACAGCCTAGAGCCTACACTGAAAAAAAATAAAGCAGAATTTGCTTGAGAGCCAAGCAATATCTACCGTGGTGACTCCGGTAAATGAGACAAAGTTGTTATTCCTTTAGAAGCCAAGCAGTTTCTACTTGGGCCTATGAAGCAATACATACTCGACATTAAGAAAGAGATAGACCTAGAATATATATGTATTTTAAAATTGTTAAAAAAGAAAAAGAGGGTAAACATTTTAAGATAGTTGAAAGTAAAGGAAATTATTATATGTTTAATTATTGAAATTAACTTTTACAAGTATACAGTCAATAATATATACGAAAAACGTACAGTCAAAAAGTAAGGTTATGTCTTACTCGGAAGCAAAATGCGAATATACCGGAGACCCAAGCAGAAACTGCTTTGTAGCCTAGCACAAATTACTTTTGTTATCAAAAGTAGAAGTCTCTTCGCTGTTTACGGCGGATTCTGCTTTATTTTTTTTCAGTGTAGTATGAGTGCGCGAATATGCAATCTTCATCTTCCTTTAACTTGCACTCTTATACAATATAAAAATGGAATAATTTAAGGTTGGATATAATTCTGTAAACAACCAATTTTAATTCAGAACTCTCCATAACAAAATCGGGCCAGCGAGTTAGCTGTGATAAAAATGATGAAAGAGTTTGCTTGACTCTAGCTCCCTATTGCGGCCACATTTGAAGTTCGGCCAACAGTTATTAACTCTGTGGAGTGTTGCTGTTCGTTCACGGGTCTGGAAAGTCCGATCTCTTTTTCTATTCTACACATCTCCCTTCTCGCTGTCTTACTATTCTTTCTGTATATATATATATATATATATATATATATATATATATAAACTTCCCAATAGGGGTTTATGACGCCCGACATGTTAAATTTGGATCTTCTGTCTGCTTCCCACCACTGGTTGGGGGTGGGCGGGTTATGGAGCCCTGGCGTCATAACCCGAAGGTCTCTATTTCTAGTACTAAAGTACGTATCTTCCCTCTCTGTCATGGGCGCCATAAACCCCGAAATTTAAAATTATAATAATTTCACGTCAAGTGGTACGATGAAAATTTTAAATCGCTCCAAAATTTGAGAACAAGCTGGAAATATCTTCCAGAAGATAGAAAAAAAATTTTTAGATGTTAAAAATAATTTGCCTAAGAGTTATTCCATCATGAAAAATGGAAATTTTTCAATTTTTTAGAAAAATTGCTATTTTTAATGTCATTTATCTCAATATTTATTGATTTTTAAAAAAAAAAACCTTACAAACAACTTTTATTCAAAATAATCTTTATAACTTATCTACCTGGGTTACAATTCTTAATTTTAAAATCTCGAAGAGATAGAACACCTGGAAATATTGAATATCAAGAAAAGGCGACCACACCACAATATATTTTATCTAACACCGCTCAAAAGATCACATTTTTCGAGAGCTATCGAATGGCTTGGTTTAGATTATTGGCCAAGACCGCTGGTGTAAGTTATGCCTCATAAACCTAAGTAGCCCATATATATACCCTATTGAAAATAAATACGTAATTTTGTTACGTAACAAAAGCACGTACCAAAATTACGTACCAAAAGTACGTATTGTTACATGCTAAATTCGAACATTTTTGTTACGTACATATTGGCGCGTAGATTTGACACGTAGTTTTATTATGTACTTTTGGTACATAACTTTTCTTTTCTTTTTCTTTTGCTTAACGTCGCTCTCACACTGATGCGTATCATCAGCGACCACAGAGGTATGTGCAATATCTTTTGTAAATACTTATTGAAAATACACTAATCAATCGGCAGACGCAGTAAGGGCACGAGCTGGCATCTCCGGATTAAGCTTTACGGACCAAGCGTAACAGTTAAAAGATGTTTTTTTAATATTTTTATTGAGTTACGTACCTGCAGTACGTATATGAGTTACGTACCTGAAGTACGTAATTGATTACGTACCTGCAGTACGTAAATGAGTTACGTACCTGAAGTACGTAATAGTATTACGTGCAGAAGTATCATCAGTGTGTGAGCGACGTTAAGCAAAAAAAAAAAAAAAGAAAAGAAAAGTTATGTACCAAAAGTACGTAATAAAATTACGTGCCAAAACTATGCGCCAATATGTACATAACAAAATGTAATACGTACTTTTGGTACGTGCTTTTGTTACGTAACAAAATTACGTATTTATTTTCATTACTCATTACCAAATATATTATTGATAAATGTTGTCATCAAGACACATAAATTAGTTGGTAAAACAATGTAGATTGTTTATATGTACTTGGTGAAGTGGAATAACAATTAATTTACAATATTACTATGAAAAAGTTGTGTTTAAATAAATAGCGTAAGCTGTATATTGGGTTTGATATACTGGGAACTTGAGTAAATTGGAATGATGATGTGAATTTTTCTATCGGTGATACAGCTTACTTAAATATAGTTTGTATCAGTAAAGCTACTATATTTTTATTATTTTTGTCACAGATAATTTCTGAATTTCCTTTAATATATGGTAATGTTTAATACACTCAGCCCATCAGATATAATAAATTAGTACTAATATCAACTGAAACTCTTTCCAACACTTACTTTTTGTCAAATTTAATTATATTTATCACTGATAAACCAATTCACATCATTATTATAATGTACTCAAGCTCTCAGTATATTCAACCCAGTATATACACCTTACGCTATTTATTTAAACACAACTTTTTCATAGTAATTTTGTAAACTAATTATTATTTCACTTCACCAAGTATATATAAACAATCTACCCGGTCGAGAAAAAATAAGTGAAAATTTAACTAAAAAATTTACTTAAAAATTTAGTTAAAAAGGTAGTTATTATCAGTTAATTCTAATAATAATCAAATTTCAAATTAAATATTATTCTGAAAAATTTAAATCCTTGTAATTGAAAATTTAACTGATAATAGCTACCTTTTTAACTAAATTTTTAAGTAAATTTTTAATTATATAATTTGGTTATTATTAGCTATATTTTTAACTGAATATTTAACTAACTATTTAGTTGTACTGGAAACAAAAATATAGTTAAAAATTTAATTAATACACCGTTTACGAAATTTAATTATTATCACCGGAATATTTAATTAAGTATTAAATTGAAGATGCCAACGTTGTGACAATGTTGTGGCGACGTTATTTTAGCAACATTCCAACGTTATGAAAGTTGCCACGTGGGAAATGTTCGTTGCTCTTCAACGTTACTTAGACGTTGTTTCAACGTTGTTTTCCACCCATCGCGGCAATTTACAAAATATTAGCGGTAATTTCCCACGTTACAGCAACGTTTCTCCAACATTGCCGCAACTTTCATTACAACTTTGGAATGTTTAAATGTTTTGTTGCCCTTAAAACAAAAATTCAGTAGAAAATTCAGTTAATTAAATATTTAATTGAATATGTAACTATTATTAAGTAAATTTTTAATTATATAATTTGGTTATTATTAGCTATATTTTTAACTGAATATTTAACTAACTATTTAGTTGTACTGGAAACAAAAATATAGTTAAAAATTTAATTAATACACCGTTTACGAAATTTAATTATTATCACCGGAATATTTAATTAAGTATTAAATTGAAGATGCCAACGTTGTGACAATGTTGTGGCGACGTTATTTTAGCAACATTCCAACGTTATGAAAGTTGCCACGTGGGAAATGTTCGTTGCTCTTCAACGTTACTTAGACGTTGTTTCAACGTTGTTTTCCACCCATCGCGGCAATTTACAAAATATTAGCGGTAATTTCCCACGTTACAGCAACGTTTCTCCAACATTGCCGCAACTTTCATTACAACTTTGGAATGTTGCTAAATTAATGTTGGCACAACGTTTCCGCAATGTTGCATGCTGTTAGGAATAGCCGAAGGATATAACTCGAAAATAATTGGAGGTAAACAGTCAAACCGAAATTTAACTTAAATATTTCACATTGATCTACAAAAACAATTGTTCGTTTAATATCGGTTTGACTGTTACCTATATTTTTGTTTCCAGAGCAACTAAATAGTTAGTTAAATATTCAGTTAAAAATATAGCTAATAATAACCAAATTATATAATTAAAAATTTACTTAATAATAGTTACATTTTCAATTAAATATTTAATTAACTGAATTTTTAACTGCATTTTTGTTTTAAGGGCAACAAAACATTTACTTAAATATTCAGTTAAAAATATAGCTAATAATAATCAAATTTCAAATTAAATATTATTCTGAAAAATTTAAATCCTTGTAATTGAAAATTTAACTGATAATAGCTACCTTTTTAACTAAATTTTTAAGTAAATTTTTTAGTTAAATTTTCACTTATTTTTTTTCGACCGGGTACACTATTTTACCAACTAATTTATGTGTCTTAAAGACAATATTTATCAATCAAAAGGCGCGATAGCGCCTGACGCAAGTATAGCGCGAGAGCCATTATAGACAGCTAATTTAACCCCTCAGATTTTTGATGTCTTTTTTTTTACTATTACATTATATTCAATATGTAATAGATCAAACCTCGTATTCTCTATTTATTTATCTTCATTTTACATTCAATTCTATGTAAATTCATTGACGGATATTGAAGAAAAATCATGACAAAGAAATTGCTTGTTGATTTCCTTTACGAAATTTTTTCCTCTTCCCTTTTTTCGTCTCCCTCATATATATATATGTCTATTTGCTTTCCAGCCCGTGAGAGAGTGCGGACAGAGGTAAAAACCGCCAGTCAGACTCTGAAAAATTCCTTGAGAGGGAGCTGCTGCACTCTTCTTCTCAAAATATAGACAAAGATAATGAATTATCATTAAATGAAATTTTTCTAATCATAATTTAATGTAGTATTAATTATATCTAGTTAATATCACTAATACCCAGTTGCACATGACGTTACAAGCAAAATATTGATTAAAAAGATTAATTTTTCATTGTTACATTGTATGGAACTTTTAATATTTCTGAGCCCGCTAAAATGTTACAAATCCTCATTTCAATATTATTGCTACTTAGCTTTTAATACAAATTGTTTATTAAATCATGGAAATGTATGAAAGTATTTTCACTTCAAGCTACCTTATTATAGGATAATATTACATCAACAAGATTACACATTATAGGCTGACAAGTTGGCTTATTCGAGTCTTGGCAAACAGTTTATAGTGTTTTACTCATTGTCGAATAAAATAGCGAACAAAACTCAGATGTTAGGAAACGTGATAATGGACTTCATTGCATTAAGTTTAATAAGGATGAATGTATATTTCAGTTTGCAATATATGATGATGACGAACATATAAAAACATACTGTTCAAATTTTTAATGAAAATAATAAGGGAACATTTGGAGTTTTGGATATTCCATTGGCCATAGATTTGCATCAAGTAGTTAAAGAAACACCTTTGGATAATATTGTTTGTAAATACTCCAATATTTGTAAGAAATCTTAAGTTACACTTAGACACGTATCACACACGAAAAAGCAATATGATGATTTGAAATCTTATTTGGAAGATGTTTGTAATTGTTCTGTGGATGTGCATTATTCTTATACTATTGTTTTATAACATTTCTGAAATGCAAAGATTTTGAAACTAATATCTACTTTAACATAATTGTTTATGTATTTTATGACTTAACAAAAGAAAATGCTATTGAAGTAAAATTTGACTTAAACAGCTTTGATGATATTGACAATACTAACATGAAGCAGCATTTAGAATCTTTTTTCGAATGTTTTAAAACTTTAACACTAAAAGAAGCATTTATTCAAATAATTGAACAAGATAATGCACCTATGGAATGGAAGTTGGAAAAATATGATACAATATTAAATTTAAGTGTAAGTATTTTTAATTAAGACTTTAAAACTGAAAAAAATTATTCATTTACTTCTCTTTTAGGATTTATCAGATTTTGAAAGCTCAGATGATGATATTAGCCAGATGAGCACTCCGAAAAAGAAACAAACAAAACAAGCAGTGATGAAGAAACCTTCATATACTAAAATTAAAGCAACTGTTAATAAATTACAAACTAACAAAAAGTCACAAGGTAAAAATGATGGCTCTACTGAACAGTATAGTCAAGGAAATTTTCAAACAAATATGAATGTTAAAAAAACACAGAAAACTAACAAGAAAAAGAAAAAAAAACTTTAAGATACAATGAGACAAACAAAACTAAACTTTACATTAGAGAAGAATGCGAATGAAAAAAATGTTACTGGTGATAATAGTGCAATAAGCGCTGCTATTCATGTGAATAAAAAAAGGGCAGAACAATTAAAGCAAGTCAACACATCCAAAGGAGAATCAAATAGTGAAATGGATAAAACAGATGAAATTAATAAAGTTAATTCAAAAGGTAAACCGCAAAAACAGCAATTAGCTAGCAAGCTAGTTAATTTAAATAAGACTATTGACATGAAAAGGAAATCAATAACAAACATAAATACCATTAAAAGACCACATAGTATAATTAACAAAAGAATCAAGCAACCTATCACAACAAGTACACCACTTCATGTGCAAACTAATAAATTATTTCAACCAACTACAAATGATAATTTGGACATCAGTGAAATAAGTAGAAGAGAATCTGTAAATACCAATAATCATAATAGCAGCAGTAGTAGTAGTACCAGAAACCAAAGACATTCTCGTAATTAAAAAAATTGTAAAAATTTAAAATTGTTAATATTATTTAATTATGGTTGCAAAACACCAATATATTAAGTATATGGTGGAATGTGCATCCAATAATTAAACACATTATTTTTGTACAATATACAAAAATATTATAATTAATAATTAAAATATATTTAGCCATTATTGTTGCACAGTGCACAAAAATAATGTGTTTAATTGATCAATAATGATCAATAATTTATACATTTTTTATAATTATCAAGTATATATTTTTATACGATTGATTTTTGATATTTACAATTAAAATTTCTATATCCAATTAATTTAAATTAATTTTTATTTCATTCAGGACAATTACATTAATAGGAATTTTATTAATAATTCATTTCGTTTGACCATGTAACTGTTGTATATAATAAAATAATAAAAACTTTTTTTTCAAAATGTTAAAATTATATTCTACCTTCATTGATGTTATGTTTTTATTTACATTTTTTTATAATTTTATTCATAATAACATTGTAATATTTTTCATCCAAAATCATCCAAAATAATTGAATAAACAATTATTTATTAACTTCTAAGAAAGGAAATAAGGATATTTATTTACAAAATGTTTCTTATTAGAAATAATAAATTATATTTTTTAATGTCTTTACACTTTCTTAACAAATATATTATACTAAAATTGTTCATCAACATTCTTCAATGAACTAATAATGCACAGTCTATTGTTTTTAACTTGTTGGAAGCATTTCATCTCTGAAGGCAAGAGCAGAAACTACTTTTTGGTGTCCTTAATATTCTCTCTTCACAATTCCTGTTGCTATATTCCATAATCTTGCAACACCATCCGACGAAGCAGTAAAAATGTATTGCGAATCAGCACTGAAAGCTACATCCCAAACCCATCGTTTAGCTTCATGCTGTAGAACTTGCACCTCGGAAAAGTCTGTTGTTTTCCAAACTTTGGCAGTCTTATCTGCTGAAGTAGTAACAAGAAGTGTACTATCAGGACTAAACTTACATCTAAGTGCATATGCTCTATGTGCATTTAACTTATGCCTAGGATTTAATTTTGTAGGTTCTTCACCGATACCACCGGTAAGTGTCCATATAAAACAATGATCTCTGTTGTTAACAGCAGCCATACAAGTCCCATCTGCATCAACTGCTATGTCTTGTTCTTAATTACTTGAGATTGTTCATCGACAAGTGTTCCTCTTTTAACAGATTGTCAGAAAGTTAGTGTGTGAAGATATAATGTCGTCGAGTGACAATGCTTGTCTCAGATGCTTAGCAAAAATACATCCCAGGAACATTCAGTCACCTGTAAATAAAAATTATTGTAGTTACAAATAACTGCTTCTTTTTTTTACATTAAATTATTTACCTACCTCGAATAAAAAGTGATACTGCATTTGATGTACTAAATGTACCATACTGCTAGTAATTAAATGAATGTGTTTCTGTATTGGTAAAGTTTCAGGCATTTTCCTAAACATTTTTGCGGAAGTGATTTGTTGTTTCAATATTGCTTGATACGTTTGATGACTAGGCTCCAGAATCTAAATTGTTAAATAAATAATTTTATTAACAAATAATTATATTATTTTTAACTTCTCTAAAATTTAATTTATTCAAATAATTAATAAACATTTCCTAAATTATTTTTACTATTTTTATTCAAATCTTGATACTTACAAATGTAGTAAAAATAAAAAATTTAAATAATTATTATACTGTACCTGTGAAAACTGTAGTCCAAAACCAAGAATTTGACAAACTTTTAAATTATCAACATTAAACATAACCAATAATTGTCACTGACAGGTTCTGCTACGCGCACGATTCTCGGCAAATTAGATGATTGACGACCGTGTAAGATAAAAGATGACCGTTTAAGATAAAATAATGAAAAAATAACTAGATCACGCGTGTCTCACTCACTCGTTCGTTTTCCCCTATAGCTCTGTCTCAACTTTTTCGAGTAGACATATATATATACTTATAGGAGACGAAAAGGATATCGAAAAATATATAGCCCAGTAAAAGAATTTGACATCTCAGATATTTACATGAAATTTTATTTATTTAAAGAGTATTACTAAGGTTTCCAATCACACTTTCAAAAACTATGTCTAATAAAAAATTATTAATTTTTACTCCCATCTTTTTTCTACTTATTTTTCTTTTTATTAATTAGACATTTTATATATTTTGCTTAAACTTCATAAGTTGTTTCTGCTATTGAAAGTACTGAAATGAAAGCGGAATAATCGACAAGTATTTTTTACCATACCATCAATTTGTGTTTTTGTTAAACACTTATACATAGTTGCTTAAAATTTCTTACAAATTTCTGCAATTGAAAGAACTGAAATCAAAATGGAATCGACAAGTATTGTGTACCATATCAACACAAACTTTTAAATTATTTATTATTATTTTAGGTATTCACTTTAAATAACAAGTTTATTCGTTATTTATGTCTGTAGAAAGTACTTTTATAAAACACCTTCGACGAAGGTGTCAAACTTCGCAAGTATGGTTTCCAATCACACTTTCAAAAAGGATGTCTGATAAAAAATTATTAATTTTTACTCCCATCTTTTTTCTACTTATTTTTCTTTTTTATAATTAGACATTTTATATATTTTGCTTAAATAAACTTCATAAGTAGTTTCTGCTATTGAAAGTACTGAAATCAAAGCGGAATAATCGACAAGTATTTTTTACCATACCATAAATTGTATTTTAATTAAACATTTATATATTGTTTCTTAAACTCCATAAAAAGTTTCTGCAATAGAAAGTACTGAAATCAAAGTACAATCAACAAGTATTCATTTTTAAAAATACAAATATCTTTTAAATTGATAACAAACATTTTTTCAAAAAAATATCTTACAAGTTTACATTTCAATACTAGTTCTGTCATGTCCTACAAGCAATATATAAATAATTTTTTAATAATTTTATTAATTTCTGCAAAACTGATAAGAAATAAATTTCTCACTTTTTTATTCTCTTTAAATACACAATGTATAACCTTCCAGTGTCTTGCAGAAATAGATAAACAATTTTATATAATAATAATAATATTCATTTGTGCAAAATTAATTTCTGCAAAACTAATAAAAAAGTAATTTCTCTCTTTTTTATTCTCTTTAAATAAAATAATACTTGCACCACTCGTTGAATTGCCATCTTACTCTTGTATAGTAAGTCTAATTCGAACTGCATAACACACTGCTTATGCATGTTTACATCAAGGGCTTATAAATATTTTAAGGTAAGATTAAGTATAAGACTTGATGTTAACTCATGAGACCTGTATATATCGTAACAGCGAATAATTTTTATTTGACTTCTGCAGTTAAACAAAGTACCAGCACTTGACAACTATTTATGATTAGAAAAAGAATAGATACGTTCAATTCCGAATTAGAAATATTACGTTTTAAACATTAGATTGCTTTATTTCAACTTTTTTAAAACTATTTTCAGTATGCAAGAGAATTTTTTTTTTATATTTTAACGTCGTTCTTTATGTGCCTCCCGATTCGGTGCTAATCAGCGACGAAAGTCATACGATTTCTTGGCGAAGTAAAGTATACAAGAGGATATTAGTATAAATCATAAAAAACTTCTGAAACACTTAACCAACGGTGGTGCAAGTATTATTTTATTTAAAGAGAATAAAAAAGAGAGAAATTACTTTTTTATTAGTTTTGCAGAAATTAATTTTGCACAAATGAATATTATTATTATTATATAAAATTGTTTATCTATTTCTGCAAGACACTGGAAGGTTATACATTGTGTATTTAAAGAGAATAAAAAAGTGAGAAATTTATTTCTTATCAGTTTTGCAGAAATTAATAAAATTATTAAAAAATTATTTATATATTGCTTGTAGGACATGACAGAACTAGTATTGAAATGTAAACTTGTAAGATATTTTTTTGAAAAAATGTTTGTTATCAATTTAAAAGATATTTGTATTTTTAAAAATGAATACTTGTTGATTGTACTTTGATTTCAGTACTTTCTATTGCAGAAACTTTTTATGGAGTTTAAGAAACAATATATAAATGTTTAATTAAAATACAATTTATGGTATGGTAAAAAATACTTGTCGATTATTCCGCTTTGATTTCAGTACTTTCAATAGCAGAAACTACTTATGAAGTTTATTTAAGCAAAATATATAAAATGTCTAATTATAAAAAAGAAAAATAAGTAGAAAAAAGATGGGAGTAAAAATTAATAATTTTTTATCAGACATCCTTTTTGAAAGTGTGATTGGAAACCATACTTGCGAAGTTTGACACCTTCGTCGAAGGTGTTTTATAAAAGTACTTTCTACAGACATAAATAACGAATAAACTTGTTATTTAAAGTGAATACCTAAAATAATAATAAATAATTTAAAAGTTTGTGTTGATATGGTACACAATACTTGTCGATTCCATTTTGATTTCAGTTCTTTCAATTGCAGAAATTTGTAAGAAATTTTAAGCAACTATGTATAAGTGTTTAACAAAAACACAAATTGATGGTATGGTAAAAAATACTTGTCGATTATTCCGCTTTCATTTCAGTACTTTCAATAGCAGAAACAACTTATGAAGTTTAAGCAAAATATATAAAATGTCTAATTAATAAAAAGAAAAATAAGTAGAAAAAAGATGGGAGTAAAAATTAATAATTTTTTATTAGACATAGTTTTTGAAAGTGTGATTGGAAACCTTAGTAATACTCTTTAAATAAATAAAATTTCATGTAAATATCTGAGATGTCAAATTCTTTTACTGGGCTATATATTTTTCGATATCCTTTTCGTCTCCTATAAGTATATATATATGTCTACTCGAAAAAGTTGAGACAGAGCTATAGGGGAAAACGAACGAGTGAGTGAGACACGCGTGATCTAGTTATTTTTTCATTATTTTATCTTAAACGGTCATCTTTTATCTTACACGGTCGTCAATCATCTAATTTGCCGAGAATCGTGCGCGTAGCAGAACCTGTCAGTGACAATTATTGGTTATGTTTAATGTTGATAATTTAAAAGTTTGTCAAATTCTTGGTTTTGGACTACAGTTTTCACAGGTACAGTATAATAATTATTTAAATTTTTTATTTTTACTACATTTGTAAGTATCAAGATTTGAATAAAAATAGTAAAAATAATTTAGGAAATGTTTATTAATTATTTGAATAAATTAAATTTTAGAGAAGTTAAAAATAATATAATTATTTGTTAATAAAATTATTTATTTAACAATTTAGATTCTGGAGCCTAGTCATCAAACGTATCAAGCAATATTGAAACAACAAATCACTTCCGCAAAAATGTTTAGGAAAATGCCTGAAACTTTACCAATACAGAAACACATTCATTTAATTACTAGCAGTATGGTACATTTAGTACATCAAATGCAGTATCACTTTTTATTCGAGGTAGGTAAATAATTTAATGTAAAAAAAAGAAGCAGTTATTTGTAACTACAATAATTTTTATTTACAGGTGACTGAATGTTCCTGGGATGTATTTTTGCTAAGCATCTGAGACAAGCATTGTCACTCGACGACATTATATCTTCACACACTAACTTTCTGACAATCTGTTAAAAGAGGAACACTTGTCGATGAACAATCTCAAGTAATTAAGAACAAGACATAGCAGTTGATGCAGATGGGACTTGTATGGCTGCTGTTAACAACAGAGATCATTGTTTTATATGGACACTTACCGGTGGTATCGGTGAAGAACCTACAAAATTAAATCCTAGGCATAAGTTAAATGCACATAGAGCATATGCACTTAGATGTAAGTTTAGTCCTGATAGTACACTTCTTGTTACTACTTCAGCAGATAAGACTGCCAAAGTTTGGAAAACAACAGACTTTTCCGAGGTGCAAGTTCTACAGCATGAAGCTAAACGATGGGTTTGGGATGTAGCTTTCAGTGCTGATTCGCAATACATTTTTACTGCTTCGTCGGATGGTGTTGCAAGATTATGGAATATAGCAACAGGAACTGTGAAGAGAGAATATTAAGGACACCAAAAAGTAGTTTCTGCTCTTGCCTTCAGAGATGAAATGCTTCCAACAAGTTAAAAACAATAGACTGTGCATTATTAGTTCATTGAAGAATGTTGATGAACAATTTTAGTATAATATATTTGTTAAGAAAGTGTAAAGACATTAAAAAATATAATTTATTATTTCTAATAAGAAACATTTTGTAAATAAATATCCTTATTTCCTTTCTTAGAAGTTAATAAATAATTGTTTATTCAATTATTTTGGATGATTTTGGATGAAAAATATTACAATGTTATTATGAATAAAATTATAAAAAAATGTAAATAAAAACATAACATCAATGAAGGTAGAATATAATTTTAACATTTTGAAAAAAAAGTTTTTATTATTTTATTATATACAACAGTTACATGGTCAAACGAAATGAATTATTAATAAAATTCCTATTAATGTAATTGTCCTGAATGAAATAAAAATTAATTTAAATTAATTGGATATAGAAATTTTAATTGTAAATATCAAAAATCAATCGTATAAAAATATATACTTGATAATTATAAAAAATGTATAAATTATTGATCATTATTGATCAATTAAACACATTATTTTTGTGCACTGTGCAACAATAATGGCTAAATATATTTTAATTATTAATTATAATATTTTTGTATATTGTACAAAAATAATGTGTTTAATTATTGGATGCACATTCCACCATATACTTAATATATTGGTGTTTTGCAACCATAATTAAATAATATTAACAATTTTAAATTTTTACAATTTTTTTAATTACGAGAATGTCTTTGGTTTCTGGTACTACTACTACTGCTGCTATTATGATTATTGGTATTTACAGATTCTCTTCTACTTATTTCACTGATGTCCAAATTATCATTTGTAGTTGGTTGAAATAATTTATTAGTTTGCACATGAAGTGGTGTACTTGTTGTGATAGGTTGCTTGATTCTTTTGTTAATTATACTATGTGGTCTTTTAATGGTATTTATGTTTGTTATTGATTTCCTTTTCATGTCAATAGTCTTATTTAAATTAACTAGCTTGCTAGCTAATTGCTGTTTTTGCGGTTTACCTTTTGAATTAACTTTATTAATTTCATCTGTTTTATCCATTTCACTATTTGATTCTCCTTTGGATGTGTTGACTTGCTTTAATTGTTCTGCCCTTTTTTTATTCACATGAATAGCAGCGCTTATTGCACTATTATCACCAGTAACATTTTTTTCATTCGCATTCTTCTCTAATGTAAAGTTTAGTTTTGTTTGTCTCATTGTATCTTAAAGTTTTTTTTTCTTTTTCTTGTTAGTTTTCTGTGTTTTTTTAACATTCATATTTGTTTGAAAATTTCCTTGACTATACTGTTCAGTAGAGCCATCATTTTTACCTTGTGACTTTTTGTTAGTTTGTAATTTATTAACAGTTGCTTTAATTTTAGTATATGAAGGTTTCTTTATCACTGCTTGTTTTGTTTGTTTCTTTTTCGGAGTGCTCATCTGGCTAATATCATCATCTGAGCTTTCAAAATCTGATAAATCCTAAAAGAGAAGTAAATGAATAATTTTTTTCAGTTTTAAAGTCTTAATTAAAAATACTTACACTTAAATTTAATATTGTATCATATTTTTCCAACTTCCATTCCATAGGTGCATTATCTTGTTCAATTATTTGAATAAATGCTTCTTTTAGTGTTAAAGTTTTAAAACATTCGAAAAAAGATTCTAAATGCTGCTTCATGTTAGTATTGTCAATATCATCAAAGCTGTTTAAGTCAAATTTTACTTCAATAGCATTTTCTTTTGTTAAGTCATAAAATACATAAACAATTATGTTAAAGTAGATATTAGTTTCAAAATCTTTGCATTTCAGAAATGTTATAAAACAATAGTATAAGAATAATGCACATCCACAGAACAATTACAAACATCTTCCAAATAAGATTTCAAATCATCATATTGCTTTTTCGTGTGTGATACGTGTCTAAGTGTAACTTAAGATTTCTTACAAATATTGGAGTATTTACAAACAATATTATCCAAAGGTGTTTCTTTAACTACTTGATGCAAATCTATGGCCAATGGAATATCCAAAACTCCAAATGTTCCCTTATTATTTTCATTAAAAATTTGAACAGTATGTTTTTATATGTTCGTCATCATCATATATTGCAAACTGAAATATACATTCATCCTTATTAAACTTAATGCAATGAAGTCCATTATCACGTTTCCTAACATCTGAGTTTTGTTCGCTATTTTATTCGACAATGAGTAAAACACTATAAACTGTTTGCCAAGACTCGAATAAGCCAACTTGTCAGCCTATAATGTGTAATCTTGTTGATGTAATATTATCCTATAATAAGGTAGCTTGAAGTGAAAATACTTTCATACATTTCCATGATTTAATAAACAATTTGTATTAAAAGCTAAGTAGCAATAATATTGAAATGAGGATTTGTAACATTTTAGCGGGCTCAGAAATATTAAAAGTTCCATACAATGTAACAATGAAAAATTAATCTTTTTAATCAATATTTTGCTTGTAACGTCATGTGCAACTGGGTATTAGTGATATTAACTAGATATAATTAATACTACATTAAATTATGATTAGAAAAATTTCATTTAATGATAATTCATTATCTTTGTCTATATTTTGTGAAAGTATTATATGGTGTGACAGGGAACATTGATAAAAATATTGCCTAATTTTTTTCTTCAAATATTATTTAAATGAATTAGTAGAAAATGGTCAATTTATTAATTTTTTATATGAACATCAATTCAACAAATACAAAGAAATAATCTTACCCTTAGTACGACGATGCTGCGTACAAATGTGGTGTATTATCTATGTGCGTATTTACATCTATATCTATAATTACAAAACTGCAACAACAACCGAAACTATAAAACTATAAAAACGACTGTAACTATTGTTACGGGCGTAAAGGTGTCGATTCTCTTACCAATAGGATCTATTGGGATCGGGTGTGGTCAATTAAATAATTATCGTTATGGTTATACAGACATTTGTATAATTATATAAATATTGTGTGTACAGGCACACGTTCTTCTGAATCGCTTGCTTCACTAGAGTCATTGTTGTTTGAAGTGTTTTGTTGTGTTTGATTTGACAGGTTTAGAAATAAATGAGTTAGTGAGCTGAAAATTGCTCCGAGTAATCGTCGACTGCAGCCATATGCTTGATGTAGTGTGTAGGTTCTTACTATTACATTTATTAATGCTACTGTAAATTGCCAGGCTGAGATTATGCCGATTACTGCGGCGCAGTAAATGCCGAATTCATAGATGCCTGAAGCTAATGCGTGAAAAATTGATTTTGTTTTATTTTCAAGATACTCTTCATCTAGTAGATTTGCGTAATGTCCGTGACTTTGTAAGGTCGATCTGTTGGCTAATTTTCTTGTAATTTCGTATACGAATGCAGTGTGTTCCATGGGAAAAAGCACGTGGTCTTGTGCTCTATTAAGCTCTTTTTCTGTGTAGATTCCGCTGTTTATAAGATCTTGCAGTTCCTTGTAATGCCATGTTGGCTTACTAACGGGATTTACTATTTGAGGTTGTTGTACGTCTACAGAGGTGGGCGGAATTTTATGCCAAAACTTGTTAATAAAAAAATATGTCGGCAACATTGGGTTACAGTCCCGTGCAATGCTATGTTTCGTAGCTATTCTTGTTTTTGGCTTTAGGAATAGAGAGATATTGTTACAGGTTACCGGCAGATCTTCGTAACAATTTTCTGTTTTCCTTATTTTGCATGGAATTTCCGTGCATTTTATTACGTATGCAGCTTCTCCTGCTGGATAAGCCATGTAGCCTATTTCTTTCATTATCGTTAAGGCAAAAATATCTGGGTGCTCGTGTATCATAGCGAAGGCTGTAGACATTATCTGTCGCTCCAGCTGACATTTGCTGTGTAAGGTGTCTATATATAGTGAGGTCATTTGAGTTCTTATATGTCTTGATAAGTAGGATATTTTCGCATTGAAGTATGCGTTTTGTAATATATCATTGACTCGAAGTGATTTTCTTTTAGCAAAACCATTATCGTTTGTTTTTTCGTAAATAAATAATTTAGAGTGTTCGGTTTTTAAAAGTAAAAATCCGCATAGTGTTAAACTTCCTTTCATTTCCAAACCAAATTGAATGCTGTTTGTTGAATTACCGAAGTATAATGTTTCTTTTCCGTTGGATACTTTAGATCCAGGGCCTTCGTATAGTATGATGTACTCGTCAAATTGACATGTTGACCTGGGTGTGTACTTCCAGAAATAATGAGTGTTGTCTACGTCGAGACATTTTTCTTCAGAATACGAACAGACGAGACCATTGGGCATTATAATTTCGTTGTGTGTGATTTTCGCGACACTTGTTTTATCGCTTATTTGTATTTCTAAACTATCTGTTACCACTACGTTTGAGTAGTCGTGCTCCTTGTATTTGAATATGCCTCCTTCGCATTTTCCATAGTCATCGTTTTCGCCTACTATATTTACAGAAATTCTGTTAATTTTTTCTTTGACTAAATTATCTATAATTTGGTCATTGTATTTGAACTGGCCATATTTAATAAGATCGAAACATAAGTCTTTGCTTATTTCTTTTTCAAATGTCGTTTCTCCTCCATTTACAATAGAATTGTGTGAAAACATTCCACAAGTTACGATTTTTCTATGAACTAGTATACGGCAACTTAATGTGTGTATTTCTTCGTCGTCACTGTGTTGTAGCAGTTGTATGTTAAATGTAGATACTTGTGGGTCTGTGTCCTCAAAATTACAGTTGCCTATTTCTCTTGTGGAAATTAGCGATGATTCGGCATGATTTTTACCGCAATCATAACCTGTTAGTATTAATCTTGACCAGGTGGGTAGAGTGAGAAAAATTAGGAAATGAAGGATACTCTTCATCTGGAAAATGAAAAAAAAAGGGGTTGGTAAGGTGTTTTCTTTTTGTGAAATAGTTTTTATTTTATTTATAGGTTAATTTGTTTCTTTTTTTGTTATGCCTGATTCTAGAAGTACCCTAGGCGTTTACAGTATAGCTAGTAATGTGTATGAAAATGTTTGTTTTGTAAGTAGGTGATAGAGAAAATTTACATTGTAGAGGTTTATAAAAAGGTAAAAATTTCGAAGCATTTATTTGTGAATATGACCATAAGCATTACTCTTGTCTTAGGAATTTTTATCTTGTATGCGCTAATTATTTTATTATTAAAAATGACGTTTTTGATACTTAACTGAAAAAACAATTGTTTTACTTTGATTTTGACTTCTACATTGTAATACTATATTAACTTTCTTTTTTTTTTGATTTGACAATAGTTTATTTGACAGCAATGAGGTGTGTTAAATTTTTTGTGATTTATGTTTGTGAAAATTTTCATTTATTATGTAAATAAACTTAGGCTCTGAAATAGTGAGTATATTGCATTATCTGTGCGTCAATTTGTATTCGAGGATTATGTTTTTTTTTGACTTTGATGCTCTTTAGTGTGGATTGTTAATATTTTTAGTTCGTATAATGGTTGCGTCCGGGGTCGCAAAAAAATTTAAATTTCGAAGAAATTTTCATTTTTTTGTAAGGACTTTACTTAATTTATGTTTCCTGAGGAGGATCTAAGAGTGCTGCTGCTCTTTTTATTTTGTCAATGTGAGTTGTTATGGTTTTATTACCTTTCTGTAATGTTACGTTGTGATTTTTGTGATTTATTTTTACGATCTCATAGGTACCTTTGTACTCGTCTCCAAATTTTCCAATTTTTGGTTCTTTTAATAGAAAGACTTGTTCTCCTTCACGGAAGTGTTTCGTGTTTAATTTACGGTCGTAGTAAAATTTTGATCTGTATTTGGCTTGCACGAGATTCATTGCGGCAAGAGTTTGGCTTTGACTGAGGGTGTTGCTTAATTCAAACAAATAGTCTCCAAAATTTTGTATTTTGTTTATAGGAGGGAAACTGGATGGAGTTCGTGCTCTTTCTCCGAATACGAGTTCGTGAGGAGTGAAGTTCGTGGCTTCATGCTGAGTACAGTTGTACGCGTGTTGACAACTCGAAATCCATTCGTCCCAATTGTTTATATTTTTTACGTATTGTTTGATGTACTCTGTAAGTGTGTGGTGCATTCGTTCTATTCCACCTTGACTTTGAGGGTGGTAAACTGTGGAATTGTATTTTTCTATTTTAAAAATTTTCGCAAATTCTGATAAAAGCTTGTTCTGGAAGTGTGTGCCTTGATCTGTGATTATTATTTGAGGTGGGCCAAAATATGCAATTACTTTATCTACTAGGTTTCTTGCTACTTCTTGTGCATTTGCAAATTTTGTCGGCATAAGAATTATATACATCGTTAACCAGCATTGAGCTGTAAGTATGTATCTATTTCCAACAGGTGTCGTTTTAAGTGGACCATAAAAATCTATTGAAATTTTGTTGAATGCGCGGTTTGGTGTATCACTTATTAGTAAAGGCAATTTTGTTTTGACTCTTACAAGTTTTTTGACTTGGCAGCCTTCGCATCCTAAAACAAATTGTTTCACGTCCGGGCGCATATTACGCCAGTAAAAATCGTTGGCAATTTTATTGTACGTTTTGTGAATACCTCGGTGTCCTCCAATAGTTGCTTCGTGGTATTCTTTTATCAATTTATAACTATCTTCTACGGGGGGAATAGGTAGGTTGTTGAGAAAGAGTATGATTTGAACTCTTATTCCTTGTAAAATAATGTTGCACTGTTCAATAAAATACTGCCACTCATTTACTGATAACATTGCTAGGTTTTTTATTATTCCTAAGCTTCGTATTTTGTTTTCTATTAATGCGTGTTTTAGCTTTCTAATGCATTTGTTAATGTCTGCTTTAAAAACTTTGTTATCTATGTTGTTTTTTATAAAGACCTGTAAGGTGAATACGTGGTGATGTTGCTCTAGGTTGACGTCTCCTATGCAAAAATGCCTATCTTCTAAATGCGAAGTATTTATAAACTGTCTTTCGGTTAAGGCTCCTAAGACTTCGGTGTTTAGAAATAGATCAGTGGACATGAGATATGCAAGGTTTTCTTGGTATCGAAAGGGATGTAGTCGTAATAGTTTTATATGAGTGAATGGTGCAATTTCTTCATTTTCCGGTATTTCCCAAGGTGGTTTTTCGCGCGGTGGCCTTGCATTTTTTACGATGCATGAGGCCAGTGATTTATTCAGAGAGTTTTTAGTATGAGTCGGTGTGATGGAACTGCTCTCGTCACTCTTATCGCTATTGAGATTGTAGTTTCGCGAATCGGCGTTATCTCTACCCGTTGTTAGAGGGGCATTTGCTCTTGACCTTGCACTTGCCTTGGGTATATCTTCTTCCTCTATGTTTTCGTTCTCGCTTATGAACGATGATTTGTTAAAGTTCATTTCTTGCTTTTTTATATATGGGGTAAAATGTGCTCCTATTAGGTGTAAATGTATATATTCGGTATTAGAGTTATATATGTAATGACAATAGGATACTTCGTTAAATTCGTTGAAGTAATGTATACAAATATTTTGTTTGAATTCTTGTGAGAATACATATACACAATCTACATCTCCATACATGGTTTTTGAACTTAAAATTCTTTTTGTCTCTTCTGGATCGCCGCAATTCTCTATTGCTAGAGAAGTAAGAAGTATACTTCTTAATCGAGTGGCTGAGACGTTCAGGTTGCATAATTTTATTAAACAATAAAATAAGCAATTACCTGGTGGAGTGTCTGGAATATCATGTGAGTGTATAAGTTTTTCAAGTGGTTCGGCGCAATCAGCGCCAGGTTCGTACACTCTGAATCTGCCTGTATATGTTGAATTTGTGTTTTCTTTATCCTGATATGATTCTGAGGGTATAACTTCGCAATTTTCGCACGGTTTCTTGTTGAACTGAGCGGATGGTGAGTGTATTATTTCGTCTGGCGAGTCGTTATTGCTTAATTTCTCACAGTTTGGGAGCTCTTCTATAATTACATGGTTGACGTTATGCTTACGTTCGCTGTGCTCCGGTTTGTTAAAAGACTCATGTGCACTCGTGAGACTGCACTTCGGTGGTGTAATATTTTGATTACTCGGCTTGGACGGTTCTAGTTCGTCTTGGGAAACGTTTGACGCATTAATATTTTTATCTAGAGGCGAATGTTGTAGTTGGTCGTTTTGCCATATCTCTATATGTAGACCTTTTTTGTTAAGTGATTCTTTTTTTGAAACATTTACTGTGAAATTTACATGTTCGTTGTTGATGAGGCTATCAATAATGTTTTGACTCGATTCATTTTTGGAGTTTTTGACTGATTTGTTAATTGAATTTACGTTATTAAAATTTATGTTTGCGGCGGGGCTAGTATTTTTATTTATTATTTCGAAAGTGGTTTGAGTGCTTCTTTCTGTGGTGTCAGATATAATTTTGGGTTTTGCTGCGTCTATGGGATTTTTAGGTGTGCTGGTGGCTTCTATGTTTTTTAATAAATTTTCCTCTTTGCATAAGCGAGCTAATTTGTCGTTAGCGACTGCTTGGCTGATGATCGGGTCTTGATTATTTTTGCTCTTTATTTGTGATGTAGGCAGTGAGAGTTTTACGGTTGTGGGATTTTGATTAAAGTCGTTTTCTATAGATAATTTAAGAATTTCTTTAATGCGAGCTTTTTCTGTTTTACTTAGTTTGAATTTGCCGTTGATTTCGGATAATTGTACGTTTGATAAAATAGTATCGAAGAAAATGTTATCTTCGTAATCTGTATGATATAAATTACTGGTTTCATCGAGGGTTAGCCACAATATTCTCACGACCTTTTGACTTTTGTATATGTTGTGTAAAGCTTGGCACAGGAAAAAATCGTTATTGCTGTTTCTGATTGCTAAAAATTCAGTTTTTTGATAATAGATTTTTTCTGATTTTAGCTTGCTTCTTTTTTTTGAAATAGGCAAGTGTGTTTCCGAATTTTCTGAGTCGCTAGCATTTTCTTTAATTTTCGTGGTGTTGCCTTGTATTCGTTTTTTTCTGACTGCTCTAGTTTTTAAAATTCTTGCTGGAGGTAAGTCGGCTTCTCCGTTGAGTATATCTATATTTCTTTGTTTTTCAGCTAACGCATATAATTCTAATCGTGGTTTTTCTGGATTATCTTCGCCACTATTGATCATCGGGTTTCGTGAGAGCGCGTCTGCATTTAGATTTTTGTCTCCTGGTCTGTATATTATATCAAAGGTGTAACCTCTTAGAGCTGCTTTGAGTCTATTGAAGCGTAGATCTGGTTTGCTGCTAGTGTGAAAGTGCTTGAGAGGTTCATGGTCCGTTATGACTGTAAACTTTTGGCCATGAATATACGGAGTGAATTGTTCTTTTGCAAAAACGATAGCAAGTAATTCCTTGTCGTATGTGGGATAAAGTAGTTCGCTTCCCTTTAAACACCGAGATGCGTAAGCGCATGGTCTGTCTTGACCTAGTTTGCCTTGGCTGAGTATTGCTCCTATTGCGTAATCCGAGGCGTCTGTAGTGATTAGAAAAGGCTGATCGAGCTTCGGTGCGACTAACACTGGCTCTTTACATAATTCATTGCGAAGCTTCGTGAATGCTTCTTGTTCTGTAGTTCCCCATTTAAATGATTTCGTTTTCTTAAGTAAATTGTTTAGCGGATTTGCGATTTTTGCGTACCCATTGATGAATCGTCTGTAATATCCAGTAAAGCCTAGGAATTGCTTTACTTTTTTAGCATTTGTTGGTATTGGATAATTTTTCACTGACTCTATTTTTGCTGGATCCATTTTTATTTGACCGTTCCCTACTATATGACCTAAAACTCGTGCTTCTTTCTTCAAGAATTGGCACTTTTTTGGCTCGATAGTTAGATTGGCTTCTCTTAGTCGCTTTAAAAGTCTTTTAAATCTAATGCCGTGTTCTTCTATATTTTTTGCAAAAACCATGATATCGTCGAGGTAAATTTCTAATTCTCTTCCTTGCAATCCTGCGAGCGCTAAGGCCATAGCTTTTGAAAATGTGATTGTCGCATCTTTTAGACCCATAGCCATGCGTTTATATTGGTAAAGACCAGACGGAGCAGAAAATGCAGTTTTAGGTGCGTCCTTGGGATCCATCATGACTTGATAAAAACCCTGTTTAAGGTCGACGCAACTTATGAACTTACTAGATGATAAGTTGTCTAAAATGTCTGTCGTGAAGGGTAAGGGATAGCATGAACCCACTGTAATCTCGTTTAATTTTCTGAAATCTGTTACTAATCTCCAACGTTTGTTTCCTTGCATGTCCGGATGTTTTGGAATTATCCACATGGGAGAACAATATGGAGAGTTTGACGGTTCTATTATATCTTTGTCTAGTAAATTTTTTACTTCAATATCTAGTTGTTGCTTAAGGTTATTGGGATATCGGTATGGTTTTGTTTTAACTGGCGTATCTGTGGTGGTTACTATTTTGTGAGTCAGCAGGTGTGTCGCTGGTAAAGGTTCGTTATCTAATCCAAATATGTATGGATCGAATTCTACTAAACTACGTATGTGCTCCAGCTCTTCTTCACTGCTTCCTGTTGTGTCTGCGAGGGACATTATTTTATCCACTCTTTCGCTTTTGCTAAGCGTACGATTTTTTTGTTTATTTTCTTCAAATAATCTATAAATATTGATATTGGTTTCTTGCACGTCGTCCTCACCGACGTCATGATTTAGCTTTGTCGTTTCGCATTGTAATAACTCTACTTCCGGTATGTTGATTTCTATTGATTTATCGCTAGTGTTAATACAAATAGCATGTGTTAATCCATTATTATTATTGCCTACGAAATTTCCAAATAATATATCATCTCCTAAATCTTGCAGCGGGACCCATCCTGATTCAATTTCTGGGTTTTTTACTTTTGCATAAATTACTCTTCTCATTCTGGCAGGAATTGTAAAGCATTCATTTTTTTTGAAAGGAATCACTGTGTTATCTAGTTTAAAAAACTTATTAGCGGCATCTACTTGCCCATTATATTTCTCCATAACGTCCCAACCGAGTAAACCATCTGTGTTTATCGGAAAATCCTTCGGGACTACGTGCACTTCGCACAAAAATCCTTGCAGTTCAATTACTGCATTGCCAATAGTATGACTTTCTCCACTAGTAACTCCATTGATTCCTAACGTAATGAGTTTGTTTACTCCTGTATTTTTATCTAATAAATCTTCCTTTATTATCGATATATCTGCACCCGTATCTGCATAGAAATTAGCTGCACCGCCTTTTATATTTGGACTATTTAATTTAACAACAGGTGGTTTTTTACCTGTGCATAATCTTCTTAAATTTATTACTCTTTGCGAAACGACTGCCTTTTTATCTACTTTATTTACTTCGATTGACGGTGTTAATTGCTCGACACCTGAGGACTGTGGCGAGCAGGTTTCAAGTTTAAATGATCTTTATTATCTGATTGTACTTTATGTTGAACTGAGCCTTGATGTTCGGTACTATTTTCGGGGTTTTTGCTATCCTTGTTAGAGTCGTAGGTACGATATTTACCGTAGTTTTTGTTGAAATCGTTACGATTGTAGTTATAGCTATTGCGTTTCTGGTAGTTATTATTAGGTTTGTAATTGTTATGGTAAGTGTTGCGATTGTTATCTGTATTGTGATTTCTGAAATGTTTATTGTTGTTGCTGTTACTGTACCGATAATTATGATTATAGCCGTGATTATTCGCGCGTAGCTTGTCCGATTTTAAGTCGTTTTCTAAGGTGAAACAACCGTCGGATGAGTGTCCTTTCCTATCGCAATACATACAATGTCTATTTTTCGGACAATTTATGCCTAGATGAGTGTCTGAGCCGCACGTGGGACAACCGTTTGAATTAATTATTCTGTTGACGTTTACATAATTTTGTGCATTACCTTGTAGGTGCTTTCTCGCAGCCTGTTTACTTTCAAATTAATTGGCAATTTGAATGGCTTGTATAAGATTAGTCGGTCTTTCACATCTTACTTGGTGATCGAGAGGTGGGCGCAAACCTATCATAAAGTACTGTACTGTTTCTTTTTCAGCTCGTTGGATTTGCGAATCGCGAAGTAGGTTATCGAAAGAGTTGTCAGAATTGTACGCTAAGATAAGATTATTTAGAATGGCTTGCACGCGATCTCCATAGTCTGAGACTGATTCACTGATTTTTTGTGATAAAGTTTTTAATTTCGCCATTACATCGTCTGTTGTGCCTACATTGTTGTAGTGTGCGTTAAGATCGTTAAGTAATTGTTCTACCGATGGATAATATTGAATTCTAGACGAATATGCCGTGGAAGCTTTTCCCGTTAATTTTGAGGTTAAAAAAGGTAAAATTAATTGTTCCGAAGCAGGGCCGTAAAGTTGAATTATGCTGCGCACCATGTTTACAAAAGGTGGGAGTTTGTCTGGCGAACCGTCGAAATTAGGTATATATTTCATTGCATTGAAAATTACTGAGTGATTTAAATTTGATATGTTATTATTTTGCGATTGGTAAACGTGGTTATTATTAGCTTGAGGCTGATTTTGGTTAAAGGATTGGAAAATCTGTGGAACGTGGTACTGTGTACTGGCGTTGTGATGGGATTGAGGTACGATGTAGTTGGCCGTCGGATTATGTAAACTAGTGGTATTCTTGTAATTTGGATTGTGGATTGGGGAATTCGATGAGTTGAAGGTTATGGTATTTGTTAATTGTCTGTGAATGTTTTCGATTTCTTCTAGATTGTAATCTGTGTTAATGGGAATTTGTTTGCGTATGGATGTAGTATAGGTCGGCGACAAATCGTTTGTAGGTTGTGGAATTCGCGATTCTGTATCTGAATTATGTAGTTTTGCATGTGTATTTACTTTGGTGCTTCTTACTTGTGTCCCTAGTCTAAAATTTTGATTTTCTGCAAGTCTGTACTTTATCGAGTCAGAATCAGATTCGTCGGAGGACGTTTCTGCCTCAATTTCACGAGTTTGACGAATACCATTTTGTAAAATTCGATTTATAGTGGTATGTACCTCTGCGGCCAGAGATGGATCACGAATACCACTATTGACAATTACTTCCGTTACTAAATCGTTCACTGAGGTGAGACATGGAGGTGGGGGTGAATTTATTTTGCGCGTGAATTTTGAAAGGTTAGGTAAGCTGTTACTAGTGTTCTTAGCTGGACTGAGATTTGAGGCTCTGAATTCACAGTGTGCACTACCGGAGTCGGTTGATTGACTAAATAGATTTGTTGTCGACATGATTAAAGTTATGTTATTATTGTTTTATTTTTGTTTGAAGGTGCAATTATAATTATAAAGAAAAACTTCGATGTTAAATAATTAATTTTGCTAATATTTATTATTATTTTTATTTATTATTATTATTTTTACTAAGAATATTTTTATTTGAATTTAACGGTTTGAATAATAAGGGAAAAGAACTAAAAGAACTAAAGTTTATGTGTGAAAAAAGGAAAATAATAAGAGAAAAAAAAATATATATGCACTTACTTTACACTTATTGTTGGTGATTGGAAATTGGAAAATTGTTATGGGACGTTCTTCCTGTCCTTCCTTCCTGTCCTACCTTCCTGTCCTTCCTGTCAGACTTCCTTCCCGTCCTTCAATAGCGTTGGTTGAAAATTATTGTTGAAAAAGGCACTATTCACGTTTGTGCAAAATTTAAAGTTTTTGTTGTGTAGGCACTCGAACACTGCAGGCACTTTATTGTAATAATATTCTCTTACGACACTGAGAAAACGTGATAATTTTCGGGTACTGGTAGCGTGAGAAAAAAATTTTATTTTTCCGCCTCCGGAAAAAAATTGGATTTCTTGAAAAATGTACAACTTCACACCACGAGAATCCCAGTGCTGTCACCATTTATTGTTACGGGCGTAAAGGTGTCGATTCTCTTACCAATAGGATCTATTGGGATCGGGTGTGGTCAATTAAATAATTATCGTTATGGTTATACAGACATTTATTTAGACACGTCTGTTCTTCACATGATCTAACGTGAGACTGCTTATATTAAGAGCGTCTTCGCACTCGTCGTTCGGACTCTGCTGACGCAGCTTGCAGGTGCTTATCTCGCGGAGATGCACCGTGAGAAGAAGTAACGTTGCGGACCTCTGGTCAGGTCCGTAACACTATAAAACAATAAACACAACAATAACAATAAAATTATACCAACAACTATAACTATAAAACTATAAAAACCACTATAATTATGAAAACTTAATAGAACTTTTTGATTAGAAAACGATATTTACGAATATTTTTTACTGCGATTATAAACAGTGCGCACGTATTTAACAGGAAGCGATTTTGCGTACTGACGCAAATGCAACATTTGAAATACGTGGCTAGTCAAACTACGTCTCCCTCGCGTGAAGGCATATATACATATCTTACTAGTTACTTATAATTTTATAAAAATAACGCAAGTACGACAATAATATAATTACCAAGGTATATTAATAAAGTAATACGTGTCCATATCCAAATTTACTTTACAATTACCGCTATAAGTTTGCTTCCGCACAAGTTTTACGAAACACCTGTTCTATAAATACTTATTTTCTTTTTAATTTTTGGGTTTCCGAAAATTTTACATGTTCTTACATTTTTTTATTTTTTTGGTAAACATCATACTAGCATGAAAAATGTCAATGTTATTTTATGTAGTGAAAAATTATCATTCAGTAGGGTATAGCAGACGACTCAAAACAAACAATTTGTGTTGTTCAATATCAAATCAATATCTTATTCGTTATAAAATGTCCACTATATCCTAGTGTATGACAATTTTTAAATATTTTCATTACATCTTTAAAAGTAAAAAAAATTGATAAATTATAGGATAATATTACATCAACAAGATTATACATTATAGGCTGACAAGTTGGCTTATTCGAGTCTTGGCAAACAGTTTATAGTGTTTTACTCATTGTCGAATAAAATATTGATAAATATTGTCTTTAAGACACATAAATTAGTTGGTAAAATAGTGTAGATTATTTATATATACTTGGTGAAGTGAAATAATAATTAGTTTACAAAATTACTATGAAAAAGTTGTGTTTAAATAAATAGCGTAAGGTGTATATATACTGGGTTGAATATACTGAGAGCTTGAGTACATTATAATAATGATGTGAATTGGTTTATCAGTGATAAATATAATTAAATTTGACAAAAAGTAAGTGTTGGAAAGAGTTTCAGTTGATATTAGTACTAATTTATTATATTTGATGGGCTGAATGTATTAAACATTACCATATATTAAAGGAAATTCAGAAATTATCTGTGACAAAAATAATAAAAATATAGTAGCTTTACTGATACAAACTATATTTAAGTAAGCTGTATCACCGATAGAAAAATTCACATCATGATTCCAATCTACTCAAGTTCCCAATATATCAAACCCAATATACATCATACGCTATTCATTTAAACACAACTTTTTCATAGTAATTGTGTAAATTAATTGTTATTCCACTTCACCAAGTATATATAAACAATCTACACTATTTTACCAACTAATTTATGTGTTTTCATGACAACATTTATCAATAATATATTTGGTAATGAGTAAAACATTATAATCTGTTTCCTTAGACTCGTATATGGGCTATTTCACGTCAAGTGGTACGATGAAAATTTTAAATCGCTCCAAAATTTGAGAACAGGCTGGAAATATCTTCAAGAAGATAGAAAAAAAATTTTAAGTGTTAAAAATAATTTGCCTAATAGTTATTCCACCATGAAAAATGGAAATTTTTCAATTTTTTAGAAAAATTTCTATTTTCAAAGCCATTTATCTCAAAATCTATTAATTTTTTTGAAAAAACATTACAAACAACTTTTGTTCAAAATAATCTTTAGAACTTATCTACCTGGGGTACAATTCTTAATTATAAAATCTCGATGAGATAGGGCACTCGAAAATATTGAATATCAAAAAAAGGCGACCACGCCACAATCGATTTTGATCTAACACAGCTCAAAAGATCACATTTTTTGAGAGCTTTCGAATGGCGGAGGTTAGATTATTGGCCAAGACCGCTGCTATAAATTATGCCTCATAAACATCATAAAATCACTAATTTTCATGTATTTTAGGGCATAACCTACAACAGCGGTCTTGGCCAATAATCTAACCGCCGCTATTCGAAAGCTCTCAAAAAATGTGATCTTTTGAGCGGTGTTAGATCAAAATCGATTGTGGTGTGGTCGCCTTTTTTTTATATTCAATATTTCCGGGCGTTCTATCTCTTCGAGATTTTAAAATAAGTTCTAAAGAATATTTTGAACAAAAGTTGTTTGTAATGTTTTTTCAAAAAAATTAATAGATTTTGAGATAAATGGCTTTAAAAATAGAAATTTTTCTAAAAAATTGAAAAATTTCCATTTTTCATGGTGGAATAACTTTTAGGCAAATTATTTTTAACACCTAAAATTTTTTTTCTATCTTCTTGAAGATATTTCCAGCCTGTTCTCAAATTTTGGAGCGATTTAAAATTTTCATCGTACCACTTGACGTGAAATAGACCATATGCAAACTTGTCAGTTTATAATGTGTTATAAATTTTTTCTTGTTGATTAGTAATGTAGTGAAAAATTATCATTCAGTAGGGTATAGCAGACCCTTATTAAAAAACTTAGTACGGATTTTATACGAAATTGGTACCAAATTTGGCGCAAAGTAAGTACAAAATCAGTTCCAAATTTGTACCAAATCGGGAAGAACTTCGTACCAAATTTGGTTCAATTTACGGTTCCACATAAGTGCCAAATACGTAATAAAATTTTTCAAAATTCGTGCCCAGTTTACATCAAAATTGTATCAAATCAATACCAAGTTCATACCCAATTCGCACCAAACTTACATCAACAATGTATCAGATCAATACCAAGTCCGTACCAAATCAATACCAAGTTCATACCAAATTCGTACCAAATTTGCACTAAATAATTACAAAAGAATACTTAATTGTGAAAAAGAATTATGAAACTTCTACTACAATTGCAAAATTTGCACGAAATTGATAAGAAATTTGTGCCAAATGTGCGTCAAAATTATACCAAATCAATACCAAGTTCGTACCAAATTTGCACTACATTCGTACAAAATAATACTGGATTAAACAAAAATAATTTATACTCGTTTTGCAAAATTTGCACGAAATCAGTACCGATTGTAGCCAAATTCGTACCAAATTAGCACCAACTTTGTAATATATGTGCACCAAATTTATACAGACTAATACTGTACTTATTAGCATTTAGGAATACAAATAATTATGATAGAAAGGGCGGACAACCATTTTTATGTACCATGATTAAATCAATGTATGCATGTTTACAATAAAAATATTTAAGATTGTGTTAATTGTAGTTGATCTCGGCGTAGCTACGATATCGGAGAAAAAATTATAATTTCAGGTGAAAATCTATGTTAAATAATAAACTATTAGGATATCTATTTCTTGCAACTTATCTGAAATCTTAAATGAAACATTATTTATAAAACAGTATTTTAAATTTACCTCTGTGACACATTTCATCATAATTTGAAGATCAGTTTACAATCAAACTGTCTCAGTAAATCTGCAATCTATAAAATTTATGGATTCTGTAGTCCAGAAAAAATGAAGATAAGAATAGAAAATTAAAGGATGTAAAAATGTGTTTATATGAATGAATGTAAACATTATTCTTATATACAATTATGTGAGTAAATTAATAAATTTATTTGTGTTTATTAATACTTTTATTTTATAAACTTAAAAATTTTATTAACATTATTATAATACAATATTTTTAAATGGTAAATCTCTATCAAAATAAGAACATAAAATTTTTTATTAAAGTGACACCAAACGTTCTTTAGAAATTTGAATGTCGCGACAAAAATTTGAGCGATTATTACGTATCATTGTAAAAATAATAGTTTTAAGTAAGCAATAAAGAGTTGCCTCCCCTAGCTATCATAATAAGCAAAATTTCTGCTAAAACAGGCTAAATAATATTCTTTTGTTTTCGTAGAAAGTTTGACCTAGTAAAAAAGGTAAAACATAACCTCATCCTTTTTAGTAGGTCAAATTTTTTACAAAAACGAAAGAATATTATTTAGTCTCTTTTAGCAGAAATGTTGCTTATTATGATATCTAGGGTGGACAACTCTTTATTTCTTATTTAAAACTCTTATTTTTATAATAATACAAAATAGTCGATAAAATTTTCGGCGCGAAATTCAAATTTCTAAAGAACGTTTGGCGTCCCCTTAATCATACTTTTTCTTTGATCACATTTTCTATCGATCACATACTTTGTCGATAACGTTTTCTATCAATCACATTTTTTAACGATCATATTTTCTATCGATCACATATTTTATCGATCACATTTTCTATTGATTACTTTTTTTCAATCATATTTTCTATCGATTACATTTTTTTCGATCACATTTTTTATTGATCACATTTTTTAACGATCATATTTTCTATCTATCACATATTCTCTATCGATTACATTTTTTCGATCTCATTTTTTGTCGATTACAGTATTAAAAATAACTGACATTCTTCAATGACTTTAAAATTAAAATTAGAAAAATAAAATTAAAATTCTTCGAAATATTACAAACATGTTTATGTTTGACTGTTTTTAACTTGTTTTTCGTATTAGCTTATTTGATACGTAATTTCATCTGAGAGGTAAGAACGAATTTTACTGGTGAAGTCAAACATTGATTTCTCTTTTAACCATTGAACATGGTATCGTATTACCCAATACTTAAGACATTCTGAAAAAAAATTAAATTTATGTGTATATATTTTATTAATCTTAATGAGTAACCATTTTACACAAATAGAAGGTAATTTAAAATTAAAATAAATGTTGAAGTTTAATTGCTTATAATAGACAAATGTATAGACTATTATGGAGGGGAGCAAATTAGGCAAAGCTTTGCCGATTTTCATGGTCAAGAAGAAGGGAGAAATCGCTATGAGAGCTCACCTAGAAAAAGAAAACTCTCACTTGTATTTCAAATCTCTCTGACTGAAGTTCAACTTTCTTTTATAATTTATTATAGGTGTCTAGTTATTAAAGACTACTATTTAATAGTTAGATCATATAAGACAGTATATATATAATATATATATATTTTTTTATTATTATTTTAATGTCGCTCTTTTTATGCTCCCAAACCGGTGCTAATCAACGACGGAGGTCATACGATGTCTTGGTAAAGAAAGCACTTGTTGAAAATACATTCGCCAGTGGTGCTTGTATCAATCGACCGGGCCGGGAATCGAACCTGGGACCTCCAGATTACGAGCCCGACGCCCTACCGACCGAGCCATCGCAGGCCTCATATAATATATATATATATATTAATCAACATGAAACACCTGGGTACCTGCCCCGATACGACGACGTCGTGTCGTCTTCAAATCGTCGAAAACAACGTCATCGTCACCGAGGGGTGTGTGATATTAGTTTATAAGTCGATATTAATAATAGTCAATAATTTTATATAATGACCATAATAATATTATTTGTTTATCATTTATAATATTAGCGAATATATTTTAATATACAATGTACAACTGGGATATAAATAAAAAGATAAAAAAATAAATACTATTAAATTATATATTATATAAATTTATTAAAACATTATATGCTTACTTACGTTCAATTGCTTTCATTTTCGTGGGAAAAACAACCTGCCTTGGATTTTTAGTTACTTGTTTCATATTTTTTTTTTTTTGCAAAAATCTCTCTATAATTTTATTTTTCCATAAAGGTTTTGATACGTTTTTAACGAATTTGGATGCATCTTTACTTTTTTTTATGTTCCTCCAAGATTCTCTTGGGATTGATTCATTCCAGCCCAGATGAATCATTCCTTTATCATAAATGAATTTTTTTTACTCATCATGATTTTAGAATAGAAGAAACGCAAGATAGTAAGTATGATAACAATTGTAAAAGAGCGTAAGAAAATGTAAAATTGTGCCAAATCTAAGATTAACTTTCTTGTATTTTTTAAAAATTTTTTTACAATTTTAACATTCTTTATTAACAGAGAAATAAATGAAAAGTTTTGCGTTCGCGATGTTAAGTTCCATTGTTATTAATTAATATTGTTATTAATATGTAAAGTAAAAAATAAAAAAAGTGTAATAATTTATTAATTTATTAAATATAACAACATTAAAACACTAAATTCTCTAATTTCACATAGTACTATAGGGAATAAGTGCTTAGCAATTCATACAAATCAACTATTGTATTTTAATAAACATGTAGAAATCCAACTAAATAAAGAAGAAAAAGCATGTTAGACAAATAGCAAGATCTTTTACTCTAATTTATTATAAATAAAAAAAATAATGAAGATTAAAATATTTCATTATTTTCTCTGTAAATATTACATAAAAATACTATATAAAATTCTAATAACGTTTTTGCAATGTTACATATCTATACTTAAATAAAAAGAAAAATTGTAAATTTCAAACCCATAATTACCAATAACAGTTAAAAATAAAAATAGTCATCACCAGTGATAATGAGTGCTGGTAATTTAAAGATGCTTACCTTCATTAAACAAAGATCTAGGTGTTAATACAGATCTTCGTAGTGTTGAAGTTACACAAGAGACATCAATACTTTCCTGCGAATGTTGTGTCTGCATTTTAATTAGTTTAGCTGCTACAGCATTTGTTTCTTTGCTATTCTTATCCGTTTGATTAGCATTAGCCCTACCAAAATTCAATGTAGTTTTCTTCAAATCTCTTGCTTTTTTCTTGTCTATTGCTTATTTTCTTCTAATTCCTTTGTTGTTTTCTTAGACTTTTGTTTTTTATTTTTGTTTTTATGAGTAGGTGTACTTTGTACATTATTCTCATCTTGACTGCTGTTGCTGCTGTCTGTACTGTTATTATGAAAAGAACGTTCAAATATTTTTATTTCCGAGCTATTAAACTTGTTTTTGCAAATCTTTTTTGCTTATTTGCAAGAATAAATTCTAAAATCTTCAAATCTGTAAAAAAATAGGATGGAAGATAAACGAGCCATCGCAGGCCTCATATAATATATATATATATATTAATCAACATGAAACACCTGGGTACCTGCCCCGATACGACGACGTCGTGTCGTCTTCAAATCGTCGAAAACAACGTCATCGTCACCGAGGGGTGTGTGATATTAGTTTATAAGTCGATATTAATAATAGTCAATAATTTTATATAATGACCATAATAATATTATTTGTTTATCATTTATAATATTAGCGAATATATTTTAATATACAATGTACAACTGGGATATAAATAAAAAGATAAAAAAATAAATACTATTAAATTATATATTATATAAATTTATTAAAACATTATATGCTTACTTACGTTCAATTGCTTTCATTTTCGTGGGAAAAACAACCTGCCTTGGATTTTTAGTTACTTGTTTCATATTTTTTTTTTTTTGCAAAAATCTCTCTATAATTTTATTTTTCCATAAAGGTTTTGATACGTTTTTAACGAATTTGGATGCATCTTTACTTTTTTTTATGTTCCTCCAAGATTCTCTTGGGATTGATTCATTCCAGCCCAGATGAATCATTCCTTTATCATAAATGAATTTTTTTTACTCATCATGATTTTAGAATAGAAGAAACGCAAGATAGTAAGTATGATAACAATTGTAAAAGAGCGTAAGAAAATGTAAAATTGTGCCAAATCTAAGATTAACTTTCTTGTATTTTTTAAAAATTTTTTTTACAATTTTAACATTCTTTATTAACAGAGAAATAAATGAAAAGTTTTGCGTTCGCGATTGCTGTTCGCGATGTTAGTTCCATTGTTATAATTAATATTGTTATTAATATGTAAAGTAAAAAATAAAAAAAGTGTAATAATTTATTAATTTATTAAATATAACAACATTAAAACACTAAATTCTCTAATTTCACATAGTACTATAGGGAATAAGTGCTTAGCAATTCATACAAATCAACTATTGTATTTTAATAAACATGTAGAAATCCAACTAAATAAAGAAGAAAAAGCATGTTAGACAAATAGCAAGATCTTTTACTCTAATTTATTATAAATAAAAAAATAATGAAGATTAAAATATTTCATTATTTTCTCTGTAAATATTACATAAAAATACTATATAAAATTCTAATAACGTTTTTGCAATGTTACATATCTATACTTAAATAAAAAGAAAAATTGTAAATTTCAAACCCATAATTACCAATAACAGTTAAAAATAAAAATAGTCATCACCAGTGATAATGAGTGCTGGTAATTTAAAGATGCTTACCTTCATTAAACAAAGATCTAGGTGTTAATACAGATCTTCGTAGTGTTGAAGTTACACAAGAGACATCAATACTTTCCTGCGAATGTTGTGTCTGCATTTTAATTAGTTTAGCTGCTACAGCATTTGTTTCTTTGCTATTCTTATCCGTTTGATTAGCATTAGCCCTACCAAAATTCAATGTAGTTTTCTTCAAAATCTCTTGCTTTTTTCTTGTCTATTGCTTATTTTCTTCTAATTCCTTTGTTGTTTTCTTAGACTTTTGTTTTTTATTTTTGTTTTTATGAGTAGGTGTACTTTGTACATTATTCTCATCTTGACTGCTGTTGCTGCTGTCTGTACTGTTATTATGAAAAGAACGTTCAAATATTTTTATTTCCGAGCTATTAAACTTTGTTTTTGCAAATCTTTTTTGCTTATTTGCAAGAATAAATTCTAAAATCTTCAAATCTGTAAAAAAATAGGATGGAAAGATAAAATAAAAAGTTTTGCAATAATTAGAGGTATTAATTAACATGGTTGCGAATCCCTGCATTATTTAACGTATAAAGTTTAACACTCACTGAACGAATATTACATATTATTGAATAATAAAAGATGTAACTATATTTTCAAATTGAAATGTGACGTTACACAGGAATACACAGCTATAATAATCTCAAAAAAACGTAGATATTTAATTTTTTGTCTCAGTAATACTAAACAGCTGTATGTCTTAAATGGACTTTATTTAAATATTATAAAATTAAAATACGTACGTCCCAAAGCATATATTTTTATTGCAACATATCGGTTTTTCAATTGACATTTAGCAGCATATAATTCAGATCTTTTAAAATCCTTTTCCGTTTCTGGTTTACTATCTTTAAATTCAATATCTTACAAGCGCATAACTTATCTTATTATATTCATCTATCAATTCTCCACATGTATCAAATGCTGTTGAAATAAAAATTAAATTACATTAATATTTACTTTCTTTAATTTTAGATTCACTTTTTAATATATCACAAGTATGTAATATCTATTTATCAAATTATTTGTATAATACATACCTCCAAAATTCAAAATTTGAATGTCCTGTTCTTCGTTATCACTTTGCATACAAGTATAAATTTGACAATTATTGTAGTCATTATTAGACTTTGGTTTGCGTTTAGTATACTGACTAATCTTATCTACATTAATGACTTGTAAAGTGTTACTTAATAAAAATCTTACCAATGCATATGATGCGATATCAGTCTTTTGCAATGTTAGAATATTTAATAGTTCATCATGCTCTAAGGAGACAGTCGAGAAAAATAGTACATATTTTAATATAATTGTATATTTTATACAAATTCAAAATTGATTAGCTTACCTCCTAAAGCTTCAATTACAATAGCATCATAATGATCATTTTTATTAACTCTTCCAGAATAAATTTCATTTACTTTAAATTGAGTTTTATATTTGGGTTTAACCTTGTCGAACTCCTGTATATCTAAAATACTTATTATTGTTGTTTTGTCTTCACTTATAAAACTTACTAATGCATGAGAAATAATCATATTGCCAGTGTCTCGCAGAGCTAAATTCATGGCGTTAGCATCTAATAAATGTTAATATTATAATTACACATGTGTATATATAGGTTATTTTATCTCAAAACTTATACAATGAAACAAGTTTAATTTAAGTTTAAAATTATTCTAATATTTACCTCCCAAAGCAACAATCTCCACTTTACTATAGCCTTTGTCGCCTGTATTAATAAAATGCGAAAAACATTGTATAAAATCATTCTTGGATTGAAAATTACATGAAAATTCATCTACGTTGACGACAAAAAATTTCTCATTATCTACATCGTAGACGAGAGCGTTGGTAATACCGTTATCCATTATTTAATATTTTTACTCATGTAAAAGAACAAAATACTTTATATTAAATAACTAGGTTTTTTTCTTTTAACCTTTTAGGTTTTTAGTCTGGTCTACATCATTGTAAACCGCACACGCATAGTCGAAATAGGGAGAAATGAGTGCTTCCACTAGATTCTTGCGGAGCTTCATCGAAAGTGCCTTATTATAATAACGTAGCGAGTGCAAAACCCCGTGAACACGCCAAGAGATTGTCATGACTTGCTTTGACCAATCGAGGGTGGATGTGATCAATAATCCCAGTGATTTTACCACATTTTCATAATCCAGAAAGTTATCACACAATTCAACTCTCGGAGCAGTGTTCGGGTTAATACGAGATATATAAGCCTGACTACCCAGGATCATAACCTTCGTCTTTTTTACATTCAATGAAAGGCCGTGTTCCAATACCCAATTTGCTATCGCGTTCGCATCGTGAGATACGCGTTGAACACCAATGTCAATGTCGGCTGGAAAAAACGAGTGACAGACCTGGGTGTCATCGGCAAATAACATATAATTACTATATTTGAGAACCTTAGGTAGGTCATTAATAAAGATGGAAAATAAGACTGGACCTACAACACTGCCCTGAGGCACACCTGCATTCACCTCGAGCCAGTCAGACAGCATGCCAACCTCGTCCTCAACGGCCTGTGTGCGGCCCACAAGATATCTGTAGAACCAGTTGAGTACAGTATCTGAACAACCGATGTCGCCCAACTTTCGGATGAGTTGATCATGGGGAACTGTGTCAAAGGCCTTGGAGAAATCGAATAAGACTAGGATCGTGATCATTCTAGAGTCAATAGCTCTTCTTACGTCATCTAATACCCCCAGAAGAGCTGATTGAGTACTGTGGCCCTTTCTAAATCCCGCTTGCCGGGTCTGGCTGTAGCCGACGATAAACGGAATACAATTCCTCGATTGCGCGGTTGTGCCGGTATTTCGCCCTCGGCAGTGGGTTTTGATCGCGGCAGCCAGGGTCGAATTTCGATCACCTGTTTCGACATCAACGGCAGCTTAATGATGTTAAGAATTTTATCGATAACAGCGATGTCTGACAATGACGACGATAAAGGCAATTCCGTGGCTAATACATCGCACGTGTCTCTCAAGATGTCAGCGGAAGTAGCAAATATAGGTGCAGCCGAGTCACCGCCGGAAGGCCCGAGCTTCTCCAAGGCAGTAACGCGAGACTCAAGCTCGGTAAAGCGCTCACTAAGATTGACGAAACACGCCTCCGTGGCCGACTCAAATAGGTCCACGCGAGCATGGAGAGCCAACATATTCGCCTTTAAGTCATCCAGTTTCCCCTCTACACGGTCCACTTTCTCAACCACCGATTTGATGTCGCTTTGAATGTTCGTTTGAATGTTCTTAATACTCGACTGTAGGTTACTCGCAGAACTCTCCATCCACGGTGGTGGAGCGCCCGTTATCGCATCAGTATCGGTAGTAATATCGCGCGGCCCGTGGTTGCGCGGTAGAGGCGTGGCGCCACGAGGTTGCTTGGCAACCTGTGACGTTGATGGCGACGGAGGCGTGGCAACGCACTTGGAAACGGAGGAGGGCGGAGTAGGCGTGGTTGACGATGCGGTATGGCAGATCGCGCTAGCTTGTCGCGGCCACCCAGGCGGTGGCGCCCTCGCTTCAGTGGGAGCCGCGGCTAGCGCTTTGAATTTAGCTAATGCACAACACCGGCGCTCCGAAGTGTCCGGCGCGACCTCAAAGCAGTGCGAATGTGTAATGTTATTATATACGACACAAACCTTCGTGTAATCCTTCCTGTCCGTCCTTGTAGTGTGAGAAAAATGCTTACGTGCGAATGTTGGAGACCCTGCTCGCTGGATACCGGGCAAGCCGCCTTTTCTCCACAGTCTCGCAACTAACCTCCAAATTATTGATGTTGAAAATAGCAAAACTTGGGCACAACTGACTGCAGAATTAAAGACTATTTATAAAAATAGATACTGCAATCAGTACCCGCCCCTACGATGTTCGCGGAAATGTCTCGATGCAGCTAGGTGAGTATTTAAGAAGATACAAAACGGAGCGAAATAACAAACCACTTTGTACTCACCGCGAGAGAGACAAAGAGCGAGAGAGAGAAAGAGAGAAAGAGAGATTGATTGATTTTTATTTTTCAGCCATTTGCGGTAGAAACCCCGTAGGCACTATTTGCAAAAAAACAGTAGCGCAAAAAGTTTACAACTAAATAAAATAAAATTACAAAAATTTTAAAAACAATAGAAACAATAAAATAAAATAAAAATGTATACAATAAGTACTTAAAAAATAAATAACAAATAGTATAACGCTCGCAATATAACGGACCCAAATAAATAAATAAATAAATGAACAAATTAGTATAATAAAAATAAATATAGCAGAATAAACGATCATACACTTGGAAAAATAAATATTGCACAGAGTAACGAAGCGCCAAACAAAAGAACACGATTACACAGCTTCATCAACGTGAGGGATAGGCCGTAGTACCAAACCTTCAGTCATGACTCGTATAGACCAGGCTGTATGATCGAGCCCAAACAGATGATTAAATAAGAGGATTTTAAATTTGTCTATAAAGGAGGGATTAAAAGTGATGGAAGGAAAATGGTCTAGGATGCGGGTGGAAGTTATAGCAAATGATTTATTTAATGCTTTGGTGCGTGGTGGGAGATACGTGAGTGATTTGGGTGGATGACGAGAGGAACAGCGGGGATTTTGGCCAAGGGTATTGAGTTTGCTGAAATGATTTGCCAAATATGAAGGTAAATTGTGAGCAATAATGTTATAAGCCAGGGAACCAATGAGATATGATCGTCTGGACTCGACCAACAGCCACTGTAAGCCCAGTCTAAACGGGGACACGTGATCACGCCTCGCTATGTTACCCCAAACGAATCTCACGCAAGCGTTTAATAACCCCAAAAGTTTGAGGTTTCTAGACAGATCTACATCGTTATAGACCGCAAACGCATAGTCAAAATGAGGAAAAATAAGTGCTTCTACTAGATTTTTGCGGAGCTTTAGCGATAATGCCTTATTATAATAACGCAGCAAGTGTAGAACCCCATAGACGCGCTTTGAGATTGTCATAATTTGCTTTGACCAGTCGCGGGTAGAAGTGATCATAATTTTACTGTATTTTGTATTCCAAAAAATCCTTACGTAATATAATTCTCGGAGCAGTGTTCAGGTTAATACGGGATATAAAGGCCTGACTACCCAGGATCATAACCTTCGTCTTTTTTACATTTAGTTTATGGCCGTTCTCCATTGTCCAATTTGCTATCGCATTCGCATCATGTGAAACACTTTGAACATCAATATCCAGGTCTGATAGAAAAAACGAATGATAGATCTGGGCGTCATCGGCAAATAGCATGTAATTACTATATTTAAGTACCTTAGGTAAATCATTAATAAAAATAGAAAACAAGACAAGATCTAGAACACTGCCCTCACAGAGAGAGAGAGAGAGAGAAAGAGAGTTTGATTGATTGATATACTTATTTGGCCGTAGGCATTACATTCCGTTAACACTAGTAAATAAATACAATAATATGCATAAAGTAGTACATAGTTAAAACTTAATGAATAAATATATAAATATACAGGGTGATCCAGAAACTTAGGTAACATATATATATATATTCCGATTCAGAAAATTAATTCGAGTATAACCCCGTCGGAATTTGTAAAAAATATTAATTAGGCAGGGCGTAATTAATTTTTGAAATGAGCCAATCAGACGCCGGATTAGGGAAGAAAGGTGAGCGGCGTTACCGCGCGAGACTAATGCAACAGGTCAACGAGCGAAGCGGCCGAGGCGCCTGAACATAGCTAATGCGCATAGCAGAAGCGAAGATCGCGAAAGCGAATGAATCGCAAAATATATTTTACGAGATTGATTGTATGAATAAAATGTATAATCAAGGAAATGATTTTTATTTAAGTTTGAATTAGACCGCAGACTAATAAATTCATTACTACTATTATTAATTTACTTACTAAATCTATGATACGCGTGCGTTATAAATAAGAGATTATTACAGTTTTTAATCTCATCGTATTTACATTAATTTATTGAAACCTTTATGACGAATTTTAAGACAATAAAATTTTGAATTGAATTAAGTTTTGTGTACAATATGTTTACCATAAAGATATATCGCTACATATTGGAAATATATTAATTAATTTTGCAAGTATATTGGCAATAATATTGCTAGGTAAATAATTCCTAGTCCGTGTAAAATGAAATTTAGCTCAAGCCTCAATTCTCCGTTTAAAAAACATAATGCTACCGCGAGCGCTCTCCGACGTCCGCACTGCACGAGCAAACGTGCTCGAAAAAAGTTATTTCGTTAAAATTACAATTCATTGTGTTTCAGACTTAATAAATATTTTGGAAAACTCGTTCCAAATGTTTAGGATAATAATTGCAATAGTCTGGCTGTTGAATTGAATTGAGTGTTCAATATACAAAATGCCAATGAATAACTACCATAAATTCGCAATATATTGGTAATATATTAGCAATAATATTGCTAGTAAGTTAATTCCGAGTCCGTGTAAAATAAAATCTAGCTGAAGCCTCGATGAAGTTTTATAATAGTCTGGGAATCATCTAGCTATAGTATATCTATAATATGTTTACGTTTACCAAATATTTTTAAACTGATTTTTTATAATATATTAGTATATGCTGAACAAATCAATATCATTAAAATTAATTGGATCATATCTTTACTATCAATCGGTATTATGAGAAATCGTGGATTTATGTCACGCATCTTAGTAATTATTTAGATGACCAAAGACAGACGTTCATTCACGTTTTCATTCACTTGAGGTAATAGAAGGTCATCGATTCGTCGGTAGGATTGACAATTTGGAAGACACGAAACATATTGGCGAAATATTGATAATACTTTGGCAATATGTTGGCAACATATTGGCAATATAGTGACAATACTTTGGCAACATTTTGACAATATATTGACAATACTTTGGCAACATATTGGCAATATATTGACTACTTTGGCAATATATTGGCAATATATTGATAATACAAATAATAAATACCCGCGTAAAAAAGTTAAAGTTTATATGAACTTTATATAAACTTTAGGTTTGGCTAAACTTGATATGGGGTTGGCCAACGAGACTGAGCCAAACTTGTGCAATTGACTGATCAAGTTTGGTGAAAGTATATCAAATGTTCAGCTGAAATTCATATAAAGTTTTTATAAAGTTTTTTTACAATTACTGACAAATGAAATATAGTTTATACTAAGTTTAGCTGAACTCAATATTAACGTGATAGCAAGTTCAGGTTTATAAAGTCATATAATGTTGATATCAACATACCCAAAGAAATATTTTAAAAATTTGCTTTAACTGACATCAGTAAGAATACATCGGTTAGAAAAACGGAGATATATTACAAAAAATTCGAATCCGTCACTGAAAAGTGTTGTTCATTTCCTTAGTTTTGAAGACATAACCTGAAAGAAGAAATTTAAAAACCCAGAAAGTATCTATTTTCACCATTTTTCTAACCGATGTATTCTTACTGATGTCAGTTAAAGCAAATTTTTAAAATTTTTCTTTGGGTATGTTGATATCAACATTATATGACTTTATAAACCTGAACTTGCTATCACGTTAATATTGAGTTCAGCTAAACTTAGTATAAACTATATTTCATTTGTCAGTAATTGTAAAAAAACTTTATAAAAACTTTATATGAATATCAGCTGAACATTTGATATACTTTCACCAAACTTGATCAGTCAATTGCACAAGTTTGGCTCAGTCTCGTTGGCCAACCCCATATCAAGTTTAGCCAAACCTAAAGTTTATATAAAGGTCATATAAACTTTAACTTTTTTACGCGGGTATTTATTATTTGCATTATCAATATATTGCCAATGTTGCCAAAGTATTGTCACTATATTGCCAATATGTTGCCAACATATTGCCAAAGTATTATCAATATATCGCCAATATGTTTCGTGTCTTCCAAATTGTCAATACTACTGACGAATCGATGATCTTTTATTACCTCAAGTGAATGAAAACGTGAATGAACGTCTGTCTTTGGTCATCTAAATAATTACTAAGATGCGTGACATAAATCCATGATTTCTCATAATACCGATTTTTAGTAAAGATATGATCCAATTAATTTTAATGATATCGATTTGTTCAGCATATACTAATATATTATAAAAAATCAGTTTAAAAATATTTGGTAAACGTAAACATATTATAGATATACTATAGCTAGATGATTCCCAGACTATTATAAAACTTCATCGAGGGTTCAGCTAGATTTTATTTTACACGGACTCGGAATTAACTTACTAGCAATATTATTGCTAATATATTACCAATGTATTGCGAATTTATGGTAGTTATTCATTGGCATTTTGTATATTGAACACTCAATTCAATTCAACAGCCAGACTATTGCAATTATTATCCTAAACATTTGGAACGAGTTTTCCAAAATATTTATTAAGTCTGAAACACAATGAATTGTAATTTTAACGAAATAACTTTTTTCGAGCTCGTTTGCTCTTGCAGTGCGGACGTCGGAGAGCGCTCGCGGTAGCATTATGTTTTTTAAACGGAGAATTGAGGCTTGAGCTAAATTTCATTTTACACGGACTAGGAATTATTTACCTAGCAATATTATTGCCAATATACTTGCAAAATTAATTAATATATTTCCAATATGTAGCGATATATCTTTATGGTAAACGTATTTATTGGCTATATTGTACACAAAACTTAATTCAATTCAAAATTTTATTGTCTTAAAATTCGTCATAAAGGTTTCAATAAATTAATGTAAATACGATGAGATTAAAAACTGTAATAATCTCATATTTATAACGTACGCGTATCATAGATTTAGTAAGTAAATTAATAATAGTAGTAATGAATTTATTAGTCTGCGGTCTAATTCAAACTTAAATAAAAATCATTTCCTTGATTGTACATTTTATTCATGCAATCAATCTCGTAAAATATATTTTGCGATTCATTCGCTTTCACGATCTTTGCTTCTGCTATGCGCATTAGCTATGTTCAGGCGCCTCGGCCGCTTGGCTCGTTGACCTGTTGCATTAGTCTCGCGCGGCAACGCCGCTCACCTTTCTTCCCTAATCCGGAGTCTGATTGGCCCATTTCAAAAATTAATTACGCCTCGCCTAATTAATATTTTTTAAATATTCCGACGGGGTTATACTCGAATTAATTTTCTGAATCGGAATATATATATATATATATATATATATATATATATATATATGTTACCTATGTTTCTGGATCACCCTGTAAAAATAAATAGCATTGATAAAATATAAAATTTGTTAACATAATATAAAGCAAATTATAAATAGATAAATAAGTAGCAAGTTTAAAATTGTACTATTTCGATAGAGACGTCTCCGAGGTATTGAACTTCTTTGACGCTTTTCGTGACGACAACGAGTGCAAGGTGGTCGGCGTAAGCCACCATCGAAACTCCCTGGGGGAGCCGCTGTCTTCAAAGACCGTCGTAAACGACGTTCCAGAATAACGGCCCGAGGACCATGCACTGCGGCACACCCCTAGTGATGTTATAGGACCACATACCTGCATCACTATCGTACAGCAGGGTCCGATCGCTCAGGTAGCTCGAGGCGATTCTTCGAAGATAGAGTGGCACCTTAAGATGTTCTAGAGACATGTATTCTATGACTGTATTAGAGCCTTTCCATAGGGCAACATTGCACTATCTAGCTGACAGTATTTGACTGTCCTGATTCCTCCGTAATTCGACTTTGGCAACCCCTCGGGATCCAAGTAGGTTTGCTCTAAAATGGTCCCAAGCCCTTCGAATTCGATTCGGCATTTCGATAACTTTTTTGAGTTACGAAAGTCGTCAGGAGTCGCCTTTGGGATCAGTTTACCGCAATCGGAGGCCACTTAAACTGTGTACCGAAACTCCTTACGATGGCCCACCACCTTGCGACGGCTAGCCTAGAGTCGTAATTCTCGGTGAGAATGCGGCGGTGCTTAGCTCCCCGCCGTCGTCCGCTTTCGAACATAAGCGGCATCCGGGTCAACTACGCTTCACCCGTCAAGCCTGCTTGCAACCACATACCCCGCAGAGTCCAACCCAATACTGGGGACACGCTGGCGTTTCACTTTCGGCTCAGAGGTACGTCAACGTGGGGCTCGGTTTTCAGTCCCTGCGTACCAGAGTAAAGTCACCCTGGTCCAACTGTCGACATGCCGAAACACATCTTCTTATTACTCCCCGGATCCCCGAAGAGGTTTTGCGGTAGGTGGCCGAACGTTCGAATGAATGCAGTTTACAGGAGAAACTCCTTTGCATTCCGTGAAGCGTTAGATCCCTCTGTTCTCGTTGTTCACGAGGCCGTTCGAATCAAGGGTTCTAACTATTCCACGATGAGATTCGACTGGCGTTCCTGGTTGAGGGAAGCCCTTAAGCATTCTGTACGGACTGGAGAGTCTGATGAGACAGTCTGACCAGCTTCACAGTACAATGCTTCATGCATGATTGCCAGGGGAGTGGCCGTTTCCTCGAAACATCCGCTCTTTGACTATCATACGGGTTAGGCGTCTTTGGAGTCTGGGGTCGGTCTCTGGAGTTGTCCTCAAGTATCAGCTTGGAAGGTTCTATGTACCTTTTGGCAAACTTGTTGAATGCCTGGTACAATTCCCGGCTACTGACTAGTAAACTCGGTTCGCATGGCCACGTGTGACCATGTTTCCGGACCAAGTCCACCAGAGGTTTCCGGATCTCGACTACGCAAGGACAATCGAAGAGTATGTGGTTAGAAGTTTGTTCCTCTCCACATTCACATCTCGAATCTTCGCTCAACCCGAAACGGTTCAGGTAAGACTTAAAAGATCCATGTCCTGTTAAGAACTGCGATGTGTAGTGATTAGGCTTTAACCACCCCTTTCGCATCCTGTCATCAACATTGCTGAAATACTTGTGTGTCTCTGAATCTCTGCCCGTGGAGTCCCACCTTTCCTGCCATTGATCCATGATTTGCTTTCGAACATTGGAGTTCTCAATGTCAGATGCGTTTCTCGGGTTTCCACTACGGCTCCGTTCGACTGGTTCGTCTGACGATTGGACAACTTCGCTGCGCCTGATATGGTAATGAGCTACCCTATCATCTAACAATAAGTCGATGGGAGGAGAGGCAGAGATTACCTGAAATGCCTCGTGGGAGACAGTGCTATATGCTTTCGAAGTCCAGACTAGGGTCTTCCTTTGCAAAGTAGCAAGGATTCTCCTGCTGTGACTATTAGCCTTGTTCCACCATCCTGCCGCACCGTAGGCGACAATTGGGATGAAGAGGCACTTGTATGTCAGACTGAGCGATCTTTCTTTCATCCCCCAATTCGCGCCAGAGAGGAGATGTAGTCGACCGAGGAGGCCGAACCACTTTTTCTGCACGTTTTTGACGTGCTGAATGACTCCAAATCTAGGTTCGAACGTGACGCCCAGGTACTTCATTTCTTTAAGCATACGAATGTTTTGGCCTCCTAGTTTAACTTTGGAATGCTTGCTTGAGTCAAGTGTGCCTTTCAATAATATCATTCTTGATTTGGGGATTGATATTTCCAGTTTGTGTAAGTTGCGTCAGTTCTCGACGATGTTAATCATACGCTGCGCCTCTGTTTCAAGGTGACGCCGGCTTTTGCCTTCGACGATTGTTATAATGTCGTCGGCATATGCTATCGAATTGAAGCCTGCATCATGAAAGTCTTTGAGTAAGGTGTCATAGTCTAAGTTCCATCCAAGTGGACCGAAAATAGATCCCAGGGGGCAACCTTTAGTTACTTCCTTTCGTGCATCGTCGTACGTAACTCTCATGCACACCGTTCGAGTTTGGAAGTAACTTTGTATAAGGTTATAGACATTTGTGGGGCATTGTCTGTCTTTTAGCTATTTCAAAAGACTAGGCTACCACAAGTTATCAAAAGCCCCAGAGATGTCAAGTGGAAACGCTAAGACGTATTTGCACCGGCTTTCCTCTACTATTTGCGTCAGCCTTATTATCGCATCTTCCGTCGACTTTCCTGGTGTAAAACCATATTGGTCAGTCGACGTACTGATGTGTGTGCGCTCCGATGTTTGTCCCGACTCCGAGTTCACAGGCTGTTTCAGTCGCTCTATAATGAGCCTTTCCAACGTTTTGCCCATTATGCTTAGTAAGCATATGGGTCTATATGACTTCACAGCCTGTTCATCTTTGTCAGGAGCTTTGAGCAACGTAATCAGCATTCCCTCTTTCCATCTCTTTGGGAAGACACCATACTTGAGACAAGCATTGTATAATTTGTCGATTTCGTCTAGCAATGGAATTGCGTTTTTAAGTACCTCTGCTTCAATTCTGTCAGTACCTGGACTCTTCCCGTTTTTGTTGGTTCGTATTGCTTGAACTATTTCAAGCCGGGTAAATGGAGGTGCCTCACTCGAGATATATTCCTCCAGGCAAGCCTGTCGGATCTCATGGTGAGCATCTGTCTCTCCTGATTTGTCATCGTCTGGTCCTAACTGCTGAAGCATAGTTTCGCACGTTTCCTTCCAGGTAGTTGTCGATCCGTTTACACCTGTCACAGTATTGTGGGTTTTGGTGGTGCTCATCTTACCCGATACAACTCGGTACGGAAGGCTCCATACGTCTTCGAGCGTGATACAGCTCCTTCAGCTCCTCTTTCTGGACTTACTTGTTTCAAACTTGTATTCTCTTTTAGCTTTTCTTACGAGGTTGAGCGTATTGCTCTGGAGTCTTTGCGATCTGGTCTCAGACGTCCCGCTTCTCTTCCTCTGGTAGAGCCATCTGCGGTCGAGTCTTTTGGTTCTACATTTGAGGTGTGTCAGCCGTGGATTCCACCATGGGGCGGATTTGGAAAACCGCCTCTTCATGGGGATATCCTTCTTACAAGCATTAATGATTGATTCTTCGAGTTTGTCGGCGTAAGTGTCGACATCCTCTTTGGAATCTATCTGCAAGTCCGATAGGCGCGTCTTTTCGACTTTTAGAGCCTCTTTGATGACTTCCCAGTCCGCTTTTCGGATATTGAAACGCGGTTTCATTATCTTTACTTGGCGAGTTGGTTGTCTCTCAAAGTCCAATGTTATGGAAATAGGTCTATGATCACTCGTGCTCCAGTCCTCGACCTTCCATTCGGTTATGAGGTGGCTTAGGCTCCCGGTCACGAATGTTACGTCTATGTAGGTTTCCCCTTTTACGCTTACACACGTGGCCTGCTGCTCTTGCCGGTTCACCACCGTAAAGTTATGTTCGAGAATAAAGTCCTCAAGTAGTTGTCTTCTGCCGTCTCTCGTTGGCGAGTCCCACCAAGTAGACTTAGCATTCGCGTCCATTGCTATAAGAACCTTTTGGTCTTTAAGCTCGGATAGAATGCGTCTAAGCTGCGTCAGATATATCCCTATGGGATCTTTGAATTTGCAGTATAAAGTGGCCACATAGAAGTTGCCAAAGCGACCGCTCACCATTGAGCATACGCAGTGGCTGGTACAGAGCTGGAAGATTCGTGTGTACGTGAGGGTACCAGAGCTATATAAAATAGCTGCCGAGGATTTTTCCTCGGGCTTGGTCCCTACTATCGTGCCAATGCTTAGTCCAATCCCCGAAATACATCCTTTAAAGGAGTATGGTTTTTGGACCAAAGCCAAATCTACTCCTGCTCTGACCATGTGTTTGCGAGTTTCGTCTGTGACGTTTCTCGCACGAGCCATGTTTAGTTGGAGGATCTTAACTTTCAGGCCTCTGTTAGAGCTTGACTCTGTTGGAGGCCCGTCCGTACGAGTCCGACTCCTAACTAAACTTTTTCGATCGACAGGGTTTGTGTCCAGGCGTGCCGCCTTGGAGGGCCCTTTTGTCGATCCACCCTTTCGCTTTCGAGGACGCTGCCGTTCCTTATTGGAAGAGGGCATCTTTTGATGGTAAGCGCTTGTTAGCGTTTAAAGATTTCTTGATATCCTTCACAAGATATCGAAAATAGCGTTGAAAATACGCAAGTGCTGGGTCCGTACGGCTGGAGAGGTTCTTCTTAAGACTAAACTTATCGTTTCCTACTATGTACAATATTTACAAACCTTATATATTACCTTACATCTACTATTTACAACTTATACCCACTCGTCTCTTTGAGACAGAATCGAGAATCTTGTTTCGTGCATTTCTTTTCATTACCCAATGGAATTTATTTTTGAATTTGATTTGATTATCCAAAGGGTTCAAATAGTGCACTGATGGATAATCATCTTGATTTCATATTCCATCGTTTGATCATAGTAGAATACTCTCCATAGAAATCTTTATATTTACAAGGCATTAGGCCAATCTCGCTTTCGCAACCGGGTCACGGCTGATTGCCGCTCCCCGGATCTCTATTATTTACAAGATTAATTGCATCTCGAGTTTATCTGCATTTGGCAGTTCTTTTATGCACAAGATTCAGGCTAGGTATGGTTGCCTGCCTGTAAGCGTCATAATCGGGTATTTCTCTCTGTGGTACTTTATTTGATGAGACTCGCCTTGGCAAACTGCTCAGGCTTTAGATCGCACTGGAATGGAATAGAGATTCTCCTTATTTGGCGTTCGAGAATTTCCACAGGGTCCACGTAGCACCCATCGACTTCCATGCTTTCGAAATTTCCAAGTGCTAAACTGGTTCAGTTTGAGTTTCCCTTACTTCTTGGTCTGTCTCCTCGCTATCCTTTTATGCTACCTTTCGAAAAATCTCCTGAAATGGAAAAACCCACCCTTACGGGTGGGTGATGAGCTCACTGTCCGAAGACCTGAGTTCTTAGCTAGGATAGTCTGGAGGCTGCCATGAGGGAGCCCAACTCTTAACTGAGTGATTGAAAGGCTTAACTTCTTCTTGAGGCCCTTCAGCGAACCTACTAACCCTTGCTTAAAGAAATCGATCTGTATTTGGTTGTTCAACCCTACATTGTGCTTCGGAGGTTCCTTGCTTCTGGGAGCTGCTATGACTCCGGCCGAGGCCCTTTACCCACAGTGGTGGACCCATCACTTTCTAGGCGATAGGCGGAAATTTATTATCTACCCCAGTAAACCCGAGTTACCTGGACCATTTTCACGAAACAACTTTCTGCACAATGCTGGTTTCGCCCCTTTCGAGGCGTGTGGAACGTATTTCTGAGGAATTTCCCCTCAGTTGATCTCCTGCTTTGGCTTGCCAGAGACTGAGTTGAGTCCTTAAGGTACGCTGAACTCCACAATGATTTTCGAAGGCATTTTTAGGCTGTTCCCACCCCGGTTTACACCGAGCCGGAACAATATAAAAGAGTCCGGCCAAAAGGGTTTTCGACTTCACTCATTTTCGAAAATAGTGTAGTCGGCATGATCGGGCTCGGAGCTTGACGCTCTTAATGCCTTCTCGTGCGAGTTTATGGTGCATCGAACCTACGTAAGGAAACGTCGGGAGAAATACTTTTAAAAGCCTGGAAGGCCTCCCGTCATTCGATAACACACCTCTGTGAGACGTCTCGGCGGTTGCGGTCTGGGGTAAGGTCTTCCATGACCACGGTTGCTCTAATGAATTGTATAGCCGCCAACGGCATGTGTTCAATAACTAAGCGTGTTAGTGTATCAATCATATAGCATGTTGGACAGTTGATCGCCAACACAGGCTCGGCGAAACAACACGACTTCGAGGCGCACTGGTGGCAATCCTCTTCCTCCACTTTCGCAGGAGGTAAAAATCAAACTCTCGGAAATGGGGGCCGAGTCACTCACCCTCACCCAACTCAGGGAAATCTGAGAACGGGTTTCCGCCATTCATGTTCTAGAGACAGCATGATGCTGTCCCATCTTACCGAGTTGAAGGCGTTCTTCATGTCCAGGGTAATGACTGCGCACATGCACCTCGCACTTCTGCCGCCCAGTGTTGCCAGATAGAGGTATTTTTTCTATGTTGCACTCACACAATATGACCTCATTTACATTAGATAATAGAGGACAAAAAAACCCTAAATGGTAACCCTGCTGCCGCCATTGATGGCGTTCGTGGCGAGCTCGACAACTCGATTTATGGCGTCTATGGCTGAGCAACTTTTCTGAACTGAGACGGCTGCCTCCAGCCTGGTACCTATTACCCGCTCAAATAGCTTCCCACATATATCCAGCATGCAGAGTGGTCGGTACGAGGATGGCTCCTCCGGGGGTTTATTTCCCTTCCGTAGAAGCACCAACCCCTGTACCTTCCACTGATCTGGGAAGCATCCATCCTTGAAGCATGCGTTGAAGGTGTCCCTAAAAAAATTAGAAGCCTTCAACGCCGCGGTTTTAACTGCCAGCCGGATATGCCGGCCGGTCCCGGGACCTTCCTTGGAATGGTTTTCCAGACAGCCACCCTCAGCTCTTCTTCTGATACGTCCGGCGGCTCGACTGCACCATCCACTGCCGTCAGGCCCGTGTCTAGTGCTCTGTCCCGTTGATGTGGAAAGAGATGGCGAGTGACTCTGTCGAGAAATTCAGGGCAGGTTGGTGTTGCCGAACCCCTGGGGTTAATCTTATTCAAGACGCAAACTCAGGGTATACGTATCTGCGACACGAGAAGGCAATGCGCCAATTTAAATTGTATTTGACGAGGCCACGATACGTTTAAGGCTCACGGTAAAACCCGTCAAAATAACAACTGCTAATAGGTGATCACTGAATAACTTGCTAGAGTTTACTGCGTCGTGCAATCTAGAGGATGCACAAAGAACACACTAATATAAAATGAAAAATGAGCAAAATAATAAAAAACTCACTGGTGCACAGACACGAAAATACAGGGGTTCCCAACCCCACAGAAACAACAGCAACAACTACAAAGGAGAAAAGTACTCTCAAGAAAACGTGTAAGCGTGGCCTGTCGTCTTCCTCGGAGAGAGAGTCGAAGGACCAAAAAAGACATAGGCCAGGGGCTGAATAGTTCGAGCTCCTCTTCGGAATTAGATCTGGAAACGGAAACTGAGGTCTGCCCTGAAAGTAAGAAAGATATACATATATTGGAGACGCCAATGTATGTATTGCAACAAATACAGACGATAAAGAAATATATCGTCGAAAAAGACAGCGAAAGGGCGCATACGGCTCTTGACAACATTCATGCGATAATGTCGACTTTAATAGCGAAAAGTGCATACCTGGAAGGACAGGTAAAATCGATGAGTGATAGAAATCAAAGCAAGCAACAGTCGTACGCAGGGGTCGCGAAAAGACTTGTAGCACCGAAGGAAACGGCAAAACAGCTTAATATCAAGAACCCGAAAAATCACAAGCTCTTGATAAGACCAAAAATCGCTGAATATTTTAAGTCAGAAGAGGAAATGAAACAGAAACTTCAGACCGAGAGTAGAAAAACTGCAGATGAGAAGCCTACGCACAATAAATAAGGGCTTATTAATAGTAACCGAGAATGAAGAATCTTTGCAAAAGATTCTCAACAAGAAAGAACTAAAACAACACTTTGAAATGACGAGATCACCAAACAGAAACCGAGGCTAATCATTTATGATCTCACAAAGAGCGTAAATGAGAAAGAAATTGTTGAAATAATTGCAGAACAAAATCTATGCACACAAGACTGGGAACTAGGACAAACTGGGTAATAGAGGTCACACCGGAAATGAGAAGTAGTTTGTTAGAAAAGAGGAGAATATTTGTAGATTATCAATCTTGTAAAGTACAGGATTTCGTACTAATTCCAGGTGCTACAAGTGCCAGGGTTACGGACACATAAGCAAGGTATGCCATAACGAAGTCTACTGTTCTCATTGTGCAGAAAAAGGCCATTCCTTTGAAAAATGCCCGAATAAGAATAGTCAGAAAAAGTGTATTAACTGCTTAAAGGCCAAGAAAAAGCCAGAACACAATGTCTTAGATTCAAAATGTCCATGCTACATTAAAGCATTGGAAAGACTTGTTAATAACACGGATTACGAAGAATAAAAACCGGTTATATGTGGCTCAATTAAATGCCAGGCGATCCAGGAGGGTAGTACCCGAAATCAGGCAAAAAGCGTATGAAAATGGAATACAAGCTTTAATGCTACAAGAGCCGTATACAAGATCGAATAAAGTGATGGATTACGGAATGGGAATAAGAATTGTCTCTGGAAAGGAAAGCCATGGGCTGCTATAGCAATAACAGACCCGGAAGCAGTAGTTTTGCAAATATCAAATCTCTGCATGACACACTTTGCGGTTGCAGAAGTCTCGATGCCACATAAAGTATATCTTATAAGTGGATACTTCCAGCTAAAGGATGATATCGAAGTGCACCTCAACACGCTGCAAACAATAATTAATGCACTGCAAGGGAAAAACTTTATTATTGGTATTGATTCTAATGCCAGATCTGCCCTATGGGGTCAAGTAGACACAGACGCAAAAGGAGAAAAGTTAGAAGAGTTTATAATCCAGAACAATTTGAGTGTGATAAATGACCCTAATATCATAGCAACGGTAGCAAATGAAGTCGGAGAAGGATACGTAGATGTAACAATAGCCTCACCTAATATGATCGAAAGAATACATAACTGGAAAGTTCAAAAGAACTGGACTTCCAGCGATCATAGGACTATTACGTTCGAGATAGGAGAAATAACTGCAAGTGGAAGATATAGGAACAGCGAAAACATGAGGCGTTATAAGATAAGCAAGGCAAATTGGGGTTTATTTGTACACACTCTAAGAGAAAACTGGAAACCAATTCCGAATTATCACGATACAGGCTCAATAATCGCCGGCTTGAGAAACATAACCAACGGCATAAGGATGGCATGTGACAAAGCCATACCAATTAAAAACAGATCAAACAGGAAAGTCCCATGGTGGAATGAAGAACTGATACTGGCCAAAAAATACACTAATAAACTGAGACTGCAATTTCAAAAGGAAAGAAACCCAGAACAAAGGGAATATAGGAAAAGAACTTATAAGTCGGCCAAGAGACAGTACATAAGACTAATTGACTCGACAAAGACCCATAAATGGGAAGAGTTCGTAACCAAACAAGGCAATGACAACCCATGGAGCTTACCGTACAAACTGGCCGCCAAAAAGGCAAGGATTAGAGACATTGCAAGTAATATTCTAACAGATAGTGGATATACGATGACTTGGGAAGAAACAGCAAAACAGATACTAGACCGACTGTTCCCGGACGATGAAATATACTCAGAGACACAAAAGCAAGCAAATATAAGGCTGCAAAACAGTAGGTATACAGACGAATACAGAGAAACGGAGGAGTTTACAATAACAGAGATGGCACAAGTGGTAAAGAAACTGAAGCCAGGTAAAGCTCCAGGAATAGACTGTTTCGATCTGACAATAATAAAAAGTGCTCTGGAGGTAGTCGGTGAAGATCTGTTAAAGATATATAATAGCTGTTTAAAATATGGCATCTTTCCGAATATGTGGAAAGTTGGAAAGGTCATTACTTTAAAGAAAGGAAACGATAAAGAATTCCAAGACTCCTAAGCTCGTATAGACCAATATGCCTTTTATCAATTTTAGGCAAAATAGTGGAAGGACTAATAATCAGAAAACTGGAAAAAATAGTAGAACCTAGTCTTTCAGATAAACAATACGGCTTTAGGAAGAACAGATCCACAGAAGATGCGATAGTCTATGTAGTCAATAAAGTGAAACAATCCGACAAGAAATTCGTCGTCATAATCTTCCTTGACATTAAGGGAGCATTTGATAACGTATGGTGGCCGGGAGTACCGGAAAAGCTAAGACACATGAGATGCCCCTGGAGACTGTATAAAATAATTAGGGATTACCTCTGTAATAGGAAAGTAATCATTTCCGAAGGTGGCAACTTTGCGAGTAAAGATGTGACAAAGGGTTGTCCCCAGGGCTCACTACTGGGGCCGATCCTATGGAACGTAGTGTTCGACGAAATACTTCACGCATTAGAGAGAGAGAAGGATATGAGACGATAGCCTATGCCGATGACCAGGCAGTAATAGTAGGAGACTCCAGGAGAGAATTGGAAATAAGAGGACAAGCTGCAATTGACATGATAGAGAAATGGAGCAAAAAGGTCAAAATGAAACATGCACCAGAAAAATGCGGCATGCTCTTAGCCAAGGGAACATTCCATGAAAAATGTTACTCAGTAATTAAAATAGATGACTCAGTAATTAAAATAAATGACTCAGTAATTAAAATAAATTAAAAGACAGGAACCAGTCAAGTATCTGGGAGTTTCATTTGGCAAAGACTCAAGTGTGCAGCATCATGTTACGGAGATCTCAATGAAAACCAGAGGAATTTTCCAAAGATTAGCGAGACTAGCTAGAGACGAGTGGGGCTTGGGCTATCGTTCTCTGGAAATAATATACCAATTATAACGTACGCAGCAGCAGGATGGTTTAAACTCGCAAACAATGTCCAAAAGAAAAAGCTCATAATGTCTCAAAGATTTGCTCTAATGAAAACAACTGGAGCATATAGAACCACTTCGGCTGAGTCCATCAGAATGATAACGGGTCACCTACCGATAGATCTGGAATGTGAGAAAAGAATAGGGATGTATTACATAAGAAAGAACAAGGAATTTAAATACATGGACTACGCATACCAGACGGTGGAAAATCCTCTACCAGACAATGAATGGAAGAGAAAATATAACGCAAAGTGTGAACTGGACAAAGAAATGAGGAAAGTATGGCAGTCGAGGTGGGATAACTCTATAAAGGGCAGACATACTTATGAGATAATGCCAAACGTAAAAGAAAGAAGGAAAAAGACGTGGCTTAAACCGAGCAAATACCTAATGCAAATTCTTAGTGGACATGGAAGTTTCCAAACATTCAGAAAGCGATTCAACTTCATCGAATCAGATCTATGCAGCTGCGGAGAAATAGACTCCCCAGAACATGTCATATGGAAATGCGTGAAGTACGAACAAATAAGACTAAAACACATGCAGGAGACAGAGGCGGAAATGAGAAATGTTAAAGCCTTATTGGAAACAAAGGAAGGGACCGAGAGGCTGACAAGGATGACGAAAGAAATCTTGCTCGCAAAGGATGCTACGGAAATTCTAGAAAGAGACTTAGTCGCGAATATAGTAGAAATTGAGGAGGAAACTCAAATAGAAGAGATAAGGGAAGAGAATGAGTGAGTAGGTTAGGGCTAGATAATATTCCAGAAAGTAGATAGATAAGAGAAAAAGGAAAAGCATAAGTGAGAAGGGAATAAATGAAAGTAGCTAGGATAGAAAAAGCTCTCCATTGTAACTAACAAATGGATGAATAGGAAAGGAAATAGATACAGTGGTAATCAAGATAGTTTCTCATACTAGACAATAGGTTAAATTAACACATCTTCTTAGGGAGAACATAACTGACGAGAATGAATGACGCTGAAAGAAGAAAATGACAATAGAGCGAAAGAAGAATGAATGGAGATGAAAGGCAAAGTTTGAAAGATAGTGTGAAAGAATATGAAAGGCAGAGAAAATGAACGGACGCTAGTTAGGAACTCCTTCTTTTACAAAGGTAGATAGAGAAAAACAAGAAACAAAGGTAGGGTGGGAGAAGTGAGAAGAAGGAAGATATTAGGAAGAGAAAAGAAGGAAGAATAGGAAGAGAAGGAAGAGAGAAGAAAGAAGTAGGAAGAGTAGGAAGTCCTAGTCCCCTAGTTCCCCAAAAATAGAAAATGGAAACAAAAAGAAAATGAATAAAAAATAAAAAATAAAACTGAAGCACAAGAAATAACGTAGAAAGAGTTTAATCGCAAGGAAAGGAAAAAACAAATGCGAACTCCGTCACAGTCTAAGATAAGGAAGACAAGAAGAAAAGCAAAAGAGAGGTGACAAGGACGACCGCCGGTATGCCAGAGGCTAGGTAAGGCGGCAATGATCGATGCGTCAGGCATCGATCTAACTCGGTTTTTTTTTATCCGTGTATCTATCGCTAACCTTCCAGCCGAGCCTTTCCCCCCATGATTGGGTCGATGAAAGTTAGATCGACTATGCACGACTTGCCCCCTTTGGCATACGTGGGAGTCGTCCCTTGTTAGCGATCTCCAACTCCAGTGTAGAGAAGGTGTCGAGAAGAAGACGTCCACGGACGTTCGTCCTTGCGCTGCCCCATTCCGGCAAACGGGAGGATCGTGCGCTGTCGACGATGAAGTCCAGGGACATCGTGAAATCCTCGATAGTGTCACTGGGCGGAATGTAGCAGCTGTAAATACGCACACCCGCCACTTCTACCCAGGTAATGCCGGGAAGAGGGGCGGCCATCTTGCGGAATATATGTAGATTTCCACACACTCAGATGGCGCCTGAGCTCCTCCTCTCGACTGATCTTCCTCAACACCCCCCCCCCCCCCTCGGAAACCGCCGTAAGGCATTACTTCGAGAGGGGCAGTCATGCCATGTTTGGCCCTTCGTGGTCGGCAATCCTATCACTGTGTCGTGCATATGGGGCGGCTATTAATGTCGTCTCTTGTACGCTCTTTTTCTTTTCTGATATGGTTCAGCCGCCCCACAATGGATGCTGCAAAGGTCACTACGGCATCCCAACCTTCTTGCGAACCAGGAAGGCACATCCCGATACCCTTTGGTGTCAAAGGCCCCTTCCAAAAGGTGTGGAAATCACCCCTTTCTTCCGCGAATCGAGGACACCAGGACAAGACGTGCTCCACGTCTTCGTCGACACCACGGCAGGTATATACGAATGCGGTGCAGGCAACTGCGAAGACACCCATGCCCGGTAAGCACCTGGGTCAGGTGGAAGGTGATGAATCCGTGTTTCCTACTCATCCACTTGGCGACATCTGGGATGACGCGGTGGGTCCACTGAATCCCTTCGCTTGCCGGATTCCACTCTGCTGCCACAGTTCGATGGTTCTGTTTGACCATCGATTGCTATTACCACGTGCTGCTTTGCTGCTGTTTTCTAAGGTACGCTGACCCTTTCTATACGTATCAGCCCTCTCTATCGCCAAAAGATCGATGGGAAAAATTCCCTTAGTGCGGCTATTCTGCCGGTTCGCCGACAGGATGCACCGTAGCTTAGATTACTTCTTAGGGCCTCCGCCCTAATCGGGGCTCCATATAAAACTACCGAGCTTGCCACTGTAGCTAAAAGGGCTCGACGTGGCTGCTTTGGCCCTCCGATACTGAGCATTATGCCCGACATAGCTCTAGCCACTCCTGAGACTAGGTATTTCACCGTGTCCGCCGATCTTATACGTTTACCATTTACAGTAAAGGTGGCGTACCTCCTTTGCTTCGTTCTGGAGATAAGTACCGCCTCGGTCTTTTCGGCCAAGAGACACAGCCCATGGGTGCTCAACCATGCAGCCACTATCGCGATAGAGACATCTCCGAGATATTCTATCTCATCGTTGCTCCTTGCGACGACGACCAAAGCCGACGAATTAAAGTATTATTAAAAAATGTTTTTTTCTCTGTCTTATCTTGTTGATCCGTTTAAACATGAGATAAAATTACGTTTTAAACTAGAGCGTCCGAAAAATGTAAAAGCTATATGCTTTTATATTCCAGGCACGATCGTTAAACGTTTTAAAAAAATAAACGACTATAATATTTAAAACTTACTATAAAAATTAATTTTAGCCAAATCGGTAGAAATTGACTGAATTTTTGACTTGTTTACAACAATTTTTTATAATTAATAATTTATATAATTAATAATTTTTGACTTGTTTGTTTAAGTATTGTTGTTTTCTTTTGATTGACTTGTTTACGTACATAGTACATACATACATGCATACATACATATGTAAAAACGTTTAAAATGACTTATTTTACTAATTATTTATAGTATTACATTTTTCGCGATGGTGATATATTTATGTGTGAAGAATACATGATTCCAAGAAAAGTATACATATAATATATACGTATTTTACTTTTGACCTATAATAATGAAAAGGGATCGTTCTTTTCTTGATAGTTTACTTTTCTGTTTCTATTTGTACTTGTATCATTTCTATTAATTAATCATAAAATTATTCTTCATTCTATACAATCCTTTAGTTTTCCAGCACGATTCATACACTCATAAAAATGTGTTATTTTATCTAGTATCTCATGATCCATCTAAATTAAAGAAAAGCTAAGTAATTATTATTCTTACGTTGTATACGAATTATATGAATATGCACCAGAATAAGAGGAAGATGTTTATCTCGAGCAGTATTTAGATGTCAAAAGTGTATAACACTTTTTGCAACAAGTCTTATTAACTTGAATGCGCCTACTTGATCTGTAAGTTTACTAAATTATATTATACCTTTATTACTCGGTTGTAGTTAAAATATTTAATGTTCAAATGTAAATTAATTATTTACTATAAGATAGTTAAAAATATTTTGTAATATTTCTCTTTATACGTCTAGTAATACAATATTTATATCGTAATTATAGCAAACAGACTTTTTCAAATAATGAAAATATCTATTAATTATTCTTCTCTTGTCATGATTAGCCTTATATTTATTTATGTTTATTTTGTTCGCCCATTTACACATTTTATATAAAACAAAATACATCTTAATATAAAACGAAAAAACTTACTTTTGTATAGATTTTTAATGATTTCAATCGTTTTTGTATTGTTATCTTAAAAAAATAGTTCTGATCAGAAAGTGTTTAATGGGAAAAGGATTTGTAATTTTGGGACGAATATGTTGCCTATTTATAGTTTTTATATAAAAATGATACATTTCAATTTGTAACGAAAAAACATGTTTTTTTGTAGATTTTTAATGATTTTCATTGTTTTCATGTATGTATATTTATAAATATTGCTCGAATCAGAAATTGTTACATTAGAAAAAGTTTTATAATTTGAAGACGAATATTTTGGCTAAATTTATTATCTATGTAAGAATAGTATTTTTGGAAATAGTGTGCATAAACCAATTTTACGAAATTGTAAAACGCTCCATATCTTCAACAATTTATGAACAATACAGCTGAAAATAGGACCACAGACTTCTGTGATTATAACAAATAAACCTTGTAAATTTCAGCTTAATTGATTAAAAATTAGCAGATTTATTTTGGACACAGGATTTCATACATACACACATCCATACATACATTTTAGGGAGTGGTTTGGATGAGTTCTAAGTTGCACAAATTTTATTTTTATGTCAAATTATATACTGTTTTGAGGTTTCACATATTTAGCGACGATAAAACATGAGAAATGGGTATTAAAAGAAATGAACTAGTGTTCAGCACTTAAGTTGATGAATAAATTAGTAAAAGAGCCAAGGGCCAATAAAATTTAAAGTTTGTTCTTCATTTATTTATGCATGCTAAATTAGATCCCTTATCACTTCCCTAAGATGCAAGTCCTATATAAAATAAGATTTTGAATTAGATTAAAAATTTATATTTTCTCTAAAATGCAACCGGAAGAATCCACATCATCGAGAGGAGATCAGTTTATTCCGCATGAGATATTGATTTTATCCTTTCTAAATTTAATTTCAATTTATACAATAAATTTAAAAATGAATTTATTATAAAACTCATGAAACCTTTTTTGCTTTGATTTTATTAATTTTTCTGTTTTTTTTTCTTTTATTTTAAAATTTTTTGTTGCAAATGGACGAAGCAGTTTAAGGAATTGGTTGCCACTGAGGGATGAACGAAATGGTTAATAACTGAAGCGTTTTTAGTTACGAAATAAAATATATATCATTTCATAATAAGGACATATAAATCGGGTATGGGTCACTAAATCTCCAAAAAATGAATAATTATGTTGCAACCTTAAGCTACAAATGTATAATGTTAGTATTTAATCTTGAAAATTTTTTTGCGATCTGACTGAATTGTAGTTGTTTTTTTATTAGGGATTATCCAGAGACGCAGTGCATAATTCTTCGCACGATTCAGTATGTTGAATATTACATTGGGCATTTGTCTGTATTTATGTTTCAAGTATAATGAGATCGGAGACGGTATTCGCCACCGTAGCAACGCACAGTGGTTCCAAATGCGAAAAAAATGGGCAAAATTCTCGACCCGGCATGCATTTTATCGTACGGATTTTTTTTCTGTGCGAAAAAGTATCTTTTACTACATAGAATACGAAACCGTGCAGGCGAAATCGCCAAAAATAAAGGTACTAAAACCCGCTAGAAGCGAAACTCGAATAAACGAGTTTTTGAGTGTTATTTCTTATACAACTTCATTTTTTCGTGTCATGATTTTGATTAGTATTATTGTTAGTAAACGTAGGGTAAGGTGTCCCGCTATAAAAATAGTGTAAATAATAATTTTGGACTATCAAAATCATTTTTTCTTATGGAAATGTGGAAAATCCCTATTTTCATGCGTTAAAGCACACTGCTTAATACCTATATCGTGTGCGTATGAGCATTTACGCACGTGTATTTATGACTCTGTTTACGCGTGTATGTGTGTGTACGTATGTGTGTGTGAGTATGTATGCGTGTTATTTTTGTGTTTCATTATTCGCTTGTATGTCAAAATCCTCGAAAACTAGCGATTTTTGAAGGATTAATTAACAATAATTAATTACCTAAGCCTGTACATTTATTGCATCCTACAGATACTTTTTTTACACCTTTAGGATTATATTTGTGTATTTATAGCTAATGCACATATTTAATTTTTATTAATTTCATGTCTAATTGTAAAAATTCCCAAAACTCCGTAAATCTTGTAATAATAATATCGGTTTCTCCGAACTAAATGCTTTACTTTAGTATAAAGCAGGCCTATCGTACTACCTATCGTTCTATATATGTAGCCGCAGAACATCTTGCTGGCGTCGCAGATCATCTTGCGACAGGCGTCTAAGGTAAGATCTCCAGTTCCTTACTGAGGAGTCCAAGATGGAGATCGAGGACGGAACGCCTTTAATTATTTTAATAGGCCATGCTCTGGGAAATTCCACCAACCATAGTGGACAAAGAGTACGGTAGGCCTGCTTTATACTAAAGTAAAGCATTTAGTTGGGAGAGACTGATATTATTATATATATAAAAAAAATTTATACAAGCGGACTCTCCAAACCCGCGAAATTTAAAAATTCTCGTTACTTTTTGAACACACCTCGTACACGACGCAAATTTTCTATTATACAGGGTGTCCTAAAAGTAACGATACACCCAATAAATATTCCAAGTAAAAGCTTTTTTAAAAAAGGTGAAGGTCATTCCTTCAGTAACTTTTGACGACGAATCCAGTGGTGAACTTGGATTTGACCTTCAACTTGTCATTCAAAGTCATTTCAAGGTCAACTTTTTTTTTTTTTAAATGGGAACCCCTATTTTTGACGATAGCAATCGAAAGAGCGAGAAATTTTACGTCTAAACATGTTCTCAGGTCATAGGTCAAGGTGACCTTGAACCTTCTGCTGAAGGTTATCAAGTTTTAGGTATGGATCGGCTCCGATCTGTACTTGTTTGACTTAGGGGTATTAAAAAGGTCAAGGGAATTCTTGTAATAATGATATCCAATGGTGACCTTGGATTTGACCTAGCGTTAGACCTTGAAGGTCATTCGAAGGTTAACTTTTTTTTAATGAAAACGGCTATTTTTCACAACAACAATCAAAAGAGCGGGAAATTTCACTCGAACCTGCTATGGATTAACTCCAATCTGTAAGTTTGAACCTTCAAGGTCATTGCGAGGTCAGTTTTTTACATTTAGCGTTACCCAGGAACAACGACGTGGACGTAGTAAAATCTGTTCCCTTTGGGGTGCTTGATTTACATGAGTCCCCTCGTCTCCTCGAAGTGAATGAAGAGCAGTTCGAGCACTTAAAGTAAGATGAGATTATTACTGCTAATAATTAAGTGTGAGAGGCAAGGGGACTCACGTTAATCAAGCACCCCAAACGTGAGAGGCAAGGGGACTCACGCTAATCAAGCACCCCAAACGTGAGAGGCAAAGGGACTCACGCTAATCAAGCACCCCAAAGGGAACAGATTTTACTACGTTTACGTCGTTGTTCCTGGATAACACTAAATGTAAAAAGATGACCTCGCAATGACCTTGAAGGTTCAAACTTACAGATTGGAGTTAATCCATAGCAGGTTCGAGTGAAATTTCCCGCTCTTTTGATTGTTGTTGTGAAAAATAGCCGTTTCATTAAAAAAAAAGTTAACCTTCGAATGAATTAATACCCCTAAGTCAAACAAGTACAGATCGGAGCCGATCCATACCTAAAACTTAATAACCTTCAGCAGAAGGTTCAAGGTCACCTTGACCTATGACCTGAGTACATGTTTAGACGTAAAATTTCTCGCTCTGTCGATTGCTGTTGTCAAAAATAGGCGTTCCCATTTAAAAAAAAACAAAGTTGACCTTGTAGTGACCTTGAATGACAAGTTGAAGGTCAAATCCAAGTTCACCACTGGATTCGACGTAAAAAGTTACTTAAGAAATGACCTTCAACTTTTTTAAAAAAGCTTTTACCTGGAATATTTATTGGGTGTATCGTTACTTTTAGGACACCCTGTATATGAAATATGAAAATCGAACCTATTTATATAGTAATGTATCGAGAGCGAGTAATGTGTACATTGTTTCTGTTGATGACGCACAAGTTTGTATACAATATAATCGTCTGATTTACCGAGTTCTCATTTTAAATATAGTGTTCGAATACTGTCTATCTAATTTAATTGACTCTCGTTTTTTGTTTACTGAACTTTTCTGAAAATGTATTCGGTAACGCGTATTGTTATTCATCTGATTATCGTTGAGTTTAATAATAATATTTAATTGCTTTAATAAAAAAACTAAAATTTACTTAAGAGACAGAAGATAATAATAAAATTAGTTTCCTATATACGTTATTAATTAAATATGGTAACACAATTATATTGGATTGGTACACAAAACCTACTTTTTGTACAGTTATTAAATTTTGAATCGGCACATCCTATAACACAAAAAATTACTATGATCTATAACTTAGTAAACAGAGCCACGAAACTTCAGATAAAAAATTCCATCATAATAATCTGAAAAAAATAAAAGAATATTTAATAGAAAACAATTATCCTAAACCTTATATTGAAAAATGCGTTAAAAGAAGTCTCAAAATTTTAAATAATCGGCAGACTAAACAAATCAGAAAAGAAAAAAATAATTATAAAAAGGTCCTTACTTTTCATATTCAAAAATCTTTAGGAAAAAATGTCAATAAATTTAAAATTGCACTGAATAGAAACTACTCTATTTGTAGAAAATAATTTAAATAATATCATAATGAAATAAAATTGTGTCGACTGTAATGTTTCTTATATAGGGCAGACTAAGAGACAAATTATCACACGAGTTAATAAACATAAGAAAAGTAAAGATTTGGTTGTTTTTCAACATATCTAGAATACTAATCATGAATTTGATTAGCAAAGAAGCAAACTATTTTAAAAGATTGACATCTGAAATGGTGCACATTAATTTACTGAAAAATTCAATAAACGAACGAAAAGGCTTAATTAAATTAAGTAGACCATATTCGCATATTATATTTAAAATAAAAACTCGTTAAAACAGCCGATTATATTGAAAAATATATAATGAATAAGTGTATTGAAATATATATTGAAAAAATGTAAAGTTTACTCGCTCTCGATTTATTACAGTATAAGCAGGTGAGATTTGAATATGTTTCGTATATAATAGAAAATTTGCGTAGAGTGTATATCTTTTTTTAAGGTTTCTTTGTTGATAATGAGGAAAAAAAAGAAGCGGAGATTTAAATCAGCTTGCAACGACATCCTTATATACAAATTACAGTATTTATATTACATGGTATAATATAACTTCCTTTTTTCTTTCATTTTTTCAATTTTATTCGAGCTGTACAGTTTTATTTAAAAATAAATTTTTTTCAGTCTGAAGAGCGTGTATTTGACCACGTGAATGTTACAAAAAGGAAAGAATGTGTTACATTTTAGTTTCACCTCTCCTTTTCTTATTTGACTCTGGAAGTACCATAAATTTTAAGTTTTAGTATCTATACAATTATTTATATAAATACCTTTTGTAGAACATATTAGACATAAATTTAATACAAATAATTAAAAAAGACTCAAAATTTATTGACATCTTCTAGGTTACTACATCAATGCCAAGCTGTTCCATGAAAATTTATAGAGGAGAACCAGCATCACATCATATAGCTGAAAATGTAAATATAGGAGATCCGCTAACACTTGTTATTGCTATTGAGAAGCAAGAAATATTTGGTTTTCAAATTACCGATTGCATAGTAAGGGATGGTATTGGATGGAGTGAACAGCGTCTAATCAATCACAATGGGTTTGTAAAATCAAGAAAATTGACTTAATTCATATATATATATATATTTGCAATTTAGATTAATTATACTGATAAAAGATATAATATCAATTTATCACAGTATTAAATAGAATATAGAATATACGGTTATAAAATCGTCTTTTGTATACAAAGTATGCAATTTGTAATTCTAAATACGCCGAAAACGCACATGCGAAATAATAAATTCATTTTGCGAATGCACAGTTTCGTAATGCATATTTTTTTAATGCGTATTATTACTCGTACTATAGTTGTGATTCTGTATGTTGCTATTTTGCAAATCTCTAGAGTCCTTAATGTACGTCATTTGAAACAATCATGTTGTTCCATCAGTATTTAGCAACCCTAGCACCCGTCGCACAATGAGCTGTAGAAAAGAAAAACTGGGATAAATTCTTATTCCACTGGAAAATCCAGTACAATTTTCTTTTTTATTCTTATAGTTTATCCAATTCCCTATCATTATCCGTTTTGCCCAAACACCCTACATTACATAAGAAATGGCAAAAAATTATAACAAATCCGGAAAAATATGTTAATTTTTTCCTTAACTGAACAATAAATTAAACATACAAGGGCAGAGTTAGGTCAAACAAATTTTACTTTTGTTGCACATCTATATGATCTAAAACTTTTGTGACATATTCATATAGAAATGTAAACTTTTTTAGAAAATTTGAACCAAAGTTATACAGAAAAAACAGAGCTAGCGGTGGTACTAATTTAAGGAAAAGTACTATGTCCGCTAATATAATGCATCATAAAAATTGCTAAATAAAAGAATAGCTTCATTAGGTTTTTTTAAAATAAAAATGAATTTATCATTCGTTGATATGTAGATATGTGTATAATATATAATATCGGCCTCTCTAATACGTATTGATTAGCACTATAGTCGGCTCCTCTTTTGGTTTCGAAAGTCGGCCGCTGTCTTCAGCATTTTCTGCAGGTACTAAATACTTTGAAACATTATTTTCAGCGTCGCGAGCATCAAGGAGGCCGCTTTTGAGAGCAGTTATTTCTTGGACCCCTGGTCAGAGATCTCCAAGTTCAATGCTCACCCAACGCAGCTCGAGGATTCAAATCTTGTGTACTGCGCCGGTAGAGTGGTCTTTAGGAACTCTCTAGAAGTGACCTTCATCACACTGAGATTTTCTCACGTGAGAGGCATATCAGGATAGTTCTCAGCGGTCAGGAACACCAAAAGGGGGTTCGATCTCTGAGCGGCCGGTAAAGTGCTCTTCCAAGAACTGCTGGCTTCTGAGGCCTACGTCCTACGTCGGAGGCAACGCGTCGTTCCAAGATGTATTTCGCCTGATGTAGAAGCTGCTTACGTCACGCACGTTGTCGTTACTTAATATGGCTCCCGCAAACCAACCGGGTAGGATTTTGATGTGCGGTGGGAAAAGAGTACACGGGGATCCAACTGTGGATGGCTTTTTCTCTTTAGCTTTCGTGAATTTCAATCTCGGCACCCTGTTATTTCCGTATGTGGTTGATTGCGGTCGGCTCGTGTAGTGAAAGGCCTGCTGCACTCACGCACTCACTCACACACTGTACAATCATATTGGTAGCAAGATAGAAACAATTGAAACTCTCCTAGCGTATATCAGCCTGCTGACCCGTATTGAGTCTTCAATAACCTGCCAATTGGCGCATTGCATTACTCATGTTTGCGCAGCACTGACTTTTCCTTTAGCATTTATTAACTAATCAGTAACTCGCTCACCGTTATATTCTCCTTTCAGGTTCCGCATACCTCATTGAGTCCCACTCGTTGAAGGCTGGGGCTGCAGATGAGCCTGTTTTTGTCAGACATTTTTAAAGGCCGCGTCAGTCCTAGTTGCCGCTCGCGCTTCTTCTTACGCTTTAGATTTTCATCAGCAATTGTATGATTTATGTATTTTCGCTCGTGACTCAGGGTTGCGTCCTGTCCCGGGGGAAACTGGTACAGGGTAGCTTTGCCCTAGAGGCAATCGGTGCTTTAATATCGCGGCTGTCTTGCACGGTCAATGATGTCGTCGCTTAGGGACTCGAAACCTATCTAGAGCCCTACAAAACGTCATGTGCGGATTATAATAAATTCTCTAGCCAGGAGCTTACTCGCGCAATTCTCATACGCAAAGATATTGCTCGCTAGCGGCGGATCGCTTGTCTCTCTGCTTTATCGGACAAGTTTATCCACGTTGATAGAATTCTCTATAAGTTGGGTTCAACCGATCTTTGGAGAAATACTGGACAGTATTTGGCTTACCAGTTTTGCAGCTCTTCTCTTTCCGCATCGGATGCGTCCGCTATCTCTACTGATGGGAGCATAGCCATATCACCAGACAATTCGAGGCGGATTTGCTACTTGCTGTCCTTAATGAACAAACTGTCGCTACTGGGATCTAGCACTGCTCTAAATGCAAGTACGAAGTTTATACCTACGTAGCATTTTGCGTCAAGAATAGGCATGGTAGCTATTCTGATTTCATGTATTTTGTTTCCGACAGCGAATGGCAGGAAAACATGTCCTTTTAGAGGTTGATAACTACCATCTTAACGCGTCCGATGATCGCTACAATGAGCTCCTTGTCCAATGGTGCGGTGACTGTAGACCTGTGAGTCCACATAACGATTGTAATAGTTGCAGAATCGGATAAGGCTTTTATATGAAAGACTTCGGTCTCTACTAGAAACCACCAACGACTCTCATCCTCCGGCTTATAAGGTGAGATTGGTTTGTAGGTTTCCTGGGATCATTCCTTCTTTTGAAGCCCGTATTCACTTCTATCCAAACCGTTCGTCGGAGCGAATCCGTCCCGAATATCCTTCGGCGGACTCACCTTCTCTCTCGCGTACTGTTGTCCGGACTCCTGCTTCTTAGAGTACGGTTTCCGGGCAAACATTTTTTTGGGGAGATATCTTTTGTTAATTAAAAGCCATGTTCTATTTTGTACCCCTGAATAACGAATTTCTTATAAATATTTTTATTATTTTTTTACAAAATATTTTATATTTCGGAAGGCAAAATATAAACCAAGATATTCTATAAAAATGTTATGGACAATGTTTTAGTACTTATTAAAAGCAACAAGACTGGTCTGATTACGTTCCATTTGGTGCACAAAAATGCGAGTCGTGTCCTATCGTAAAACTATTTAAAAAAGAAAGGTAAAACTCTGTACATAATATTTTTTATAGAATATATTAGTTTATATTTTGCATGCAGTCGATTGTTGTTGGCACGTGTGAGGAAAACCGCTCTACACTTACACACTATTACGCACTCCAACACAACAGCATGTCATCAGCATTCAATTTCCGTAGCAAAGGCAAACACGAACGGACATAGTCTGGACATAGCTTAATAAGAAAATAAAATTTTAATTTTTATAAATTGGAAGATAAAATGTAGGTTTATTACATCAGTAAGTAACTTATCATTAGTGAATAATTTTTTATTAAATATCATTAAATGATTATATTTATTACATTTGTGACGAATCCGCTGGGGATTAGGGCGGAAATCAACAACAAAAATTAAAAATAATAGAAAGTATATTTATTCGGCACTTAATGCGCTCCAAAAAAACGAACAAAGTATGGAACTTCGTTATCGAACACCGCAGGTATACAATTTCGATTTCGCCAGTCACGTTGGCCGCGGTCTCTCGTTCGCGCGTATATACGGGCCGCCCCGCGCCGATAAGAGGAACGTGAGTACGCCTCACATGGACGGTCGTCTCCTGGATCACTCAATCACCACACGTAATTTAAAAGATGTTCAAGGGTACCGGAAAACTCGGTGGTCGGTCGCTATCTACTTCGTGACTCTCGATGCGGAGAGTCCCCCGCGAGAGAGTCGGGTGCGCATGCGCGCCGATCACGAGTCTCGAGTCGTGCGCGCTCGACGAACGTCTTGTCGTCCGTTCACAGTGTTGATTCTTCGACGTCGACGAGGGCTTCTCAAGTTGATACTTCCAGGGCGTTGTGCTAGAGGATTTCGACGACGTATCTACGGGTACTGCTGGAGGACTCGCTGAAAGGTAAGATGACTATTCGTTCCGAAGAAGTAAGCTTTTAGGCTAACAAGAGCCGTTTACCGCATGTTATAAGTACGGTATGAGTCGACGGCTACAATCCCGGTGCAGCGTTTTCGCACGACGAGGAGGCGAACGACATCGAGTAGGCAATAGTAGTCATCGGTACTCAGGATTCGTCAAGCTGCTCCTAGATAACTTCTTGGGCATGTATGAATAATTTCTTTGTGAGTTAAGTGTTTTACCCGTGTGTTATCCGAACCTCTAACTTGACCTGTCACTTCAACTCCTGTGTCCTCTGATCTTGGTAAGAAAAGCTGTATAGAATTATAGCTTCTCCATCCTCATTGTTTATTATAACACAGAGTATTTATAAGTTACTGTTACAGGTACTGAAGTCAACGCTGGTCACTGGATTCCACGCAAGGTGCTTCTTTCCTGATCAACGGCTGGAGGTCCAAATCTTCTCTTGGGTAGGACTACATGGAGTCGATGGGACAAGGAGGAAATGCTGGAGGGATTTAATTGACTTATGGTACTTGGAGGTACCATAATCGCTAAATCAACAGAGCAGTGTGTGTGTGTGCCACAATTGATTTTTTTATCCAAAAGTCTAAAAAAAAGCTTGAAGCAATACGTTTTAAATGATCTGTAGCTTTTTCATGGCCTTCAATTCTGTAAAAAGTTATGATAATTTAAAGAAACACGAAATTTTTTTAAAAATTCAAATGGGATTTACTACGTTTTTTTTATATTTACAGAATTTTTAGACCTTTGTGTTAGAGAATGCTATTATTAATTATTACAGTTCTGTTCTTCACCAAGACATCGTATGCCCTCCGTTGCTGATTAGCACCGGTTTGGGAGCATAAAAAGAGCGACGTTAAAATAATTAAAAAAAAATTACAGTTATGTACATTTTATTTACATTTTTACAATAGATGTACATATAAGTTTGACAATAAGTTTTTGATACAATGTTATTGATTCTGCATATAATTTAAGTCGTTGGATTCTAAATCCTAAGATTAGCCTGCTTAAAAAACGAATGAAGTGCTTGACATACAGCTACTGTAGGATTTACGAGCAGTACACTTGCTGACAGTGGTAGCTGTATTTTTAATTTTGCTAATTTTTTTTATTAAAGTAAGTCGCTGCAAATTGTATTTTTCAAATTGAAACAGTTCATGATTTAAATCTTCTGATTCATTTTCGCATTCGCATTGAGTACTATTGACAACATTTATTTTAGCTAGCAACGCTGCCAAACTATAATGATTAGCATGACTTCTGTTAATAATCGTAATTATTTCTCGAGTCAACTTTTTTCTTTTGAACCATGTTTTGCTATTTCCGTTATGAAACTCTTTTACAAAATCAATGCCACTGCTATACTCAATGATGAAACCATTGGTGTCGTTTCTGGCTGTTTTTTTATGTAGCTCTTTTAAATCAGTAAATAGGATTTTCGAAGTATTATCGGCAACGTTATCAGAGTTGCTTTTAGCGTGTTGGTCGGCTACTTCATTACCTATTACACCCTTATGTGTTATTATTATTTTGATTTATTTTGTTTTCAGAAATTTCTACTTTACTTTAAACTTACTTTTTTACTTTTTTAAAGTGCATTCAACCGCATTCAAAAGAGCTATACTTTCCGCCGTGAAAATCCAGGCGTTTTTGACTATACTGACAGAGGAGTAGGTACCATGAGAAGGACAAACTAATGCGCGTCCAACTCACTCAGATTCTGTAGATTTGCTACCATCAGTGTATATGGCAGCGACATTTTTATTTGCAATTAGTTGACCAATTGTGACATTTAAATCATTAGATTTCAATTCATTTTACAAGTAAATTACTTTTTTTTGCACGCGTATCAATAGTATAAAACCTAATAACGGGATCACTTTACGGCAAAACATTGCTTTTTTAATTTCAAACCTGACATTCGAATTTTCTCCCAAAATAAACGCAAATGATTTAAATGCTCGTTGAAGCTTCATGACTTTATCACACCGTCGTCTACATATAATACTAGGAAATCTCGGAACCGCAAATCTTCGGAAAACAATAGCGTTAGCGCTTGGCTCGGCCCCCGGAGTCATAATACCAAATGGCAGTACGCGGTATTGTAATACATGACTATCTATTGAAAATGCAGTATACTTTCGGGAGTCAGGTTGTAGCGCGAGCTGATGATACCCTCCGAAAAATCAATAAGGGTGTAAAATTCTATGCTTTGGTATGACTGTAAAAGACTATCTGGTGATTGCGGAGACTTCTTATCATTTCTATATACAGATTCTATACACATATTCTATATATACATCTATATAAGTTCTCTAGCGTCCATACAAAGTTTTATCGAGCTGTTCGCCTTTTACACAGCTCGAACGGGATTCAATAACCCCATTTTTCAACAAACGGTAATGGGATCGAATATGTCTTATGTATTACCGGACTCCTATCGTTTAATTTAAATTGCGACATTGATAATTACGCAAAAGTCCCAGTTCATTAGAAAAAATATCGCGAAACTCTAAAATTAATTGTAATAGTTGAGATTTTTGTTCGAAATCTAATGTTTTAATAATATCTAATTCCAGATGTAGTTGGTTTTCTAAATTATTTTCGGGACGGAATAATAAACGCGCGTCAATTCCCGCACTTAGAAAAGCTTCTCGTGACGGACCACGAGCTCGAAATCGACATTATCGTTTGCAAGCAATGACTACTCTCACATTCTATTAACGCTATTTCCGAGAAACTTAAAACTTAAAGTAATCTAAAGACAACCTTGTGAATAATAACATTGAATGTTGTTTCTTTGTTATTTACAGGTAAATAAACATTATTTATTAAGTATGTAATTATTTTTTGTATAAAATAATAAAGTTCTTTGTTATTTACAGAGAAACAATTCATGTATTATTCTAACCTATAAACTATGAACATTATAAAACAACTTTCTCGTTGAAAATCACAATATGGACAAGTTGCAATTTAAGTTTACGTTGCTAGAAGCCTCGGATGGAAAATCCAACATATTATGTGTAACCAGACTCACCACGCCAGACGGTCGATGTATTCTTACTGAAGTCAGTTAAAGCAGATTTTTAAAATTTTTCTTTGGGTATGTTGATATCAACATTATATGACTTTATAAACCTGAACTTGCTATCACGTTAATATTGAGTTCAGCTAAACTTAGTATAAATTATATTTTATTTGTTAGTAATTGTAAAAAAACTTTATAAAAACTTTATATGAATTTGAGCTGAACATTTGATATACTTTCACAAAACTTGAACAGTCAATTGCACAAGTTCGGCTCAGTCTCGTTGGCCAACCCCATATCAAGTTTAGCCAAACCTAAAGTTTATATAATGTTCATATAAACTTTAATTTTTTTACGCGGGTATTTATTATTTGTATTATCAATATATTGCCAATATGTTGCCAAAGTATTGTCAATATATTGCCAATATGTTGTCAAAGTATTGTCAATATATTGCCAATATGTTGCCAAAGTATTGCCAATATGTTGCCAATATATTGCCAATATGTTGTCAATATGTTGCCAATATGTTGCCAATATGTTGCCAACATATTGCCAAAGTATTATCAACATTTTATATATTTTGCTTAAACTTCTCATAAGTAGTTTCTGCTATTGAAAGTACTGAAATCAAAGCGGAATAATCGACAAGTATTTTTCACCATGCCATAAATTTGTGTATTACTTAAACACTTATACATTGTTGCTTAAAATTTCTTACAAATTTCAGCAATTGAAAGAACTGAAATCAAAATGGAATCGACAAGTATTGTGTACCATATCAACACAAACTTTTAAATTATTTATTATTATTTTAGGTATTCACTTTAAATAACTCGATTATTCGTTATTTATGTCTGTAGAAATTACATTTATAAAACACCTTCGACGAAGGTGTCAAACTTCGCAAGTATGGTTTCCAATCACAATTTCAAAAACGATGTCTGATAAAAAATTATTAATTTTTACTCCCATCTTTTTTCTACTTATTTTTCTTTTTTATAATTAGACATTTTATATATTTTGCTTAAACTTCATAAGTAGTTTCTGCTATTGAAAGTACTGAAATCAAAGCGGAATAATCGACAAGTATTTTTTACCATACCATAAATTGTATTTTAATTAAACATTTATATATTGTTTCTTAAACTCCATAAAAAGTTTCTGCAATAGAAAGTACTGAAATCAAAGTACAATCAACAAGTATTTATTTTTAAAAATACAAATATCTTTTAAATTGATAACAAACATTTTTTCAAAAAAGTATCTTACAAGTTTACATTTCAATACTATAGTTCTGTCATGTCCTACAAGCAATAGATAAATAATTTTTTAATAATTTTATTAATTTCTGCAAAACTGATAAAAAATAAATTTCTCACTTTTTTATTCTCTTTAAATACACAATGTATATCCTTCCCGTGTCTTGCAGCAATAGATAAACAATTTTATATAATAATAATAATATTCATTTGTGCAAAATTAATTTCTGCAAAACTAATAAAAAAGTAGTTTCTCTCTTTTTTATTCTCTTTAAATAAAATAATACTTGCACCACCGTTGGTTAAGTGTTTCAGAAGTTTTTTATGATTTATACTAATATCCTCTTGTATACTTTACTTCGCCAAGAAATCGTATGACTTTCGTCGCTGATTAGCACCGAATCGGGAGCACAAAAAGAACGACGTTAAAATATAAAAAAAAAATTCTCCTGCATACTGAAAATAGTTTTAAAAAAGTTGAAATAAAGCAATCTAATGTTTAAAATGTAATATTTCTAATTCGGAATTGAACGTATCTATTCTTTTTCTAATCATAAATAGTTGTCAAGTGCTGGTACTTTGTTTAACTGCAGAAGTCAAATAAAAATTATTCGCTGTTACGATATATACAGGTCTCATGAGTTAACATTAAGTCTTATACTTAATCTTACCTTAAAATATTTATAAGCCCTTGATGTAAACATGCATAAGCAGTGTGTTATGCAGTTCGAATTAGATTTACTATACAAGAGTAAGATGGCAATTCAACGAGTGGTGCAAGTATTATTTTATTTAAAGAGAATAAAAAAGAGAGAAATTACTTTTTTATTAGTTTTGCAGAAATTAATTTTGCACAAATGAATATTATTATTATTATATAAAATTGTTTATCTATTGCTGCAAGACACGGGAAGGATATACATTGTGTATTTAAAGAGAATAAAAAAGTGAGAAATTTATTTTTTATCAGTTTTGCAGAAATTAATAAAAGTATTAAAAAATTATTTATCTATTGCTTGTAGGACATGACAGAACTAGTATTGAAATGTAAACTTGTAAGATACTTTTTTGAAAAAATGTTTGTTATGAATTTAAAAGATATTTGTATTTTTAAAAATAAATACTTGTTGATTGTACTTTGATTTCAGTACTTTCTATTGCAGAAACTTTTTATGGAGTTTAAGAAACAATATATAAATGTTTAATTAAAATACAATTTATGGTATGGTAAAAAATACTTGTCGATTATTCCGCTTTGATTTCAGTACTTTCAATAGCAGAAACTACTTATGAAGTTTAAGCAAAATATATAAAATGTCTAATTATAAAAAAGAAAAATAAGTAGAAAAAAGATGGGAGTAAAAATTAATCCCAATAAACCACTTTTCGGCAAAAAAGTAATCTTAAAGAACTCACGAATGTCCGCCATAAAAGCGTTTTAGAAGCTATCAAAAAGTGTTCAAAAAGACATATTTTTGAGAGTTAAGTTGTATTATTCCATTTGCTAGTAAATAGTTATCAAAAAGCATTCTTTTATAATATTGAAAGTATTAAAAAAGATATCAATATCTATTATTTTATTGTGTTGAAAAAGCTCACAAATGTAAATAAATCTATAAGCTCCAAAAGACATTGTAAAAGAATTACAAAAGATATCTTATAGAGATGCAATTCTTTTTTGTTTGCAAAACAACTTATCTCTTAATATTCCTTTACAGTATAATAAGTGTACAAAAAGACTTTTTTAATTAGTTTTATAAATGCTTGTTTATTATCTGCTGAGAAAAATAAGTCGATACAAACTATAAAAATCATTGCAAAGAATGCAAAAAGATATTTGTTTAAAAAGATTAGTAATAGAAAACATCTTTTGCGGATAAAAAAGAAATCGCAAAGTCTTTTTTTCAAAATTATTTAAATGTTTAAAAGATACAATTTAATAACGCTTCCCTATAATCACAACCCAAAAAAAGAATTGAAAAAGAGTTCTTTAATGTTGAACTTTCGCCGGACAATCTGTACCGTATACATACTACAACGCTGATTGGTCAATTCGTTCGGCATATCCGAACACAGCACAATTCAGCATAGCACTTATGTACAGTGCAGCACTGACTGCGAGATCGAGAGAGAGAGAGAGAGAGTGAGAGTGAGAGAGGGTCAGGGAGAGAGGGAGAAGGGAAGAAAAGGAGGGAAAGAATAGAGAAGAGAACCTGTTGGAGAAATCGCTATCTTAACGTATATAAAAGAATTAGCAGCCGAAAATATGCAATTATTTGGTAAGTTAATAAACGTTATTGTAATATTTTGTGCATATCGGCTTTAATAAATAAATAAAAAATAAGATTAAAATGGATTATGTTTCTGCAGATTGAAGTTCTCATCATTCCGTGTATAAAAGGTGCATTGTTCGTCGTTCACGATGCTTGTACAGTAAACGGTGAAGAAGATTCAAATCCGTATATATAAAATTCATTCTTCGTTGTTCACGTTGTTTACAATAAAAGTTGAAGGGAATTCAAAGGTAAAAAATAATTGTTATAATACACACACATATATATATATATATATATTAATAATTAACAATCAAATAAGGTTAAAAAATAAGGTTAACGATTTAATATTAAAATTTATAATGCGTTTTGAGATAATAAGAAAGACGTGCATTTTGAATAGTTTACAATTGTTTATGTAGTTATTAAAAATGACTTAATGTTATGCTTAAACGTAATTCCTTTAAAGAAAATATTAAAGCAAGTTTTTTGAGATACCCGTGCTGTTAATATGACTAAGTTGCATATACTTACTTGACCAGAAGTCATACTTTGCCCACAAAAAAAGATTGGACAATTTATATCGCACAGTATTTCTATAAATGACATCTTCAGTGTTACTTGGTAATTTTTGGTTTAAATGTTTATACTAAGATCTGGACAATTAACAAGTTTTAAATGTTTGTTTCATGCTAAGCTATTCTTTCTTTGTATTTCTATAGATATAGTAAAACAACTCTACTTATAGGAAAAAAAACTATACAATGGATACAAAAGAGTTAACAAATTGGAAAGATTTGTAATGAGCAGTATTATTTACAGAAAATGTTCTTTTTTATCCATAGTACATGTATGTCACAGGTACTTATTTTGAAACTTTATAATTGTCCACATTTTTTTATAAATATTAGCTAAAACAGAGTGATTTGTACAGTGAATATTATTTGAAAAGTGGTTAATTATGTATAAAATGTGTCTGTGAAAATATAAAATAGTAGAATAATTTATTAGTGCTTGTGTATTTTTTTAATTTATAAATGAATGATCAGTGGTCATGGCAAGAATATTGATAAATCGGCGTGTACTAAACCAACAGCAAGAATAGCCAAATGCTCTACTTATTTACCTGCGATACTTACTACAAGGAATGTTAATCTTGATCCGAAGTTCATGTAGATTAGATTTCAAGCAAACACGATTTTTAAAGTTTCCAGCATTCCCTTCGACTTATGTAACTCTGGATCAGTCAATTAGTATGAAGTTGATCCTAAATTCAAATTCAAACAATTTACACTTCTGCGGCACTTCTTGCATGAGATATTAATTTTTTATTTATTGGATATCAATGTAAATATAATAAATTTGGATGGTTCTAGTAGAAAGTGATAGTCAACAGTTTTTAGAAAGAACTAAATTAATACTGATCCAGAGTGACATGTGTCAAAGGAGACGCTGGAGACTTTAACAATAGTATATATTTGCTGTTTCAGTTTTTGAGATCTCATGGACTAATTGCCACCGCTATGCAAAAATGCTCAGAATCCAATACATGAGCTACAATTCAAGATTAACATTCCTTAAGTATCACAGGTTAACGAGTGCAGCATTTGACTATGCTAGCTATGTAGTACACGACAGCTTATCAATATTCTTGCCATCGCCAATATTCTTTCATTTTAAATTTACAAAATACACAAGCACTAATACGTTATTGTTGTCACTTAATTTTTTAGTTTATATCACTTTTTACATTTCATTTTATATTTTCACAGAAAATTTTTACAATTGATTTCGTATTCTCACAAATACCTTTTACAATTTATTATATATATTTTCACAGACACCTTTTATAAATAAGTTTTCATTTTTCAAACAATATTCACTGCACGAGTCACTTGAAATACTCAAAAATGACTTAAAAAATGTTATTTAAAATTTAAATATAAATAGCAGACGTCAAAGCTTACAACAAGGTATATAGCTGAGCTGAGGTTAGATTTTTTCCTTGCTATAAGCACCAGGCTATCTTGACTTGACCCGCAGTCTATATAGGCTTCTAAGTCTATATCAATGCTCACCAAATGCAGGCATACATAAATTTAAGTTAAAAAAAAAGATTAAAGGCATGTTATAGTTATACTTACCACTCAATTATAGTCTTTTCGCTCATTGATTTAAGCAGAAACAAACAGCGAGTTTAAAGTAGATATTTTAATGGATGTGGGTATAAAGAGAAACTGGGTTGTTCGTCTAAAAATAACAGTAGGTCTTTAATCTTACATCGATACTTAATAATATCATGTAAATATACAAATAGAATTATAATGCTAACCTTTGTCAATTTAAGTGGTGATGAAAGATCATAAAGAACTGTAATACTTGGATGAACAATCACATTTTCTTTGCACTCACAGTTATTAAATTAAAATATCTACTTCAAACTCTTCCCATAATGCAGGAATTCAAACAATTCAATTCACTGGTTTTTTTATGTCTAAATAACGAAGAGGTTTAATAGAATCCTTTGCACTATATTCTAACACTGTAGTTTAATAATCATAGGCACTTAATCTTTCTCGATAACTTCAAAATGAAGAAAAATTGATACTTGACAGCAGCCTAACATATAACATAATTTTCCTTTTATTAATAATTGGTTGAATCATTACATCCGATGCATCAAAATACTTGAATGTTGGTATCGTTTCACTTTTCATTGAAAACATTATATTCAACCATTCCATACAATACATCCAAATCCTTTGTTGTTGGCATTGAATTAGTTTTCATTGGATTATTTATAAATAGCAGCAAAAATAAAAATCTTCAATTAACTCTGTGTATCCATTAAAACAACAATCTGTGTCTAAAGATATAGTAGTTATAGATGACATTGTATTCATTTCAACATGTAAACCTAGTTCCGCTAAATAATACAAAGAAATGTTTTTTCATTAACCAATATTAACCAATCTTGCCCAGTAAGATCAAGTAGTTTTGAAATAGTTAGCTGCGCCAGAAATGTAAATGCGTTAACTGACAGGTATAATGCAATAAGAGAAATATTAATTTATTTTCATGTGGCAGTAAAACCCTAACACTGTTCTGTATATTATAGTTATACTGAATGGAGTTTAAGAAAGAAATAAATAAATTCAGCAATAAATAAATAAAAAATGCATTACCTCAGTAGCTGTAATGATTGACTGTATGTATATTATTTTTTCAATATAAATATAATATACTTTAAACATCTTTTGCAATCCATGACGTCTTCAATTGTTTGCCTGAAAATAAAAGAAAGAAATCACAAAGAAATTATTCTTATAAATAAAGTAATTTAATATATAAACATTAAATCAATAAGTAACATATAGTTATGCACAATGTATTGATTTAATATTAAAGAAAAAAGTCTACTTATCTAACAATCTATGTAGAGCTGTTGAAGTTTAAATAAATTTTACAATTCGTTTACGCGATAAAAGAAATGCTTGGTGCGATATCAAACTTATTTTGACAGCTAATTACCAATGTTTACTTCCGTGTTATTTCGACGGAAAGATTACGAACCTCCTATTCCGTAATGGTCAATTCCGGCGATACAATAATGTTCACCTGTTACAGCATAAAATATAAAATGTATGTAGATCTACCATCTCTCAAGATAATGTGAACGCGGTTCAGGGTAGTTCGACAGCGGAACGAAAGTAACCGAATTATTTAATGTCGAGTGTACACACCAATCTGAGGTTAAATTGACTGTTTTATTTGCACCATAAAAAAGACGGAAATAAATTTAAATTCAGGGTAAGTGTTGGTGTTACGGTGCGTTTATCTCAAATACCACGAATCGTGAACATTACTTATTATAACTAATTAACATTTATAGAAATTTTTTTGCTGTTATGCATAATGACATTTAATTATAAAGAATACATCTAATTTTATTTGTATGTTTAAAAATTAATTAAAATATAATGATTTAAAAAAAAAAAATTTGCTTGTATTACTGCAGCATTTAATGTATTGTGGTGTGGGCATGAATGACAATAATGACACTGCTATAACATAGCACGAATCAATATAGGTAGATAGATACATGTAAATTATTCTTATTTCTTTATTGCACAATAAATTTCCTTTTTTAAATATACATTCTGTTAGTTAACTAAAGAAATTTTGACTTCTTTCAGTTTTTAACTCCGGCTTGCTCCCTTAAGTTCAATTTGGTCAATAAAAATGCGAACAATCGTGCACTTGGCGTCAAATCTTTTGAAAAAATAAAATATTAAATAAGAAGCTTTCTGTTATGGTTATGAGCAAGGTTTTGTACGGAAGTAAGAAATTTGCCATCTTTTCACACACAACAAACGGAATGGCGTGTTCCGTTCCTTAGTCCTTACTTAAGGATGTTCTATGTTGCCATGCCGTGCGGGAAAGAGAGGGAGACTCCCCTGTCTCCGCGCACACCGTTGCTATGACCACGCAGCTCCCCGCACGGCCCACGAACTTGACTTTTTGCTAATGTTTTCATTAATTTCTTTAACTTTTGCGCGGTGACATGAGTTCAAATTTTGCATACCGCTTTATTTATATTTACTTGTGATGTTTCTAGTTTTTTATCAAATTTTGTACACTTTTCATCAATCGCACTCTAAATTCAATCACATTTTTTCCGAGTCTTCCATATAAGCCTATGTATAAGAAGTCAACTTCTATGTCGCATGTCTTCAAAATTTGCACGGAAAAAAATATTGAAAAAATTCATAGACATTTCTGACACTCTTACAAATAATATACTTCAATTTCATTAAATTCTGTTAACTTTGACGTAACCATAGAACACCCTTAATAAAGTTAAATGTAACGTGAAATTCATATAAGTCTAGATAGAATCACAGTTAATTTAGCAAGGTAAATTCTTTTAGATTAATATTTACTTATATTTATTTATTCTAGTTTTAACTAATTTAAAAATATGATATTTCATTTTTGCTCATAGTTTATGTGTTAAGTACTTGTAGGTTATGTTAAATGTAAATCTAAAGAAATAAGTAAATTGTATACCTTGTTAAATTAATGTTTGAAACATTGTGCATTTTTTGGAATTTTCGTTTTTGTACATATATAAGAAATGGATTATAATTATTTACTTATAAAAACTACCTTTATTTTATTTAATAATTTACAAATTTTACGTTTAATATAATCTACAAGTACTTCATACATAAACTATCAGCAAAAATGAGATATATCTTTAAATTAGTTAAAAACTAGAATAAATAAATAAGTTAAGTAAATATTAAACTAAAGGAATTTACCTTGCTAAATTATCTGTAATTCAATCTAGACTTATGAATTACGTTACACTTAACTTTATTAAGTAAGGAACTGAACTCGACCTTCCGTTCTTTGAGTGTGAAAAGAATGCATATTTCGCTTAAACTCCAAGTTCCACGGAGTGGCGCACGGGCGCTTCCATAATTTTGAGATCTAACGCCTGTGAAATTAAAAATCTAAGTAAACGCTTCAAAGTAAACTTTTTCATATTTACAGCTATAAAAATTAATCTTTGAAAGCTTAACAAAATTTTTTGATTTTTTGTTCATTATCTCAGCTTTATCCTTTTAAGGGGATGTCATAGCCAATTGTAGATGTCTACAACGCATTTTTTGTTATTTAATTTTACATATGATTATGTGCTCGTTATGAGTCAAAGAATATTCGATGACAAAAATACTTAGTTAACATCCAAAACTGTAAATAAATATCGCAAAGTAGGTGAATCTCGGTAAGCTTGTAATTTTGTATAGCCTTTGATATCATCGTAAAACTTATTTAGAATAACGCTCAGTATTTTTTTTCTTTTTTTGAATAAAAGTAACAAAAACAGTAAATACTTAAAATTTGAATATCTCCTGAAAATTATATGCATAACCTCTCCTGACATGCTTAAAAAAATCATGAGCCTTCCCTATAAACACAATGTATTGAGTAATGTAAAAGTACCCTTTATTAATGCTTTATCAATTCTCGAACGTCCGCGGACATTTAAGAGCTGATATAGAATTTTTTAAGTAATATCTGGGTTTGTAGATTCGTCTTATTTAATTTAATATAATTATTTTGTATTCATAAAACTAAAATTTTTATAATTAATTTTTTGTTAAGGGGGGTCCTACAGAAATTTCAGCCTAGTGATACAAAAATCGTAGGCAGGTAAAAATTTGGTTATTGGCATAACTTTTTACCCTGATTACGATGGTAAATACGATTAAAAAAAAGATTTTTCGGGGCTTTTTAAAAATTTTTTTTTTTAAATCGTTGTACCGGAATATTTATACGAGAGGTTATTTGACATTACATTTTCTATATACCATTAAATTTTCAGCTGAAAATCTTAAAAATTGTAGGAATATTTAAGTTTTTTAGAATATCGATTTTTGAATATTTTTTAAAGAATCTCATAAAACTGATGTAAAAACGTGTCTACATCATTTTATTACATAAGTACATCAATTTTAGACTTCTTTTTTTTCTCCGACTGCTATATTTTTTTATTTTATGTAATTTTTAAGCAAACATGTGTCATTTTTTTGAAAAATCTGACACATTTACTTGAAGTGATGATATTTCTGGATCTAGTCAGTTGATTTGAGTGTACGTGAGAGCGATCAAAAGGTCTCGAAAGGATGAAAAAATGCTGTATGGTTTGCTCAAAACGGCTGCAAATTCATAAAGTTATGATCAATTGAATATGACAAAACGGTGATTAAGTGGGAACCCCAATTTTGATGCCGATTTTATTTTTATGTTAGTACATGTAAAAACTTTGATTTCCAAAATTTTAGAGCTCAAAATAGAAAATGGTACCCCTGAAAATTTGTTGACCTTTTAAAAACACCGTATTTTTAGGTATTTTCAAAAAATTGCATCTCAGTTTTTTATATTTTTAAACGTTGTTGACGACAATCTCTTAGTTATGAGATCTACTACAAGAAAAAAAATAGTATGATAATGCTTTCGACTGCTGAATGAAAATTTTTTTAGTGCAATGTATTTTTCTAAAATTTTAATGTCAAATTCAATTGATCATAACTTTGTGAATTTGCAGCCGTTTTGAGCAAACCATACGGCATTTTTTCATCCTTTCCAGAGCTTTTGATTGACACATGTTTGCTTAAAAATTACATAAAATAAAAAAATATAGCAGTCGGACAAAAAAAAGAAGTCTAAAATTGGTGTATCTATGTATGTTCTAAAACACTTAAATAGTCCTACAATTTTTAAGATTTTCAGCTGAAAATTTAATGTTATATTGAAAATGTAATGTCAAATAACCTCTCGTATAAATATTCCGGGACAACGATTTAAAAAAAAAATTATAAAAAAGCCCCGAAAAAATTTTTTTTTAATCGTATGCACCATTGTATTAGCGTAAAAAGTTATGCCAATAACCAAATTTTCACCTACGTACGGTTTTTGTATCACTGGGCTGAAAGGAGGATGCCCATATTTATAGGTAAATTCTGCCCCCATTGGGAAACGTACAAAACCTAATACATTGTTTAGTAAATAAAAGAATAAAAATTTAAAAAAAAATTCGATTCCCTATATCATAGGGAAATTCAGATATAAGTTAATGAAATTTTCACCCCCTTTACTACTTAAAATTATATATAATCGAACAAAAAGCATAGTTTGCACAATATTTTCGAGAGTTAAAAAGGCTCAAAATGAAGGAATTTTGACTATCTATCAACTAGGATACATTGGAAATCAGGGCCGTAGCCTACAAAGGTGTTAAATCGATTTACCCCTTGAGAAGTATTTCATCCCTTACGGGTTTTTCAATATTTGGCAGGGTTTGCACATTTATTTTTCAAATTGAACCATACCAATCGAAAGATTGTTAAGAAATACGCTTACTGAGATAGCTGTTTTTCCAGGGCCGCACCCTTAATACTGAAAAAAGATTAAAGTACATTTCATGTGCAAAACCAATGTGGGATGAAATATTTCTCAGAGGGTAAATCGATTTAACATCCTTGTACGGCCCTGATTTCCCAATGTATCCTACTTGATAGGTAGTCAAATATCCTTCATTTTGAGCCTTCTTAACTTCCGAAAAAATTGTGCAAACTATGCTTTTTGTTCGATTATATATAATTTTAAATAGTGTCAAGGATTTGCTATTTTTAATAATAATAAAATAATAACAATTTTACTACCGTTAAAACAATAGTCTCATTATGCCAACAGTCGCTCAGTATTAATACGAGTCTATAAGACACGTATATGCGGAATCGGCGGTATCCTTTACTTAGTGAACGCGAAAGAAAATAAAGGGCAGATCTGCTTTTAACGAATCGAAAAATTTTACTATTACAAAGGTTCCTCTACAAGGAAGCAATACATAATCAAAATGTGACTAAAAATTCTATGAACGGTCACGAATTGAATGATTTAAATACATTTTTTATTATAGAAAAATATTATTTATAAAAAGAAAACAATTTTTTAACATTTTTTTACATTTAAGTATCGTAATTCTTTTTTGAAAAGCGATAAGTGAATTTTCTCGACGGAATTCGAAAGAGCAGATCAAAATGTATTTCGAAAAGTCAGCATCGTTACAGGCCATTGTTCAAAGCATCAAATAATGACTAAGCAAATAAAAAAAATTTGTTGACCTGCAAGCGGTAATGGGTTAAGGGGACAAGCGTAGATTAGCTCAAAAAATTTTAAGCGGGTTCTTAAAAATTGTCTTACAAAGTTATACACAAAAAAATTGTACGATAAAGTATTTACTTCAAGCTTATATATAAGGGGGTTTCTAAATCTTTATACATTAATTCTTGACACCTGGCTTCCGCAAAGGGCTTTGCGCAATGCATGATTACTCACGTTTTTCTTTATCAGATCTAACAAAATCACTCTAATACTTTTTTGAAAAACGTCTTTGTCTTTAATTTGAACAACAAAATATCTCATTTTCAGAAACAAGTATCTCATTTTCAAAAATTTTTATATCTTATACTACTGATTGATGAATATTATATTACTAATTGAAACTAATTATATAACTAATTGATAGAATGGCTGAACGAAAATCATTCAGCAAATTATCTGAAAGACAAAAAAGAAGAAGATTGAATGCGGCTTGCGTAGATTATTTTAATGAATTGGATGTAAACAGTGATGAAGAATCAAGAATTCTAGAATCTATTCATCCAGATACTCCTCCAGATAATGCAGATATTGTAGAAAATGAAGAAGGCTCAGACAATGCTGATAAAAACGATGTTACGAGTTTTAGTCTTCCAGACAGTGCGACTGATCATATTACGATTGAATTTGATAAACTCATTTTTGCCTGCCAACAGTTAGATATTGATGTAGATATTGCAGAATCAGATTATGAAAACAGTGATACTGATAGTGATAGTGAAACAAGTGATGATAATATTGAACAAGATATAAAATATAGAATAGGGGAATGGGCTTCTACGAACAATATTTCAGATAGAAGTGTGAATAGTCTTTTAAACATATTAAACGATGCTGGATTAAATTACTTGCCAACGGATGTACGAAGATTACGTTGTACACCCAAAAGGACTGACATAACTGCATGTGAGCCTGGAGAATATTTCCATTACGGGATAAAAAAGGCACTCCAAGACACCTTAACAAAATACAAAAATAAAGTACAAAAAGAAAATATTGAAATTGATATTAATATTGATGGCCTACCAATTACAAAATCTCCTCAAAAAAGTCTGTGGCCAATTCTCGGAAAAATTTATGATAGAGCATGCAATGATGTATTTGTAATCGGTGCATATCTTGGTAAAGAAAAACCTAAATCACCATCCACTTACTTGGAGCCGTTTATTAATGAATATCTTGATTTATGTGAAAATGGTTTTATATGTAATGGAAGAAAATTTACGGTTTTAATAAGGTGCCTCATTTGCGACAGCCCCGCCGCTAGTTATATTTTGTGCAGTAAGCAATTCAACGGATATTATGGATGTCGAAAGTGTTGCGTAAAAGGGGATTGGAAATCTCGAGTAGTTTTCTTACAAGAAAATGAACCTCTACGGACCAATGAGAGTTTTCGAGAGCAAATGCAGAAGGAGCATCATAATGGTGTTTCTCCTTTAACAAAATTAAATTTCGATATGATTTTGCAAGTTCCGCTAGATTATATGCATTTGGTTTGCTTAGGGGTTTCAAAACTACTACTTAGACTTTGGATAATGCCTAGAGTAAAACCAAATTTAAATATACTTCAGTTAGAGCACTTATCAAATTCATTTTTATCAATAAGTGCATGGATACCCAAGGAATTTGCGAGGAAGGGGCAATCATTATTAGAGTTAAGTCGTTGGAAGGCAACAACGTTACGATTATTTTTATTATACGTTGGGCCAATCATATTACAGGATATTCTGCCAGCTAAATATATGCTGCACTATAACACATTAAGTTGTAGTATACGTATTCTGTGCCACCCGTCACATTGCATACAATATAACGATTATGCAAAAAAACTTCTACTTTATTTCGTACGAAACATGAAAAGTCTTTATGGTGAAGAATGGGTAACATGGAATACACATAACCTTATACATTTGCCTGATGATGCCAAAAACCTTGGATGTATGGATGATTATAGTGCTTTTCCATTCGAAAACTACATGCAGACTTTAAAAAGGATGCTTCGTAAGAAGGGGCAATCACTTCAACAGATACATCGTCGCTTAACTGAAAGAAGCCACTTTACAGCTTCAGTCAAACCCAGTAGTAATGTAACATATCCATTAATAAATCAACCCATAAATATGCTACTTCCAGAAGGTTACCACCATAGTCACAAATCATTAAAATTCGCTAATTTCGAACTTAAAGTTTCGAGACCAGATAACTGCTGCATTACCACCGATGATGAAATAATTCTAATTTCATACATCTGTAAAAGTGGTAATGAAATTGTAGTAATTGGCAGGCAATTTTGTAAAAAAGAAAATATTGCAAACTATCCATTACCATCGATAGAATTTGGCATCTGCCAAGTAGGAAATTTATCAGTCGAAAAAACTATTTCCATCGATAAAATAAAAAACAAGGCTTGTTTATTTTACCATCAAAAAAACTCATACGTTATTCCACTGCTGCATCATGGTATTTGGTAAACAAAATTTGATTAACTATATTTAAATTTTAATTATTATTTTCACCTTCCATTGTTGCAATGCTTGAAAAGTTAATTTAACAACGACTACTGTCAATTATTACATTTAAATTTGTCATACTTTTACGATCAACAACAATTTATTTCAACATCAGTGTCTAAAAGTACTATTAGAATATAGAAGAGCTTGTTAAAATTATTACTTGTTACCCAAAATTAAAAAGTAAGAATTTTTTACCAAGCGTAAATTTGTTTTACCATTACTAAGAAAAACAGTATGAAAAGCTATTACCCTGGTAAAAAAAAACGATTCATTATGGTCGATTCACCATCTATTGACCATATCGGGTGGCCAGAATATTAGACTAGAGTTTGACCAAAATGTGAACTACGCTCTTTAACTTTATAACAAAAGTTGCTTTCAGATTGTTCATTAGAGTTAAATTTTTCATTTTTACTTGAGATGATACTATTTAAAACTACCCTATTTTCACTAAACAAACAAGGAGAAGTATAAACAACTTGTAAAAGTATTGATTTCATTCAGGTTTGAACAAACTGTCACTTTTTGAATTTTATTTTCGTTTAAAATTTATGAAAATATCTTCTTTATCGTATTTAAGGAAGGGGATTTTGCTTCAAAAATTTTATTTGCAAAGTAATAGCTGTGTGCTTTTACTCTTAGACCTTTTTAGATCTGAAAGCGAAGATTACGAAATTCGAAATAAACCTTTATTTTCAAATCACTGTAACTTTGGTTGTTTTCAACATTTTGAGGCAAACTTGTTTTGAAATGTAGGAAATTTTATGTACTTTGTAACCAACTTGGTCATTTTTTGATTAAAATTAATCCTACTATGATGAACATCAAAAACCAAAAATTTACAATTTTCTTCAAATGCAAATATTTCAAAAAAGGCATTTTATTTGTCTTTGAAATTTTACTATGTTTTTATACATGTAAAAAGCTAAATTTTTAGGTAGGTGAAAATATGCTTTTTTGTAATAGATTTTTGTAATACACTTTTTTTGATCGATGTTTGAGGTTAAATGTAGATAATTTTATTAAATTTTTGGCAAATTTTAAAGTTTTATGATCTAAATGAATTCTAAAAGGGTCAAAAATTATAATACAACCAAAGCTAAGGCGATTTGAAAATGAAGGTTCATTTCAAATTTCGTAATCTATTTGTTTTTAGGTCTAATATTCAGACAGCTGTAGCTTCGTGAAAAAAATTTGAAGCAAAATCCTCGTGTACCTTTATTAAATACGAAATAGAAAACATTTTCATAGTTTTTAAACGAAAATAAAATGCAAAAAGTGACAGTTCGAATATGAATGGAATCAGCCATATAAACCTTAATCTAAAAAATTGTTTAAAATACATATTAATGGGATGTCAAAGCCAATTTTTATCCTCCCTACCTTACTAACCTCGAAAATCACATAAAATTACTTATAATTAAAAAACGAAGTAATTAAGGTAAATCGAGGAGTACAGGGCTCTTCCATTATTAATAATATATCTTTGTTCAAAATTTTTAGTAAAAATATCGATTGGTTTTCGAGTAATCTCTTACCAAAAATGTTAACGTAACTTTTAACGGGATGTTACGATCAATTTTTACCGACCGAGTAGTGACAAACATATTTTGTTAATTAATTATTATATACTTGAATAAATGGAAAACCAAGACATTATTGCCCTCCGTATTGATACCTTTTATAATTCAGCCAAGAGGAAAGCATGTGCGCGCAGTATTTAACGAGAATGATTGGAAGGAAATTTTATAACCTAAATCCACTATGTGAAAATTTCCTTCCAATGCCATTTTAATAAGAATTAAAATATCTGTTTGAAATTTTGCAGAAAAATAAATTGTACAAGTATCGGGGGCAATGATGTTATGATTACCTTTTATTCAAAATATGTATTAGTTAAGTAAACATAATTGTCCTATATAGCTCGGTAGGTAACTAATTGATTATTACATCCCCTTAAATAGACGAGCATATAACTTCAAATTGCACGAAATTATCATAAATTTTGGTAACGGATTACTAAAAAACCAATTGATATTTTTGCTTCAAATTTCGAACAGAGATTGATTATTAATAATGAAAGGGCACTGCTCTCCTCAATTTGCATAAATTATTGTCCTTTTTTAATTATAACTAATTTTGTGTGACTTTTGAGGCTGGTAAGGTAGGGAGGATAAAACTTGGCTTTGGAACCCTCTTAATCAAAACGAATTTCCTACTTAAAAGGAATTTACTTATTGAATAATTTTAATTCTTATATTCGATTTTCATATTGTTTTCATTCAATTTTATAATGAAGTCATTTACACAAAATTTAAATCTATAGATAAATATTAGCACAGTACATATTAAATAATGTCACTAAATGATGAAATTTATATTATTACTAAAATTTTGCAAATAATTGCGTGTTGTATTACAGAACCCTTACCTTCCCCACCACGTAAAAAAATAAACTCGAATGCGGAAAGGAAACCTCTTCAAGAAATCCACAATAAGCAGAATCAAATGCAAAGAAGTAGACCTGAAACTTCGCCTACGGCATCACAACTTGATAGATCTAATTCATTTGAACTTCCTGAATCAGTAAATGATGATCTACTGCTAAATGAAACTGAATCTTTAACAAATTTACCCAAAGGTGGAAAACATGTAAATAATTCGGCCACAACAGCAAAACCTAAAAGTGGTACAATGAAAGTTGCAATCTCTACAAATAAGAGAGAATGTACGTAAATTCTACAGCTTTTTAGATGGGTAATAATACACTTACCATTGGTAAAATGAATTTTGTCTACAAAAATGATTATAAAAAATATTTTATGTTATTGAAGTTATATTCATATACAACTATAAAAATTAAAAAGATTTAGATCTAAATTAATCGAAATTTCATTCTGCCAAATACAATGTATGGTATGGTAAAAAATACTTGTCGATTATTCCGCTTTGATTTCAGTAATTTCTATTGCAGTAACTTTTTATGGACTTAAAACAAAATATATAAATATTTAATTAAGAATACTTGTCGATTATGCCAATTTGATTTCAGTACTTTCTATCGAAACTATTAATAGAGTTTAAGCAAAATATATAAAATGACTAATTAAAAAAATAAAGATATCTATAATACTTTTATAATATTATAGGTGTGACTTACGCAACAAAGAGTGACATAAAAGAATTGACGAAAGAAATCATCAAATGTAGAAAGTCTAACGAACTGTTAAGTGGAGAATCAAACTCAGAAGTCCCAGATGATGAAATAGACGAATACCTACCTTTAAGTAATGTTGAGGATCTGAACAAATTTAATAAACTAATAAATGAGAACGAAAAGATAAGAAGAAATTTTGTAAGTGAACGTCTTTCAATTAATTTGTAGAAATAATAAATTTTCTACATATGTATAATCAATATGTAGTTATTATATTAATAAGGCATAATTTGTTACGGAGATGTTTTAACTTACAAATTGAAGTTCTTATATTTATTTTTTAATTAACAATAGTTTGGTTTTTTATAAAAAATCTCTCTTTAACGAGAATGAAACTCTCTTAAACGCTCTTCTACTTTCTTTAAAGATCAAGTATGAATTTTTTTTTAAATTTTTATTACTATAAATGATCGAGATTTTTGTGCAACCGCAAGGATCAATTTTACATCTAATCGTTACCGACGAAGTCATTATTAATTAGTAATTACTTTCAAATAAATTATTCTGGAAAACTGTTCTGTAACGTTCTTCCATACCATTTAATTTAATTTAAGCTCACGTATGAATTTTTTTCACATTTTTAGTTTCGTTATTGTTGAAAATTTTTGAGGTTTTAAAGGTACATCCCTGTAATTTGGCTATCACATCTCTTTAATCTGTACGAATAAGTTTTCTATTTGTGTAAATAAATGTTTCTTTTTTTTAACAATTAATAAGCCTTAGTACATTATCGTTTGTCTTCCATAATATAAAGAAGTGTACATATTTTTTTTCTATTGTCGTTTATCATTTAACTTTGTAATCTTTTATTGTTTGTAGAAACAAATGTTAAGAAAGATTGGGGGCAGCCAAATAAACTCAACAACATATTCCTGTTTGAGAAAAGTTATGACGGACAAATTGGCAATGGAATATTCATATTCTGGTCAATCAAGAGGTAAAAACCAAAAGCACACAACATTGGAATTTAAAAATTCTACAATTTGTAAAATTTTAGTCCGTAAGTATCATTTAATAGTTTGATGTAAAGACTGTTAAATTACTAATACACTAATTTGAATTTATTTACATTGCAGATGATATTGCTAGGTTCAAGCAAGAATTTACTGAAAAAGATTGCATCTCAGCAATACAAAAATGGCTGAATAATGCAAAAATTCGTTATGAATATGCCTTAAAAGTCACTTCTAGATTACAAAAATCTGCACGTGAAGAAGCACCCACCAATGAAGAAAAAGAAGAATAAACTATATTTATTTATTAGTTTTATTTAATCACATAGTTATAAAAAAAGAAAAACATTCAACAAGTTTTTGTCATTTCATTTTTTGTTTAGCAGTTCCAATTAAACTCTTCGACAAATGACTTCTTAGCGTCAATTTGGAGAATGAATGTATACTTGTGGTATTTATATTAAACAATGCGCCTTGGATATTTTATCTAGATTTTAATGAAAATCTATAATTTAACATACAATTACAAAGTATTGTAATGTTTATAGTTTAAAAAACTTATTTACCCATTTAAATAGCGAAACATGTTTTTTAACAGACTGTAAAATTCGACGTCTTAGTGCAAGGATGTTCAAATTCAAATTCTTATTCAAATAGATATACATCTAAAAAAATTTTCAAGTAGGTTCCATTACAAATTTTTTTAAAAAGGTTTCACAACAAACTTGTTTTTTTAATACTGAAATTTTGTTACAACACTTTAAGGGGGCCAGACACTGTTTCACCTACAAAATGAAAAATTTAATTTATGGTAATAAATAGTAAATTAATATACATATATTAAAATATTGTTTTTATGAACATTTTAAAAGGTTAAAAACATTAACCAAATAGAACTATCAGTAGAATCCCTAGTTCAGTAAACGACCCAAAATCAGTGTCCGAACTTACTTGCTGTAAACTTTATTTTTAATTTTCATTGGGTTGGGCTGAAATTTTGAAGAAAAGTTTAAATTAATTGTCTAAAAGTAAGTGGAACAAAATTATAAAAACATGAATTTAATTTTGTAAAACAAGGAGAAATTCTTGCACTAAGGCAACGAAATGTTTAATCAATTATTCAATATAATATTCATTTATTTATTTTTTGATCGAAAAGAGAATTGTATTACACTGCTTTATTAGATTAAATATATTTTATATAGTCTGTTCAAGTGAGCGATATCGTACAGTTTTAAATATATTGAAATCAATGTAAAAAATACATTTTAAAAATGTTTGGTTTAAGAAATAAATGTAAACATTTCTTTTCTACTTTAATTTATAATTGAATGTTTTTTGTTGTTTGTTTTTACAAATTATACATTAATATTTTTCTACTTATTGTACACCATTTCTTAAATTTAATGAAATAATTTACTTAGATAAAAGACAAAAGAGATTTTTAAAATATCTAAAAATACATAAATATTTAAAAAAATTTAAAAATACATTAAAAAATTTAAAGGAAATATGCCCGATGTTGCCGGAAAACGGCAACGTCGAGCAGAAAAATAGTATACACACCTTGGCCAGTAAAAAAGAAAGCCTCAGATCACATGATCGTCCACCTCGGCTTCGCCTCGGCCGACAATTACATGTGATCTGAGACATTTCTTATTTTACTGGCCATGGTATGTAATATACTATTAATCGCAAATAGAATTTTGAAAAAGTTTTAAAAGATATCCTTTTTAACTAATATATACTATCTTTTATCTTTGTATGTATATCTTTTAAATAACTTTTTAACTAGTATATATGGTATGAATAATAATTCTTTTTGAATACTTTATATCTTTGTTTTATGCATTTCATTAAATTATATTATGAAAAGATGTCTTTTAAATCTCTTTTGAACTAATATAAGGTATCAATGAAAATTCTTTTCGAATACTTTACTTTTTTGATTTGTGCATTTCATTAAATGTATATGATCTAAAAGATATCTTTTAAAATTTTTTTTTACTACTACATGAAATTTTTATTAAGAATTGCTTCCTGTTTAATTTATATTTTGTTTTTCCTTTTCATCGAAAGAATTCTTTTCAAAGACTTATTGAACCTTATACAACTATTATCTTGTTATAATAATATAATAAGTTTGTATCAAGAGGAATCTTTTATAACTCTTTTATTATACGTATGCAAGAAAATTTGCGGACATTCGTGAATAGCATAAGTAATAATAAGAAGTCTTATAGATGCTGTAATTAATAATTATTTAAAATTCTTGCTAAAAAGATTAAAAAAAGAGGTCTTTTAAAATTTTTTTGCAAATCTTTAAGAATCTTCAGTGTTCATTGATAATTTTTTATCAGACATCGTTTTTGAAAGTGTGATTGGAAACCTTAGTAATACTCTTTAAATAAGTAAAATTTCATGTAAATATCTGAGATGTCAAATTCTTATGTATTTTTCGATATCCTTTTCGTCTCCTATAAGTATATATATGTCTACTCGAAAAAGTTGAGACAGAGCTATAGGGGAAAACGAACGAGTTTAGTGAGACACGCATGATCTAGTTATTTTTTCATTATTTTATCTTAAACGGTCATCTTTTATCTTACACGGTCGTCAATCATCTAATTTGCCGAGAATCGTGCGTGTAGCAGAACCTGCCAGTGACAATTATTGGTTATGTTTAATGTTGATAATTTAAAAGTTTGTCAAATTCTTGGTTTTGGACTACAGTTTTCACAGGTACAGTATAATAATTATTTAAATTTTGTATTTTTACTACATTTGTAAGTATTAAGATATGAATAAAAATAATAAAAATAATTTAGGAAATGTTTATTAATTATTTGAATAAATTAAATTTTAGAGAAGTTAAAAATAATATAATTATTTGTTAATAAAATTATTTATTTAACAATTTAGATTCTGGAGCCTAGTCATCAAACGTATCAAGCAATATTGAAACAACAAATCACTTCCGCAAAAATGTTTAGGAAAATGCCTGATATTTTACCAATACAGAAACACATTCATTTAATTACTAGTAGTATGGTACATTTAGTACATCAAATGCAGTATCACTTTTTATTCGAGGTAGGTAAATAATTTAATGTAAAAAAAAAAAGAAGCAGTTATTTGTAACTACAATAATTTTTATTTACAGGTGACTGAATGTTCCTGGGATGTATTTTTGCTAAGTAGCTGAGACAAGCATTGTCACTCGACGACATTATAACTTCACACACTAACTTTCTGACAATCTGTTAAAAGAGGAACACTTGTTGATGAACAATCTCAAGTAATTAAGAACAAGACATAGCAGTTGATGCAGATGGGACTTGTATGGCTGCTGTTAACAACAGAGGTCATTGTTTTATATGGACACTTACCGGTGGTATCGGTGAAGAACCTACAAAATTAAATCCTAGGCATAAGTTAAATGCACATAGAGCATATGCACTTAGATGTAAGTTTAGTCCTGATAGTACACTTCTTGTTACTACTTCAGCAGATAAGACTGCCAAAGTTTGGAAAACAACAGACTTTTCCGAGGTACAAGTTCTACAGCACAAAGCTAAATGATGGGTTTGGGATGTAGCTTTCAGTGCTGATTCGCAATATATTTTTACTGCTTCGTTGGATGGTGTTGCAAGATTATGGAATATAGCAACAGGAACTGTGAAGAGAGAATATCAAGGACACCAAAAAAGTAGTTTCTGCTCTTGCCTTCAGAGATGAAATGCTTCCAACAAGTTAAAAACAATAGACTGTGCATTATTAGTTCATTGAAGAATGTTGATGAACAATTTTAGTATAATATATTTGTTAAAAAAGTGTAAAGACATTAAAAAATATAATTTATTATTTCTAATAAGAAACATTTTGTAAATAAATATCCTTATTTCCTTTCTTAGAAGTTAATAAATAATTGTTTATTCAATTATTTTGGATGATTTTGGATGAAAAATATTACAATGTTATTATGAATAAAATTATAAAAAAAATGTAAATAAAAACATAACATCAATGAAGGTAGAATATAATTTTAACATTTTGAAAAAAAATTTTTTATTATTTTATTATATACAACAGCTACATGGTCAAACGAAATGAATTATTAATAAAATTACTATTAAATTGTAATTGTCCTGAATGAAATAAAAATTAATTTAAATTAATTGGATATAGAAATTTTAATTGTAAATATCAAAAATCAATCGTATAAAAATATAAACTTGATAATTATAAAAATGTATAAATTATTGATCATTATTGATCAATTAAACACATTATTTTTGTGCACTGTGCAACAATAATGGCTAAATATATTTTAATTATTAATTATAATATTTTTGTATATTGTACAAAAATAATGTGTTTAATTATTGGATGCACATTCCACCATATACTTAATATATTGGTGTTTTGCAACCATAATTAAATAATATTAACAATTTTAAATTTTTACAATTTTTTTAATTACGAGAATGTCTTAGGTTTCTGGTACTACTACTACTGCTGCTATTATGATTATTGGTATTTACAGATTCTCTTCTACTTATTTCACTGATGTCCAAATTATCATTTGTAGTTGGTTGAAATAATTTATTAGTTTGCACATGAAGTGGTGTACTTGTTGTGATAGGTTGCTTGATTCTTTTGTTAATTATACTATGTGGTCTTTTAATGGTATTTATTTTTGTTATTGATTTCCTTTTCATGTCAATAGTCTTATTTAAATTAACTAGCTTGCTAGCTAATTGCTGTTTTTGCGGTTTACCTTTTGAATTAACTTTATTCATTTCATCTGTTTTATCCATTTCACTATTTGATTCTCCTTTGGATGTGTTGACTTATGCTTTAATTGTTCTGCCTTTTTTTCATTCACATGAATAGCAGCGCTTATTGCACTATTATCACCAGTAACATTTTTTTCATTCGCATTCTTCTCTAATGTAAAGTTTAGTTTTGTTTGTCTCATTGTATCTTGAAGTTTTTTTTTTCTTTTTCTTGTTAGTTTTCTGTGTTTTTTTAACATTCATATTTGTTTGAAAATTTCCTTGACTATACTGTTCAGTAGAGCCATCATTTTTACCTTGTGACTTTTTGTTAGTTTGTAATTTATTAACAGTTGCTTTTTTAATTTTAGTATATGAAGGTTTCTTCATCACCGCTTGTTTTGTTTGTTTCTTTTTCTGAGTGCTCATCTGGCTAATATCATCATCTGAGATCATACTTACACTTAAATTTAATATTGTATCATATTTTTCCAACTTCCATTCCATAGGTGCATTATCTTGTTCAATTATTTGAATAAATGCTTCTTTTAGTGTTAAAGTTTTAAAACATTCGAAAAAAGATTCTAAATGCTGCTTCATGTTAGTATTGTCAATATCATCAAAGCTATTTAAGTCAAATTTTACTTCAATAGCATTTTCTTTTGTTAAGTTATAAAATACATAAACAATTATGTTAAAGTAGATATTAGTTTCAAAATCTTTGCATTTCAGAAATGTTATAAAACAATAGTATAAGAATAATGCACATCCACAGAACAATTACAAACATCTTCCAAATAAGATTTCAAAACATCATATTGCTTTTTCGTTTGTGATACGTGTCTAAGGGTAACTTAAGATTTCTTACAAATATTGGAGTATTTACAAACAATATTATCCAAAGGTGTTTCTTTAACTACTTGATGCAAATCTATGGCCAATGGAATATCCAAAACTCCAAATGTTCCCTTATTATTTTCATTAAAAATTTGAACAGATGTTTTTATATGTTCGTCATCATCATATATTGCAAACTGAAATATACATTCATCCTTATTAAACTTAATGCAATGAAGTCCATTATTACGTTTCTTAACATCTGAGTTTTGTTTGCTAGTTTTTATTTGTTCCATTTGTTCATTGTAATTAAGTTCCATTTCATTAAATATTCTATCTCTCTTCGGACTTTTTCCTTTTTATCGTTTATTTACTTATCTTATTAGTGAGATGCTATTCTTCTTTACACAGAAATACTTGTTTTTTAAACTTAATGCAATGAATTCCATTATTACGTTTCTTAACATCTGAGTTTTGTTTGCTAGTTTTTATTTGTTCCATTTGTTCATTGTAATTAAGTTCCATTTCATTAAATATTCTATCTCTCTTCAGACTTTTTCCTTTTTATCGTTTATTTACTCATCTTATTAGTGAGATGCTATTTTTCTTTACACAGAAATACTTGTTTTATCTGTAACACTTTTTGCACGCTGTAATATAAGTACACGCGGGTTGACGTTTGACTTGATTATCTCTCACTTCACTCTATCTCTCTTTCTCTCCCGTGTAAGTAAATGTGATCCCCTGCACCTATGCGTTACGTGATATTTTTGAAGATACAGGGATGTCATATTATATATATATATATATATCCAAAGGCCCCCTGACTAATTTTAGAATTTGAAAATTTTTAAAATAACAGTTAAATTTAAGGGTTAAATTAGCTGTCTATCGCACCTTTTGATATAATATAATATATATATATATATACGTGATAACAGTATTGAAAAAGAGTAGCAGCAGCTCCCTCTCAAGGAATTTTTCAGAGTCTGACTGGCGGTTTTTACCTCTGTCCGCACTCTCTCACGGGCTGGAAAGCAAATAGACATATATATATGAGGGAGACGAAAAAAAGGGAAGAGGAAAAAATTTCGTAAAGGAAATCAACAAGCAATTTCTTTGTCATGATTATTCTTCAATATCCGTCAATGAATTTACATAGAATTGAATGTAAAATGAAGATAAATAAATAGAGAATACGAGGTTTGATCTATTACATATTGAATATAATGTAATAGTAAAAAAAAAGACATCAAAAATCTGAGGGGTTAAATTAGCTGTCTATAATGGCTCTCGCGCTATACTTGCGTCAGGCGCTATCGCGCCTTTTGATATATCGCCAATATGTTTCGTGTCTTCCAAATTGTCAAAATACTACCGACGAATCGATGATCTTTTATTACCTCAAGTGGATGAAAACGTGAATGAACAGCTGTCTTTGGTCATCCGAATAATTACTAAGATGCGTGACATAAATCCACGATTTCTCATAATACCGATTTTTAGTAAAGATATGATCCAATTAATTTTAATGATATCGATTTGTGCAGCATATACTAATATATTATAAAAAATCAGTTTAAAAATATTTGGTAAACGTAAAGATATTATAGATATACTGTAGCTAGATGATTCCCAGACTATTATAAAACTTCATCGAGGGTTCAGCTAGATTTTATTTTACACGGACTCGGAATTAACTTACTAGTAATATTATTACTAATATATTACCAATATATTGCGAATTTATAGTAGTTATTCATTGGCATTTTGTATATTGAACACTCAATTCAGTTCAACAGCCAGACTATTGCAATTATTATCCTAAACATTTGGAACGAGTTTTCCAAAATATTTATTAAGTCTAAAACAGAATGAATTGTAATTTTAACGAAGTAACTTTTTCGAGCACGTTTGCTCTTGCAGTGCGGACGTCGGAGAGCGTCCGCGACGGGCTTACTCCGCGAACACAAAATTTGACGTGCGCGAACGTCGGAGAGCGCTCGCGGTAGCATTATGTTTTTTAAACGGAGAATTGAGGCTTGAGCTAAATTTCATTTTACACGGACTAGGAATTATTTACCTAGCAATATTATTGCCAATATATTTGCAAAATTAATTAATATATTTCCAATATGTAGCGATATATCTTTATGGTAAACGTATTTATTGGCTATATTGTACACAAAACTTAATTCAATTCAAAATTTTATTGTCTTAAAATTCGTCATAAAGGTTTCAATAAATTAATGTAAATACGATGAGATTAAAAACTGTAATAATCTCATATTTATAACGCACGCGTATTATAGATTTAGTAAGTAAATTAATAATAGTAGTAATGAATTTATTAGTCTGCGGTCTAATTCAAACTTAAATAAAAATCATTTCTTTGACCGTACATTTTATTCATACAATCAATCTCGTAAAATATATTTTGCGATTCATTCGCTTTCGCGATCTTCGCTTCTGCTATACGCATTAGCTATGTTCAGGCGTCTCGGCCGCTTCGCTCGTTGACCTGTTGCATTAGTCTCGCGCGGCAACGCCGCTCACCTTTCTTCTCTAATCCGGCCTCTGATTGGCCCATTTCAAAAATTAATTACGCCTCGCCTAATTAATATTTTTTAAAAATTCCGACGGGGTTATACTCGAATTAATTTTCTGAATCGGAATATATATATATATATATATGTTACCTATGTTTCTGGATCACCCTGTATATGTCGACGTAATTTTCTTATTTTGGAGATTAAAATATAAAAAGAAACAGTTTAAAATATATTCAAACTAAATAATAACTTTTCCTGAATTACGTTTATTTAATTTTTTTGATGATATACGCATAGGTACTACTAAATAATAATAAATAACTAATAGATAAATAAAAATAATCTTTTATAAAATTGCCAAAAACAATTGTCAATCTTATTGCTGAGCTTACACTTGCAGTAGTACCAACTTAAAATCATAGACTGAAATTTCGCTCCTGATTTATCACCTTTTATAACCGGACTCCGAGTTAGCACCTTTTATAACCGGACTCCAACGTAGCACCTTTTATAACCGGACTCCGAGGTAGCACCTTTTACAACCGGGCTCCGAGGTAGGCACCTTTTATAACCGGATTCCGAGGTAGCACCTTCTTATCGGGGAACGACGATATTTATTATTTATAACAAATAGGCATGTATCGGGTTTTCGAGTATTTGACGTATTCGTGTGCATTGAATTAATAAGGTTCTATAAGGCTTTTCACTATATTGTCCACTAACAGCTATCGGTGTCTACCGTTAAATTCCATAATTTTAAAGCAATCATTACAGTTCTTTTATAAGGTTTTACGAGGATCGACGCATGTATTGAGCATACGACCTATCGGGTACTACCGGCTGCGCCAGCAATAACATATGTTAATCAAATTTCTAATCCCATTCTACCAGGCAATTCCGTATTTATTATTTATATGAAATAGGCATGTATCCGGTTTTCGAAAGTTTGACGTTTTTATAAGGTTTTACGAGGTTCGACGCATGTAAGGGACAGACGGCCTATCGGGTTGTATCGGCTGCGCCAACAATAATACGAATTACATAAGTATACTTAATTTATTAATGCTGCAGCGATACTCGTGTGACACTTTCATGTATTCTTAGTTTTGTAACCTTTAGTTATAAATGTTTTTCAATGTTATTCTTCATGCATATAAAGATAGAAGTTTCTATGATATACTACTAATAAACATGAAAGAAATATTAAATTTACTTTATATAAACTTATCCAATATAATAATTCTTTTCTTTTCAGGCATCAAATCGAACTCAATTACATGTTAATTTTCAGTATATTTTCAAATACAAAGAATATTCTTCCTCCAAGGACAAAACAGATCTGGAAAACAAATAATTTTAATTCAAGTAAACTCTGTAAAATAATTCAGAATGTGTAACGGCATTTATATGTATTCTTTCATTAGTATACTTTTGTATAAAAGTTTATTCTTCATTATTTTTTAAAAATAAAAAAAATATTAACAGAACTTTTAGAACAAATATTTCAATATTCAATATTCCTATATATTTAACTACTTTAGTAATGGTTATAGAAATAACTGTCAGACTCGAGTGACACTTGCAGGTATTCTTAATTTTGTGCCCTTTAATTATAAATATTTTTCAATGTTATTCTTCATGAAAGTAAAGATAGTGGTTTTCTACAGTGAGCTAGTAATAAACACCAACCCAGACGGAAATTTATTTTTCCAGAAAGAGCTAAGAAAAGCTAATAAATTTTATAATCAATTTATAATATGCAGATTTTGGACTCTGTTAATAGTTAGTTAGAATTTATAACTTTTATTAGCTCTTCTTAGCTTTTGCTAGATTTTATTAGCTTTTAGGTTTTTTTCAAAAGTAAAAGAAATGAGCGAGTTTAAAAAAGCTAATAACTGCTAATAACTTTTTTAAATTATTATATACAGTAAATAAGTATTTAGAATTTTTATAAATATTTACCAATAGCAATCTTTTATTAATAGCTTTTGTTTTTTTGCATACATCACTTAGAAACAGCTAAAAACAGTTAAATATAGGAAAATGCAACAGTTACTATTAGTGTCATTTTATCGTTTTTCACGATATTTTCGAAATACAAAAATCTAATAAAACCTAATAAAGCATAGAAATATTTACGAAATTTTAAAAACAACTAAAAAAATCTTATAAACATCACCAAATTTTTTAAACTATTACTACAGTCCAAAATCCGCACTTTATAAAGTGTTATGAAAATCTAATAAAAGCTAATAACTTTTATTAAGTATTTATAAACATTATTCGCATATGAATATTTCCGCTAGGGAAAGAAATATTAAATTTAATTTTCAATAAAGTAATCCAATTTTGTTTATCTTTTATATGATTCGATGATTCATGTTAACATTTAAAATAATTCAGAATTTGTTACGGAATTGGTATGTATTCTTTATTTAGTATTCTCTTGTAATAAAGTTTATACTTCATTATTTTTCTAATATGAAAACATATTAACCTATTTTTAGAAAAAATATTTCAATTGTCCAATATTTCTATGTGTTCTTAGTAACACCAAAGCCACTTGAGAAATACAAATTTCGCGCCAAAAATGTAATCGACTATTCCGTGTTTATTGTAATACTAAACCGCTCATTCATGTGACAATACTGATTAAACCCTATAAACGAACCATATAGGTTGCTTGACAATATTAGAATATACCGGTAGATTCGGATAAATAATGCTCGACTTTATAGTGAAATGTCCTATTCAACCCGATAAATTGCAATCATGAAAAATCATTAATTATTTGAAATCCAGATACATGCCTATTCGTTGTAAATAGAAAATACAGCAATACCTCATAAAATACGATAAACGATTCAATAGCGGTTGCTTCTACGACAAGCGTAACCGATAAGATCCTATAATCAAACCGCTCGTTTATGTGATAATACTGATTAAACCCTATAAACGAACCACATAGGTTGCTTGACAATATTAGAATGTACCGGTAGATTTGGATAAATAATGCTCGACTTTTTAGTGAAATGTCCTATTCAACCCGATAAATTGCAATCATGAAAAATCATTAATTATTTGAAATCCAGATACATGCCTCTTCGTTGTAAATAGAAAATACAGCAATACCTCATATAAAATACGATAAACGATTCAATAGCGGTTGCTTCAACGACAGGCGGATTTTTTATAAAAATTGTATAAAATGAATTGACGATAGAGAAAAAAGCCAACTTCAGTTTGACATCTAACCAACTTCAGTTTGATGTCTTATTCCCGTGAGCTTCGTGCAGCGCGAAACGTTTGTCGTCGTATTTTACTTAATCAAGCAGTTTACCACTAAATTCGTCGCGGAAGTCGTACTTTTAACCTAGATATAAGTAGTGCGTCAATTGACAGCATGGAATATTATTGATTTTGGGAATTTAAAATTCAGTCTCGGTGAGGGGAGAGCCGGAATATTGAGACCTGAAGATGCAACTCCGTCTACACTTTTGATCAGATAAGTCCTCCTTTCTCTTGATTTTTAAAAACTTAGCGATTGGGTACACTAGATACTTTGTGTTTTTGTAATATTTTTGTTGCAGGTTAGACGATTTTAAAGGTACGATCAACAGCTTCTTCGTGCGTAGAAGCGTCGGTACGAGTCACCCATCGCCACCGCTGCCAGCTGATGAATTTTGCAGTCCTGTTTTTAAGGTTATATATGTTTATTCCCAAAACTTTAACATTTAAGTTTTGCAAAATTTTTCCCAATTTTCACAAACTTTTCCCAAGTTGCGCAATACGTTTCCCAAAGTTCACAAACTTTTCCCATCCTATAAAATACCGTAAAAAAATTTTAAAACTTATCTCGAACGTTTTTAATTACTTTATTATTTATTTTTTTCTATTTTAAAATATTTCAATTTATATTGAGCCTAAAGTGACCGCGTTTTTATATGTAAATTCCTTTAAAATGTGCTTTAAAGTGTGGTATTTATTTAAAAATTTAATAAAAATATATTTTATATGAAAGCCAATCTTTTTATAAAAATTTTATAAAGTTTTTATAAGACCAATTTTTTATACAAATTGTATACAATCCATTTTATACAATTTTTGAAAAACTTTATTAATTTTTTTTACGTGGGCGTAACCGATAAGATCCTGTAATCAAACCGCTGATTTATGTGACAATACTGATTAAACCCTATAAACGAACCACATAGGTTGCTTGACAATATTAGAATATACCGGTAGATTCGGATAAACAATGCTCGACTTTATAGTGAAATGTCCTTTTCAATCCGATAAATTTCAATAATGAAAAATCTTTAATTATTTGTAATCCAGATACATGCCTATTCGTTGTAAATAGTAAATACAGCAATACCTCATAAAATGCGATAAGCGATTCAATAGCGGTTACTTTTTGACTGGCAAAGCCAGGTACGATGCGTTAGGCAAGCCGCCCATTTCATGCGTCGATCGTCATAAATCCCTATAAAGGTACCAGGTAAGTTGTTATATAATATTGAAATATGCTGGTAAGGTCATATAGCCGTTACTTGGCGTTATTGTGAAACGCCCTATTTAACCTTATATTTTTGTATGCTCTATAAGACAATAACTGTTAAAATCTCGATAGAAATCCACTTGTTAAGAATATATCATTTTGTATTACCTGAAATAGAACTATAGATAATTCATTCATGTTCGGGTTTTTCATTATAAAATACTATAAGCTTTAGAGTGAAAAAGCATTGATATATAAGTACGTGAAAGGTGGCAAATTCTTATAATGCCCGGTAAATATAAATACAAAATATTTAAATATAAATGTGTACCCGATATACTCCGATAAACTATTTTATGCTCTTTTATGTTACACGTTTATTCCTATAGAACCTTATAAACAAATTTATTTTTATCGCATTTTATGAGGTGTTCATTATGAAGCCTATAGTTATAAGCTTATTCTTTCCGATTCATATTAAATAATGTATAGCATTCTATCGCAAACTCCGGGTGCAAAAGCCACATGAAGTACGATAAAAAAATTTTCTTTATAGTTTTATATGAGGTTTTTTCAACAGAGAAAACAACCACAATTAAACGAGAATCCAATAACTGAAAAACCAGTAGCATACTTTTCAAAAAAACTGAATGAATCACAAAAAAGAAAAAAAGCAATTTACTTAGAATGTATAGCAATAAAAGAAACAGTAAAGTATTGGCAACACTGGCTTATAGGCAAACATTTTAAAGTATTTTCAGATCATAAACCATTAGAAAAAATGAATATAAAAGCGAGAACAGATGAAGAGGTAGGCGATCTTACCTATTATTTATCACAGTTTGATTTCGAAATAATATACCGTCCAGGTAAAGATAATTTAGAAGCAGACTGCTTAAGCAGAAATCCAGTATTAGAGTCTGAAGAAGACGAAGAGGATAAATTGAAGATTGTAAACTTAATTAGTTTAGAAGATATTTTAGAGAATCAAAAAAAATAAAGAGATAGAATCCAACAAAGACAAACTAAAGTATAAAAATAATTTGTATTATAAAAAATCAAGAAACAAAGATAAAATTTTCTTATCAGAAGAATTTAGTAAACAATTAATAAAAGACACGCATAAGAAATTTGGTCATATTGGTATAAACCAAATGAAAAATAAGATACTGCCGTATTATACAGCAACAAATATATCTGAAAATATAAAGAAAGCTTGTAGATGTTGCGAAGTATGTATACAAAATAAGTCAAGAAGGCAAGACAAAATTGGGTTAATGTCACACCTTGGCCCCGCAAAAAAACCTTTTGAAGTAGTCTCTATCGATACAATAGGTGGATTCGGTGGCTTAAGATCTACAAAAAAATATTTACATCTCTTAGTAGATCACTTTACAAGATATGCTTGCATATTAACATCAAAAACACAAAATGCAAATGATTTCATTAAATTAACAGAAAATGTACTACGAGACCATAATACTCAAATACTTCTAACAGATGAATATCCAGGTATAAATTCTAAAGAATTCAAAAATTTCTTAGAAGAAAACGGGGTTACAATGATCTTTACAGGAATTAATGCACCATTTGCGAATGGTATAAACGAAAGACTTAACCAAACTTTAGTAAATAAAATAAGATGTGCGATAAACGAAGAAAAAAAAGTGTGGATGGACAACTATAGCAAGAAATTACATAAACCAATACAATGAGACCGAGCACACGGTAACAAAATTTAGTCCGAAATATTTATTAAATGGTGAAGATACATCAGCACTACCAAATGAACTAAAAAAGAGTAGAGATTATAATCAACTGGAAAACGATAGAGAAACTGCATCTAAAAACAGTATAAAATACCATGAATATAATAAGAAATTATATGACCAAAATAGAAAAGAACACGAATTTATGTTAGGAGATTTAGTATACATTGAAAATGGTAACCGAATGAACCGAAAGAAATTGGATATGCTAAGAAACGGGCCATACAAGATTTTAAAGAAGATATCAAACTCAATGTATGAAGTTAATACAGGACACAAAAAGTTAGAATCAAATTTATTCCATATTTCGAAATTAACTTCATCTCCTTAACTCAAAGGTGGTAACTACTAAGTGGTAGTACATAATAGTCTATATTATTTTGTAATTATTATTAGTTATACCAAATTTTTGTACCAAAAATATCTCCAGGAGGGGAGATGTAAGGAAAACATCCTTAGTCTATTTGAATTGCGCGCGTGTAGGTCGGTAAATCAGATCTTTTAATATATCTACAGGTAAAATTTGCAGATAAGAATTGGCTCGTGTCAATCAGTTCGGTTAATAAAGATATACCGAAAACAATGAATAAAACTTTATAAAAGTAATCTAAAGACAACCTTGTGAATAATAACATTGAATGTTGTTTCTTTGTTATTTACAGGTAAATAAACATTATTTATTAAGTATGTAATTATACTTTGTATAAAATAATAAAGTTCTTTGTTATTTACAGGGAAACAATTCATGTATTATTCTAACCTATAACCTATGAACATTATACGTATATATCTCTCTATAACATATAAATATTTCGCCGCCGCCGCCGTGTCTAAGAATTCAGAATTCAACATATATATATATATATGTTTTATATATATATATATATGTCATATATATATGTTATATATATATGTTATATATATGTCATATATATGTTATATGTATATGTCATATATATGTTATATATGTATGTTATATCTCTCTATAATATAAAAAATATTTCGCCGCCGCCGCTGCCTCCGCTGTGTCTAAGAAGTCAGAATTCAACATATATATATATATATATGTTTTATATATACACTACCGGCCAATTGCTTTTGCCCACTTCGACTCAATTTTACCCGTTACAAAAAGTATCATAACTTGGGTAAAAATTGAGATAAATAATCGTTCGATAGCTCATTTAAAAGCTTGAAGCAAGGGCTTTTTAATGGTTTACCGTCCCTATTTAAATTTATTGTTTTTTAATGTTTTTAACATAAAAATCAAAATGTATAAAATTTGGATTTTCTTGTTCGTCTTCATTTTAAAACTGCACTTCAACCATACATCGGAAAATAATTTTGTAAAAAAAATTGAAAAGTTTGAATTAAGAGCTTTCGAACGCACTATATTAACATTGTTTGAAAGTCCTTTTTACGTTTTGACTGGTGGTTTTCTTTACTACCAAATACAGAAAATGTACACTATATACAGAAAATAATTATTAAAATTCTATTAACTGTATAGTTTAGAAAATTCTTTATAATAAATTCATTTATCAAATTAAAAAAAAAATTCTAAACAATCTGAAAAATGTGTACATAATCTTAAGATAAAATCAAACATTTTTTCTCCTAGAAATTTTTTTTTTAAATTTAATCCTTCCGAGATACATAAAGTTGAAGAAAAGACGTGTTTTAAAAGAAAACCACCAGTCAAAACGTAAAAAGGACTTTCAAACAATGTTAATATAGTGCGTTCGAAAGCTCTTGATTCAAACTTTTCAATTTTTTTTATAAAATTATTTTCCGATGTTTGGTTGAAGTGCAATTTTAAAATGAAGACGAACAAGAAAATCCAAATTTTATACATTTTGATTTTTATGTTAAAAACATTAGAAAACAATAAATTTAAATAGGGACGGTAAACCATTAAAAAGCCCTTGCTTCAAGCTTTTAAATGAGCTATCGAACGATTATTTATCTCAATTTTACCCAAGTTATGATACTTTTTGTAACAGGTAAAATTGAGTCGAAGTGGGCAAAAGCAATTGGCCGGTAGTGTATATGTCATATATATGTTATATATTTATGTCATATATATAAGTGTGTGCGTGTGTGTGTGTGCATATGTGTGTGTGTGTGTTTTTTTTTTTTTTTCCGAAGAGGTGGAGAGATGCGGCTACACTAGCCCACTACCGCTGTCATCGCAACTCTTCTCTCCTCTTCTCTTCTGATGAGACCCAGCCTGTCCACTACGGACATACAGAGGGTCACTACCACGTTCCATCCCTCCTGGGAGTCAAGCAGGCAAGCCCCGATGCCCTCAGGGGTGAGGGGACCTCTCCAAGTGACTCGAAACTGGTCCCGTTCCTCCCTGAAACGAGGACACCATAGGAGGACGTGTTCCACGTCTTCGTCCACCCCTGGACAAGCCGGGCACTCTGCGCTGCCGTAGATCCGTGCCCGGTCAACACCTGGGTAAGCTGGAAACTGACGAAGCCGTGTTTCCTGCTCGCCCACTCCCGGATCCGCGGGATGATGCGGTAGGTCCAGCGGCCGTCCCTGGCTGAGTCCCATCTCCGCTGCCACACCTCTACGGTCCGCAATGACCTTCGGTTGTGGCAGCGGTTCTCTTCTAGGCGTCGCCCACCCTCACGGTGTCTTTCAGCTCTCTCGGCTGCCAGGAGGTCGAAGGGGGCGGTCCCCGCGACTACCGAGAGCGCAATGTCAGATACGATTCGGTACGCCCGGGCTACCCTTAGCGCAGCTATCCTGCAGGCTCTCTGGCACGAAGCACCAAAGCTCTTGTGTCTGTTCAGGGCATCAGCCCAGATAGGAGCTCCGTATAAAATTACGGAGCTCACCACCGAGGCAAGGAGAGACCTCCGCGGTTGCTGGGGTCCCCCGATGTTGGGCATGTGTGACCCCTAAAAAAAAAAAAAAAAAAAAAATCTTTTGTTACTATCTTTCTTGTATTTCTTATCCTCGACTGTGACGGTTATTTGGACTACAGAACATAAGGAGTTCGCTTTAGCCTTTCTCTGCTCTTGCGATTATGCTTTACTCGTTTGTTCTTATTTATTGCTTCGGTTTTATTTTTTTATTTTTATTTTTGTTTCTTTGTTTCTTTGTTTCTTACTTTTACGCTTGTTCAGGGGAGCAAGACCAACTGTTTATGAGGTTTTCCCCTTGTCTTTCCTTTCTCTTCTTTCTTCCCTTCTCTCTTCTTTCTTCTCTTCTCTCTTCTTTCTTCTCTCTTCTTTGGCTTTTGCCTAACCTACAAGAAGGAGTTCCTATTCACCTATCTATTCTCTCACTCACCCTTTCTTTCATTCTGAGCTTTTACATTCATCCTTTCCTTTCGCTCAACTTTCATTCTACGAAAACCTTTTTTCCCTATACGGAATGTTAGTCATTATGTTAGTTAGTACAAAATCTCTATATACCTTGATTACCTCTGTTCTACTACCTCTGTTAGTGCAACATGTATTAGTGCGACTTTCGATTTTTACTTATCTACTACCTTCCGTCTTTCACTCATTTCACTTTCTCCCTCTGCTCACTTATGCATTTCCTTTCTCTCTACCCTATTTCTATTTCAGGAAGATTAACTGTACCTACTTCTATCTCTCACGCTTCGTCTTCCTCTGTTCCTACTACTTCTGCTATTGTCGCGGTTAAAGCCAAGTCTTTTTCTAGGTCTTCGGTAGCAATCTTTAATTGCTATGTCTTTCACCATCATGGTTAATTTGTCTACACCTTCTTTGGTCGTCATCATCCTTTTCGTATTTCTAGCTGCTTCTTCCATATCCTGTACGTGTTTATGCCGTATTGTTTCGTACTTCACGCATGCCCATAAAGCATGTTCGGGGGTGTCTGCCTCTCCACAGCTGCATAGGTCGGACTCTACAAAGTTAAATCTTTTCCTGAAAGATTGGAAGTTTCCATGTCCACTGAGTATTTGGATCAGCCATTTACTCGGTCTAAACCAAAACTTTGCTAGCCTTTCTTCTATGCTAGGTAAAACCTCATATGTGCGTCTTCCTTTTATCGTGTTATCCCATCTCAACTGCCATTCTTTTCTTATCTCCTGGTCTAGCCTTTCTATTATCAATTTTCTTTCTCTTCGCGTGCCTAGTCCTTCCTCCGATTGTACTGTAAAGTTTTTATATCGGTATTCTTTTCCTTTTCTCATCCAATATAGTCCGATTCTTCTTTCGCACTCTAAGTCAATCGGTAGGTGACCTGTGATCATTGTAATAGATTCGGCCGAGATGGTTCTGTATGCTCCTGTGGTTTTCATCAGGGCATATCTTTGCGACATTATGAGTTTCTTTTTCTGGACATTATTTGTGAGCCCGTACCATCCTGCTGCTGCATATGTTATTATGGGTATGAACACTCCCTTATATATTATATCTAGAGATCGATAGCCTAAGCCCCATTCCTCTCTTGCTAGGAAGGCCAACCTTTCGAAAATTCCTCTGGTTTTCTTTGAGATCTCGGTAACATGCGTTTGTACGCTTAGACCTTTGCCAAAGGAAACGCCCAGATATTTAAACGGTTCTTGCCTTTTAATTCTTTGTCCGTTTATTCTGATTAGTGGGTAACATTTAGGATGAAATGTTCCCTTCGCTAGTAACATTGCGCATTTATCTGGGGCATGTTTCATTTTGACATTTTTACTCCATTCTTCTATTATATTTATGGCCATCTGTCCTTTCCGTTCCAGTTCTTTACGGGAGTCTCCTTCGATTATAATTGCTTGATCGTCTGCATAGGCTATCGTCTCATGTCCTTCTCTGTCTAACTTGTGAAGCACTTCATCAAATACGACATTCCATAGAATTGGACCTAGTAGGGATCCCTGTGGGCATCCCTTTGTCACATTTTTGCTTGCAAAATTGCCACCTTCGGTTATTATTACTTTCCTATTACAGAGGTAATCCCTAACGATATTGTACAGTCTCCAGGGGCAGTTCATGCCTCTCAGGTTCTTTAGTACTCCCGGCCACCATACATTGTCAAATGCACCCTTAATGTCCAAAAACATTATGAGTACATATCTACAGCTTGAGTTGTGCACCTTGGTCTTTAAGTACACTATCGCATCTTCGGTTGATCTGCCTTTCCTAAAACCGTATTGTTTGTCAGACAGACGTGGTTCCACGATTTGATCTAATTTTTTGATTATCAGACCTTCCAGAATTTTTCCTAAAACTGGTAGCAGGCATATTGGTCTATATGAACTAATTAGACCAGGATCTTTGTCTCTTCCCTTTTTGATTGTAATTACTTGGCCTGTTTTCCAAGTATTCGGAAATATACCGAGTTTTAGACAGTTATTGTATAACTTTAGCAGTTCTTCACCAACTACTGTAAGAGCAACTCTTATTATCTTCAGATCGAAACAGTCGATTCCTGGCGCTTTTCCTAATTTCATTTTCTTTACGACTTGCACCATCTCCTGCCTTGTGAAATTTTCGGTTTCGCTGTATTCGTCTGTATATCTTTGATTGTGTTGCCTTACTTTTGTCTGTTCTCTCGTTTCTGTTTCCAGGTTATCGTCTGGAAAGAGCTGATGAAGAATTTGCTCTGCTGTGTCATTCCAGGTCATAGTGTAGCCATCGTCTGTCTTCACGTTACTTGCGATTTCTTTAACTCTAGCTTTTTTGGCAGCCAGCTTGTACGGTAAGCTCCATGGATTGTCGTTACCTTGTTTGGTCACAAATTCTTCCCATTTTTGGGTTTTGGTTGTGTCTATTAGTCTTGTATATTGTCGCTTGGCCAGTCTATAGGTCATTTTTGCACGTTCTCTTGTGTCCGGATCTCTTTCCTTTTGGAATTGTCTGCGTAACCTGTTTGTGTGTTTTTTGGCCTTTGTCAAGTCCTCGTTCCACCATGGAACTTTCCTACTAGTCTTGTTCTTAGTGGGTATAGCTTTGTCACATGCTATTTTTATCCCATTTATTATGTCTTTAATGCCAGCGATTGTTGAACCAATATCCTGTCGGTGCGGTTGGGCTTTCCAATTTTCTCTCAGTGTGTTAATAAACAATCCCCAGTCCGCTTTGCTTGTTATATAGCTTTTGATGTACTCTTGCTTCCTATATCTACCTCCCTGAGCTTGTTCTACTAATTCAAATGTTATTGCTCTATGGTCACTTGATGTCCAGTTTTCTTGGACTTTCCAGTTTCGTATTCTTTGTGCCATATCTGGTGAGGTTAGAGTTACATCGACATAGCCTTCTCCGACTTCATTTGCGACTGTTGCAATGCTATTGGGATCGTTTATTACTCTGAGGTTATTCTGGAGTATAAATTCTTCTAGTTTCTCTCCTTTTGCATCCGTTTCCATAGGGCCCCATAGTGGCGATCTTGCATTCGAATCAATACCAATTATAAAGCTCTTTCCTTGTAGAGCCGTTACTATCTCTTGGAGCGATCTTAGATGTATCTCAATATCATCTTTTAGTTGGAAATATCCACTAATTAGGTATACTTTATATTGTGACGTGGTGGATCGGTATAAGTACAGATCCCCGTCACTTAGGGCTCTGTAGTACCGACGCGGCTAGCGCAAGAATCGGCACTTGGCATATGGCGCGCGTATCGGTAGGCAGAAGACATGGAAAAGTACAGCTACGACCAATTGCGGGCGTAGCGCAGTGGTAGCGTGAACGCCTTCGGATCCGAAGGGGCTCGGGTTCAAGACCTGACGCCCGTTCCTTTTTTTAATTTGTAGCAAATGAGTCTCATTGTTACATGGCGCCCAACATAAAATTACCCATATCCTTCCAGCACCCTAGTTTCCTAGTTTCTAAGTTTTAATGATTCCATGCATATTGGTCTATATGAACTAATTAGACCAGGATCTTTGTCTTCCCTTTTTGATTGTAATTACTTTGCCTGTTTTCCAAGTATTCGGAAATATACCGAGTTTTAGACAGTATTGTATAACTTTAGCAGTTCTTCACCAACTACTGTAAGAGCAACTCTTATTATCTTCAGATCGAAACAGTCGATTCCTGGCGCTTTTCCTAATTTCATTTTCTTTACGACTCTGCACCATCTCCTGCCTTGTGAAATTTTCGGTTTCGCTGTATTCGTCTGTATATCTTTGATTGTGTTGCCTTACTTTTGTCTGTTCTCTCGTTTCTGTTTCCAGGTTATCGTCTGGAAAGAGCTGATGAAGAATTTGCTCTGCTGTGTCATTCCAGGTCATAGTGTAGCCATCGTCTGTCTTCACGTTACTTGCGATTTCTTTAACTCTAGCTTTTTTGGCAGCCAGCTTGTACGGTAAGCTCCATGGATTGTCGTTACCTTGTTTGGTCACAAATTCTTCCCATTTTTGGGTTTTGGTTGTGTCTATTAGTCTTGTATATTGTCGCTTGGCCAGTCTATAGGTCATTTTTGCACGTTCTCTTGTGTCCGGATCTCTTTCCTTTTGGAATTGTCTGCGTAACCTGTTTGTGTGTTTTTTGGCCTTTGTCAAGTCCTCGTTCCACCATGGAACTTTCCTACTAGTCTTGTTCTTAGTGGGTATAGCTTTGTCACATGCTATTTTTATCCCATTTATTATGTCTTTAATGCCAGCGATTGTTGAACCAATATCCTGTCGGTGCGGTTGGGCTTTCCAATTTTCTCTCAGTGTGTTAATAAACAATCCCCAGTCCGCTTTGCTTGTTATATAGCTTTTGATGTACTCTTGCTTCCTATATCTACCTCCCTGAGCTTGTTCTACTAATTCAAATGTTATTGCTCTATGGTCACTTGATGTCCAGTTTTCTTGGACTTTCCAGTTTCGTATTCTTTGTGCCATATCTGGTGAGGTTAGAGTTACATCGACATAGCCTTCTCCGACTTCATTTGCGACTGTTGCAATGCTATTGGGATCGTTTATTACTCTGAGGTTATTCTGGAGTATAAATTCTTCTAGTTTCTCTCCTTTTGCATCCGTTTCCATAGGGCCCCATAGTGGCGATCTTGCATTCGAATCAATACCAATTATAAAGCTCTTTCCTTGTAGAGCCGTTACTATCTCTTGGAGCGATCTTAGATGTATCTCAATATCATCTTTTAGTTGGAAATATCCACTAATTAGGTATACTTTATATTGTGACGTGGTGGATCGGTATAAGTACAGATCCCCGTCACTTAGGGCTCTGTAGTACCGACGCGGCTAGCGCAAGAATCGGCACTTGGCATATGGCGCGCGTATCGGTAGGCAGAAGACATGGAAAAGTACAGCTACGACCAATTGCGGGCGTAGCGCAGTGGTAGCGTGAACGCCTTCGGATCCGAAGGGGCTCGGGTTCAAGACCTGACGCCCGTTCCTTTTTTTTAATTTGTAGCAAATGAGTCTCATTGTTACATGGCGCCCAACATAAAATTACCCATATCCTTCCAGCACCCTAGTTTCCTAGTTTCTAAGTTTTAATGATTCCATGCATAGGCTTCTGCTTTACCTACGACCCGGCTCCCTACCCTTTCGTCCTAATATTACGATGAATCCGGGGATATTCATCGTTTAGGCGGAGGGGAGTTGTGACGTGGTGGATCGGTATGAGTACAGATCCCCGTCACTTAGGGCTCTGTAGTACCGACGCGGCTAGCGCAAGAATCGGCACTTGGCATATGGCGCGCGTATCGGTAGGCAGAAGACATGGAAAAGTACAGCTACGACCAATTGCGGGCGTAGCGCAGTGGTAGCGTGAACGCCTTCGGATCCGAAGGGGCTCGGGTTCAAGACCTGACGCCCGTTCCTTTTTTTTAATTTGTAGCAAATGAGTCTCATTGTTACAATATGGTACTGATAGTTCTGCTATTGCGAAGTGCGGTGTACATAAGTTAGTTATTTGCATCGCTGTCACATTCGGGTCTGTTATTGCTATGGCTGCCCACGGATTTTCTTTGGAGGAGACTATTCTTACACCCATACCGTATCCCGTTACTTTATTATTTCTTGTGTATGGTTCTTGTAGCATAATTACGTGAACTCCCTTTTCATACGCTTTTTGCTTTATTTCGGGTACCACCCGCTGTGCTCGTCTGGCATTAAGTTATGTTATCAGAATACAGGGTTTATTGCTCCCCGTAATCTGTGTTATTTACTAGGCGTTCTAGTGCCTTTGTGTAGCACGGACATTTAGTGTCGAGAACATTATGATCCGACTTCTTTTTGGCCTTGACGCAGTTTATGCACTTTTTATTTTCCTGTTTCTTCGGACATTTGTCAAAAGAGTGACCTTTTTCGGCGCAATGCGAACAATGTACCTCGTTGTTGCACACTTTGCTGATGTGACCGAATCCCTGGCACTTAAAGCACCTGGAGACTAGTACAAAGTCCTGTATTTTGCACGATTGATAATCTACAAAGATCCTCCTTCTTTGCAACAACCTAGTTCTAATTTTTGGGGTTACCTCAATAACCCAGTTGGTCCTGCTCGTATCCCTCTTTCCTGTTTTAAACTTTGGCGTTATTTCTTTTTCCGCCTCGTCAGCAGAGGAAACGTTTTGCTCAACTATTATTTCTTTAATTTCTTTCTCGGTCATATTTTTAGGAAGATCATATATGATCATCCTCGGCTTCTGTTTTGTCGGTTTATGCATCTCAAAGGTCTCCTTCAAAGACGGTTTATTTAGAATCTTTTGTAAAGATTCTTCATTTTCCGTCTCTATAATTAAACCTTTGTTAATTGTCCTGAGGCTTCTGATCTGAGCCTTCTCTGCTCTCGGTCGGAATTCGGCTTGAAACTTAGATTTTATCTCATCTTCGTTTCTAAACTTGTCGGCTTTTTTCGGCTTAATAATGAGCTTATGCATTGCCGGATTCTTTATCATAACAGCCCTAGTGGTCTCTTTTGGCGCAACTAGTTTTTTGGTACCGTCTGCATACGAGAAGTTACCCCGATTTACTGCCTTTTGCCTCTGTTCAGATAGGACTTTAACTTGTCCTTCCAGGAATGCTGCTTTCGCCAATAGTGTTGAAACCAGGCTATGCATATTGTCTAAGGCCTCATGTGCGTTTTCGCTGTCTTTCTTCGTTAGGTGTCTTTTAACGATTTTAATTTGGTCCAACATGTACATTGGTACCTCTATAAGACTTTTGACCTCAATTTTTCTACCCTGTTTGCCGGTTTCTATTTCCGTGCCTTCCGACTCCGACGAGCTTGAAGACTCAGATACTGATTTTGTTATTACTTTCTTTGCCATTCCGGGCTTTGCCCTTTTTGGCTCTTTCGACTCCTCGTCCGAGGAAGACGACAGACCGCGCTTGTTACTTTTCTGATCTTTTTCTGTTTCTTTGTCTTTTGGTTTCCGCTTTGGTAAACCAGCTCCTGTTGTTGCTTTGGGGTTGGGTTCCCCTTCTGTTTCAGTTCTGTGCACCATTAGTTTGTGTTTGCTAGTTGACATTTCATGTTTATGTTATTAGTGTGTTCTTTGTGCATCCTCTTGATTGCACGACGCTATAAAACTCTAGCAAGTTATTCGGTGATCACCTATTAGCAGTTGTTGTTTGACAGGTTTGACCGTGAGCCTTGAAAGTATCGTGGCCTCGTCAAATACAATTTAAACCTCCGAGTGCCGCCTCCCTTCCAGGTGCCACCTGGAGCAACCTCGGCAAGTTTAATTTTTATACACGCTGCTACAGGGCAGCCCGACTAACTGGCGAAGAAAGCCCGGGCCCTGGTACTATCGTGCGGTCCGGGCGTGCACGACCGGCGATCCGAACGCCGACCTCCCGGTTTATATGATGTACCCTCTTTACATCCAGGTATTCATAGTACTTCCCGTCGAGCTATAGGTTTTCACTGCCTCCCTTGCTTGGCGCACTGCCTTCTCGTGTCGCAGATACGTTTATCCTGAGTTTGCGTCTTAACAGCGGCCGGCCACCTCTCCAACCGACCGATGCCCATTGCTGCGATTTGGCCTACCGAGACGCTGAAGCCAACGCTGTCAGCCATCGGCGTTTCCCCCTCTGGCGGCGTGGACGCACGCAGTTGGTTTTCCAGAGGTGTGTGACCCCTAAATACTTCAACGTTTTCACCGACCATATCCGTTCTTTACCTACCGTGAAGGTGGCGGTCCTCTCCTTTTTTGTGCGAAAGATGAGCACCGCCTCCGTTTTTTCCGCCGCCAGACTAAGTCCGTGGTCTCTCAACCAAGTGGCGACCACTTCTATAGAGACGTCTCCGAGATATTCGATCTCTTCGACACTCTTTGCGACCACCACTAGCGCCACGTCGTCCGCGAAAGCCACCATCGAGACACCTTCCGGAAGTTGCTGTCTAAGCAGGCCGTCATAGACAGCATTCCAGAGTAAGGGCCCAATGACCGAACCCTGCGGCACGCCTCCCGTGATGTTGTGGGAGTGCACACCGTCGTCAGTGTCGTAGAGCAGAGTACGGTCAGTCAGGTAACTCGAGGTGACCTCCCTGAGATAGAGTGGCACTTGGAAGTGCTGCAGGGACAGCATGATGTCGTCCCATCTGGCAGAGTTGAAGGCATTCCGGATGTCCAAGGTGACGATGGCACACATCCGCCTTGCACTCCGACCAGCATTGATGGCGTTTGTGGCTATACCAACAACTCTGCCTACAGCGTCCATGGTCGATCGACCCTTTCGGAAGCCGAACTGGTTGTCGGTGAGGTCTCCGGCCCGACCGATAGCCGCTGCGAGCCTGGCGCAGATCACCCGCTCCAGGAGCTTCCCGACTATATTCAGTAGACAGAGCGGGCGGTAAGATGATGGCTCCTCCGGGGGTTTGTTGCCCCTCGGTAGGAGTACCAGCCTCTGCGTCTTCCACTGGGCCGGGAAGCAACCTTCTCTTATGCATGCGTTGAATGCGTCCAGGAACAAGCCCGGAGCACTCATCGCCGCTGTCTTGACGGCCAGGCCAGGTATTCCGTCCGGCCCTGGGGCTTTATGTACGGAAATACCTTTAGCGGCCATCCTCAGTTCGGCTTCACTAATGTCTGGCGACTCGGCTGCACCAATGGTGACCATCAGGCCCGTCCCTGTTGCCCTTTTCCGATGTTCTGGAAACAGGAAGGCGGACTACTCCGTCCAGAAAAACTGGGTCGGTGGGTGCAACAGCGCCCCCGGGGTTAATCTTATACATAACCGTTTTATACGGTCTGCCCCAGGGGTCGTGGTCCACCTCCTCACATAGCTACCGCCAAGTGTGTGTGTGTGTGTGTGTGTGTGTGTGTGTGTATGTGTGTGTGTGTGTGTGTGTGTGTACGTGTTATTTGTTTTTTCAAGAATAGATAATAAGAACATTTCTTCTATTTTATTCTTTTAAATAAAATGTGTCCATTTTATTAGTTTTGCAGAAATTAATTTTGCACAAATTAACATCATTAGAATATTATTTATTTATTACTGTAAGACATGGCAGGGCCCTTAATAAAAAGTAAAAGTATAACATACTTTTAATAAAAAAAATCTGTATTCAGATTGGTAGAAATTTTTGCATGATTCAAAATACTTGTCGATTACAGTTTGATTTCAGTGCTTTCAATTGCAGAAACTTTTTACGAAGTTTAAGTTATATATATATATATATATATATATATATAAATGTTTATTTAAAATATATATTTATGGTATGATTCAAAATACTTGTCGATATGTAATTTTTGTAATATTAAAAAAAATGTTTAATTAAAATTCAAAGAAATAGATAAAATAAGGGAGTTAGAAGTAAAATTATTTATTTATCAGATAACAATTTTCAAAGTTTGATTAGAATAACAATACTTGCGGGTTTTGACACCTTCTTGGAAGGTGTTTTTGATTTCAGTACTTTCAATTGCAGAAAACTATTATGGAATATAAGTTACATATAAAAAAGGTTATTATTATTCTATAAAATTCTTTATCTACTGACATAGCACGGGAAGGATAGGCATTGTTTATTTAAAGAGAATAAAAAAAAAGAAGTTTCCTTTTTATCATTTATCTGGAAATTAAATAAAACTTTTTATAGAGTTTAAGCAAAATATATAAAAGTTTAATTAAACAAAATTCAGTGTATGGTATGGTAAAAAATACTTGTCGATTATTCCGTTTTGATTTCAGTACTTTCTATTGCAGAAACTTTATGAAGTTTAAGCACAAAAAATATTTAAATCTATATTATATTAAGCTGCTTCCATCAAAAACCATTCTCCCTTTCTGTGACGTTAATCTATTTGTATGACGTAATTGTCGAAGTGACGATATTTTTTGATAAATAGATGTATCACATGTTTTTTGACGCACTGTTGGGGGTTCATGTTTTTAGTTGCTTTTTTAAAAGGGGTAAAATTTGAAGGGGGAAGGGGTGGTGGTATGGGGTGTACCCTGACCACCTGGACATCGTCTTCAGGAAGTGACAATTTTTTTTGCATATTCAAGCAGGGTGGCGCACTACTTACCAGTAGACGATGTCCAGATGACACGGAGGTCACCCTGACCACCTGGACATCGTCTTCAGGAAGTGACAATTTTTTTTGCATATGCAAGCAGGGTGTCGCACTACTTACCAGTAGACGATGTCCAGATGACCCGGAGGTCACCCTGACCACCTGGACATCGTCTTCAGGAAGTGACAATTTTTTTTGCATATTCAAGCAGGGTGGCACACTACTTACCAGTAGACGATGTCCAGATGACCCGGAGGTCACCCTGACCACCTGGACATCGTCTTCAGGAAGTGACAATTTTTTTGGATATTCAAGCAGGTTGGCATTTCAGAAACTTTCAAAGGACGATTTCATTTCTAAAATCTCGGTAGTCTAAAGGTTAAAATGTTAAGTTTCAAAACCGAAAATATAAAAATGTGTTTTGTGTTAATAGTACTTTGAGTAATAAATACCAAATACACTATAATTTTTTTCCCTTGAATGAGAATAGAGTACAATCTTGTTTCCAAAATTTTCTTTTCTAAAAAAATGCAAGGTTAAGGAAGTACTCATTAGGTGTAAAGGAATCGATACATTCCTACCCAGACAGCACTTCATATTGCAGCGATATTGTTGAAATAATGTCATATTGCTACAATATTGACAACATACATTGTCTGATTTTAGTATTTTAGTAAGTATTTTCTAGGTTTTAAGTATTGTACAATATTGACGGTACATATTGCTACAATATCCTATATATATATTATAACGGTAAGCGAGTTACCGATCAGGTGAGTAACAGAAAAGAGAATCGAGATTGATGCGCGCGCAAGGAATGCGCGCGAGAATCGTGCGCAAGGGAAGTAACGAGAGAGTTCGCGCGCGATCGGCAACAACATCGTGTTGACAACTGCCGAGTGATTTTTAACGGAAAGATAAGAGATAAAAGACTGGTGCATTTAGTGTGTGGGAGCGAGGGTTCCTCCCCACCAACCTCCACGTCGGCGTGCAGAGCAGCACGTCTCACGGGCAGTGAGAAAGAAGGAAGCCAAGAGTCGGCCGCTTTCCCGACCGTTGGAGTGAGAGAGAGAGATAATCACGAGGACGCGATATTTAGAGAAGCGGTAAGTGGTGCACCACATTTAGACCCGCGTGTCTACTTAATATTTAGCGTCCGGATTTACCTGGTACGGTCCAGGTGAGGAAGCGTTCCTCCTTTCCCCCCTCTCGTGACAATACTCGCACGGATAGACAGGTCGGTGGTTCGCGGGAGCCACTTCACGAGAGAAGGCGCGCGTGACGTAGGAAGCTTCTACGTCAAAGCTCTCTACGTCAGAGATACATACGTCACACGGTGTGACGTATGCCATCAGGTTAAGCAGCCGATTATATCCGGATCGGTTGCTCGGGATCGACAGTTAAATAGATTTTAACTGATTCTTTTCGCGCTGACCTCGGGGGTAGTCATCGGTACGACTCCCCGTAAATTGTTAACGTTAATTTATTGTTTATTTATTATTATTTAATTCGCCGATTAACGAATAATATCGATTGTTGATAGTATTTTACCGGTTAACGTCCTGTCTTACGAATACCGCCCTCTCCGGTGTTTATCCTAGTTGGCAATTTTGAGCATAGGGCCCAACACACGGTATATAAGTCAAACGAGGTGTTTGACGTTGTTAACGGCATTGCACGGGAATCAAAGGGATTCCCGGCCGCATCGTGGGACTGTACATTTAAGGTTGGTAAGTTGGGACTGATTGGGCCTAACCGTGGGCCTTACATGTCCCCAGTACCCACCCCGTTACAACTGGCGCCCAATACGTGTGGATTTTGGATACAGGACATCGGAAAAATCAACAAGCACGATATAGTTGTTCAATTGTTAATAATATTGTTAATATTGTTAATAATATTGTTAATATTGTTAATAATATTGTTAATTAACAATTGGATAACTCGCGACCAATAACGAGGTCAGCAGCCGCGTTTCGAAATTGTGAAGTATATTTCGGTACTCTTTCGTTCCCCCTCGAGGCGGGATTTGTTTATTAACAAATAGAATTGTTATAAACAATTAAAAATTTTTTTTATAACAAATAAAAATTTTTTTTTATTTTTCTCGTCTCGACTACTTAGTAGTAGACACAGGAAATTGGTTCCTGGTCGAACATAGGTGGCGCCACTAGAGAAAGGTCGCACAAATAGGAAATTTGGTGGGTTTTCGAACGGAATCGATAGATCGACCAACGTTACTTGGAAATTGGGTAGTTTGGACCAAACCAAGTAACTAGCGCCACCTAGAGGAACGAAAGAACGCGACACAGCGCGACATAACCTGGTGGCAATTAATCCGTCTAAATAAATTGTTTGTAAGTGTATGTAAGGTTTAACTGGTTTTTGCTGGCACAAAACCGGAAGCTTATAACCTGGCTCAGACCTTTACAAATTGTATTATAGGTTAAATTTTTGTAAGAGGTCAAGCGCGCGGTATCTTTAATTATTTAATTTATTTATTTATTGATATATTTATTAATATTTATATAGTACCGTTAAGTTAGCGCAAGGTAAGAGCCAGGCAGTAGTTTATCGTAAATTTATTAGCAAATTTGTTAAAAATAGTTTAAACTTGGTAGTGCTTCCTGATCAAAATAAGACAGGACTTACTTTTGGCATCCGGTTTTGTGCTTTAGCGGTTAGCTTAGGTAGAAGCAAAACCCAGTTACGCGGATTGGACATTTGGCAAGTAACGCCAAAGTTAAATATTCGTCAGCATATAACCTTGCACACACATAGGCGTCAAGCCAGCGAGGCTACTTACTGTGAAACGTATAAACGACGCTGCAACTGAAGATGGCCGCTCAGCAGAAAGACGTCGATAGTCAAATCGATGCATGGATCGAGACGCTCACCAGGGAGCAAATTGAATTACACCTGGACGCCTTGAACCTAAAATCGGCAGACTCGGTTCATAGGAAAGCCGAGCGACTCCACCAGTGGCTATTAGGAAATTATTCGGCCCAGGAGTTTAACCAGGAGGAAGATGAAGCCACAGCAGTTCGCAGCCGTCTCCAACGGAGAAATAGGTGGCTGCAGATGCTAGGTGAACATCAAGACGAGGAGTCTGATGAACCTAGCCCAGATCAGGATGTGTATCTGGTACTGCGGGAGAACGCTGCGGTTAAAGACAACCTGCACAGGACGGTGCAGGATTTCGATGACGTCGAGCTAGATGAAACGACGTCAGCCGCGACCAACACAGAGCCTCAACCCGAACGAGAGGAAGAATGGCTGTCGTTGGTCTCAGAAGAGGGAAACATTTTTAAAATCCCTCGATCGTTCTCCCAGACCTTGGTGCAGCTTATCAAAAAAGTGAATGACCTCACTGTAAAGGTAGATAAGCTGATGTCCGAGCGCACTCAAACACTGCAAATCGCCGCAGCATTGGGCAAGGAGCTCATTGTGGCGAACGCCGGACGCGTCAAGATGGCGGATGGTAGTTACCAACCGGTAAACGGTCATGTGATCTTACCTTTCACTGTCGGGAAGGAGACGCGTGAAATAAGGGTAGCGATCATACCAAATCTTGACGCCGAATGCTACGTAGGAGTAAATTTCGTACGAGCATTCAGAGCCATATTGGATCCGGATAGCGACCGCCTGTTCCTCAAGGACAGCAAGCAGCAGATCCACCTCGAAGTTGCGGGAATAGGGAGTATGGCCACCCTCTCGTCCGCTGGGATAGCGGACGCAACCGAGGCGGAAAGGGAAGAGCTGCGAGCGCTAGTAAGCAAAGTGCTGTTTAATACTTCTCCCAAAATCGGACGAACCCAACTCATCGAGCACTCAATTGACGTGGGATCAGCTCGCCCGATAAAGCAGAAGTATTATCCGGTGTCGGAGAAGATCCAGGAGGAGATGCACCGCCAAGTCCGAGAGATGCTAGATTTAGAGATCATAGAGCCCTCGGACAGCGGTTGGTCAAGCCCCGTGGTGATGGTACGCAAGGAGAACGGATCACGTCGGTTTTGCATTGACTTTACGAAAGTCAATGCGCTAACGAAACCAGACGCTTATCCCCTCGTTCATGCAGGATATCTTACGCAAGCTGAAGAGATGTCGGTACATTAGTACTCTGGACATGAACTCAGCGTATCATCAAATACCTCTCCAGAAGGAATCGCGTCCTTATACGGCTTTCACAGTCCCGGGGATGGGACTGTATCAGTTTAAGCGGATGCCATACGGATTGTCATACGCCGGCGCGACCTTCCAACGCATGATTGACCAAGTGGTTGGTCCTGATCTCGAGCCCAATGCCTTTTCTTACCTCGATGACATTATCATAGTCACCGAGACATTTGAAGGGCACAAGAAGTATCTCGAGATGGTGCTGAAAAGACTGACCGAAGCTAACTTGACAGTGAATAAGGACAAGTTTGTCTTTTGTCAAGATGAGGTGAGATATCTTGGCGTGCTGGTCAACAGGGATGGAATTCGTCCCGACCCAGCCAAGACAGAGCCTATAAGGATTTATCCGGCTCCCAAGAACCTCAAACAGCTTCGACGATTCCTCGGCATGGCGTCGTGGTATCGGCGTGTTATGCCGGATTACGCCACGATTGCCGAGCCACTTACCCGTCTCACGACGAAGAACCAAGGGTACGAGTGGTTAGATGAACAGGAACAAGCCTTTTAGCAACTGAAGGCCCTGATCATGACTGCTCCAGTTCTTCAACGTCCCAGTGCAGATGGACTGTTTAGCCTGCACACGGACGCGAGCGATACCGGCATAGGAGCCGTGCTCGTCCAAGAGATAGACGGAGAGGAAAGAGTCATTGAGTTTGCCAGTCGCATTCTCACAGCACCCGAGAAGATTTGTAGCGTTACGGAGAGGGAATGCGTGGCCGTGGTCTGGGCTATTAACAAGTTCAGACCTTACATCGAAGGGTACCACTTCAAAGTGATAACGGATCACAGTAGTCATCGCTGGTTGTGTAATATGAGAAATCCAACCAGCCGACTAGCGAGATGGGCTTTAGAGCTTCAAGCTCATGACTTTGTCGTCGAGCACAGAAAAGGAGCTCTGCATCACGTTCCCGATGCCCTATCTCGCATGTATGAAGACGACGAGCCTACAGTAGCAGCAATGTCGTGGGCTCAAACTACTGAAGATCCTTGGTACCTAGACTGGATCAAGAACGTTTCCGACAGACCCCGTGATTTCCCTGACTGGAAAATAGTTGGAGAAAATCTATACATCTATCGCCCCGACAAGGAGTTAGAGGAAGTGATGGATGACGAGCAAGCATGGAAGCTGGTCGTACCCGTAGAGAATCGTCACTCTATTCTGAAAGAGTGTCACGATGACCCCTCAGCTGGCCATCTCGGAAGGGAAAAGACATTCGCCCGCGTGGCCCAAAACTATTATTGGCCACGGTTCTACGCAGAAGTTGCGGATTACGTCAGGCGATGTCAAGTGTGCCAGCAATGTAACGTCGAGCAACGTGCTCCCTCAGGGTTAATGGGTCACCGCCAATCGGACAGACCATGGCAGGTGGTATCAGGAGATATCACCGGCCCGCTTCCACGCTCTAGCCGAGGATACGAATACATCCTAGTATTCCAGGATTTATTCACGCGCTGGATTGAAGCAATCCCGATACGAAAAGCTAACGCAAAGACGATAGTCCGTGAGCTTCACGAACGAGTGATTAACCGGTTCGGCACCCCGGAGGTATTTCATTCGGACAACGGGACCGAGTTTAAAAATAAACTCGTAGACGAGTACCTCGAATCTAAGGGAGTGTATCATTCGACGACACCCCCTTATCATGCACAGGCCAATCCTGTCGAGAGGGCCAATCGGACCCTCAAGACAATGGTGGCGTCGTATATCCAGGATAAGCACAGCGACTGGGACGCCAAGCTGCCAGAGTTAGTCTTTGCACTAAACACAGCGGTGCAAAGTTCTACTGGATGGAGTTCGGCTATGCTGAACTATGGTCGCCAACCCGAGGCGCCTAGTACAGCTCGTCGAGAGCAAGACCGGCTTGCCCAGCAACAGTTTGAGTTCCGTAGACTGCAGGATTGGAACGACAAAATCAAACAGTTGCCAAGACTGCACGAGAACGCAAATCGTCAGTCGGCTGCCAGTAAGGCCCGGCAAGCCGAAATCTTCAACTCACGACGAAGGCCAGCGGAATTCGAGGTAGGAGATCTGGTGTGGAAACGCAGCCGGATTCTCTTGTCCAGCGCACAAGGTATCTCGGCTAAGCTTGCTCCGAAATATACAGGGCCATATCTGATCATCAGTAGGAAAGGCATGAATACCTACGTCATAAAAGATGATCAAGGGGACCAAGAGGTATCTCATATAGAGCATCTGAAGAGATACGTCCCCGAAAATCATGCTGAACCAAACGATGAAGAGCAACCTACGAGATCTCAACCGTCGAGGGATCAACAGGTGAAGTGCGACCCACCTGTAGCGAGCGAAGCCACCACTGCGAGGGAGTATAATGCAAGCGAGTCACCTAGCGAAGGGACTCGGTGTAAACCGCGTAAGACGTCGCGTACGTCCTTAGATAGGGCCCCTGCTACTAAAAGACCACGTCGTCGTCCCCGGAAAGCGAATGCGACCGTGCGACGCCGATCCCCAGTAACACGGCAATTAGATGCGCAGCCAGAAACTGTTCCCCTTAGACGAGGACGAGGGCGTCCTCGTGGATCGAAATCCAAATAAAGGACAGTATCGTTTGAAACGATGGGCCATAACCTGAGATCGTGATTTTTGTTGCAGATGATCATCGAGGTTGAGCAGGAAGCCCTGGAGTTCCTCCTAGCCAGGATGATAGACACCCTGGCCAGCCACGGTGAGATGCAGACGGCGGACGTCCTGTCTGCAGTAGTAGACCCCTGCGGACCGCTTGAGTCAAGCAAAAGGGACGATACCCCTGCCCTCTCCGCCGAAGACAGCAACCGCGACGGAAGAGCGGATGGAGAAGGAGGGCAATCCGGTATCAAATCGTCCGCAGGGGAAGACTGAGCCAGAACCAGCCAACACCAGACCCCAGCTCCGTCGTCCCCACTCCACCGGGTCTGAACCCGTAACCTCTGCGGCGACAGAGGAGGCGCGACCCAAGACACAAGAAGAGGAGTGGCAGGAGACGGCACATGAAAGCCCTGAGGGTTCAGCTACGGGCAGCCGAACAAGAGGCCTTGGCAAAGTTTAATGCTTTTGCCGAGGCTCATCCGACGGTTCTCATCACCAAGGGTGTCTGGGGTGAGCGAGTTCAGGACCTCAAAAATGAGCGCGAGGTCCTGGCAACGTTCCGTGCTCAGCAGCGCGAGGCCAAAGAAAAGGCGGCGACAGAAGAGAGGAAGCGCGAAGAAGAGCGCCAGCAGCGGCTGAGGGCTGAGGCAGCCTATAGGCAGGCTGCTGAAGAGCACCGGCGTCTCCAGCAGAAAGCGGATGACGCTAAAAGAAGAGCCGCTGAGCTGGAGGCGCGGCTGCAGTCTCAGCCCTCCACAAGCGGAACGAGCGGTTACAAGGAACCGAAGTGTCCGCTCTGCCGCTGCAAAGGGGTCGTTGACCCAAAGAAATGCCCTCGCTTCAAGGCGCACGCCGAAATCAAGGCGGGGCGCAGAAGGCAGGTCTGAGAGCCATAAGGAGACAACGGCCCAACCCTCCAAATGTAGAAACTTTTGTTTTTTTATTAAAGTTTTATAATAAAAATAAGGTGTACCTCCTGATTATTTATCCTCTTTCCTGTTCGTCGCGGTACAGACTCCACATACAGAGTATGCGGAATCTGGAAGGGGGGTATAACGGTAAGCGAGTTACCGATCAGGTGAGTAACCGAAAAGAGTATCGAGATTGATGCGCGCGCAAGGAACGCGCGCGAGAATCGTGCGCAAGGGAAGTAACGAGAGAGTTCGCGCGTGATCGGCAACAACATCGTGTTGACAACTGCCGAGTGATTTTTAACGGAAAGATAAGAGATAAAAGACTGGTGCATTTAGTGTGTGGGAGCGAGGGTTCCTCCCCACCAACCTCCACGTCGGCGTGCAGAGCAGCACGTCGCACGGGCAGTGAGAAAGAAGGAAGCCAAGAGTCGGCCGCTTTCCCGACCGTTGGAGTGAGAGAGAGAGATAAGCACGAGGACGAGCTATCTCTCCTTTACCCAGTCGTTTCCCGCTGAGACGCGATATTTAGAGAAGCGGTAAGTGGTGCACCACATTTAGACCCGCGTGTCTACTTAATATTTAGCGTCCCGATTTACCTGGTACGGTCCAGGTGAGGAAGCGTTCCTCCTTTCCCCCCTCTCGTGACAATACTCGCACGGATAGATAGGTCGGTGGTTCGCGGGAGCCACTTCACGAGAGAAGGCGCGCGTGACGTAGGAAGCTTCTACGTCAAAGCTCTCTACGTCAGAGATACATACGTCACACGGTGTGACGTATGCCATCAGGTTAAGCAGCCGATTATATCCGGATCGGTTGCTCGGGATCGACAGTTAAATAGATTTTAACTGATTCTTTTCGCGCTGACCTCGGGGGTAGTCATCGGTACGACTCCCCGTAAATTGTTAACGTTAATTTATTGTTTATTTATTATTATTTAATTGGTAATTTAATAAAGTGACTCGGCGAGAAAAACTTTAGATTAACGAATAATATCGATTGTTGATAGTATTTTACCGGTTAACGTCCTGTCTTACGAATACCGCCCTCTCCGGTGTTTATCCTAGTTGGCAATTTTGGGCATAGGGCCCAACACACGGTATATAAGTCAAACGAGGTGTTTGACGTTGTTAACGGCATTGCACGGGAATCAAAGGGATTCCCGGCCGCATCGTGGGACTGTACATTTAAGGTTGGTAAGTTGGGACTGATTGGGCCTAACCGTGGGCCTTACATGTCCCCAGTACCCACCCCGTTACAATATATATATATATTTATATATATATATATACTATATTAAGTTGCTTCCAACTTATGACCCATATTTTCCGCTTCCTGAAACTTTCCGTGTCGATTATTTAATGAACGCATTAATGAGGATAATAATTTAAGCTAAAGAATTGTTGTATTGTCTTATGTTTTGACGAAAATTCGTACTATATTTCGAATTACCTATAACCAAATTTTTTAATTCTTTTGGATATGTAGGATTGTCAGGTAGGATTACTTTACCCATTTGACAACAACTTGAAAATAACTTATTTTTATTATATTCACATGAAAAATGTTTCGCATGGCAATATTTACAAATTTCAGACATTATACCTAAATAATTTTCAATTAGTAAAGATTCATTAAATAATTATTTGCTATTTTACCATCATACATATTATTTTTATTTTTTTTTTTGTTTACTCTTAAGTTCTGCAATAACATCCAATTTTTTTTTTTTTTAAATGAGGTGTAGCATTTTCATTTATTGACTCATTATCATGAACTTGAGTTTTTTTAAAAAGGGTTAAAATAGGGTAAGGAGAGGGAATTAAAGGAGGATGGGTAGTTGACCTGGAAGTCATCCTGACCACCTGGACATCATCCTCGGGAAGTGACATTATTTTTTGTTTTATTATTTTTTTGTTTAATTTCTTTTTCCCTCTGCGATTACAGGCTTGGGACTGACATATGTTAAAAACTGTTTAGTTTCATAATATGGCTGCATTAAAAATGAAATTATATTTATTGTTATTTATATATTATATTATATTATTATGTGTTAAATTTGAATTAAGTGTACACTTTAAAGTTGCTGCTCATATGTATATTTGTAAATATTTGAATTAAGTTTGCACTATAGATATGATTTTTTTTAATAACTGATTTATTTATAACGCTTTGTTAAAAACTTTGCAATATTAGCGCTACGCTTTAAAGGTGCTGCTTCAATTTTTGAATTGTTATATTGTTGATTTATTTTGAAATTTTGAGTGCTACTCTTTAAAGGTGCTGCTTATATGTATATTTATAATATTTGAATTAAGTGTATACCTTAGATATGATTTTTTTTATTAACTGATTTATTTTTAACGCTTTCTTAAAAGCTTAGCAATATTAGCGCTACGCTTTAAAGGTGCTGCTTCAATTTTTGAATTGTTGTTGTTGATTTATTTTAAAATTTTGAGCGCTACTCTTTAAAGATAAAAATTTTGTATTAAAAAAATTAGATATTATTGTTTTAAAAATTTTGTTTATATTTATTTCATGTATACTATATTTGTTTGTTGTTAAAATTTTTATTTATTGCAAAATTTCTTTAAATACAATCTTTTTAGTGTAAATTTTTTTACAATTTTTTTTTGGTATTTGAATAGAATTTTTTGATAAATATAATTTTAAATTTGATTTTGATTTTACTCTTGATAATGCTACATATAATTGGCCATGGCTAAATACTGGAAAAGGTAAGTATATTCCAACTTTATTGTATGATTGACCTTGCGACTTATTAATAGTTATTGCGAATCCCAATCTTATAGGAAATTGTTTTCTTGACATATTGAATGGTATTTCCCCTTTTGATGGTGACTATGTTATTCTGGGTATTAATATCTTTTTATTTGTATTAATTCCTGAAAAATTTCCGCTTCGATTGTGTATTTCATTAATTTTGTAATTTTTAATCTTGTTCCATTGCATAGTCCTTCATTTAAATTTAAATTTCTTAAAAGAATTATAATGGCACCAATTTTTAAATTTAATTTATGAGGTGGAAGTCCATTTGGTGTTAATGAATTTAAAAATTCAGTTGGCAATGTAGTATTTAAATTATTTTTGTTGTCATCTTCAGCTGTATGAATACTAAAATATTCAAATGAGGGTCCTTCCATTCGCATTAAAATGTTATAATTTAAATCTATACATCATTATTTGTTGCTGCTAAAATTATTTTACTACTTAGTCCTGGATCATCAATTGATATCTTATCTCCAAATATTTCCGTGATTATGTCATCAGAGTTAAGTATAATGTTTTTAGGAATCTCAGTTAATTCATTTTCTTCTTCATAATTATTAAAATGAATTCCATTACCTACATCAAGTAACCACTGTTTCAAATTATCACTATCATCTTCATTAATAACTCGTAAATTTTCACTTAAAGTAATGTATTCAAAAGATCTCCATAATTTACTGTATTTTACAGTATTTTCTAAAATTTCTGTTCTATTACCGTGTCGAACAATTGGTAAAGTTTGTCGAAAATCTCCTGAAAGTAACATTAATTTACCTCCAAAATTTTATGTTTATTATCGACGTCTCTTAATAAACATTCAACTGATTCAAATGCAAATTTTGAAGTCATAGAAATTTCATCCCAAATTATTACTTTTACTTCTTTCAATTTATTTGCATAATTTGAATTTATTTTTATATTACTCATAGTGCAATCATCAATATTTATAGGTAATTTAAAAGTTGTGTGTACTGTTTTACCATTAATTAATAAATTTGCGGCAATACCTGTCCAAGCTACTGCTAAACAGGAAATTTTGTTATAATTAAGATATTTAATTATAGTATTAAGTAAATAACTTTTTCCAGATCCACCAGGTCCATCTATAAAAAAACAATTTTTGTTTGTTTTATTATTCAAAAAGTTAATTACAATATCAAATATATCTCGTTGGTTTGAAGTTAATGAATCAATTTCAGTTCTAATTCATCATTAATTAATGGCAATTTAAAGTCGGTTATATTGAATCCATGACTTAATAAAATATTATTTATAATTATTAATGATTGATTTTCACCTATCGATTGCTCAACATTTGGAGGATAAAAGTTCGTTTTATATTTGTGATATAAAAATGATGCATTTATTGGATTATGGAATATACAAATAAACGCAAATAATTGACATAAAGCTTTAGGAAAGTTAGTTGCTGAAGCTTCTTCTATACATCGATCCCATTCTTCATCTTCACTTATAAGTTGTTTTGCTTTGGCAGCATCGAAGAAAGTTGGATGGACAATATTTTTTATTATAGATATGTAGACGACATAATAACATGCATTCCTACAGATAAAATTAATGAAATGTTACACATTTTCAACTCCTACGACCCAAAACTAAAATTCACCTATGAAATTGAACAGAACAATAAAATCAGCTTTTTAGATACATTACTAATAAAAAACGACAATAAAATTATAACAGACTGGTATACAAAACCCACTTTCTCGGCACGGTTTTTAAATTTCAACTCAGCTCATCCAATTTCACAAAAGATTGCGATGGTTTACAACTTAGTAGATAGAGCAACTAAACTTTCAGATAAAAATTACCACAAACAAAACATCAATAAAATAAAAGAGTATTTAATAAAAAATAGCTATCCAAAAAAATTTATAAATAGATACGTTAAAAAACGACTTGCTGTGTTAAATCAACAGACAACTAACCACTATAGAAATGAAAACAATAACTACAAAACAACAATAACACTACCTTACTTAAATGGTTTTTATGAAAAAGTATCATCAGAATTTAAAAAACACGGAATAAAAACAATTCCAATTATTGAAAACAAATTAAGTAATATCATAATTAAAGGAAAAGATAAAACTGATAGAAAAACTCAAAATAACATAGTATATAAATTAAATTGCAACAATTGTGATGCTTCGTATGTAGGACAAACAAAAAGACAAATAATTACCCGAATAAATGAACATAAAACTAACAAAAATTCTATGATCTTTCAACACGTACAAAATAATCAACACGATTTTGATTGGCAAAATTTTAAGATTTTAGATAAAGAACCGAATTACGGAAAAAGAATTGCATCTGAAATGGTACACATAAATTTACAAAAACATTCAATAAACAAACAAGAAGACTCAATTAAATTAAATAAACAGTATTCGCAAATTATATATAGAATGAAAAGCCTTTAAATTTAAATTTATCTAAAATCAAACGTATTGTATACAACCTTGATCATGCGTCATCAATAGAAAAAATATAAACACAAACTTACTAATTATCCCTATATAAGAAAGCACGAATCTGGTATTGTTTCATATACAGCAGAAATTTTCGCCGTGTATACATCTGTTTGACGTTTCCTCGTGTTTAGAATGAGGAAAAAGAAGCGAAAATTTAAATCGACTTGCGGCGAAATAATATTGTAAACATTGTACGATATTGATATTAGAAGGTATATTTTTTAATTTTTTTCATTTACGTTCCCGGTTTACATTATATTCTGAGATGTACTAATCGAAATTAATAAATTTTATACAGTCTGAAGAGGGTAGCATTGTCTACCGAAACGTTACGAAAAAAGAAAAATGTGTTAAAATTTCTTTTTTACCTACACCTCTGACTTGGGAAGATCGATAAATTCTATTCAACTGATATTAAAAAATACCAAGTGATAAAATCAAAATTTCAACATGGATGGACAATATTGTCAACCGTACGTAAATATTCAAAACTGTATGCCCCTCTAATATGTAATAATAGTAATCTTAAAAAGTATCGTTCTCGTTCTTTAGGATTAACTAAATACATTCTACTTAATATTGGTTTATTAAATTTTTTTCTAATATTCCATTTTTTATTTTTTTCATCAAATGTATAATATTGTGGTATTTCTGAATATAAGTATTTTTGCGCTTCACTGTCTTCTTTATTTAAATGAAACCAAGCAGTTAAAGTAGTTTCTATATTTTTATTAATTGCTTTTTCTTCACAACCTTCTTTAAAATATATATTCTGTTCATTTTCATTGTGTACAGCTAATCTGTATATAAAATGAGATAATTCATGTAATGGATATTCTAATAATCGAAACATTGCTTCTGGAGGACTAATATATCTTGTATTTAAATATTGTTTAATTGCATTGTAATTGTATTCATTTGTATTTGTTGAGTCACTTATTTCGGTAAGCTCATCGTTAGTTTTTTCAATATTATTATTAGATATTTTTACGAAAGCACAATCATGTCCTTTATAACAGTATTTAAATAAATATTTAATGCATTGAATAGTAGAACATACTTCAACATTTATATGACAATTAAATTTTAATAATAAATAAGGATTGTAAGGAACTACATATCTATTATCAGCAGTTCTTTTATTTTTGTATTCATTATATACTATTTTTGTTCCATTATTAGATTTTTTATACAACGGATATCCAGTTTTTTGAAAAGATGTTGTATCTCTAAATGATTTAGGAAAATTTTTAGTACATTTATTATTTTCCATGCATGGAGATTTTGTATTTTGGTTACCGCATGGACCATGTAACATAAATTGTAATTTTATTTATTTTTTCACATATAATAATTACAAAGGAAATAAGGTTGGTCAACGCCATAAGAATAATAATAATAATATAAAATCAAAGAGTGTTTTAATTGAAGAATAATAGAATCCAATTATTATTGTAATTATGTGCATTAAAAAATAGACAATAATAAATGTTAATAAATAAGTGAGATTATTATTACTTAGTATTAATATATTATATTTATCTAAACTTTGAAAATGAAAAATTAAATCTAATAACTTTATAACTTCATATAGTTTAAATGTTTTCCTAATAACTAATATTGATACAACAAAATAAATCAAAAGTTTAAATCGACCGAGGGAGCGTTAGCGACCGAGGTATTTGTTGCTAGTATGCAATTAAACTTACTTGTCGATATTTGATTTCAGTACTTTCTATTGCAGAAACTTTTTATGGAGTTTAAGCAAAATATAAGTAGAAATAGGATGGGAGTAATAATTAAAGATTTTTTTATCAGATAACATTTTTGAAAGTATGATTGGAAACCATACTTGCAAATGCTAACATTTTCGTAGAAGGTGTTTTTATTAATACATCAGTGTATAATTTTAATAAATTAATAAAAAAGAAAAATAAAATAAAAATATTTAATTATCATTTCATTTATGCGTTAAAAAAATGGTTATTTCTTACAAAACAGTAAACTGAAACATTTCCTAGTTGCATTGCATTTATTTTACAAACAAATTTTTTATTATGACATATCTAATAGTCATTTATTCAAAGAAAAATACAACTACGGTTAACAGTGAATTACGCCACCATACCATATATCCATTAGATAATATGTACAATGTATTTTATCTCTTCTTGACAAGTCACAATTAAACTTGCCTAGAATAAAGGATCATCGATTTATTCCTTAAATATAATTATGTAAATCTAAATATATACTATATAGTTTAGATTACAACTGGACTGGTACATGTAATAGAAAGTTTCTTCTCGAAGCGACTACAATTTGCCCATTATCATATTATAACACATTTGTTTATGCTATATGTGGGACTAAATATATTTCAGTTTATAGTTAGACTTAAGACAGAACCACAATTATTTACTTACACAATAGTATATTATGCTACTAGTGCGTAAAATGCGATTTTACGCACGCGTAGCGATCGAGTGTACGAGTGGCCGGCGAAGCCGGACACGAGTGCTTACAAGATCGCTACAAGTGCGGAAATCGTACGCACGTGTAGCATACGATATTTTTTATCATAGTATGCGGAAAATTCGTAATTGTACAATTCATCTACACTTTAAAAGAGAGAGTACAGCAGATTGTGGAAATGAAAGGGGAAACGGTATGGGGAGGCAGCGGGTCCAGGGCTGCAGGCCCTGGTGGGGGTGCTGGGGTAGAGCCCCCCCACGTAAATAAACTTTTACGTTTGTAATAAAGAAAATTATAATAAATATTGTGAGGTAGAAACCTCACAGGGGGAGAAGAGAAAAATTAAAAGCTCAATGCTTATATTAAGGGGAAAGTTTTCCTTGTTCGAACCTGAAAAAAGAAATATAAAAGATTAATATACATAGTGAGAGCGAATAACAAATGATTTTATATACCCTTATACTAAAACTGGAACCGCTTACCTGGGCACAAACAAGACCTTCTGTCTTGTTTGTGCGCTGCTGACTCCCTAAGGCTCTGCAGGACTCGCTGTGGTGAGGTACGGTGTATAAGTCCCCTGTCAACCTGGGGCGAGCTCCATCCTTGTTGCCTTCTCACCATGGTGACTCGTTCAGAACCTAAAAATGAAAGAAAATGTTATTAGTATTAAAGTTTATGGTAGATAAAATGATGGTTAATTTAAGGATTAGGTTGTATAAAGGTAAAGGTAGGAAATAAAGGATGGAAAATAGGAAAGATGTGTGTATACTTTAAGTATGACAGGAGAGTTTAGGTCGTGTGTAAACAAACTATTGAGTAGCTCGGTCCGGGTTATCCTCGCTACCAGGGCTAAGAAATTTAATCCCTCCTGTTTAACAGAATGTTATTATCAAAGGTAGAGGTCTATATTATGGTTTAGATATTACTTACCTTATGGAGAAGGAAATTGATGCCGTCCAACTTGTCGTCACGCGAACACTCGAAGGCGTCGTCGGTGATGCCGGGGAGGTCCAACGTCGGCCAGGAGTCTCGAGGTCCTCTGTGCTCTCCGATCGGAATCTCCGATAATATCTCTGCTAATATTTATTGCGCACTTCACGTATAATTATACGTAAACAATACGCTC